>BTHU01000021.1:47022375-47622375 GCA_036184795.1 Tokudaia tokunoshimensis | reverse complement strand
GTAGAAGATCAAATAAGTTTAGATTGTTTGTTGTTTTCAAGCAAAAGAAGAAGTCCCAATTGTACTAGGAAAAACTTTAGAGAGAGAATATGTTTCTCCTTCTTTAAGAAGAGAAGTGAAGTGCCTGACCAACAGTTAACACTGTGGACACAGGTAGATGCTGTGCCACCAAATGATCCTGTTCCCATGACACCCCGCCCTAATATCCTTCTCAAGGCTGAACTCATAGACGAGGGAGATTCTAAATGTCTCCACATCAGGCACCCACCTACTGCATGAGTCAGTGATCAGCTGATATTTTGAAACCCTACAGGAATATGATGAAAAAGAGGACCATTCTGACCACAAAATATAATTTATATAGTTCTTTTTAATTTATATATATATATATATTTTAACCATAGATGCTAATATTATTCCTACTCCACTTCTCTGATTCAATATTCTAAATGCCATTATTGGCACACTTCAACTGAAGCTTCTTTGATAAATAGGAAAAATATGAAAATATAACTCAGATTCTTGAATATTTTTATTCTCAGCAGCCATGTAACTAGAGTCAAGATATATTCATATATCTTGATATAACATGTTAAAATATAGGGTTGCAGAGATGGCTCAGTGGTTAAGAGCACTGACTGCTCTTCCGAAGGTCCTGAGTTCAAATCCCAGCAACCACATGGTGGCTCACAACCATCCGTAACAAGATCTGACTCCCTCTTCTGGTGTGTCTGAAGACAGCTACAGTGTACTTATATATAATAAATAAATAAATTTTAAAAAATAGAAAAAAACATGTTAAAATATGTTCTGGGAAGTTAGGAAGGCAGCTCTATAGTTAAGAGTGCTTGACGCTCTTTAAGAGAACTAGACTAGGTTCCCTATGCCTATGGTGGATAGCTCACAACTTCCTAGAACTCTTGAGTCCAGCAACTCCAATATCTTCTGTCTTCTGAGAGTACCTGTACACATGCATGTGCACACATAGGGACAAACACTTCAATGACTATTTTTGGATTTCTGATAGCTATTCTTAGTTGTTAACTAGACTACATCTGAAATTAATACCCAAATTCCAGTGCACACCTGTAAGAGGTTGTATGTTGCTGTTATTGTTCATATGTTTGCTTGCTTGCTTACTTGCTTTTCAATTAAATTATTTGAAGTGAGAAGACCTATTTATAACCCAGATCTTTGATGTAGAAAGATCCACCTTTAATCTGGGCACAGCTTCTGCTGGCAACCTATAAGAAAGACATGGAAAAAGGAAGATATCTCTCTATTTGAAGCTGATTCTTGCTATCAAGTCCATTCCTTTGGGATTCTGTTATGAACTAAAGCCAGATGAGACCTCCAGCTTCATGAGATGAACAACTCCTGGATTCTTGGATCTTCCATTGGTAGACAGACATTGCTGGACTAGCTGAAAGCCAGTCTAATAAAACCACTTAAGATAAATAGATAGATAGATAGATAGATAGATAGATAGATAGATAGATAGATAGATGGATGGATGGATGGATGGATGGATGGATGGATGGATGCATGCATGCATACATACATACATACATACATACATACATACATACAAACAGATATACAGATAGATAGATGATAGGAAGGTAGGAAGGTAGATGATAGATAGATAGATAGATAGATAGATAGATAGATAGATAGATAGATGCATGCATACATACATACATACATACAAACAGATATACAGATACATAGATAGATGATAGGAAGGTAGGAAGGTAGATGATAGATAGATAGATAGATAGATAGATAGATAGATAGATAGATAGATAAAAGGTAGGTAGATGATAGGTAGATAGATAGGTAGGTAGATAGATAGGTAGGTAGATAGATAGACAGACAGAGAAAGAGAGAGAGAGCAAGAGAGAGAGAGAGAGAGCAAGAGAGAGAGAGAGAGAGAGAGAGAGAGACTGTAAATTCTCTTCCCCTGAAGAAATGGTTCTCAACCTACCTAATGCTGCAACCCTTCAATACAGTACCTCTCATAGTAAGCCCCAACCATAAAATTATTTTGTTTCTATTTCATAACTGTAACATTGCTACTGTTTGGAATTGTAATATAAAGATCTGATATGGAGAATATCTGATATGTGACCACCAAAGGGTTTGAGACCAAGAGTTTTGGGAACTAATTTAATACACACACGTAAACATATAAAATAAAAACAAAGAAAACTTAATGCTAGGGAAAAATCTTCCTTTAAACGACTTTCCAGCTTGGCATATACCTCTTGGAAAATTAGTCCAATTCATTTTAATTCTGAATAAATGAACAGCAATTACTAGATGAATAGGAGGAAGAATATGATAGAAGCAGTGTAGGGACTTGATTCTCCAATATCATGGATTAGGCTCTTTAGCTAAACATTGTTCCAATCAATAAATAAAACTCTACTCTCTCAGTAAAAGACCATTAAAGATACATTTTTCCATACCAGAGATCATTGAAATGTTTCCACTAACATCAATAATTTCATAAATCCATCATAATCTTAAATAATGATTTGTCAATAATCAAAAATAAAATATCTAAAATATCACATTGCACTACCACTTTAGTTATTAGGCACTTTGAAAGGCAATTAGCCATAGCATCAATCTGTAATCAGCAGTTTGCATTTTTGATAGATGAAAAGAAAGTATCTACACCACTTATTTCACTGTGTATATATATACCTAATTCTTATTGACTCATTGCTCACCTTTATGTAAAAATTCCTCCAAACACAGAGCAAATGTCAATTAAAGACCTGTTCAGAAACATAATCTTTTGAAAACATACAGTACCCAGAAGCAGGGTTAAATAATAATAGGCTGTGTGCTGAGAGATGTTAGTGGTATATCCTGAGGATTTAAGACTCCAGAGAAATGTCCAGGTCCAATTTCTAACAGACTAAAGGGTTTGAACAACATTGATTGAGACAGTGGCCATCGGCCTTCTGCCTTGCCTTGTGGGTTGAAATTGGGTCCTAGGTGGCAACATCAACTATAAAAACAAACCAAAAAAAAAAAATAGAGATGGCGCAGAATGGTGATTTAAACTTTCAGCAACTACAAACACAACAAAGGGTTGAAAGTTTTCCCAGCTGTGAGCTTTGTGTAATTTTTAGAACAACAACAAAAAAAAATGTCCTCCTAAAAATTGTCTAATAAAAGATGTTCACTGTTCTAAAGTCCCAGAGCATCTAATAAACAGCTGAATATATTAATGCATCATATGAAATTTCAGAAAGTAAATATGGGAACACATGAGGAAATTTTAAAGCTCACAAATTTTCATTAAGAACAGTTTTTTGTAAAAGGCAAAATATTTATACAATTTGAAGAGAAGCCAGAGAATACACATGGAGAGATCCATGGCTCCAGATTCTTATGTAGCAGAGGATTTTCTTATCTGGCATCAATGGGAGGTGAGACCCTTGGTCCTGTGGAGAAGGGCACTGAGGCAGAAGGGAGTGGGTGGGTGGAGGAGCACCATCACAGAAGCAGAGGACAGGGAAGGGGATAGGGGGTTTAACTGGGAAGGGGGATAACATTTGAAATGTAAATAAATAAAATAAAATAAAGAATAAAAAAGAACAAATGTTTTGTTTGAAATTTAACTCTTCATAGGCTGAACAATTATATCCTTTGATAACCAAAAGAATTATCATTATACACAGTCATTTTCTGTTCATATATTTTATCTTCTTTCTTAAATCATCTTTTAAATGAAAATAAAAACAATATATGAAAGTAATATTAGTTTCCTTTTCTTCTTACACTCTGGGATAATGCACCTATTTTCCTCTGAAATATTTTTCTCTGTATTATGAAGGAGTATATAAAAGAAAGAGGCTAACTTTTAATATCTTACTCATGTTTATTTTTACTTTTGTGTACTGATGTTGTGCTTGCATGTATATCTTTCTCCATATATGTTTCTGATGGCCACAGAAGCCAGAGAAAGGGGTCAGATTGTCCAGAACTGAAAGTACAGATGGTGAGCCACCAAGTGAGTAGTGGGAATTGAACCCAGTCCTCTGGAAAAGCAGCCAGAGCACTTGACTGCTGAGCCATCTGTGCAGCCCCTACAAGGCTGATGTATAAACAGGGAATAGGGCACAATGAGCGAAAGCACTGTGGCAACATCTTTAAGATGTTACCTTAGCTTCTTTCAGATAAAATACCTGAAAAAAGCAAGTGCAGGGAATGAGAATGGTTTTATTTATCTGATAGGCCTATACTATAGGCCACCATGACAGAAAATTTATGGTGAGGGCACAATCACATTACACATTTGGTCACATTAAGCAGCTGGTCACATTATTATGTCCACAGTTAAAAGAAGAGAATAGTGAATGTATTCATGCTATTGCTCAGGGTCTTGTCTCAATTTTTCTCCACATCAACTAATATAATTAAAATAATCCTCCCAGACATGCCTGCCTGGCAACTTAATTCAGATAGCTCTTCATAAAGATTCCCTTATCAGTTGATTATAGATTGTGCACAGCTAATACATTATCACAAGTGTTTAATTGAGATCCAGAAGGTCTGGAGTCAAATATTCTGGTCATCAATTATTATTGGTGTGGCATTGATGTTATATGGCAGACATTTCATGAGTTTTTATTGGGAACACTAACAAGAGTATAAGTGGGATGTTATTCATAGAACCAGGGATGACACAAATGTAGCCTCATCATCAAAAGTATGCCCCTACACTGTTGTGGCCTCACAAAAGCTGTATCCTTAAAGCCCCTGCTCAGATCACAATCAGCTTAACATGTCCAAGGATGCCTTATCTTCGGCTCAGAGAGTCATACTCAAGCTCCAGTAAGTCTTTACTGCTTCTAAGGCAGAGGAGGAGCTTTGAAAAATCTTGCAAATTTAAGCTTTCCTGTGTGAAGTTTGTTTACTTTCTGAGTCTCATGAGCCTCCTATGTCCCTCCCACAGGCCAGTTCTCGTCAGAACTATCCCCTATATGATACTTGCATGTATCTGCATCTACTATTTTTCAGTTCATTATTTTCATAAATTTTGTCATTAATTTCACAAATTTTGTCAGTTTGTATGGGTTCTATTTTTAATGTATCTATAAAAATATGCAAAAAATTGAGTTCTATAAAATGACAGCCACGATCTGATTGTAAACATTATAATCAATATCAATAATGCCCTGAGGCAAGACCTCCATTTGCACAAACTACATGCAAAATGATGAGCATTTTTACTCATTATCTTATTATCAAATACGCTATATGACAGTGAACAGAAAAGATGCTATTCTGCAGACATCTCATTCAGCCTTTTCTGCAGCTAATATTCATATGCCAGAAATCTTTCTAAATGCTGAATAAACAAGGGATATGGAAATTTTTCAGTAGGTAACCTGGCAACCACAATGAATCTCAGTAATGCTGTTACAGATACCTCAGAAGGACAATGAGATTACATGAAAGCAACCATGAATCAAGTCTGAGAACAGAAGAGATGGACTATAGAGTTTCCTTGGAAGACACAGTATCTCACTTGCAAGAATGAGCAATAATTAAACAGAGTAGCCAAGCAAAACCCAAGAAATTGTGGGAGTCCCGGGAATAGCTAGATGCCTACAAGTTACAATATTCTGGAAAGAAGAGAAGAGAAGAGACATGAGCAAGGAAATGAGCCTATAAAGATTAGCAGGCATCAAATGATAAGGGCAATTTGTTACATATTAAGAAATTAATACTTCATTCTTGGAAGCAATAGGGAATAATTCAAGTACTGTAAGCAAAGGTGAAGATCAACAATACTTACTTGTTTAACAAAAGTGGAAAAATTACTGCAGGGTACCAGACATGCAATATAGAGATGTATTTCAATGACCAAAGCAAGCACTGGGTGAATCTGATTTCAGGCATGTTATACTAAAAAAGAGAGAAAGTATGTGTGTGTGTGTGTGTGTGTGTGTGTGTGTGTGTGTGTGTGTGTGTGTGTGAGAGAGAGAGAGAGAGAGAGAGAGACAGATACAGAGACAGAGAGACAGAGACAGAGAGACAGAGAGATAGAGACAGAGTAGGGGAGGTAAAAGAGGAAAATAAAGTTAAGATCATTAGTATCTATGGGCAAGGAGACTTCAAGAGGACAAGAGGAAAGACTAAAGTGGTATTTTGTTGGCCTGGTAGAGGAGGGATGTAGGCCTGTGGAGCCGGCCCATGTACCCGTGGAGGAAGTCTGGCCAGTCAGTGGAGTCCTTGGTCCAGTCTGTTGGCTGGAGATGCTGTGAGGCCTGTTCTATTTTTCCAACAGGGCAGGTTTAGATAAGAAGAGACAGCCCATGATCTTCAAGCTTTATTATAGAAGAATAGAGTGAGAGAGGGGAGGTAGAGAAATGAAAACTGGCCATGACCATGTGGAAAGAGGGGGAAGAGAATAGAGAAAGAGAAAGATAAGAGAAAGGGAGAGCAAGAGAGAAGAAAAAGAAGAGGGTAAGAAAGAATGGCAAAAGAGAGGGGCAAGAGAGCAAGGAGGGGCCGAGCATTCCCTTTTATAGTGGGCCGGGCTACCTGGCTATTGCCAGGTAACTGTGGGACAGGGAAAACTTGGTTGTAGCCAGGTGACTGTAGGGGTGGAGTACAGCCAGAACACTAGGGGCCTGACATGATGACTACATGACTGATGGTCACAGGGTTATGGAGTTGAGGGTCTTGTGACAGGAGTCTAAGTGTCTGGGAGCATGGCTCATGGTTCTATCCCTTGTAGAATATTCTACTGGGTCTCCGGAATAAGCCTCACTCAACCAGGCCATAGACTGCCTTTCATGGTCCAACAGAAGGACATCAATGGTAATGAGATTCAAGGAAAAGAGTATGTGTTTTAAATAAGGTTATCATGGGAGATGATGGCATGCCATCTAAGAATATCTAATTTAGTATTGACAAGTAAATACCTGTCTATTAAACAGGGATAGAGTCAGAAAGATATTCTGCATCAAACATAAAGACTTAGGAAATTTCACCACAAAAAAAAATCTAAAAGACACAATAGCAGCAGATATTAAAAAATCATATATAGAGAAGAGAAAACTGTTTAGGACATAGTAAATCATATAAAAATATAAAAACAAATGGGTAGCAGTACAATGAGTCTAGAGACAGTCTGAAGATAATGCATTTAAAGCTGAGTCTAGTGAGCCTCCTTTTTAGTAGTAAGTGATTTCAATACCATACTGCTCCAATAGACAGATCATATAGACAAAAATTAAATAAAGGAATCAGAGTTAAATGACAACATACCAGACATGTACCTAGCAATTATCTACAGAATATTCTATCCAAATATCAAAGAATATGCACTGTACTCAACATCCCAAAGAGGTTTTTCTAAAATAAAAAACACTCAGAACACAAAAACAATCTTAAACACTCAGAAAAACTGAGATAACTCTATACTAGTGGCAGAGAGGATGACATCTTTTGTTTATCATAGCTTGATGTCTAGCTTGGTGGCCAAAGCTGTCTTATGCCTTGGACTCATAAAAATCAAATCAAATCAAATCAAATCCAGGTAGTGCAATGCAGGAGGGGAAGACAGACCTGTGGACCACCATGTCACCCACAGAACTGCCCTCTAGCACAGGACACACTGTCAGACCATAGGCACTTGCTTGCTGCTATACCACAACACATAGCACTGATGGAAGATGTCACCAGGGGATTGTCAACCATGTGGCCAGCCTACAGCATGAGTTACCACAATGTGCCAGCAGTATGTGGTTTTCAAATAGGAAAGAGAAATCAAGGAATTTGAGCATTATGAAGAGAAATGGAACTGAGTACTTGAGGGTGGAGAGGCGTATCCTGTTGTGAATAGCCAGCTCTGGCACATGGTGAGGTCTTAGCCCCAGTTGCAGCTACATATTGACAGATGTCAGTGTCAATATACATGACTTTCATTACCACAAGAGAATATGAGGATGTCTTTAGTCAGGGTGGCTTCTGGGGACCATGCCCAGGAGCAGTATATAACAGGCCCCACCCCTCATGGGATATAGCATACTGGAGAGCTGTCCTCATCTCTCGCCTGAGACAGCACTCAGGAGTGCAGGCCCTGTGCTTCATCCAGTGGAGATGACCACAGTGATAGAGCTGTGGATGAGCAAGCCCCAAGGGCATGAGTGTGGGAGAGCTGACCCTGCCACTCATCTCCCATGGGGTGGCTCGGGTACAAACATGATGCTCTTCTGTGCCCATGGCCATACCAGCAGCCCAAAAAAGCTGTCCACAGGCTCATAAGCTCTGGGGAGCTGGTCCTGCCCCATGTCACCCACAGAAGTTGGGAAAGAGAACCTTGTACCTCACCTGGACAGCAAAGGAGAGCTGACCCTGTTGGCAGGGGTGCTAGTGAATCAGCCCCAAGAGTGAAAGTTCCCAGGAGAGCTGGCCCCCACTACTCATCTCCCTTGATGTGGTAATGCCCCTCCATCCGTGGCAATCAGGAGAACTAGCCCCAGCATCATGAGAGTGGGTGAACTAACCCTAATCATTAACAGATACAGTACTTGGGAAATCAGGCCCTGCATCTTGCCTGAACATCAGTAGTAGAATGATCCAGCCAGTCTTGTGGACAGAGCAAATGAGAGTTGGCCCCACCACTTCTCTGGCATGAGGTGGCATGGCTCCAGGAACGGTGTCCTCCTCTCCCTTGCCCCTCACCACTACCAGTCAGTAGTCATGAGATTAGGTGAGCTAGCCAAGCCCCATATTGGCTGGCTTCTGCACTGGGAGAGAGAGCCCTGCACCTTGTCTGGAGAACGCAGTAGAGTAGGACCTGGTGGAAGGGGCACAAGTGAGCCAGCCCCAAGAGAAAGCATGAGAGAGCTAGCTCTGTCACTCCTCTGCTGTAAGGTTGCCTGGGAGAGGTGCTCTCTTCCCTTCCCCTCGTCACCTGTACTCATCTGGATAGTTGGCCCAAAGATCACGAGAGGAGCATGCCTCTTCACTGGCTGTAGCACTCGGGAGAGCCAGTCCTCTACCTCTCCTGGGCAACAGAGTGGAACTGCTCCTGATGGTGAAGGCAAAGGTGAGCCATCTCTTGGAGGGTGTGAGAGCAGAGTGGTAGAAATGGGCCAACCCCTCACAAGAAGCACAGTAGAAGCATGAGTGCCAGTAAGCCAGCCCCAAGGACATAAGAGCAGGAGAGGTGACCTTGCCTCCTCCCATGTCAGTATTGAGTGGTCTAACCAGAGCAGTGCTGGAGAGCTCATCCTGTCCAGCTAACCAACTCAGTTACCATCCAGACCCACACTCAGGGTTCTAAGTTGGCCCACCCAAAAATCTGTATTATCTTTGAACAGTTGGGACACATGAAATGGCTAATTCTTCTGATCCAAAGCTTCCGGATCTCCATGACACAAGTCAACAAGAGGAGGTGTACTGATGAGGATCCAATATTTATGCCATCAGAGAAGCCAGAGATAACTCATTGCAATGAATAGTTGCAAGGGAAGATATGTGGGCTGAGAGATATACTGTGGGACACACTGTGAAATACTACAGCTTCCGCCATGACATGCTTTCTACACTTTGCTGCTGTTGTTATTATTGTTGTTGTTGATGTCGGTGGTGGTGGTGGTAGTGGTGGTATGTGTATGTGTGTGTGTGCCTGTGTGTGCTATTTTGAGGGGAGGTTGCAAGGGTGAAGGAAAGATATAAGGTACCAGGAAATAAGCAGGACTGAAAGTGATGTGAAACTCACAAAGAATCAAAAAAAGTTTTTTAAAATATCAAAGAGAACACAAATAAAGGATTTAATGATACAATTCAAGAGTTTGAAAAACAAGAACAGCAAACCCAAATCAAGTAGTGGGCAAGAAATAATAAGAATCAAACTAGAAATTAATGAAATAGAAACATAGAAAGCAACAGAAAGAATAAAAATAATAAAATCTCAGAGCTTGTTCTTTCACATGATAAACAAGGTCAACAGACCTTTGGCTCAGCTAACAAGAGTGATAGAAGTGACCTGAATCAGTGACTTCATACCTTGATAAGGGGATATTGACCCAGAATCTCGGAATACCCTAGACACAATCCGCATATCAATAGATTTCCAAGAAGATGGAAGGAGAGACCCTGGTCCTGGAAAGACTGGATGTAGGGGAATGCCGGGACAGAGAAACGAGAGGGGGTTGAATGGAGAAAAGAGGGAGGGAAGGGGGCTTATGGGACTTTCGGGGAGGGAGGAAACGGGAAAGGGGAAGTGATTTGGAATGTAAATTAAAAAAAAATTAAATTAAAAAAAAAAAAAAAAGAAGTGACCTGAATCAACAGAATCCTGAAAGGGGAAAGAAGTGCAAATAGCATTATAAATTCAGGATATTAAAAGGGAATTCTTTAAAAACCTGTACTCTGTTGAGAGGGAAAATCTACATGGATGAACTTCTGAATTCATTCAAACCGCCAAAGTTAAACCTATATGAAATTAAGAACCTAAAGAGACCTATAACAAATAAGAAGATTAAAATAGTTGAAAAACAAAAACAAAAAACTAATAACTAAAAATATGCCAGGGCCAGGTGAATTCACAGCAGAATTTTAAAAGATTTTCAAAGAAATTCTACAAACAGCACTTCTTATGCTATTCAAAAGAAAGAAAAGAATGAATGAAGGAAGGTAAAATGTAGGAAGGTAGGTAGGAAGGAAGGAAGGAAGGAAGAAAACAGAAAGAAGGAGGGAAGGAAGAGAAGAAGAAACTGAAGGACCCACCCAACCTCCTTGTACAAAGCCAGTATTACTCTAATACCAAAACCAGGTAACAACACACAACAAAAACTAAAGAAAACTACAGTTTCCCTGATGAACATAGATTCAAAAATCCTTAGAAAGAAAAGTACTTGCAAACCAAATATAAGAATTTTTCTATATAGATATAGAGACAGATACAGATACAGAAACAGATACAGATACAGATACAGATATAGATATATAGATATATAGATGATATATAGATATATATCATGCACCATGTACAACTTTGGTTTTATTTTAGAGATGCAGAGATGACTCAACATATATGTCAATAAATGTAATAAATCATGTAAAACTACTTAATGACAAAAATCATATAATTATCTTAATAGATGCAGATAACATCCAACAATCTGTTTATAAAGGCCCTAAGGAATTAGGACTGGGTAGGACATATATCAACATAAGAAAGGTTATATGTGACAAAACCACAATCAAAATTATCCTAAATAAAGAAAAACTTAAAGCAATCCCATAAAAATGAGGGGCTAACTACAGAGCAATAGTGCTAAAAACTGCATGGTATTGGTACAGTGACAGGCATATAGATCAATGGAATAGAATTGAAGACCCAGAAATGAACCCACAATCCTATGGCCACTTGATCTTTGACAAAGGAGCTAAAACCATCCAGAGGAAAAAAGATAGCCTTTTCAACAAATGGTGCTGGTTCAACTGGAGGTCAGCATACAGAAGAATGCAAATTGATCCATTCTTATCTCCTTGTACTAAGCTCAACTCCAAGTGGATCAAAGAACTCCACATAAAACCAGATACACAGAAACTAATAGAAAAGAAACTGGGGAAGAGCCTTGAACACATGATCACAGGAGAAAATTTCCTGAACAGAACACCAATAGCTTGTGCTCTAAGATCAACAATTGACAAATGGGACCTCATAAAATTACAAAGTTTCTGTAAGGCAAAAGACACTGTCAATCGAACAAAACGACAGCCAACAAATTGGGAAAAGATCTTTACCAACCCTACATCTGACAGCGGGCTAATATCCAATATATACAAAGAACTCAAGAAGTTAGACTCCAGAGAGCCAAATAACCCTATTAAAAATGGGGTACAGAGCCACAAAAAGAATTTTCACCTGAAGAATATTGAATGGCTGAGAAGCACCTAAAGAAATGTTCAACATCCTTAGTCATTAGGGAAATGCAAATCAAAATAACCCTGAGATTTTACCTCACACCAGTCAGAATGACTAAGATCAAAAACTCAGGAGACAGCAGGTGTTGGCGAAGATGTAGAGAAAGAGGAACACTCCTCCACTGCTGGTGAGATTGCAAGCTAGTACAATCACTCTTGAACTCAGTCTGGCAGTTCCTCAGAAAACTGGGCATGACACTCCTGAAGGACCCTGTTATGGGTATGTGGACATATACCCAGAGGCTTCCCCGGCATGCAATAAGGACACATGCTCCTCTATGTTCATAGCAGCCTTATTTATAATAGTCAGAAGCTGAAAAGAACCTAGATGTCCCTCAATGAAGGAATGGATACAGAAGATGTGGTATATTGACACAATGGAATACTACTCAGCAATTAAAAACAATGAATTCATGAAATTCTTAGGCAAATTGTCAGAACTGGAAAATATCATCCTTAGTGAGGTAATCCAATCACAAAGGAACACACATGGTATGCACTCACTGATAAGTGGATATTAACCCAGAAGCTCAGAATACCCAAGACACAATTCACATATCAATTGATTCCCAAGAAGAAGGAAGGAGAGGCCCCTGGTCCTGGAAAGACTGGATGTAGCAGTGTAGGAGAATACCAGGACAGAGAAGTGGGAGGGGATTGACTGGGGAACAGGGGGAGGGAAGAAGATTTATGAGACTTTCGGGGAGGGGGGAACTGGGAAAAGGGAAATCATTTGGAATGTAAATAAAGAATATACAAAAGAAAAAAAGGAAAAAATGAGGGGCTAAGATGGGGATTTCCACTGCCATCACTTTGCCATCGATGTAATACTGGAAGCACCAGCTGGAACAATGAAGTAAGAGAAGGAAATTAAAGGGATGAAAAGGGAAATGACATCAAAATATCATTATTTGCAGATGATATAATATTACACATGAGAAGTGACTAAAATTCCACAAAAATAAACCTTCCAAAATCAATCAACAATTTGAGCAAAAGTAGGAGGAAATAAAATCAACTCACAAAAATAAGTAGCCTTTCTACACACCAACAGCAAACACACTAAGAAAGAGAGCATTCAAATTAGCCTCAAAAAAGATATCCATATAAACCTAATGAAGGAGGTTAAAGACCTCTACAGTGAAAACTCCAAAACTCTGAAACAAGAGAATGAGAAAGATACTAGGAAACAATAAGATATTCCATACTCATCAGTTATGAAGATTCATAATTTGAAAATGACCATTCTACCAAAAGCTATTTGCAGATTCAATGCGATTTTGACCAGAATTGTCATCTCATTCTTCACAAAAAAACAGAAAAAAAACTATCCTAAAACTTAATATGGAACAAAAGACCCAGAATACCAAAACAATCCTAAGCAAAAAGAACAACGCCGAGGGATTACAATTCTAAATGTATGTATGTATGTATGTATGTATGTATGTATGTATGTGTGTGTGTATATATATATATACATATATGTGTGTGTATGTAAATGTATTTATATATGTACTTATAATACAGATATACATTACAGATTCAGAATAATAAAAACATAATAATACTGACACAAGAACAGACACGTAGGTCAATAGAAGAAAATGGGAGAATATAGATGTATTTGTAACTATGGCAATGTAATATTTGACAAAGACGCTAGAAGCACACAGTGGAGAAAATACAGTATCTTCAACAGGTAGTTTTGATAAACCTAGATGTACATATGCAGAAGAATAAATTAAACCCCTGTGCATCACTTTTACCATAATAATTCTAACCAGATCAAAGACAACACTATGGAACTTAAACATTGAAATTACAAGGAGAAAACTATACATGACAGGTGTAGGAAAGGACCTGATGAATAGTAAGTAATCCATTTGATTAGAAATTAACTGATAAGAGTGATCTTATAACACTAAAATGCTCTCTTCAGTTAGGGAAACTGCTGGGGAAAAAAAAGAGAAGAACCCAAGAATGGAAGAGACTACATCTGATAGATGAGTAATACCCTGAATATATAAAGACCTCAGAAAGAGGGTCAAGAAAAAAAATGATCCAATTTTAAATAATAGGTTATGGATCTGAAAATGGATTTCTCAAAATAAGAAATAAAAAATTGGTCAAAATTTCTCAAAAAGTACTCAACATTCTTAGCAATTAGGGAAATACAAATTAAAGCTGTTTTGAGATTTCTTCTTACCTTTGTCACGTAGCTAAAATCAACAAAACAGCTGACAAGTATGTGGGGAAAGGGGAACCCTCACTCACTGTTGCTGGAATTGCAAACTGGTATAGCCACTCTGGAAATTAGTGTGGAGAACTTTGAAAAACATAAAAATAAATGTACAATATTACTCAGCTATACCTCCTTGGCACATGCACAAAGGAATTAGCATTCTACTCCATAGGTACTTTCTCAGCAATGTTCATTGCAATACTATTTACAATAGCTGAGAAATAAAAATGGCCTCCTTTTCAATTGATAAATGAGCAATAAAAATTCCACTGTGTGTGGTACATGCACACAATAGAATACTCTAAGCTCAATTCTAAGTGGATCAAAGATCTCCACATAAAACCAGACACACTGAAACTAATAGAAGGGAAACTAGGGAAGAACCTTGAACATATGGGCACAGGGGAGAATTTCCTGAACAGAACTCCAATAGCTTATACTCTAAGATCAAGAATAGACAAATGGGACCTCATTAAATTACAAAGTTTTTGCAAGGCAAAAGACACCGTCAAAAAGACAAAGCGGCAACCAACTAACTGGGAAATGATCTTTACCAACCTTACATCCGACAGAGGGCTAATATCCAAGATATACAAAGAACTCAAGAAGTTAAACTCCAGAGAGGCAAGTAACCCTATTAAAAAATGGGGTACAGAGCTAAACAAAGAGTTCTCACCTGAAGAATATCTAATGGCTGAGAAGCACCTAAAGAGATGTTCATCATCCTTAGTCATTAGGGAAATGCAAATCAAAACAACCCTGAGATTCCATCTCACACCAGTCAGGATGGCTAAGATCAAAAACACAGGAGACAGCAGTTGTTGGCGAGGATGTGGAGAAAGAGGAACACTCCTCCACTGCTGGTGGAATTGCAGGCTGGTACAACCACTCTGGAAAGCAGTCTGGCGGCTCCTCAGAAAACTGGGCATGACACTTCCGGAGGATCCGGCTATACCACTCCTGGGCATATACCCAGAGACTTTACCTGCATGCAATAAGGACACATGCTCCACTATATTCATAGCAGCCTTATTTATAATAGCCAGAAGCTGGAAAGAACCCAGATGTCCCTCAACGGAGGAATGGATTCAGAAGATGTGGTATATTTACACAATGGAATACTACTCTGCAATTAAAAACAATGAATTCACGAAATTCCTAGGCAAATGGTCAGAACTTGAAAATATCATCCTTAGTGAGGTAACCCAATCACAAAAGATCACACATGGTATGAAGTCACTGATAAGGGGATATTGACCCAGAATCTCAGAATACCCTAGACACAATCAGCATATCAATAGATTTCTAAAAAGATGGAAGGAGAGACCCCTGGTCCTGGAAAGACTGGATGTAGGGGAACGCCAGGACAGAGTAATGAGAGGGGGTTGAACGGAGAAAAGAGGGAGGGAAGGGGGCTTATGGGACTTTCGGGGAGGGAGGAAACGGGAAAGGGGAAGTGATTTGGAATGTAAATTAAAAAAATAAAATAAAATAAAATTTAAAAAAAAAAAAAAAAAGAAAAATGAAATTTGCAGGTAAGTGGACAAAACTAGGTCTTATGTTGCATATGACAACCCAGACTCCCAAAGACAAATGCTGAATGTTCTTTCTCATCTACTTTTTCCTGTTCCAAATCTTCAGATGTGAGCCCATAATTGGGCATAACTTCAGATACCAGGAATGCATAAACTATTGGGGGGACCCTAGAGAGGGGAATAACATGACAGAGGTGATGTGCAGGGAGAAATGGGGAAGTGGGGGTTCTAATTAGGGGAAGGACATTCAATACAAAGTAAGAGGAGTGGAGGAGGGTTTAATAATATTAAAAGTGTTTGAAAATACCACAAGTAATCATATCATTTTATATTTATCTAAGTTATATATAAAATATAAAAGTATATGCATATGCATAAATGTTTATATAGTTTAAATGAACTTATGCTTCTCCCTAACAACCTTAAACTATCTGACAAAATTATCACTGTCATACAAGAGAAACCTCTCTTTGAGTTGTTGATCTCATGAGTCCAAGAGTCTCTTCCAAAGAATAGAAGGCATTGCTGTTGCCCCTGGTTGCCTCCTAGAAATTGAAGGTAAGTCTGGATTGCTGAAAACTTGTATTTTATACAGAGTATTTAGAGGAATTGAGTGGGTTCTAACCTGATGCTATGTAAGCTGTTGAGCAGAGAAAGCAAAAAGTCCTACCCAGCTGTGACATCTATGAACCACAAGGGCAAGTATTTTCTAGAGATGCAACAGTAGCACTCATATGCTGAAAATAACCAACAGTTCTCCTATTGGATTTAAAATCCACTCAACAGAAATCATCCCTGGTACTGGAACCTCACCCACTACTTATGAATAGTGGTATAATGGATCATAGAGGAGAAAATACCATCACCACTTTACAGCAACAGTGAAATTGCAAACTGCATTCTAACTACTTCCCTTATATACACAAGTAAGCATATCTCTCATCCCTCATTGATGATGCTTCTTTTGTAAACTGTGAATACTATCTTTTATTTTAAATTTATTTATTTATTTATACTTATTCAATTTACATCCTGCTTACTGACCCACTCCTGGTCACCCTCTTCCACAACCCTTCTCCCATCCTCCCATCCCCTTCTCCTCTTAGCCAACAGGGACCTCCCTGGGTATGCTCTGACCCTAGCACTTCAAGTCTCTGTGAGTCTAGGTGCTTCCTCTCCCAATGAGGGTAGACAAGGCAGCCCAGTTAGAAGAACATATCCTACATATAGGCAATAGTTTTGGGATAGCACCCCTCCAGTTGTTTGGTACCCACATGAAAACCAAGCTCCACATCTGCTATATATGTGTGGGGATACCTAGGTCCAGTCCAAGTATGTTCTTTGGTGGTTCAGTCTCTGAGAGCTCCAAGGGTCCAAGTTAGTTGATGACCTTCCTCTGGAGTTCCTATCCCCTTAGAGACTTCAATCCTTCCTCATATTCTTCCATAAGAGTCCCCAAGCGGGGCTGGAGAGATGGCTCAGTGGATAAGAGCATCGACTGCTCTTCCAAAGGTCACGAGTTCAAATCCCAGCACCCACATGGTGGCTCACAACCATCCGAAAAGAGATCTGACGCCCTCTTCTGGTGTCTGAAGACAGCTACAGTGTATTTACATATAATAAATAAATAAATCTTAAAAAAAAAAAAAAGAGTCCCCAAGCTCCATTCACTGTTTGGCTGTGGATGTCTACATATATCCCAATCAATTGGTGGGTGGAGCATCTCAGAAGACAGCCATGCTAGATTCCTGTCTGCAAACATAAAAGAGTATCATTAATAGCATCACGGATCTGTGTTTGTCCATGGTATAGGTCTCAATTTGGGCTGGTTACTGGTTGGACATTCCCTTAGTCTCAGCTCCATCCCCAATCCCTGAATTTGTTCTAGACAGGATAAGTTTGGGGTGGAAAGTTTTGTAGGTAGGTTGGTGTCTCTATCAGTCTACCAGGGTTCCTGCCTGGCCACAGGAGACAGCCTCCCCATGTTCCACAACCCCAATGCTGTGAGTCACAGTTAAGGATGCCCCATTGATTCTTGGGTGCCTCTATCGCATGTCTCCTTCTCTTCCTGGAGATGTTCCCTAACACACCACCCTGATCAGTTGCAGATTTCCATTCATTCTCATAGCCATCCAGCTATCCCACCTCCTTTGCAACTGACTCCAACCCCCCTCCTGCAAGCTTGTAGATACAGTTATTACATAAAACCATAAGGGGTCAAAATGCAGAGAACAACAATGGTCCAGTTCTCAACCCTCCTTTCTTGATACAATACAGCTCCCATAGCCATAGTTCAGGGAATGTAGAGAAAGAGGAAGTAGAAAGATTGTTGTACCCAGATACCCAGGAAGTTTCCCACAAGATTTTGTCTCCTAGAAATGATAGAATGGAAGCTATACCCATGATACCTCAACAATTAGCTGCCTAATAAAGAACTAAATAGTGAAAACACCAATTGACACCAAACAGAAGGAAGAATCTAATAGGGACCTAGACAAAGAACTATAGGCAACTAAGGACTGCTGAAAGCAGAATTAGACTTCCCAATAAGGTCCCCAATTGGTTATCAAACATCAAGTGATCAGGTGATTATATTCATGTATTTATGCATGTTTATGTGTGTGCATGTGTAAAAAATAATAATTTAAGAATATATGAGCTTTAGAGGAAGCCTAGGACCAGGGTAGGAGATAGAATGAGGAGAAGGAAGGGAAGCAATATAATTATATTTTAATTTCTTAAAATTACAAGTAAAACAGATAATGTATTTCTTATGTCTTACATGTTAATCAGCTTTATGAGAAATTAAATTAAAATGTCACAAATGAATTAATGCATCTCTCAGAAAACTATATATTACTGAACCCAAAAGTATGCCAAAGCCCAGAGTTATGTTTGAAAATAACAAAAATGAAGATCTTAGGTATCTACAAAATATAGTTATCTCTGCTACTAACTATTCAGTCTTGGACCAATTTTCTACACTTCCTGAGGTTTTAAGATTTTTATATAAAAACAAAGAAATTCATCTGGAAAATCTAATTGCCATATCTATTTTCTCAGTTTTTCACAATGCAACAGTTCTATTGTGAGCGCAACATTCATTCATTCATTCAACACATATTTGTTCAGCACCAACAATGTTCTAAGAACTCTCGAAGGTCACAAGAGGCTGAGATGACCAAAATAGTTCAAGTTCCTGATATCAAGAACTGGCACGGAAGAAAAGCAATAAAAACCCATATAGGGTAGGAAAAGAAAAAAAACGCTTTGAAGAAAAAAAATTAAGAGAAGGGAAGGGAATAGTGGCTATGTTTTTGCAGAATTGGCATCAGGAGCTCTCTGATAATATATTTGACCACAGGTCTGAGGCAAAGGATCGCTCACAGCATGTAGTTGTTGAAGAAGACAATATCAAACCAAAAAAGAAAAATAAGGAAATTCATGTCACAGATACAGGTTTGGTGTCTACAAAGAGTGGCAAAAATGAGGCTGGAGAGTCACTTGAGAAGAGTATGAGGTGAGGAATTTTAAATCCATTAAAGTAGGAAATGGCAGAACAGTAAGATGTGATGAGTTTTAATCTGCTTAAATTGGGAAACTGTAAAATTCTGAACAGAAGAGTGACATTAATAAATATAGTTTCCAGCTGTTTGAAAACAAGACTTTCAGATAACAGAAAACTGCTAGGATCTTCTCGTCAAGGGCCGTGGAATCTGAACTACTAGGGAAGCAGATCCACTGGTGAGAGGTGATCACATAGATCAACTTTAAACAGATTGGTTTGGGGAAAGGACTATGGAACTACACAAAGATGGCGTACTACTAGTTTTATGTAAACTTGACACAGGCTAGAATCATCAGAGAGGAGGGATCCTCAGTTGAGGAAATGCCTCCATGACATCCAGATGTAGGTGGATCTTAGTTACTGATTTTTCTCAATTAGTGTTCAACAGGGGAGTGCCAACCCTTTGTGCATGGTGCTGTCCCCTGGGCTGATGGTCCTGGGTTCTATAAGAAAGCATGTTGAGCAAGCCATGGGAAGCAAGCCAGTAAGGAGCACCCCTCCACTGCCTCTACATCAGCTCCTGTCTCCAGAATCCTGCTCTGTTTGAGTTCCTTTCCTGACTTTCTTTGGTGGTGACCAGCAGTATGGAAGTGTAAACTAAGTAGACCCTTTCCTCCCCAACTTGCTTTTTGTTCATGGTGATGGTGTTTCATTACAGCAATAGAAACCCTAACTAAAACAGATGGGAGTATGACTGGCCTTATTGGAATAATTCAGTGCCATGAAAGAATCAAGAGACCCTAATTCTAAGTAGGAAATGTGTGTGTGTGTGTGTGTGTACAGTACTGGAAATGTGTATACGTACATAGTCATAGTGGAGCGATTATAGATTGACTGTCTGTGGATTCCCCCACCAAATTCAGGTGTCAAAGTTCAAAGTCCTGATAAGAAGCATTTAGAGACTTCAGTGAAAAATTGGACTTAGATAAAGTTATGAAAATCAATCCTTAGTGATTGAATTACTGGATATAAGAAAATAAAGAGATATCAAAACTCAATCTTCCTCTCCCTCTCCCTCTCCCTCCCCCTCCCTCTCTTTCTTTCTCTACCTCCCTCTCTCCTTAGTAGCTATCTAGCTCCATTCTCTCTCTTTCCTCTCTCCTGTTTGCCTCTCCCTCCCCACTATATATGCCAAGTGAGAAAGTAAGAAAGTGAGAAAGCAGCTACCTCCAGGCTGGGGAAAAACTCCCACCAGGAATCACCCATTTAGGGTATTCTTATTTTTTAATGGAGATGTTTTATCTTAAAAAGGAATGTTTTATAATAATCAGTCCTGGCTAGTTAAGGGAGGAGTCATAAGTCTGAATAAAGTACCTAGAGAAAGACAATTTCTAAGACTAAATGGACATCCAGAGCCACATCCTGAAGCATGGATTCAGGCTAATTTTGGAGAGATGACACAGCTAGGGAGACCAAGTGGAAACAACAATCAAGGGTAAGAGAGATCTGAATCCCAGGAACCCAGTGATGAATGACTATTTTTTTGTTGAATTAATTTATTTTTTTTACTTATTACTTACAGCTTGCTCACTGTTACCCTCCCAGTCACCCCTTCCACAATCCTTCCCTTGTCCCTCCTCCCCTTCTCCTCTGAGGGGGCTCCTTGACCGGCCTCAGTGGGAGAGAAAGCACCTAGCCTCAGAGTCTAGAAGTGCCAGTGTGGGGGTGATGAATGATTTTTTGAAGAATTATCCGGCACATTTGCTGTTAAATAAACATATTTAATGTGCTGTGTGTTGTAAGCACAGAATACATGTAAATGAGCACATGTGCCTGAATGTCCAAGACATATTGTGAACACATATACATGTACAGGCAAATACACATGTTCACAGGGAAACACACACACATATGCATGTACACATGCACAAACACACACATGCACACATACACACATGCACACACATATGCACACACATATGCACACACCCACATGCATATACACATGCACATGCACACACATACACACAACACACATGCATACACACACATGAACACACATGCACACACATGCATACAAACATGAACACACATGCACACACACATATGCACACACACACATGCACGCACACTTGTCAACTTCTACATCAATAATTCTTCCCACATTCCAGTCTGAGGGAGGTAATCCTGACTGACAGTAATTCTTAAGTGGGGACAGGGGAGAGGGGGCAGGAACTAAGAGTCTCACACATGGAGGCCATGCTTAACAAACCCTTCCTTTTCAGATAAGCCTGGTTGGCAACTATTATTAAAAGGCAGCTCTGCTTCCACCGTCACCGCCCTGTGTGCCATTCTCTCTGCAGAAGCACAGCTGTGCTGCTGTGTGGAGCAGAGGAGGTGACACACGGCTTTCCTTCTGGAGTAATCCTTGAACCTGCTTTCCTGGCCTCACCAATAGCAAGCAAGCCCCAATTTCTGGACTTTAAAAGAGCATCTCCTTAGATTAGCATGCTTCTCTTCCTTCCCTACAGGTTTACATTTCTGCAGTATCCTATGGAATTCAGCAACCACACACTCCTTTATTTCTGTACTTCTAAAATTTCACTGATATATTCCTCAGGCTCTTCTCTCTCATGAGTTGTGGCAGTACAGTTCTGTGTTTTGCTTCCCCTTCAATGGCATTTGCATATAGGACTTTTAGAGCTAGTGGAGACAAATGTTTACATATATTTTTAGCTCGATGTTCCTTTAGGGCTTTTAAAATATCACCCATCTTCACATTCCAAAAAGTAAACCTATATAATCATGATACATTGTTCTTTATATATTAGTCAACTCTTCCCACTAAAGTAAAAATTAATTTTGAGTGGTCTCATCTTGTTTCTTACCTGTAAGGAATTATTCTTTTTGCCAATCCTCTCTTTGAATTGTAGTGAATTGAACATAACGTTAACAAAAGAAAATGCATTTGCTGGCTCAGCTGGAGGTCAACATGCAGAAGAATGCAAATTGACCCAATCTTATCTCCTTGCACTAAGCTCAATTCTAAGTGGATCAAAGATCTCCACATAAAACCAGACACACTGAAACTAATAGAAGGGAAACTAGGGAAGAACCTTGAACATATGGGCACAGGGGGGAATTTCCTGAATAGAACTCCAATAGCTTATGCTCTAAGATCAAGAATAGACAAATGGGACTTCATTAAATTACAAAGATTTTGCAAGGCAAAAGAAACTGTCAAAAAGACAAAGCGGCAACCAACTAACTGGGAAATGATCTTTACCAACCTTACATCCGACAGAAGGCTAATATCCAATATATACAAAGAACTCAAGAAGTTAAACTCCAGAGAGGCAAGTAACCCTATTAAAAAATGGGGTACAGAGCTAAACAAAGTGTTCTCACCTGAAGAATATCTAATGGCTGAGAAGCACCTAAAGAGATGTTCATCATCCTTAGTCATTAGGGAAATGCAAATCAAAACAACCCTGAGATTCCATCTCACACCAGTCAGGATGGCTAAGATCAAAAACACAGGAGACAGCAGTTGTTGGCGAGGATGTGGAGAAAGAGGAACACTCCTCCACTGCTGGTGGAATTGCAAGCTGGTACAACCACTATGGAAAGCAGTCTGGCGGTTCCTCAGAAAACTGGGCATGACACTCCCAGAGGATCCGACTATACCACTCCTGGGCATATACCCAGAGGCTTTACCTGCATGCAATAAGGACACATGCTCCACTATGTTCATAGCAGCCTTATTTATAATAGCCAGAAGCTGGAAAGAACCCAGATGTCCCTCAACGGAGGAATGGATTCAGAAGATGTGGTATATCTACACAATGGAATACTACTCTGCAATTAAAAACAATGAATTCACGAAATTCCTAGGCAAATGGTCAGATCTTGAAAATATCATCCTTAGTGAGGTAACCCAATCACAAAAGAACACACATGGTATGCAGTCACTGATAAGGGGATATTGACCCAGAATCTCGGAATACCCTAGACATAATCCGCATATCAATAGATTTCTAAGAAGATGGAAGGAGAGACCCCTGGTCCTGGAAAGACTGGATGTAGGGGAACGCCAGGACAGAGTAACGAGAGGGGGTTGAATGGAGAAAAGAGGGAGGGAAGAGGGCTTATGGGACTTTCGGGGAGGGAGGAAACAGTAAAGGGGAAAAGATTTGGAATGTAAATTAAAAAAAATAAAATAAAATAAATAATTTAAAAAAAAAAGAAAATGCATTTGCATTTGGTAGCTTTTCCAATGTAATAGTTTTATCATTTAAAATTTTCATACAATATATTTTTATAATATTCACCTTTCCCTCTGCTCCACCCTCTTCCCTCTTTTTTGTTTCTGTGAGGACATACTATCTCTCAGCATGCTTCTCATTGTGGTTCATTGATCCTTACAATCCCTCTGCCACATATGGGCCTTACTTATACATTCTGTTGTAGATGTACTAAATAGGGATGGGCACCCCATGGTCACTTTTCTGCATTTGGACTAGCTGTGGTTCTCTATAATGGTCTGCAAATGAAGAAGGATAAGAAAAAGGAAAGCTTCTCTGATGAAGGTTGGGAGCTAGACACATCTCTGGGTACCACGGTATTTTTAGAAAACAGTTAAAAAGTGGTTTAGGCAGTAGGAATGGCAGTGTAAATTCTCTGGGTCCCATGATCTCAGCAGCCACAGGTACTTGAAGAAATACTAAAGTTCTTGAAACTCTTACCCATTTGATGTTTTATGAAGGCTTGTTCATTATTATTTATTATCGCGATTATGATTACTTAGTAATATAAGCATAGGAAATTCGTAAGCAAATGTCTCACAGTATATACAAGGGAAAGCTACTGAACAATAAGGCAATTGCCGTGGCATTGATTGACTTATGGAAAAAGAACATAAGACTCTGTTGCTGAAAACACCATACACTTCAGACACAGGAATTTGAGGAAATGATGAATTGAGCTAGAACTTGCATGGAGGTCTCTTTACTGACGACTAGTTCTCACAATAATGGAATGAACCATGTAAGCTGAAAGGAAGGAAAACAATCAATAGTCTTAACCAGCTTTTGAACCAACAAATTTGATCAGGATGGCAAGATATTCTTAAAGGTATAATAGTGACACTTACTCTGAGGCTAACCAATCACCATCTTCTTGGATGTAAGGCGCTCTCAATAAGAGGGAATTCACCAGCATTTTAAATTTAATCATTCCATTTGTTTGCACCTCAAAGGATATCCACCTTCCCGGTTACCCTTCCACAACCCCCACATCCCATATCCTCACTCTTCTCTTTGCCTTTATGAGGGTGCTCCCCCACCCACCCACCCTCTTCCACTCCACAGCCCCAGCATCTCCCTACACTGGGACACCAAACCTCCACAAAACCAAGGGCCTACCCTCCCATTGATGTCAGGCAAGGCCATCCTCTGTTACATATGTGTCTGGAGTCATGGTTCCCTCCCTGTACACTTCTTGGTTGTTGGTCTAGTCTCTGGGAGTACTGGGTGGTCCTGTCAGTCAATATTGTTCTTCCTATGGAGTTGCAATCCCCCTCTGCTTCTCCAGTCCTTCTGCTAGATCTGGGTCCCAGAACTCAGTCTGATGGTTGACTCCAATCATACACATCTGCATTGGTCATTTGCTCGTAGAACCTCCCAAGGAACTGCTACACAAGGTTCCTGTCAGCAAGCACCTTTTGGCAACAGCAACAGTGTTGGGATTTGGTGTCTGCACACAGGATCAATCACCAGATGGGGCTGTCCCCGGATGGTCCTTTCTTCAGTCTCTGCTCTAAATTTTGTCCCTGTCTTTCCTTTGGACAGGAACATTTCTGGGTAAAAAACTTTGAGATGAGTGGGTGGTCCCATACCTCAACTGGGGCGGGAGGGGCTGCCTATCTACTGGAGGTGGTCTCTACAGGTTCTATCTTCTCTTCACTGCATATTTTGGTTAAAGTTATCCCTGTTGGATACTGGGAGCCTCTCACTTCCCTGGGGATTAGGACCCTCAGATGATAGAGAACTTTAAGAAGGACATACACACATACATACATACATACATACATACATACATACATACATACACACATACATACATACAGGAGAATATAAGTAAGCATGTAGAAGCTCTTAAAGAGGAAGCACATAAATCCCTTAAAGAAGCATAGGAAAACACAATCAAACAGTGAAGGAATTGAACAAAACCATCCAGGATCTACAAATGGAAATAGAAACATTAAAGAAAACACAAAGGAAGACAACCCTAAGAAAGAGAACAGGAGTCACAGATGTAAATATCACCAACAAAATACAAATGATATTTCTTTTGAGATACTTCTCAAAAGTTCCAACTTCTCTAATTCTCTTACCTCTTAATTCTTAATTTTCTTTTTTGTTCATATGCATTTTTTAATTTAATAAGTAAATTATATTTAAGCATTCCCGTTTCTCCCGAGACAACTATTCTTGCATTTGTTCATTTCTCTTCATGCTCACTTCTCCTTTTTCTCCTTTTATTTCCAATTTTGTTCTTCCCCGATAACTGATTTTCATAATATGGAAATCTAAACTACTTCTGTTCTTTGATGTCTATCTTAATTTTATCCCCTAAGGCTTTGTATATAATAATTGAAATCGTTGAGTTATCAATACTCCAATTATAAAAATTGACTTATAATTAATTTTCTACTCAAAACACAAGTTATTTATAAACTTGTTCTCAAAACAAGCATCCTGCAAAATGAGGAAGAGAATATTTCTCATATATTTGCAATTTGTTGTTTCCATTATATCCCTACACAAGAGGAATTTTGAAAAATAGCTTGTGTATACCCTGAAAGGAGAAGTGAACATGAGGAAAAATGAACAAATACAAGAATATTTGTCTAGGGAGAAATGGGAATACACATTGTCTGTATTCATTGTCTGTTTTGGATGCAAGCCTCTCTCCATATTTATTAAAATATGCTCTCTGTGGCTTATTCAAATCTCCATTCTTCAGTTCTTCTGACTGTTTGCTATGGGTTTAAAGAAGAATTCACTAAAACTCCTTCTGTGTTTGCAGGTTAGTCAGTTTCTCTTTATAGTTTTTTCCTTGGGAATTTCAACTCTTTGTGCTTAGGAACTTTGAACTGCAAAGACTAAAAACATGAGTTAAGAGTTTATAGAACACTGAGAGGGGCTGAAGATACAGTTATAATCATAAAAACAAAGGCCTGGTGCAGTGACACGAGACACAAAGTGCTCTGGTCTGAAGAGAAACAGGACTTTCTTTCCATCTCTTTTTAGGTGTTTGTTTGTTTGTTTGTCTTTGTTTTTGTTTTAATCTCCGAAAAATGGTGCCATATTATTTTAAGTCTAGAAACTAGATAAAGGGGATGAGTATTCTCATCCTTCATTTACACTTCTCTCACATCCCATTTCTCCTTTGACAGATCTTCCTGTATTTGTTCATTTTTCTTGGTGTTCACTTCTTTTTCTCCTTTATTTCCAATTTTCTTTTTCTCCTTCCCTACTAACTGATCATAAAGTGAAATTCGAGGACTTTCCCTGAGTTTATATTTGTGTGATTAAAATACTGTTTAAGTTGGGCAGTGGTGTCACACGCCTTTAATCCCAGCACTTGGGAGGCAGAGGCAGGCGGATTTCTGAGTTCAAGGCCACCCTGGTCTACACAGTGAGTTCCAGAACAGCCAGGGCTATACAGAGAAACCCTGCCTCAAAAAACCAAAAATAAAAAAATAAAATACTGTTTATTCAATTTAAATATTGCTAAATCGTTTTAAATAATAAAGATTGTGCCAGACTTTTCTTTACTGTCTCAGATAATTATTATAAATTTCTAACATTTACATGCGTACAACTATTTCCTTTTTTCTCTTCAGTTTGATAAATAATGATTTTTCAACATCCTTTGAAACCCCATGTTGCAATTCTTCCTGTTTTAATGGGCAAGGAAATCTACACCACCACTTTCTTTTATTGAAAGAGGCCATGTAATAAGTCTGATCTCCTTGAAGCTTATTGCCTGTGTTCTAGCTGTGGATAAAGGCAACTAATAATGAGTGATTTGTAGCAATAATGGAAAATTGTGTCTTGAGATGAAACTATTCTAGTTTGTGCAAGATCAGGTCGCTGAAACACAGTGTTTAAATATGCCAGAGCCAAGACACAAAAGAACATTGTCACTAAAATGCAAAATAGCATATTAAAGTTAAATAGTAAGAGCATTACTGAGGTTGCCATGCCGTTGCATAGCAAGGCTGTGACAGATGCTTTGTTAAACCTATAAATAATATTAGCATTTATGGCTTTATCAAAGAGTAATTATAATATAAAGCAATAAGACTATACTTGCCTTCAGAAAGTAATTTTCAGATATATTAGGCAAACATGGCTACTCCTACATAAATTCATTACCATTTATCCTCCATTGTCAGGAGATTACAGGAAAACAATAGTTGGACATCTCACTAACCTTACAAGAAAGGCTGTCTGAAGGATAGTTTGTGTTGCATCTTATGAAGTTTCCTGTCAAGGTGATTTCTATGGTAACCCCTATTTGCTTCCTTTCAAATGGTGGTAAAATCTGACACATCCCATTAAATATTGATGACAGAGTTTCATTCACTCTTCAACCTGCTTGGGAATTCTTCATTTTATCTACTAATTCAGACATGTGGTGTCAAAGCAGCAAGTCTTTTGTTGTTAAAATGTTAATTAGAATTTTATAACCATTTTTATAGATCTGCTCTTCATCTCGATTGCCACAAACATATTTATTTACAATTCTATAATGTTCTCATTAATAGGCTATGGTAAAATGCCATAGTGCACAGAAGTTAGCTTCATAACAAGCTATAGAAATATATCCTTAATGACATCTGTGAAACATCTGTGGAATTGTAGCGAGGCAGAATAACTTCTCAGTAAATGAGATAATGAGCATATGATACTTGAGGTCAGCATTCTCTATAACCAGAGTCCGTCTGCTCCTATTAACTATTGCATGTACTCGATAGCTCTGATACCACTACCTAGTAATGGCAATTTACTAAATATCATGCTCATTAAAGGAATGCACCTACAGACCCGAATATCCTGTTTCTATAATTATGGGTACAGTCATAGCATTTGTTTATAAACATTTCCCAAGACGTATCAGGGAGCTCTGTTAACATCTCACTCACCCTTCCATCATCTACCTATCCATTTGTTTTTCATTTCGCAGAAAGCATAGGCATTAAAATCAAAGGGGCTTATCCACAGTTGTGTTACAAATAGGAAGTAATAATGGAATTTTGAAGTACATCAAAACTGATACTCAACTAAATTAATCTTCTGATTTTCTAAGCTTCTTGATGAAAATAGCCCTGAGTTTGAATTGAAAAGGCTATTCATGTAATCTTGGGCAAGTCACTAAATGTAGTGAAATCTCATTCTCTTCAGAGTCTAATAAAGAATAAATATCGCACCTCATTAGCCTGGGCCTCATATAAGGTGGGATTAAGCACTCTGCCTAGATAGGTATACATGAGATTCTGAAAAGTGTAGAGAATAGTGACATGGGATTCTCTCTTACTCAAGTCTGCTCATTTGGAGAAAACTACCAAAGGAAAACAGGCAAAAATTGATTCATTTTCTTAACATATACAACAATTTGCCCCAAACTTTGGTAACAATACAAATTATCATCGTACAGTTCTGTGAGTTAGAAGTTCATTACAGTTTCTCTACACTTCTACAATATTTTGGCCAAGGTCTTGTCACATTCTGAAAAATCTCAGGTAGAATCCTCTCCCTGAATTTGTTGTTCTAGAAGCCATCTAAGTTCCTTCAGTCAAGGACCCTTTTTCCTCCTTCAAAAGCAGCAGTGTTGCAGCTTTGTTGCTAGTAAAACCACTCAGAAGCAAAAGGAAGGAAAGGAATCATGAAAACAACTTGAGATGCTAAGATCAGAAACAATGCAAAGATGCCTACGACTGCCATTTCCAGTCAACATTGTGCTGAACATTCCAGATGAGATACTTAACAAGAAAAAGAAAGATCATATTCACACTAGAAGAGGTAAATTCAAAAGGTTCTCTGTTCACTGATGGCATGGACTCATGCGTAGAAGAACCTCAAGGTCTCATGCACACTGTAATAACTAGCAAATAAATACACAAATTTTATAAGATACAGCATTAACAAACAAAACAATTATATTTTTTAAATTAGCAGTAAAATACCTTCAAAATGAATCAAAAAATCCTATTTACATTAGCATCAAAAAAGAAAACAAGATGAATAATTAATTTAATGTAATGAATGGGAAGGCATCTTAAGTTCATACATTGGCAGGCTACATACTGCTGAAATGCTCACAGCGTACCAAAAGAGCTACAGATTCAGTGCCCTTTCTATCAAAATACCAATGACATGGTTTGGGGCAGAAGTATGAGAATCATACTAAGGTTCTCCTAGAATCATGAAGGATCCTGAGTTGCAAAGCATTTTTAAGATGGGTAAATAAAGTTGGAGGCCACACTTTTCTTGACTTTCAGCCATGGCTCTAGACTAATTGAACTGAAAAAACAAAATACCACAAAACAGAGTCTTATCAAGTTATAGACACTGACTTTTTTATAGTTCCAGAGTTTGAGACACTTAAGATCAAGATGTCAGACACCCATGTCCTGGTCAAAGCCCTTAGCCTTACCTGTAGCCAGCCATATTCTTCCATTGGGCTTTGACAATTTCTTCAATGTTCATATTTGGAAAACAAAGCAATCTTTTTAAAGGAGTGCCACCCATGTCTGGTTAGAGTGCCATTCAGCCATTATAACTTTCATACAGATGCAGCCTCAAACAGTTGCACTAGAGATAAGGGCTTCAACGCATGACCATGGAAAAGATACAGTCCATAGCCCCAACAATAATCAAAACCATATAGTGTGGTATAGATCAAAATATAGACCACTGTGACAGGAGAAAGAGCCAGTAAATTAGCCTGCCTGAATAGTGCTAAACTATCCCCAGCAAAGACTCTAAGGTGACAAGGTAAGGTTAAGAATAAACACCAACCAAACAAGTCAAACAACAAGAAAACAAAACCCAGTCTTTTCTCTTCTATAGAAGGTGTTGAAAATATCGATATAAGTAATTAACTTGGACCATTATATCGAATTAATTCATTTATAGACTAAACATGTAAGCCCAATACTGTAAAATTTATAGAAAGAAACATGCAAAATCTTCATGGCATTATATCTGGCAACATGTTCTTATGTGAAACCAAGGAGATGGAAAAATAGGCAAACTGATTCCATCGAACATAAAAACTTCTACACAACAAAAGTAACAATTGAGAAATGGCATATGGAATGGGAGAAAATATTTATAAGTCATGTATCTAATAAGGGTTTAATATCTGTACTATACAAAGATCTTATACTTCTCAACAACAAAAACCCAAATAACCTGAAATTGGACAAAAATTTTAATAGACTTTTCTCAAAAAAAAAGATGTATAAATAGACAGTAATTATACTAAAAGATGATAACCCTTGCCAGTCTTCATAAAAAACAATATTGTGGTGGGCACATAGAGTATAAGAAATTTATTCCTAGTACATAATCATTACACATGGCTTTTCATTAGGACATTTTTATGCAGCTATGTATGAATTTATGTGAGGTACATTAATGTCTTCATCCCCATTAACCTCTGTGCTCCTTTTCCTCCCTTCCATTGGTCATCTTCCTTTCCCCAAATATGTCCTCTTTAATGTCATATATATATATATATATATATGTGTGTGTGTGTGTGTGTGTGTGTGTGTGTGTGTGTGTGTGTGTATTCATATACTGTGCAAATGTACATATGTGTATGTGCAAATGCATATTTAAATCTCAATTCCACAAACAAAAGAAAATATATTTATTTTTCTGAGTCTGGATTATTTTGTTTAACCTGATTATCTTCACTTCCATATCTGTTGTAAAATTTATACAAAATAATGCACTTGTAGTTCACACTTGCAGTAAGTAGAGATGATTACAAAGACCCACAAAGTCAAACTCGTCAAGATACAGAGAATGAGTGACACAGTGAAGTGCTCTGCTGGAAAAGGGAGATCTTTGCTACTCTCACAGCTCCTCCATCTAAGATTCAGGGAGCACTGAGGAAGAAAAGGGAGAAAGACTGCAAGAGCCAGGGGATGGAGAAGACATCTGTGATACATCTCTGATTTCTGCTGTGCATTCATCTGACTTTAATACTGCATTAACATTACATTCATAGAAAGAAATTAGGAATACAAGGGACACACATAAACATAATGAAGGCAATTTAGAGCAAGCCCATAGCCACCTTCAAATTAAATGGAGAGAAATAAAAGTCATTCCACTAAAATTAGGAATAAGACAAGGTTGACACTCTCCCTATATACCTATATCAATGTAGTATTTGAAGTTTTAGTTAGAGAAAGAAGACAACTGATGGAGATAAAGAAGATAGAAATTGAAATGGAAGAAGTCAATGTATCCTTATTTGCAAATGATATAATAGTATATACATAGACCCTAAAAATTCCATCACAGTCTCCTAAGGCTGATAAACACTTTCAAGAAAGTTTATGTATATGACATTAACTCACAAAAATCAGTACCCCTCCTATAAATAAATGACAAACAGGCTAAGAAAGAAATCAGGGAGACAACATCTTTTATGATCATCTCAAGTAATATAAAATATTATGGAATAACTCTACCAAGCAAGTGGGTAACTTGTATGATAAACCTTTCAAGTATTTGGAGAAAAAAATTGAAAAAAGATATCAGAAGGTGGAAATATCTCCCATGTTCATGGATCAGTAAGATTAGCAGAGTAAAATGGCCACCCTACCAAAAGCAATCTACAGATTCAGTGTAATTCCCATAAAAATTCTAACACAATTATTTACAGACTTTGAAATGATGATTTTTAACCTCATGTGGAAAAAACACCCAAACAAACAAACAAAACAAAGCAACAACAACAGTAACAATAAAACAAGAATAACTAAACATTCCTTAACAATAAAAGAATTTCTGGAGTTATCACCTTCCCTGATTTTAAATTGCATCGCAGAGCTATCATAATAAAAACTGCATGATACTTCATAAAAGCAGATAGATTGAGTGATCGAATTGAAGACCCAGATATGAATCCATACATCTATGGACACCTGATTGTTTTTTATAAAGCCAAAAATACATACTGGAATAAAGTGGCAGTTTCTTCAACAAATGGTGCTCTTCAGACTGGATGTCTATGTATAATGCAAGCAGATCCATACTTACCTTCCTGTACAAAACTCAATTATAAGTGGATCAAATATCTTAACATAAAAACAGATACACTGAACATGATAGAATAAAAGTGGGGAATAACCTTGAATGCACTGACACAAGAAACAACTTTCTGAAAAGACACCAACACACAGACACTAAGATCAACAATTTAAAAATGGGACCTCATGAAACTGAAAATACTCTGTAGGTTAAAAGACACATCAGTTATACCAAACTGCAGCCTCCAGAATGGGAAATTGTTTTTTTACCAACTCCACATCTGATAAAGGACTAACATTCAAAATATATAAAAAACTCAAGAAACTAGACATAAAAAAATCAGTCCAATTACAAATGGCATACAGATTTAAACAGGGAATTATCAATAGCAAAATCTCAAAAGGCTGAGAAGCACTTAAAGAAATAGTCAATATCCTTAGCCATCAGGGTAAAGCTACTTTCTGTCTTTCACCTGTGAAAATGACTGATAGCACAAGGATCCGTGTATGTTAACAAGGATGTGGACCAAGGGGAACAGTCCTCTGTAAACATGTGTTGGCTTCTTTATTGGGTTCTTTTTCCTACCACCCTTCTTCACACTTCCAGTTCCCTGACACTATGTAGTAGAAAAAAGGGTAGAGTAGACAAGTGGCATACATATCCTTGGACTACTTCCTGCTGATTAGGGTCATTGAGTTTTTTGATGCAAGTCCCATTTCTTCTACTTAAAAAGCAGCACTGAGCAGCATCCAACCAGAAACCAGCAACCGACAACCAGCAACTAGGAACCAGGAACCAGCAACAGCAACAGCAACAGGAAGAGCTAGCAGCAGCAAGGGCAAAAATGGCAGGATGGCAGCAGCCTCTCACGACTCCAGCATTTATATATCCTCTGAAGAGTCCCCAGAATTCCAAATGTAAATTACCTGTCACTGACAAAATCATGCCCTTGCCAGAACACAAGGCAAATCATAGTTAGCAGTTCATATCCCACATCTGGGATTAAAACAAAAACATATTCCATAACATCTTTTGTGTTTTCAGAGAAACCAAAATTCTCACAATCTTCTATTGTTAGTGTAAATGCATACTTGTATAGCCACTTTGGAAATTAATATGGCAGTTCCTCAGAAAAGTGAGAATCAATCTATCAAGATCCAGCTATACCAGTCTTGGGCATACACCCAAAGGATGCTTCATCCTATCACAGAAAAACTTGCTCAACCATGTTCATCACTGCTCTGGTCACAATAACCAGAAATTAGAAACAAACTATAGATACCTAAACAAAAGAATAAAGAAAATTTGGTACATTTTCACAATTATTCAGCTGTTAAAAGAAAATGACATCATGAAATTTGCAGGTAAATAGATGGAACTAGAGAAAAATCAGCCTGGGTGTGTTAATACAGTCCCAGATATACAAGTAGGGTATGTACTCACTTAAAAGTGGATATTGATATTAGCTGATCAGTAAATGATAATGAAGCTACAATGTATAGATCAAGAGAGGTTAGGTAAAGAGGAGAGAGGCACATGATTCTCTCCTGGGAAGGGTTTGAAATAGATTTTGCAGGTGGACTGAATGGGTATGATGGAGACCAGAGTGAGAGACATCAGGTTGAGGGAGAATGAGATGGACAAAATAAGTACAGGAGAGATGTCTAGAATTAGGGGCATTTGATGAGGCAGTGTGGAAACCTGCTACTCTGAAAACTTCCTAGAATTATTAGGGTTATCTGAGCAAGGCTCCTATTAATGGAGAATATGGAGTTTCAACAGGTCATCTTTTGTAGCCAGACAAAGCTAGTGGTGGGACTTTGTTGTCTTCAGTTGAGTTGTTGGCCAAGAGGAAGTCCTGTCAAGGTCCCCCAATAAACCCAGGAAGATTCTAGAACAGAGAGTTGCTCTCCACAATCTGGCAGTGGAGTCCCATGGCTGAAGATAGCATCCACACAGTTCACTGAGCATGGGGGTGTTAAGCTGGTGCCTATATGGAACCTTCACTAATATATTCTAGTCTCCTGGGTGTGAGAAGGTACTACTCTTCAGGCTCCTAAAAAGCAAACATGGACACCAAAACAGCCACAAAACTTTTGACAACCAATATCTGATTTAAGTTGAGGCACATTTCATGAGTGGAAACCCAAGTCTGAAAGTACTTAGATGGCCAGGAACCAAAGACTAAATTGCCCAGAGACCTAAGATAGGTGCCTTATCCAATCATGATCAGAGAGGCTTTTTCCAAAAGCAGGTGGGAGCAGATGCAAGCCCACAGCCATCCAGTATGTGAAGAGAGAGCTTTAATTTGAGGTCTCCATTGGGTCTCTCCACTCTAAGACTAGAAAACCCTATGGAAGAGAGAAGGAAAGACTGTAGAAGTCAGAGGGAATATGTAACACCAAGAGAACATGGCCTACTGAATCAACTATGTAGGACTCATATGTGCTCAAAGAGACTAAATCACCAAACATGGGACCTTCATGGGTCTGCACCAGGTTCATTGCTTATGTGTTGTGGCTGTTAACCTGGTGATTTTACAGGACACTTAACTGTCAAAGTAGGTGTTTCTCTGAATTTTTTTTAAGATCTTGGGACTGATTTTTTTCCTGTTAGGTTGTCCAGCTTTTGTGTGAGGGCTCTCGTATTGTCTTATTGTATTTTGTTTTTGCTTGCTTGATAATATTCTCTTGTAAGCTTGCTCTTTTCTGACGGAAGAGGAGTGTATCCAGGGAGTTTGGTGGGGTACTGGAAGAAGTGGAGGGAGAGGAAACTGTTCTTAGAATGTATTGAGAGAAGAATCCACTGTGTGTGTGTGTGTGTGTATGTGTGTGTGTGTGTGTGCTCGCGCGTGTGTGTGTAAGTTTGAAAGTGTTTCATTTCTATATTGTGGAATAATTTGAGGAATACTTGGTTTTATTTCTGGTTTGAATATGTGTTAGAATTTGGCTGTGCCTGCCTGGATGTGGACTTCTTTTCAGTTAGACTCTTACGTTGCTGCTTCAATCCCATTCTTGTTACATGGCTGTTTAATTACTAACCTCATAGTGGCTTTATTTAGGTGGACTATATAACTAAGAATCTATCAATTTCTTTTAGATTTTGCCACTGTAGTGAAATATAGGTTTTTAAAACATACCCTAACAATTTTCTGAACTTCTTTGACACTTGTTGACAGGGCCCTGTCCCATGGTACAATTGGTGTGGGGTCCTAGGAAGAGCATGTGCAGAGTTAAGCAACCTAAAGAAGAGGAAGCAAAGGAACCTGCTTGAAAGCAGGCAGTGCAAGCAATAAACATTCTCCTATTTGCACAAATGGGTTCAGTGGACATTATCTACTCATCTGCTAAGAAAATGCATTCCCAATCCTTGCATTAACTTACAAGAACATAACAGAACTAAAAGGGTTAAAAAATCCTACTGGTTCTTTGTCACCAATTTTGTTTTGTGTTTTGGTCCATTATACCTCAATTAAGAAAAAAATAAAAGAAAGTAATTTTAAAGTTCCAATGTTAGACTTTGCTGAAATTTTCTATTTGTTTATATACTAGCATGTATTAGCATATATGACTGTACATGTTCTTTTTAATCTTCCTTTTTCACTAACCTTGTACAAAAGTGGATCCAAATGGATCAAAATTTTCAATAATTATACTTGTAACTGCTAAGAGAAAGTAGGAAGAAAATCACAGCATAAAGGTATAGAAGAAGACTTTCTACATAAGAGAGTAGGTATGGAATTTAAACAACAACTGACCAGTGAGACTTCATAAAACTAGAAAGGGTTTTATACAGCAAAGGATGTACAGTCAATAAAGGGCACATGAAATGAGAAAAATATGACAGGAACTAGTAACCAGAATACTTAAAGAACTCCCAAACAAAGCATGTGGTATATATTTGATCAGCAAATTTCAAAATCATTTGGCTTTTTGGTTGATAGATATAAGGGTTAACTCTTTTAGATCTTGGGAGTCTGAGGGAAAGACCATTCAGAGACTACCCCATCCAGGGATCCATCCTTTATACAGACACAAAACCCAGACACTATTGTGGATGCCCACAAGTGCTGACTGACCGGAGCCGGATATAGCTATCACCTGAGAGACTCTGCTAGTGCATGAGAAATACAGAGGGGGACACTCTCAACCAGTCATTGAACTGAGCACAGGGTCCCCAATGGGGGAGCTAGAGAAAGGATCCAAGGAACTGAAGGGATTTGCAGCGCCACAGGAGGAGCAACAATATGAGTCACCCAGAACTCCCAAAGCTCCCAGGGACAAAACCATCAACCAAAGAGTACACATGGCTCCAGACACATAGGCAGGAGAGGATGGTCTTGTTAGACATCAAAGGGAGGAGAGGCCCTTGGTCCTGGAAAGACTTGATCCTGTAATGTAGAGGAATACCAGGACAGGGAAGTGGGGTAAGGTTGATTGGAGAAGGGAAGATGGCTTATGGGATTTTCTGGGGAGGGGTGGAACCAGAAAAAGGGACATTTGAAATGTAAATAAAGAATATATCCAATACAAAAAATAAGGGTTAACTTTGATTGCTGAGATGTAACTGAACAATTCTCATTATAAATTTCTTTTAAAATTGAAAGGTATGGCTGGGGAGGTGGCTCAATGGGTAAAGAGCTTGTGTGAAAGCCCATATGCCAACAAAAAACAAACCCGAGCATGGTACCATCTGTAATCCAAGTATTCCTATAGTGATACGTGAGACACAGACAGAGGTGGCCATGGAAGCTTATGGGCCAGTTATCTTGGCATATATAGCAGTGACAAAGACATTGTCTCCCACAAAGTACTAAGTGAGGTTGCCGCCACAAAAGGGTAAAGAACCCTTAACAATAATCTCGTCAGGGGTTAAGCTAGAAAGTAGCCATGATGGGAGCCATCTTGGGGCAGAAATCACGTATCTCCTCTGTGGCTCCGAACTGTGCCGACAAGAAGACAGTTAATCTCCCCTTCCCATTGCGCTTTTTTTTTTTATTTTCTAAGTTTTTTTTATTTAGATTCCCCATTCCCATTTCCTCCCTCCCCGAAGGTCCCATAAGCCCCCTTCCCTCCCTCTGTTCCCCATTCAACCCCCTCTCACTTCTCTGTCCTGGCGTTCCACTACATCCACATCATATTCTTCCTCAGCTCAGAGGAGTACATGTGCATAATCAAAGACACAAGGGACTTACCTGCACTGTGAGATGGAGCTGCAGTGCAGAACACATTCTTTTCCAGTCTTGTTCTGAATTTCATTCCTGCACCATACTGAGGCACTGAATTTCTGGATATATTATAATGTTCGTTTTTCCTAGTTAATAAATCAAGTAACAGAACAGCTGGAGGTGAACTCCACACTCTCTTCCATGCGATTCAGTTGGTATTTCTTTTAAGAGGAGATATTGGTTCATTTTCAGTTCTTTTCTACTACAAAGGCTTTTGAATATTCTCTGAGGTGCTTGCCTGTCATCATTGGAAAGACAAGAAGGAATGATGACTATTCCAAGAGTAGTAAAATAGCGTCACTTAAATAATTCACCTTTATGTCACGTAACCGCACTAGCGCTAAAGAAAACACGCAGAACAAAGGGCCGGGTGACACTTCCACAAACTGGTGAGAATTTAATCTCAGATTTCAGTAAAAGCCTTTTATCTTCTCCCACACTTCTTTTCTCTTCCCCCAGCTGACCCAATTTAATGCTTCACAATCAGGTCTACTCAGTGGGAAATACAGACGACAGAAAAATAGATTACTCTTCTTTCTAATGGGGAGAGGAAGGCAGGAGCTCAGGATCTTTTGCTGGAGACTTTGGAGAAATTATTTTAAAGTTAAAATAAAAAGGGAAAGCAACAGGTATTAGAAATAAAGGCAGGTCATTGGGTTTTCTTTGCAGATCAAAGGAGATAATATTTCTGATCTGTTTTGTGGTGCTTGTATACATATGTGAATTAATGGTGGGTTACGTGTCCTGCACTAATCAGAAGCAACATAAATCAACACCTTACTATTCATCCACCATTTCTTTAGTATTGTAAATGTTTTAAGAAGCTTAATGATAATAAAAAGTCCATATCTCCACCTAATAAGGTATATTCTATATAGCAGTTAGAAACCCTAGTTTAAACACCTTGCCCACAACCAATGTGGAGAGAGTGCAGCTCAAACGATTCAATTCCCGAGCCTTTGCTCTTTAAGCTTCAGTGTATTTCCTCACTTGCCCATAACCTACTATCACTTAAAAACTGTTCACAAACTGACCCTGAGCATTAATTAGAACTATCGTTTAAAAAAAGAAAAACAATCTGAGGTAGGGGCTGCAATCAGGATGCAAAGTAAATAAATAGACAAATTAATGGAAATGAAAAAAAGAATGTTTCCTAACAACTATCTCAGGCAAGCAAGATTTAGTCTCACATAAATGAGCCCAGACACTACATTTTTCAAAGCCTCTGTATGTTCTTAAAGCATGTAGAAACACACATATTTAAATTTATAGCAGTTGAAAGAAAGTACAGAGGGGATCTTTCAAGCAAGCAGCAAAGACAGCCCAAGGTTTCAACTCCTTTACCATTCAGTAGCTATCATTTGATCAGCCTGTTTCTCTGTGCCTCAGTTTCCACAGAAACCTCTATCTTTTCTTAATTCTAGGTCTGCTGGATGATTTTATTATTCATACTCAAGAGGAGGTGAAAGGATTAACGGTCCAAAGTCCAGGCAATACCAAAAATGAAAACAACTGCTATACTTCGAATGTGGGTCTTCTATCTCAATATTAATTTGATTTCTTAATAGAAATTTGTCAAAATAAATAATAGCAAAAACAGCAAGTAATATGAAGTTCTGAACAGCTTCACTTTGAAAAATACTAAGGAAATGACTTAGCGTCTTGGCTTTACTCCTTTCTGAAATATAAAATTCTGCCCTTGGTCCCTACTTGGCTATTTTTACAGACTACACTATGTTGAATAGTCTTCCTCTCTTAATATGACACACATTTATCTCATTCCTTCTATAGAACTTCTAGAATGATTGAGGTAAGAGGAAGAGATGGAAAATGAAGCTGATAAGAACTCAAAAGAATATTTGGGTAGCAAATTGCTTCAATGTACACAAAACCCACAGAGTTCGAAACATCTATTAAGCCAATACTTATCTAAAATAGATTTAGCTATAATAAAATTGAAGACAAGATTTACCATAAAATATAGATAATCAGCCCAGATATAAGGGAGTTCATTGTTAAGGTAGCTGGATCAGTTCCCCCTTAATGTCTAGAAAGCTAGGACTTAGATTATGAATGTGTGAGGGGAAATAAAAACATCTAATGCTTAAGTAAAATCCTCAGTCTATAATGTAGATGCTTATATCTATCCCAAAAAACTTACACACATGAATGGGATAATCTCCATGCATCTATCCCAAATTGTGTGTGTGTGTGTGTGTGTGTGTGTGTGTGTGTCTATGATATAACAACAAATAACCTACACACATGAATGTAACAATCTATCCCAAATAGCGTGTGTGTATGTGTGTGTGTATGTATGTATGTATGTATGTATGTATATGTAATAACAAGCAATAAAAGAGGCCATGAATTTGAAATAAAAGCAAGAAGGGGTGTATGGGAGTAGAAGGAGGAAAGGAAAAGGAAAATGATGTAGTTCTATTATAACCAAAAGAACTAAAGTAAATATTTTAAAAAATAAATATCAGAGGCTACCAAGATGGTTTAGTAGGTAAATGCACTTGCTACCAATCCTAATGACTCATGTTTCATCATCAGGACCTACAGGATGAAAGGACAGAAATAACTCCTACAAGTTGTCTTCTGGCCTCCATGCTCATGGTCTAGCATGACCATTCTACAGTTCTTGAGAACACACATACATGGGAGAGAGAGAGAGAGAGAGAGAGAGAGAGAGAGAGAGAGAGAGAGAGAGAGAGAGAGAGAGAGAGAGAGAAAGAGAGAGAGAGACAGAGAGCAAGCAGACACGAGCTCCATCTCAATAGATTTGCAAAAGATATTCCTAGAAAACTCCAAGAATCTTCGGACTCCATGCTGCTCTGGCCTTCTCCCTGCTGAACTTAGTGTAAAACCTCCTTCAAAAACTGACATCCCATAATACTCATTGAATACTACTTTTAATTTCTCAAAAAAGCAAGAAAAGCTGTTGGTTTGGAGTCATGTTGAGATGCAGTTATATTGTGACCTGGTTGCCTTTAGAAATGATAACAATGATTCTATGGATTACTATCCATCAACTAACACTCCCAGCATCCCTATGAGCTAAATAACTTAGGAAAATTAACAAAAAAAACAAACAAACAAAAAGCAACAACAACAAAAAAAAATAAAGAAAAAATGGGGGAATGGTGGTTGTAGCCTCTCTGTTCCTGTCTCTTTCTGTGTCTCTGTCTCTCTCTGTCCTCTGACTCGTGTGTCTCTGTTTTTGTCTCCTTGTCTCTGTATCTCTCTCTCTCTGTCTCTCTGCCTCTTTGTCTCTCTCTGTCTCTGTCTCTGCCTCTTTCTCTGTCTCTCTCTGTGGGGGGTGTGTGTGTGTGTGTATGTGTGTGTGTGTGTGTCTAGCTCTGTTGCCCAAGTGCCTTTTCTGCATCCTAATTTCTTCTCAGTTCTTAGCTGACAAAACAAAGTCAGCCCAGTGGCCAAGAAAACTCATGACAATTATTAGGTCCTTTCTCTCTACCTCCAGGTCCCTAATACAAAGAGTCTACACTCAGTTAGGCAACGTGAAATTGCAGGCACAGCTCTGGTCTAGCCTGCCTTGGGACAGGAGGCAACAGCTTCCAACTTAGTCTTGTTTTACTATGCCTTCACTTCTACTATTCAGAGCACATTCTAAATGTGAGAATAAAAACAGAATGGTCTTAACTGTCAGAAAGTGCAATGTGTTTTCAGACTGATCACTGGCAGTTCTTAGTGGGTACAAAGTTAATGAAACACTATTATTTGCCTAAAACACATGCTGATAATGAAGAATTTCGTTTCCATGCTGAAAGATTTCATTTCAGGCTTATTTAAGTGTGTCCTTAAAGAATCACTTTGTAAAGTCTTCCTAGATATGAGATAATTCTAGAATGTAAATGAGAGCAGGTGGGGGGAGGGAAGTAGGACTGAGCCTCACATCAAACCCGTGACTTGACAGGCTTCATCTCCCACCACTGAGCAAGGACATCTGCCCAAGGAATGACAGAGTGGCTGAGCTTCTGTGCTTTGGAGCTGGACCTTGTATTTTGATTTAAGCCAAATGCTGTTAGCCGAAGCAAAACTGGAGCCAGGGCATGAACAGAGCACTCAGAAGAGTGAACCTATGTACCGAGTTAGCTTTTAGAGAGTTCCCACCTGAAGGCAAAGCCAACATGTGCATGTTTTAAACAGCAGCACAATCACTCACCATTGCACACTGCTTGTCTTCCTGGAGCAGTTTCTAAAAGATATTAAGATTAAATGTGACTTCTGAGTTTGTCATAGGTATGTGCTTGATGCTTAATGAGGAGGAAGCCATCAATGCATAATTTTTTAAGGTTAAAAAGTCATAACAGTCAGTTTTGTTGAGTGTCGCATGCTGCTTTGTTTGGCCATAGAAGCATCTCTATTCATGTTTTTATTATGGCTACTGCACAAGTATACAAGTACTAAGGATGAATGAAAAGGAATCTGAAGCTCCCAGTTTACAGTTCATGATTGGGTTACAAAGCTTGCAGAGAGGGCCCTGGCCAGGAGCTGTTATCTTTATTGTGCAGAATGACCGAGTTCAACTTCTGGATCACTGGGTTGGGATTAGGCTTTTGCACAGAAGCAAATGGTACTGTGAGTGTGGAGAAAAGCTTGGCTGTTAGATTTGAAGCAACAGACAGGTAGGGGAAGGGAGGCCTGTCAACTGATGCAGATAATGGAGAAAGATAAGCCTTAGATCATAAATCAGCTGGCAGCTACCACCCATGGATTTGAAAGGGCACCATTGTTTCTTATGGTACCAGCAGCTCATTAATACCAGTCGGCAGTCATTACAGGTGGTAAAAGGGAGAAGATAATTTACATATTAAGCAGTTAATCGTGGATTCCACCTCATTTCAATTCTCAAAGGCATGCCGTTCTAAAACACTTCAAGGGCACAGTTCAGGTTCGATACAGTAAAGTTTCCTTCTCTCTATAAAAAGGATGCTTGTTAAAAGTTATGACTACAGTACAATTGCACAGGATGTTTCAACTGCGTGAACTTGTGGCCCTTTGTCTGAAATGGAGGTGGGAAATTTTCCAACATGAATGATTATTCCTACTGACATCCTGGTGAAGTTAATGGACACAATTTACATGAAGGATCCACATTTGAGAGTTCTCAGTAGAGATAGGTATGAATAATATTAACTTTTGTAATGTAAGACCATAAGGATCTATTAATTTTATTATAACCATAAATAAACTTATAGTAATACAATTTTCTTATTTTGAAAATTTTATGGCTACTCAAATGGTTGAGTAACATTCCAAGATTCCGATCTTTCTGCTATCGATTGCCATGAACAGCTGTGGCCTGCCATCAGGGTGAGAAAGCCCAAATTGAGGAAAAATCCATTGATAATCACAAACATGGCTTTGTTGTACAGTTTGCTGTGGGATATTTAGATCTCATCTGTAAATGAAATTCTCCCCTTAAAGAAGCAAGTTCCAAGAATAAACATCTTGGCGCCCAGAACAGAATCCTTGGGAATCATAGCTACTGGCTATCTAGGTCCTAGTTTTGTTTTCAACGGCAGATTTATCCTGCCATCTGCAAGAAACTGAGCTTTTCCAAGCAGCAGAACATTAGAAAAATATTCCAGGAGAGTGACGTTCAGGAGTCCTGACTGGAACATTACTAGAGGACGATTAAATGCATTTAATTTTCTCATTTCCTTATTACTAAAGTAATATATCACTTTAAAATAACACATTATTCAGGGTCATGAAAATAGGGAGCAATACTTAACAACTCTAAGACACAGCCACCCTTAGCCTTTTGGTGCTTGCATTCCAGTACATTCTTTCCTCTTGTCTTAGTGTTCTCTGGCCCACTTGTTTGCCTTTAGGTCCATGAAGACTTCTGCTTTGATTGGATGTTGAGAAGGATGAGCTCAGAGAGCAAAACCAAAAGACTTTTCAGATATCTGGTAGGTTTTCCACACATGGAACATTTTTTGTTTTCCGCTATTATCAAAAGACTAATGAATGAAGAATCCTGGGTAAATATCACCACTAAGTCATATAAGAGGAAAATTTTCCAAATACTTTCAGTATTATCTGGAATCTTATCTGTCTATTGTTTTCTACATCTGAAATAAAAATGAAAGGTATGCATAAATATATACTAAAAGCACATTTGGCTACTAGTCCAACACTAGGATTCTGTTTCTGAATCAATTTGCAAAAGAAAAGCTTTCTAAGTATCTCTTAATCTCTGTTTTCTGTTTTCAGCACATGCCTGCTAGTGATGATTTGAATGAGATGCCCCCCTCCCCATCTTCAGTTTGCAACATTTGAATACAAGGTTCCCAGTTGTTAACTGTTTGGGAAGATTAGGAAGTGTGGCCCTGCAAAAAGAGATGTACCACTGGAATTAGGAGGTGTGGCCTTGCTGGAGTTGCTATTTCACTGGAATGGGTTTTGAGGTTTCAGCGGTCTCCTGTCATTCCCAGTTTGCTCTCTGCCTTGTACTTGCAGTCCCAGATGTAAACTCTAAGCTGTTGCTACCACCATGACACATTGCTCCACCATCATGGATTCTACCACGCTGAAAACAAAAGTCCGACTAAATGTTTTGTTTATAAATTGCCTTCATCAAAGTGTTTTATCACAGCAATAGAAAAATAACGAAGAATGTACTGTCTCTACTTTGACTCCAACACATTCATTCATTCATTCATTCAAACCACTGAGTGTTGAAAGCTCAATCAAACACTGTTATATACCAAAAGTTAATAAAAATCATTATTTACTATTTGCCTTTGCATGGCAAATTTTAGAATGGAAAAGAATAAGTATCTTATCCAGACATGATTTTTTTATGGTCTCAATTAATTGGGAGCTGAAGGAAGGAAGGAAAAGAGGGAGGGAAGGAGGGAGAGAGGGAGGGAGGGAAGGAGGGAGGGAGAGAGGGAGGGAGGGAAGGAGGGAGGGAGAGAGGGAGGGAGGGAAGGAGGGAGGGAGGGAGGGTGGAGAGACAGCAGACAGGTAATAAGGAAAGAAGGGAAAGTGATGGAGGGGGAGAAGAATAAAGGGAATGAGATAGAAATTAAAGGAGGGGTGGAAGGAGGGAGAAATAACAGAAAGAGGAAGAAGGGAAGCACGGAAGGGAGAGAGGGAGGAAGGGAGAATGGGAGTAGAGGGAAGGAGGGAGGGAAGGGAGGAAGGGAGGGATGGCGGGAAGGAAGAAAGGAGGAAGGTATAATCTGGTCTTTAAAGACTAAAGAGATTCTTCACTTAATCTAAGAAAGTTCTGTAAATTTTAGCTCATGGAATGTTGCTCAAATGTGATGAGTCTCACACCAGTAACTATTATGTCATAAGTATTTGAAGGAGAAATTTGGGCTGAAATTCTTGTGGTACACTGCCTTATTCAGGCTTGCTCTATGAAGAAGGTACAGCATAGGCCTAAGAGTTACTTTTATTTATCTGGAAGTCAAAAGGAATAGCACTCGTTTGAGTGTGTTTAAACAAAGGTCTATGCTGTGCCTGAAGGAATTTTATCAGGGACATTCCTAAGAAAGGAAGCCACCAATTTAGATCACATGAATCCATTTATACTAAAGTAATCTACATAATTAATTTTAAAATAACTTCATTAAAATAAATGTGTGACTGTAAAATGTAGCATTGTTTTTCTAAGGGCCTATGGCCTTCCTAGCTAGGATGCCTAAATTATGAAAGTTTGGGGAGATAATTTACATTTTCATCACAGTCAGAGAACTAGAGAGGAAATGTATCCTTCAATTCACATAGCCCCACCCTCATCAACCCCTCTCCTAAGTAATACTTTAGAAATAGTCTAAGGAAACCTACTGAGCTCATGTAAGTGATAGGGTTGCTCTGAGTTTCAAAACCAGGTCTTCATGGCAACAAATTTCACTTCCCTTGCATATCAGATTACCTTGGGAAAGGCAGCATCCTTCCTGAATCCCATATCCTCTCCAGACATTAAAAGCTCATTTCATTTTTTATACTGCATACAAAATTTTATGTAGCACCTTTCAGCCAAATGTTATGATAAGCCTTGTAGCCATTGTTTAACAGTAATTGTAGGTAATTATCTTTAAGGCTCTGATTATTCAATACTTCAATATCAAGATTTTAATATTTTTATTTACAAAATCTTCTGGCACAATGAATTATGCATTATCTGATATTAAAGACAGCTGTGCCATCACTTGGATTTAACATAGACAAATTTTGTGCTACATTAGTTTTCTCTTATTCATTGAAGATCAGGATGTTGTGCCTCACTAGGCTCCACCCCTTTTCTCCTTTTTGGATAGGGTGCCCATGAACAAGTCTGGCGTGTATGAATTGCATTCCATTGTCTCTAAAAATATGCTTTGTTCTGTCCTTCATGACAGACTTCGTATAGGTTTCTTCCCTTCCAACACACTACTCAAAACACTTGGCACTGGTAACATTTTTGTGAGAGAATAGCACGTCTTCTTGTCGTGTTCTACAACACCCTAGAGTCTGTATCATGATCACTCAAAGGTGATCATGAGTAGATTAAAGTTGGACTTATTACATTGGTGACTAGGAAGAGGAAGTAAATAGCTAGATTATGTAGGCTAAGAGGTCACTGGTGTGTGTGTGGTGGTGGTGTGTTATTGTCTGAGATGTGAAATTTGCCCAAACAGAACAGAATTTACTAAAGCAGGTGCACAAATTGGAATTCATTGAGTATAAGGGGATTATGAGGAGCGTAGTTAGAAATAATTGAAATAATTGTGATCTGGATTATATAATGGAAGAATGTATACATGAGAGAGAGACAATATAATTTAAATGAATATACAGAATTAACTTTATTTGATCTATACACAACCAACTTTATTCACAAATTCTATGTGAGAGGCCATATAACTTAAATGAACATACAGAATTAACATTATTTGTTTTATACACTACTAACTTTATTCACAAGTTCTATGTGAGTCAAGGAAGCAGGGATAATGTAGAAGTAATCACATTGTTCATAGAATTTCAAGCAATTTTCAACCATTCATTTTATCACTCCATTAAAATTAATATTAAATTAGTATTAATTCTGTTTTCTGTTTCTCTGGCTAACTGCCTCTTTGTTTCTCTATATCCCATGGGTGTGAAAGTATAGTGTTCATGTGACATCCCAACAGATGATTCCCAGACCATTGTGTCATTCTCTGGCTCTACATGTTTCATGCTTGGAAATATTTAGAGAAGATTATCATGACTCTTCCTTATTATCAAAGAAATGGATTCTACACAACTCAGTGTAGCAGAGCAAGACTTATAATTTAGTGGTGAACATGAGAATGTCTTATTTTAATGCTGCAAAAATATTTTCTTTAGAATATGTAAATTTGTAATCATGACTAAATATATGATTGTTTCAGACAGTAGCGGAATAGCCAGGTGAAAGCAAGGATGAGAATAAAGAGACAGTGATAAGAAGTTAGAAAGTTTCTAGAAGTCAGTAGTGCTTTACAGAACCCATAGAAGGCCAAGTAAGATAATAAATTATTCCTCTGGATCTAAAAATAAGAGGTCATTGGGAACTTGAACAAGATTGGTTCCGATAAAAGGATAAGTTCATAGAGCGTGTAAGAGCTAAGGAATCAAAGAGAAGTAAAAAGATGAAGAAAGGGAAGTTTCTCCAAGAAAGTCGGTTAAGATAAAAGAGGGTATAGTATAGGATATGTGAATGAGTGTAGGCACACAGACCCAAGGAGGCTGTATTTCAGAAGGAAGACTGTGTTTGTATAATTTAGGGTATACTGCAGGAATGAACTACTCAAAGATTCTGAAAGTGCCTTTCTCCTGTGGAAAGTAGAGGCCTGCTCTGCACATTATGGTACTCAGAGACACAAGAGCACCAAGGCTTCATCACCCTGATTCACAAAGTTTACAGTCATCAGCACAATCTCTGCTTGCCAGGTATAGATCAAAGCAAATAACATTACTAATTATAGCTTCATGGGGAAAGAGAAGTACAACCATATTTGGCGAATGAATATTAAACATCACTTTGTCATTAGAGTTACTGACTACTCTGGGTAAGAGGGGCTTGTCCAGATGAGAGAGACTGATGTTAAAGACAGACTAGAGAAGTATTAAGAGAAAGGACTAAAAGAACAAAGCAAAGGAGAGTGTAGAAATCAAAGTAATGGCAGAACTTAGCTTTTATAGAAGACATTATTCTTGGAGATGAACAGGAAGTGAAGATGGTAAAGAATGGAAGTGAGCATGTGCAGTTCATATCTGATCACCCTGTTTACCATTCCTTGCTTTTTTTTCTAATGTGAAATAGGGAAATCAATAATAATAATATTCTCCATATGTTGCCATAATAAATATGAGTCAGGCTCAAGTGAAAGTAAAGCCATTGAGAAATATAATGCAAGATTAGATTGTGATCTTAGCAAATAGAAGGAAACTTGCTCAAGAATTAAGTGAGAAATTTTGGGGAAATGGCGTATTAGTAGGATTGCTTAAATTTGTAACACTGACATTTATCTAATGTACTGTGAGAGTGGAAGGGAAGAGATGGTAATGAAAATGGTTGAGCTCTTCATTGTTCAAGCCTCTTAGGCAAGGTGTGCCTCAGGTTGAAAGGAAGGAGTTGCTTAGATCATAAACAGAAAGCTCAGGGCATAAAGCAGGAAAGAAGCTCATCATTTGGAATGGAGAAAATGTGTCGACCATTTTCTTCTACCCAGTGAAAATTATGACTTTGCAGATCCATGATAAAGAAAATCTTTTAAGATTTTAAAGATACAATGACAGCTATTTTTATGACCCCAATTAAATCAAGTAACATTTACATTCTGTCCTGTGTAAACCTTCCAGAAGAGATGCCTACCAGAACTACTCTCGCACTGCAAATACTACCATAGGGCAGCTCATGAATCTACCCCATTGACACACACATGCGTATGTCATGGGAGCCTAGTATATTTTATCCATCAATAAAGAATGGGTTTTAGTAAATTTGGTATGATACTCTAAGATATATATCATTTTTTAAATGATTATTAGAACCAAAGGTATGAACATAATAAAAATCAAGTGAATCATTTAAGAAAAACCTTTATTAGAGTTAAGGATTTTTTTTAGAATCCACTTTATTGAAATATTCTAGATTGTGTGATATTGCATGTAGGGATATTTACATCTCTAGTTTAAAATTCCAGAAAGAAATAGCTACCAAAATACAACTGCTACCTATTTATATATTGAAGAATATGAGAATTATTTTCACAGAGAAATTTGAAAAGATGAAATGCCATTTCTCCCAGCATTTTGTCCCTGTGTCACGATGCATTTCCATTATTGTTTCAATTTCAATTGCAAACTTGCATTGGAGATCCTCCTTCTTATCCTCTATCCTTCAGATTAAGAGAAAAAAATTGTTTTCTTACTATAAAAGCAAAGCAGATAAAGCATGACGTAAACAGGCCAACTCAAGGTGGTCAGGAAAACCTCAACCAAAACTATAACCTATGCTTTAGTTCTTCCTAGTGGGGATTGGATCAAATCCAGAAGGAGAAGGTTTTAATCAATTGTTTTTAGGTAGAGAGTCTATAACCCACTGATTTGAAAATCTTCAAACAGTAAGTCTTGTAGAGATATAGCACACTTGCCAAAATTGCATTACTGCTTCAAACCATCACAAATTACACTGCACTTTAACTTTTATTACCAAGTAAGACAGCACACAAATTCATTTCCATGTCTGTTGCCAATTTAAATGAATGGCTGGCTCCTGCCAGCTTAGGAAGGCACCAGAGAAAATGCTGCACAGATCAGTGGTGCATGCAATAAATGATAGCAGAGCTCTTGGTCATTTAATCTCAGGGCAAAATTTATATTTTAAGTGGGCTTTAAAACTCTAATGTGAATTATGCCACAGGAAGGAGATAATTCAAAAAGCAACCATGTTAGATGCCTACTATGTACTCAGACCTTTCGACATGCTCTGGATGAAAAGATTTAAAAGATGTGAGCTTTGTTCTTACAGCACTTCCACCTCCAGAGGTCAAGCAAGAAAACACACAGGAAAGGAACTCAGACATTCTCAGGAGCTCAATTAAGTACCCCAAAATTAACAGGATAAAACTGCACTGGTATTTTTAATGCAACTGCGTTTGAGGATGCTGTCTCAAAAGACAAGTTAAAATTGAGTCATTAGGGCTATCCCTAATCCAACATGCCTGATGTACTATTTTTTAAAAAAAAAAAGACTTACTTGTTTTATATATATTGAGTACCCTGTCACTGTCTTCAGACACACCAGAAGAGAGCATCAGATCCTATTCCAGATAATTGTGAGCCACCATGTAGTTGCTGGGAATTGAACTCAGAACCTCTGGAAGAGCAGTCAGTGCTCTTAACCACTGAACCATTTCTACAGTCCCTAGATGTGGAGAAAGAGGAACACTCCTCCATTGCTGGTGGGATTGCAAGCTTGTACAAGCACTCTGGAAAACAGTGTGGAGGTTCCTCAGAAAATAGGAAATAGTTCTACCTGAGAATCCAGCTGTACCCCACTCCTGAGAATATACTGCAAAGGTGCTCCACCATATAAGAAGGACAGATGCTGCACTATGTTCATAGCAGCCTTATTTATAAGAGTCAGAAGCGCCGGGCGGTGGTGGCGCACGCCTTTAATCCTAGCACTTGGGAGGCAGAGGCAGGCGGATTTCTGAGTTCGAGGCCAGCCTGGTCTACAGAGCGAGTTCCAGGACAGCCAGGGCTACACAGAGAAACCCTGTCTCGAAAAACCAAAAAAAAAAAAAAGAGTCAGAAGCTGGAAACAACCCAGATGTCTATCAACAGAGGAATGGATACAGAAAATGTGGTACATTTGCACAATAAAGTGCTACTCAGCTATTAAAAACAATGACTTCATGAAATTCGCAGGCAAATGGTTGGAACTAGAAAATATCATCCTGAGTGAGGAAACCCAGTCACAAAAGAACACATATGGTATATACTCACTGATAAGTGGATATTTGGCATAAACCTCAAAATACCCATGATACAACTCACAGACCATATGAAGCTCAAGAAGAAGGAAGACCAAAGTGTAGATGTTCCAGTCCTACTTAGAAAGGGGAACAAAATAATTAAGGGAGGCAAAGAGAGAGATGGGCCTGGGAGGGAGAGAGAAGGGGGAGGGAAATGGGGAACAGGATCAGGTGTGGGAGGACAAGAAAAGAAGTACAGGGGGCAGGAAATTGAACCGAAGAATGTAGCAGTGGAGGAATCTAGACCTGGGGAGGGGGAAGCCCCTAGAAAGGCCAAGTGTCAGGGAAGCAAGAGGCTCCCAGGACCCAACAGGGATGGCATTAGCTGAAATATTCAACAAAGGGGAGAGAGAACCTGTAGAGACCTTATCCAGTGGTTAGGCAATAAAATAACCAATGCCAACCCCCCCAGAAAAAAAAAAAACTCCAAAAAAGCCAAACAAACAAGCAAAAAAATAAATAAACAACTAAACAGAGAGGGGAGGGAAGAAGCTCAACAAAACAACAGAGTGTAATTTTTCTCCATGAAACATCCACAAAACTGAACAGAACACAGAATAAAAAGAAACATAATTTACTTTGTTTAAAAGAAGGAGAAATTAGAACACACACAGACACACACACACACATGCACAGAAAGAGAGAGAGAGAGAGAGAGAGAGAGAGAGAGAGAGAGAGAGAAGACTCTGGTATCTGACTCCTGTCAGTGCTTGCACGCCCTAACCCAGAATAATTCACAATTTCTTTGTGTGCACTAGAATTAAAGTCACACCCAGAGCTCATCATGTCTACAGCTCCATTACCGCCTCCCGGAAGAGTAAAGAAAACCCTACCAGCTCCCTAAAAGGCACACTTAAATTAGAATTTGTTTTATTTGTTGATTTTACTTTTCTTAGTGTCTCAAAAAAGTTATATTCATTATTCAAAAGTGATTTTTTAAAAGACAAGGAAAAAATAACCAAAAACAAAACAACAAAAAAACAAACAAACAAAAAAAAAAGCTTCATGATTTTCTTCCTTGGGCAGCTACATACCACTACATTTCCTTCCAGTTTTTCTCTCTCAGTAGGTTTGAAATTATTTTGTATATGTAATTTGGGTTTTTCTTTGTTGTTGTTATTGTTGTTGCTGTCGTTGTTTATTCACTTTACATGCCAACTACTGCCCCCCTCATTCCGTTTCTCCCCTCACACAGTTCCTCCCCACCCCCATGTTGTCTTCTCCCTGATAGGGTGGGAGACCCCTCCCTGTGTATCCCCCACTGGCACATCAAGTCTCTGTGAAGCTAGTGCATCCTCTCCCACTAAGGCCAAACCAAACAGCCTAGTTAGGAGATCTGGTACCACAGGCAGGCAACAGATGGGAACAGACAGCCCCCCTTTTTTTCCTGTTGTTGGGGAATTCACATGAAGAACGAGATGCATACCTGCTATGTGTGCGCAGGAGACCTAGGTGTAGATTGTGTATGTTCTTAGGTTGGTGGTTCAGTTTCTGAAAGCCCTCAAGAGTCCAGGTTAGTTGAGTCTGGTTTTTTCCTGTGGAGTTCCTACCTCCTTTGGGTCCCTCAATCCTTCTGTCAACTCTTCCATAAGACTCTCTGAGCGCCCAATGTTTCCATGAGGGTCTCCGCATCTGTTTCAGTCAGCTGCTGGGTAGACTGTCTGAGAGGACAGTTATGCTAGGCTCCTGTCTTCAAGCATAACAGAGAATCATTAATCATTAACAGTGTCAGGGAATGGTGCTTGCCCACCCGTGGAATGGGTCTCATGTTGGGCTGGTTATTGGTTCGCCATTCCCTCAGTCTCTGCTCTATCTTTGTCCATGCATTTCTTGTAGACAGGACAAATATAGAATTTGTTTTCTAAACTGTCACCCAAGTCAGTTCTCCATGCTACACACATGTTACCCCAAATAATGTGTCTGTTTTATTTTAGAAGCTGCTTTTACTGACTCATCTTGATTTCCAAACCACCTCTGAGTACACAACAATAATTCTTGTGGACCAACATTTGAAAAGTTCTCAAAAGCAATAGTTTTATAATTTTGCATAACTCATATCTATTCACTGCTCATGTTTTCCTCAATATACATTCTACGTCAGCTTCAAACCAATGCAATAAAAACTTATTAATACAAGACTCACTCATCTGAAATTCAGTCCCAAGTGATGACTCTACATTGTTGCTATTGTCTTACCTCTCACCTAGAATTCATTTTTCATTCAACTCAAATTTATGACTATCAGTTCTTTCCAAACTGAATTAAAGATACCCTATTTCAAAAGCCTTTTTCATCTAAACTGACTTGATTTTGAAATCTCTTAGTGGCTGTACTCCATCAGAGCTTAGGAACTCTGTCAGTCCTTTATCTTGTCCATTGTGAGGCTTTTATTGTCATTTTCTATGTAGATGCTTTCTTCCTAGTGAGGGGGATCAGTCCCTAGGGAGAGAAGGCCATGTCTGTGTCCTATGTACTCCACCACAGGCTCTACCTCTGCTACCCCTGCAGTAAATGTCCAAAGAGGAGGAGGAGTAAGCAATGGGGTTGGACTTTATGTAGAGTCATCCATAAAGGTTTCCATCACATGAGGCTTGAATTTTAAAGGTTTCCAGATAAAATTTCACTCAATTTGGTGGATGCTTTAATTATTCTCTAAAAAACCTACCTACATACATACATATATAAACATACTTACTACAGGAATGGATATAAGAATTAGTGGAACAGTAAACCCAAGTCAGAAATCTTTTAAAATAAGATTCTTACTTGGAGTAGAGGGAGAAATTTCAAAATATAAATGCTGATAATTGTTTTTAAACCTTAATCTTACGGATGGCAGAAGTATGCCTAGAGAAGCTAACACTGTCTTCAATGTCATCTTTAAAACATCTAAGGACCAGTGGAACCACATAAGCAGCTGGTGGCAGCTAAGTTATTCAACTAAAAGGAATGCAGTGCAGATATTACAGCACTAAATCTCTGTTGTGATCTCTGGCAGGAACCTGCCATATGTACATCTTGAGGATTTATCATACTGGTGTCACTAAGAGAATAAGATGTGGAACAGTACACACCACACATACAAAAGAAGGACACATCTATACTGTGTAGTAAGGAGTTCAATAGCCTAGTTGTGTTATAAATTACCTGATATATTTTCATGATAATTTATAACATTTCCCCAAAAAGCATAAGCAAAAGGCATAAATCAAAAAACAAAAATAACATTTAAGGATCCAGGTTAGTTGATTCTCTTCTTCTTCCTATAGGATTCCTATCCTTTTTGGAGCTAAAATCCATCCTCCTATTCTTCTATAAGAGTCCCCATATTCCTGCTAGGATAGCCCATTATGCCCCATTTAAAGCATTCCACTATTTTCCAAATAGAAATTCCCCAAATCCACTTAATTCCAAACAATATAATAGTCAAGCCTATCACATCAATACCCCACTCTGAGTACCAACTTCTTAGGGTTTTACTGCTGGGAACAGAAACCATGACCAAGGTAACTTTTATTTTATTTTATTTTTGAAGTGTTACCTAGGTAAAGGTGGTTATTTTTTTTTTACTATTTGTTTACTGGTTATTTTCTTTATTTACATTTCAAATGTTATCTCCTTTCCTGGTTTTCCCTCCAGAAACCCCCTATCCCATCCTTCCTCCCCCTGCTTCTTTGAGGATGCTTTCCCATCCACCCACCCACCCACTCCTGACACCACACCCTGGCATTCCCCTACACTGGGGCATTGAGCCTTCACAGGACCAAGAGCCACTCCTCCCATTGATGCCCAACAAGGCCATCCTCTGCTACATATATGGCTGGAGCCATGGATCCCTCCATGTGTACTCTTTTTTTTTTTAGGGTGGGGGTTCGAGACAGGGTTTCTCTGTGTACCCCTAGCTGTCCTGGAACTCACTCTGTAGACCAGGCTAGCCTCGAACTCAGAAATCCGCCTGCCTCTGCCTCCCAAGTGCTGGGATTAAAGGCATGCTCCACCACTGCCAGGCATCCCATGTGTACTCTTTGGTTGGTGGTTTAGTCCCTGGGAGATCTGAAGGGAGTTGGGGGGACATTGGTTTGTTGATATTGTTGTTCTTCCTATGGGATTGAAATCCCCTTCAGCTCCTTCAGTCTTTCCCCTAACTCTTATATTGGGGTCCCCATGCTTAGTCCCATGGGTGGCAGTTAGCATCCTCATCAGTATTGGTCAGGCTCTGTTATAGCCTCTTAGGGAATAACTATACCAGGCTCCTGTCAGCAAGCACTTCTTGGCATTCACAATAGTATCTCTGGGTTTGGTGTCTGTATATGGGTGGATCCCCAGGAGGGGCAGTCTGTGGATGACCTTTCCTTCAGTCTCTGCTCCACACTTTGTTTGCATATTTCCTCCTGTGAGTATTTTGTTCCCCTTTCTAAAAAAGCACTGAAGCTTCCACACTTTGGTCTTCCATCTTCTTGATCTTCATGTGGTCTGTGAATTGTATCTTGGGTATTCAGAGCTTTTGGGCTAATGCTCACTTATCAGTGAGTGCATACCATGCGTGTTCTTTTGTGACTGTGTTACCTCACTCAGGATGATACTTTCCAGTTCCATCCATTTGCCAAAGAATTTCAAGAGGCAATTGTTTCTAATAGCTAAGCAGTACTCCATTCTCTAAATGTAGCATATTTTCTGTATCCATTCCTCTGTTGAAGGATATTGGGTTCTTTCCAGCTTCTGGCTATTATAAATAAAGCTGCTATGAACATAGTGGAGCATGTGTCCTTTTTATATGTTGGAGCATCTTTTGAGTATATGTCCAAGAGTAATATAGCTGGACCCTCAGTTCCAATTTTCTGAGGAACTGCCAGATTGATTTCCAGAGTGGTTGTAGCAGCTTGCAATCCCACCAACAATTGAGGAGTGTTCCACTTTCTCCACATCCTCGCCAGTACCTGCTGTCACCTGAGTTTTTGATCTTAGCCATTCTGACTGGTGTGAGGTGGAATCTTGGGGTTGTTTTGATTTGCATTTTCCTGATGACTTAAGAATGTTGAACATTTCTTTAGGTGCTTCTTGGCCATTCGATTTTCCTCAGTTGAGAATTTTTTGTTTGCGCTAGAGAGATGGCTCAGCCATTAAAGACTAGCCTCACAACCAAAGTTATAAGAGAATTCATTCTTTAGCTCTGTACCCTATTTTTAATAGGGTTATTTGGTTCTCTGGGGTCTAACTTCTTGAGTTCTTTGTATAAATTTGATATTAATCCTCTATTAGATGTAGTATTGGTAAAGATTTTTCCCAATCTGTTGGTTGCTGTTTTGTCCTATTGACAGTATCCTTTGTCTTACAGAAGATTTGCAATTTTATGAGGTCCCATTTGTCTGTTGTTGATCTTAGAGCATAAGCCATTGGTGCTTTATTCAGGAGATTTTTCCCCTGTGCCCTCTTTGTCTGAAAGCTGCTAGGAGAATACTCATTCCAGACAGCTAGTATGAGGGTCTTAGAGTCCATACTCGCAGTGGTACACCTACTCCAAGAAGACCACACTTTCTAATAGTGCCACTCTGTGAGAAGGGCACATACAAACCCTCATAAGCATGGTACCTGTATTTTATGGCTAATATCCACTTATGAGCATATAACATGAATGTCCCGTTGGAATTTACCTGCAAAATTCATGATGTCTTTATTTTTATAGCTGAATAGTATTCCATTGTGTAGATATACCATATTTTCTTTATCCATTCTTTAGTTGAGGGATATATAAGTTGTTTCCAGTTTCTGACTATTATGATTAAAGCAGCTATGAACATAGTTGAACAAGTATCTTTGTGGGATGTTGGAGCATCTTTTGCGAATATGCCCAGGAGTAGTATAGTTGGATGTTGAGTTAGATCTATTCCCAGTTTTCTGAGAAACCAACAAATTTATTTCCAAAGTGGTTGTGCAAGTTTGCACTCCCACTAGCAATGAAGAAGTGTTCCCCTTGCTCCACATCCTCCCCACCATGCGTTATCTCTTGAACAGAGTATAAGATAGAACCTCAGAGTTGTTTTGATTTGCATTCCCCCAATGACTAAGGACTTTGAACATTCCTTTATGTGCTTCTTAGCCACTTGAGATTCCTCTGTTGTGAATTCTCTGTTTAACTCTGTAATTCAATTTTTAATTGGGTTATTTGGGTTGTTAATGTCTACCTTCTGGAATTCCTCATAAATTTTGGAATTAGCCCTCTGTCAGATATGGGGTTGATGAAGATCCTTTCCCAATATGTAGGCTGAAGTTTTATCCTATTGACAGTATCCTTTGCCTTACAGAAGGTTTGCAGTTTCATGAGATCCCGCTTATCAATTGTTGATCTTGAAGCCTGAGCCATTGGTGTTCTGTTCAGGAACTTGTCTCCTGTACTAGTGTGTTCAAGGGTATTTCCCACTTTCACATCTATGAGATTTAGTGTGTTCTCTTTTTTGTTGAGGTCTTTTCATCACCTTGAACTTAAATTTTGTGTAGGTTGACAAATATGAATCTATTTTTTCATTCTTTTACATGTAGACATCCAGTTAGACCAACACTGCTTGTTGAAGATGCTTTCTTTTTTCCATTGTTTAGTTTTGTCTTCTTCATCAAAAAACAAGTGTCCATAGGTCTGTAGGTTATGCCTCCCTTTTTGTTACTGATTTTGTTTATTTGGATACTGTCTCTCTGTCTCTTCCTTAATTTAGATTAGGGTTTGTCCATCTTATTGATTTTCTCAAAGATCCAGCTTTTGTTTTCATTGATACTTTATAATGTTTTCTTTGTTTCTAACGAATTGATTTCAATCTCAATTATGATTACTTCCTGCCTTCTACTCCTCTTTTTTTCTAGAGGTTTCAGATGTACTTTTAAATAACTGGTATGAAAACTCTCTAAATTCTTTGTGGAGGCATTTTGTACTATTAATTTTCCTCTTATGACTGCTTTCACTGTGTCCCATAAACATGGGTACATTGTACCTTCATTTTTAATTGAATTCTAGTAAGTCTTTAATTTCTTTCTTTATTTTTTCCTGACTAAGAGATCATTGAATAGAGAGTTGTTCAATTTCTGCCTATTCAAATTTTTAAGCTTAAGATTCAGGGAGAGGCCTTGTCTCAAAAGAATAAGAGGAGGTGTGATTGAGGATGATGCCTGATGTTGACTGCTGGAGTCCTTACACACATTTACACAAAGATAGATACATGTATACATGTACAAACAGTGAACATACACACATATGATGCATATGTGTACATACATGCACACCACAATAGCCACATACATGCATATTCTATTAAGTTGAGAAAATAATAAAAATTTTATAGATGAGATAATAATTTTATTAAGTAGATTTTACTATAAGGATTGTGAACTACTGGGAAAATACCTTCATCTTAACCTGTAAACACTATGGTCACTCCAGACTGACATTTTTCAGGAAATGGAAAGGATAAAATATTCACACAGACAACAACTCTTTCTAATGTGTAACTTCAAATATGTGCTATCACTTCCACTTACATTTCACACTTTATAAGTTGTTGTCCATAGCTATAAGAGGTATGGAAACAGCCTCTCTGCAATTATGCTCAGAAAAACCACAGAGGATTCAATATACAACATTTTAAAAGTGGGAAATGGACACTGATGTTAACTCCGTAATCCATCTAGCCAAACAAATATCCAAGTTCTTATTTCTTGCCACAGACTACAATCAGCCACTGACTAAGGTAGTTTCTTAGTTTTTTTCCTATTGTGGTAATAAAACACGATGCCCCAGGTAATTTATAAAAGAGAACATTTAATTTGGAGAATATAGTTCCAGAGGGTTAGAGTTCATAACTCTCATGGTAGAAAGCACAGCACCAGTTGCCTGTCATACAAAATAAAGAATCATGGATGGACACTAGCTTGTACTCAAAACTCCCCACATTCTACCAGGAAGCCATGGCACTGGGACAGTAGCTGAGAGCTTACATCTCCCTCTCAAAGCAATAATGGGGAGTGGTGTGGGCATTTGAAGCCTCAAAACATACCACCAGTTACACAGCTCCTACAACAAGGTCACACCACTAATCCCTCATAAACAGTTCCATCAACTGGAGACCAAGTATTCAATTATGTGAGTTTAGACAGGGGAATCTGTAGGACCGTGAAAGGCAACCTGGTTCATGGTTGAGCTAAGGCTAGAAACCCCAGTGACCCTAAAGGGACAGAAGGCATTTTGCCCCACTCCTGAGCACCAGGCTCCTGACATGAGGCTGCAGCCCTCCATAGATTTGAGGCCATCAGTCATGTAAGGGCAATGCCCCAAACCCCTCCACAGGTAAAGGATGTGACCTATGGTCATGTAGACTCAAGACAGATCTAAATTTTAATGAGGTACCTGAAGGCCTGGAGGACTTAGCCAATAAACTCTCCTTCCAAGGCACTCCTCCATGCAAAAGAAATTTAACCTCAGGCCCGCCCTGAGAAGTGGGGTACAGTTTTGCTCATCCACTTTCCGCCATGACAATAATGTCTTAAAACCATGGATTGTCTCTTTTCATCAGGATCTGCCATGGGGAACCATGAAGGCCTTTTACAAGCCAAGGACTGTTCCCTCTGCATCCAGCAGGAGCACTCCCTTCTTTTCCCTCTTGATGCCAGGCTAGACCCAGCCCTTGAGCCCCCACTCCATTCTCATCTGTTCAGTGGCTCCCAGTGGCACCTGGGTGTCCAGGAGCCTGAGAACCAGATGGCCCCAGCCTCCTTGCAGCCTAGGGACCCCCCAAGGCAGCTCCAGCAGTCTGGTGCCTCAGAATGTGCTCCTCCAACCCCAGAGGACTTCCCCATAGCCTGACACCTGCCAGGCAAAAGCATGGGGTAAGTACATTCAAAATTCCCACATCCTGCCTCCCTAAGAGGAGTAGACAGGGACCACTAACCCTACAGGAGTCATTCTCATTCAAACTACCATATTCCACTCCCTGCCCACCTTAAGTTTGTGCCCATATCATAATTCAAAATATGCATACTCCAATTTCAAAAGTTTCCATAGTCTTTCACAGTTTCAACACTGTTTAAAAGTCCAAAGTATCTTCTGAGACTCAAGGCAATTCCTTTACTTTAATTGCTTGTATAATCTAAAAGCAAATTGCATACATCCAACCTACAATGGCACAGAATATACATTACCATTCCAAAGGGAAGGAATGGGGCCTAGTGAAGAAATACCAGACCAAAGTAAGACTCTCTCTTGGGCTGGTTCCACTGTTTGAGCTCTCTCTGGCAAATGTCTCAGAGCTCTGGCATCTCCAACACCCAGTGGTCTCCAGTGTAATTCAGAATTCACTTTCACAGCTTCACTCCATGACTTCCGGATCTTTATTACAGTGACTCTCAAGAGATGTGCCTGGCCTCAGTGCTCTCATAACCATGGAGAAAGTTACTACAACCCATTTTCTCATGACACTAATGTCACATAGACAGCACTGCCAAGTTCAGCTGATTGCTTGGGATGGAACCTGGCCATCCTTGAATTACATTTTCATAAGCTTTCCTTGGTTGCTTTTATTTTTGCATATGCTTTCCTTTGTTTTAAGAGCATAACATTTCTTTTAGGTATTTTCTTTTTACAAGTTGGAACCTTAGCTAGGTGGGGGTCTTACCCTGAGGGAACCACTCCCTTTATTCTACTTGTATCAGATCTTTTCTTTCTTCCACCACAAACTTTATCCTCCAAATTAATTTTCATTGGTGATCTTTTCTCTTCAAACTGTACATTTTGAATTTCTCTTTGCCATAAGTGCTCTTTTCATTGCATATGTGCATAAGAGTGATAACTGATAACCACATAACAGAGTCAATATTATGCTGCCTAGAAATCTCTTCTGTCAATGAAATTAATCCAAAACTTTTCAATTCTGCTACAGGAAGATTTTTAGGACTAGGCAGTGACCAAGGCAGCTCACTCAGTCAACAGGGTCTCCAGCACAGGAGTGAGGATTGAAACGAAAAAGACAATTAAACAAGACTGCAACATGGCCTCAGTCAATTCTGAGACTGAAAGCAGGTTTATTTTTTCCAGTCCACTTTTATACCATCTTAATTACATGCAGATATTAAGGGCGAGTAGTACAATGAGGAATCGAGCAAGACAATAGTCAAGGAACAAGCAAGACAATAAACACAAAGCCCCATGATCACTCCGGTGATGGCTGTTTCTAAGGATGATCAAGATGTCTGAGCCTACTTCTTTGTCCTAGCCTAAAGTCATAATCATGACTGAAGCCTGCTTCTCTGTCCCACCCCAATGTAAGATTCCTGACAAGCAGCCCATTTCCTTGTCCTTGGCCAATGTCAAAATCCTGCCAGGTGGCACAGCACCCCAATAAGGCTCTCTACAAGGCAAAAAGCAGAAATATTCTTTGCCAAAATATTACAAGAATTGTCTCTGTTGTGTTCAGCGCAAGCAACTGCGACGGCAATGACGCAGGGCAGCAGGAGCACAAGAGACCACACCTGGTCAAACCATTCCGTGTGTGGTATATTAGTGGGGGAGGAGATGGACAAGGATGCCGGTGGAAAGAAAGAGAGAAAAAGAGAAAGAGAGGGAGGCGCTACCCAAATATATATGAATGATGATGTAACCACAGGTAAAGTAGACCCAGTGAATTCTGTGTATTCTGATAGGCCTTGGTGACAGGCCTATCTGTCAGCTGTCCCCTATGATGTCACATCACAGGAGGTCTTGGTACTAACATTCCACCCTTTTTGTTATTATAAAGAGAGGGAAAAAGAGGAAGCCGATGGTGAAAGGGAATGAGGATGCCATGTCTCTTAAACTGCTTCCTGCTGTCTAGGGGTGTCGTCAATTTTAGGGGGCAGATGGCTTTCACCATCAGGATCTACTTGGTAAACATTCACATCAGGTATCTCCATGGACAGTGGCTCTTCTGTGGGGAAAAGCTGGTAATTCTGTAACAGGAACTGATTAATAGTTTGGTTAGAAATTTTTTGTATTTGCCATTGGAGGAATGCAGAAATAAGATTAATGAGGCAGGGAGCAAACAATAACACCAGGAAGATTACTAGAAAAGGTGTTACAAAAGGGAGTATCCACTTCCATATAGGGCTTTTGAAAATGCCGGAACTGGAGGTCTCACGATCCCTGAAATTTTTTATGTCCAACTGGAGCTCCTAGATTTTGTTTCTCACTATACCAGCTTGGTTGACCTAGAAACAGCATTCTTCTTGGAGGAACAAAGACTGCCTTCTATTGCTGTCAGGATTTCTAAGCCCCGTCGGTCCTGAAGCACCACGGCTGCCAAAGAATCAATCTGTTTCTGGATAGTAAGCACAGTTTCAGTCATTCCCTGGAGAACGCTTTTAAACTGGGAAGTAATGTATTATATTGGGACATAGAAGTCGTTATCCCTGCAATACCGGTGCCAACATCTATGGCTATTCCCATAGTGATCAAGAGTGGCACGACCTGAACTGCCCTCTCATGCCGGGCAGCTATCGTATCTGCAACTGAGATTGGCAGGGCCTCATTTCCATGGATTACTCCCAGTTCAGGGAAAAGGAGTACTAACGTGCAAACTCCTGGCCAGCTGACTGGTAGGCGATGATATACCTGGGTACCACAAAGAACTGATGTGTTCTGGATTGCAGGACCTTGTGGCAGAGAAGATATATCAAGGGTTGTGGTTCTATGGCAGTCTAGGGAGCTTAGTGTTCTTACAGAACGTGTCCCAGAGGTCTTAAAACAATTTGCCATGCCAAAGAGAGGGACAGAGGTAAGGTATAGAGTCATGACAACATTGGAGTCAGGACAGCTGACAAAAGGTGAGGTAAGGTTACTTGGCAGTATCACCAGAGAGGCTGTAAGTGACGATTTTGAGTCAATTCCAGGGGTACACATAACCAACAGTCTTTGAAGTGACCAGGCCTGATAACATTAAGGAGCTGGTATGCCGAGGTCAAGGTTTGAAGCAACAAGTGAAATGACAAGTTAGTGCCATTTATGAGGAGTGCTGTCAAGGAGGTAAGGACCTCGGGGAGTGTTTGATTATCTCCCCTACTTTTCTGATATCTAGGGGTTGGGCATATATTTTCTCTGAATATGGATGGTACTTACTAGAGAGTTGGACTGATTTTTATGGTAGAGCTTACCAACAACTCCTGTCTCCCACCTGGAATCCCAAGGATCTTGTATGTAGAAGAAAAGTGTCTTGCTGTGTTGGTAGAAGAAATGATTGATCCATGATCCTAGCATATGTATCTGACAAGACCAATGTGGGCAGCCCCCATATTCATCTGGCCATTTTTTACAGTAATCTTTTGTCTGGTTAAAGAGAAAGCAAGTATAGAGATCATAATATTTGGATGGGACAACCGATACAGGGATGATAGCAATTTGGATCGGTTCCTGACATCCGGCAATGGAGCAGTTTCCTGGCCCTATTTGGAAAGATTGTTTGTCTGTGGGGGTTTCTTGAACCTCGAATCTCCAGATGTAAGGACTGACCTGGATGGAAACAAAGAACAGCAGGGGGAGGACAAGAAACCCTTGTCGAATCCAGTAAGGTTGAGCTCGACTGCTGGAGTAGAGTCTCATTTTCTGAGACTGGGGATAAGGTGGTACTGCTAGGGTCGATGTGGATGAAGAGTTATTTTTAGGTGGAGGGATGAAATGTTTAAGGTGAGACAGGTGGACCCAATGAGAGAGTCCTTCAAGTTTAGCAACTGTAGGAGTCACGAGAATCAACTTAAAAGGGCCCTGCCATTTGAGAGAGAGGGGAGAGGGCCAATGATGTGGAGGGGATATGAGAACTTGGTCTCTAATGTTGACAGGCAATGGACAGGAGACAGTCTGTGGCTGCAGTAGGTGGTGGTCAGCAAAATTCTATAGGAGAAAACGGAGGTGGCAAAGTAATGGGGTGAGTAGATGGTCTGGGTGGGGGAGAGCATTTAGGTGAAAGACCAGTAGTTAAGACTGGACATCCATACATAAGTTCAAAGAGTGAGATGAGAAGAGGTAGTTTGGGGAGAGCTCGTAGCCTGAAAAGATCCAGAGGTAGAAGTTTTACCCAGTCAAGGTGAAGTTCTGTGACAGCTTAGCAAGAGTGGTTTTTAAAGAGCGATTAGTTCTTTCTACCTTACCTGAAGTTTGAGAGCGGTAGGGAATGTGAAAATGCCAAGGGATGTTTAAGGCCTTAGATAGACTCTGAGAAATCTGGGAAGTAAATTCAGGACCATTGTCTGACTGAGGAGAGGCTGGGATACCAAATCGGGAGATGATCTCTCAGAGGAGGAGATCAGAGACTGTCTGAGCCCTTTTGTTAGTTGTGGGAAATGCTTCCACCCACCCCGAGAAGGTGTCCACCAAGACCAGGAGGTACTTGACACGTTTGACAATGGGCATGTGGGTGAATTCAAGTTGTCAGTCAGTTCCAGGAAGGGAACCTTTAGCCTGATGAGTAGGAAAAGGGGTGCTGTGATATCTCGAGTTGGAGTCTGACATCTGACAGATTTTACAAGAAGTAGAGATAGATTTTAAGAAGCTTAAGTCCTCAGGAGTAGGCTTTGGTGGGTCTTAACAAAGGAAGACAATGCTTAGTTGTTAGGATGAAAGAGTTGGTGAAGATAGGACAGAGTTGGCGAGTGTCAGGGGGTGAAGGTAGAGATGTGGGTTGCAGTGTAAGGATGTCCTGGGGAAGGTGAGGTGAGTCTAGACCCTAAGGGCCACAGCTCTAGCTGCCTCATCAGCTCAGTTGTTTCCCATGAAGACAATAGAGTCATCAGTCTGGTGGGATCTGCAGTGACCAATCCCAATAGCTGTGAGGAGATGGGAGGCCTTTAGCATGGCCGAAATGTGGTTTGCATTAGTTACTGATTCTCCTTTGGTGGTGAGTAACCCGCGCTCCTTCCAGATAGCAACATAGGACAGGAGGATGTGGAAGGCATATTTGGGATCTGTATAGATGTTGAGGGATTGTCCCTGTGTCACTTGAAAGGCATGGGTGAGGCCTATTAGCTCAGCCTGTTGATTAGTGATATGAGCAGGAAGGGCCTGTGCCTCCACCACTTAGGTGTCTGACACTATGGCATAGGCAGTTTTTCTAGGCCCTTCACATAGAAAGGAGTTACCAGCTGTGTACCCGGTTTAAATGGCTTAAGGCAATATGCCCTCCTGTATGTGTGAAGGATGAGGTAACAGTTGCTTTAAAGTCTCAGTACAGGAATGAGACAGGGAGTGGTTAGTATTAGGTTGGGGAAGAAGATGGGAAATATTAAGAGGGGGACATGATTGGAAAGTGAGCATGGAATCTTCTATTAGTACTACCTGGAGAGAAAGATCTCTGGAAGGAGGTAGAGTCTGCTGGCCTTTGTAAGTTAGGAACTGTGACAGGTTGTGAGAAGAGAGCACAGTTATGGGTGATCCCAAGGTTAGTTTCTTTGACTCCCAGATAAGGAGTTCAGCTGCTGCTAAGGTATGAGTATGTGGTGCCCATCCCTGGATGGTTAAATCTAGTTTTTTTGACAAATATGCTACAGGTGCAAAAGGTCCCAGTTGGTGACCTAAGACTCCAAGGGCAAATCCCTCCTTTTCAGTTACATAGAGGGAAAAAGGACGAGTCAGGTCAGAGAGATGTAAGGCTGGGGCCTTAAGGAGAGCCTGTTGGAGCCTCTGAAAGGGCTTGGTAACAGTGGTTCATGGATGGGGCCTAATGCTGCTTCATATAAGGATCGAGAAAGGAGGGAAAAGGAAGGAACCCAGGAACATAAAAAGCTAACCCAGGAATGACAAAATCTCTTCCTTTGTAGAAGGAACAGTTAAAGACTGGATCAGATTCTTTCTATCTAAGGTAATAGCCTTGTGAGTTGGGGTAATTGTTAATCCCAAATAGGTAACCTGAGGAGTGGACAGTTAGACTTTAGAAGGTGAGACCCTGTAGCCTCGACTGGAAAGGAAATTCAGAAGGGCAGAGGTGTTTGCTTGGCTAATCTCTAGAGATGGGCTACAGACAAGGACATCATCTACATAAAGAAGAATTTTAGATCTAGGGAGAGATAAAAAGAGTAAGTCAGAAGCCAGGGCCTGGCAAAAAAAGGTGTGGGCTTCCCAGAATCCCTGAGGCAGAACAGTCCAGGTAAGTTGGGTAGAAAAGTGGGTGTCAAGATCTGTCCAGGTAAAAGCGAATAGGCTCTGTGACTGGGCATCGAGAGGGATAGAAAAAAAAATGCATCCTTGAGATCTAGGGCTGAGAAATGAGAAGTTCCTGAGGAGATAGTAGAAAGAAGTGTGTAGGGGTTAGCTACAACAGGATGGAGGGAGACCACTGTAGCATTAATGTGCCTGAGGTCTTGAACTAAGCAATAGGTACCATTAGGTCTCTTGACTGCTAGTATACGGGTGTTAAAGGGGGAAGAAGTGGGACGAAGGAGTTTTTCCTTAAGAGGTCAGAAATGATACGCTTAAGTCCCCTGAGGCTCTGGAGAAAGAGAGGGTATTGAACTTGGGTGATGTACCTGGTAGGGTCCAGTAACTGGATGACAACAGGAGAATGGTGTTTAGCAACAGAGGGGCTCTGCATGTCCCAAACTCTGGGGCCCACTGAAAAGCCGGTAAAGGAAACATGTTAGTGTTAGTAGGTTGACTGGCTAGAAGGAGAAGCAGAGGAACTGCTGGCGAGCTTGGGTTCAGGACAGTGGGGGCAACAAAGGAAATGGAAGCCTCCAACTTAACTAAAAGATCTCTTCCTAATAAGGGAACAAAGCAAGTTGGCACTAACAAAAAAGAATGGGTGAAGGACATACCCCTAAAAGTATAGCTAAGTGGTAGGGTCTGTTGAGGAAGGTAAGGTTGTCCTCCTACTCCACAATAGGAAGGTGAAGTGGGTCCCGAAAACTCCGTCAGGACTGAATAAGTGGCCCCGGTGTCCAAGAGGAAGGAGATGGGCCGCCCACATACCATGATAGTTACCCGGGGCTCCCTGCTGGTGAAGGGCGTGGTCGGGTCAGGTCGAGAGAGCTCTGGCCCCTTTAGTCATCCATAGCCCAGCCTAGGAGGTCAGCTGGAGGAGTACCTTGACAGGATGGCCCTCTGTTCTGCGCGACACGAGGGTAATCGACAGCCCAAAGTCCCTCACAATGGCACTTAGGATACGGTCCTCTTGGCTTGCGTGGGTTAGGCCAAGCCCTCACCCAGTGACCTTGTTGACCACATCTATAGCAGGGAGCTGGTGTTTCCTGAGCCTTAGAATGCCAGGGGCCCGGTGTAGTGGCTGGAGCTGGTAGGTCAGTCTTTGCCAGCATGTGGTATTTTTGTTTTCGGGCTTTTTCATCTCTCTCATAGTACACCTTGAAGGACATCGCCAAGACTTCTGCCTGTGGAGTTAGGGGCCTTCTCTCCAAGCGCCTAAGTTTAGCCCTTATGTCAGGGTAGCTCTGGGAAAAGAAGTAGGTCATTAGAAGTTCTTACCTTCCGGATTCTCGGGATCCAGATTAGTGTATTGTAACAAAGCCTCGTGAGGCATTCTAGGATGGATTCTCCTGCTTGCCCTGGACAACCTCTTGGAGTTTTTCAAAATTTACTGGCTTTAAGGCTGCTTTTATAAGACAGGCCAGAAGGCATGTAATAAACCTGTCTCTGGCTAAACTACCTTGTGTGGAATGTAATTCCACTGAGGGTCCCGGTCAGGCACTGTCTTGTATCCCATTGGATATGTTCTGTCTAGTAAATTTCATCTGCATGTGTTCTTGCATCTTCCAAAACTTGCCTGCATTCATCAGGAAGTAAATTGTTAGTGAGAATCATATGGACATCATGGAAAGTCAAGCTGTAATACTGAGTGATGTACTGAAATTCCTTAATAAAGTTGGAAGAGTTGGAAGTATACGAACCCAGTCTACTTTCTATTTGGGAAAGTTCACTCAATGAGAAAGGAACATGAACTCTGACCAGACCATTAACTCCAGACTCTTCCCTTAGAGGAAGGACTGGTGCTGGGTCGGGTGTCCTTGGAGGAGGAGAAGGACTCGGGGGTCTGGCTGTAGCCTTGGAATGCATTATAGGAGATGTAAAGGTCGGTGCCAGTTCAGGGCATTTGGAGTGACCAGTAGCTGGCACAGAGAGAGAGGAGGGATCGGAAGAGGTGGAGTTGGGGACCTGGTGAGAAAGAGACCCTGAGGCAGCAGTTGGGGTTTTCACAGGCTTGAGAATGGATCTGTGATGGATGGGAGGTGGCTCATCAGCGGGATCAAATGTAGCACCATCTAGTGGAAGGTGGGTAGGTTTCATGGCTAAGAGAAGCTGGATTGGGGGACAAGCAGAGCAGAGGGAGGGTTTGGACCGAGATACCAGGACAGAGAAGAGAGAGGGAGTTGAATGGGGAACAGGGGGAGGGAAGAGGACTTATGGGACTTTCAGGGAGGGAGGAACTGAGAAAGGGGAAATCTTTGGGAATGTAAATAAAAAAAATATAGAAAATTAAAAAAAAACAAAAGAAAGCTTGAACATATAAAAACTCATTCCATTTACCAGATTGCTGACAGTATGTATTAAGATCCCTTAAAACGATTGAATCTAGAGTGCCATTTGGAATTATTTTCTAATGTGTAATGAATCCAGACCTTATTACAGAGGTTTATTAGATTTTTTTTAATTATTTATTTTATTTTATTTTATTTTTAATTTACATTCCAAATCATTTCCCCTTTCCCGTTTCCTCCCTCCCCGAAAGTCCCATAAGCCCCTTTCCCTCCCTCTTTTCTCCATTCAACCCCCTCTCGTTACTCTGTCCTGGCGTTCCCCTACATCCAGTCTTTCCAGGATCAGGGGTCTCTCCTTCCATCTTCTTAGAAATCTATTGATATGCGGATTGTGTCTAGGGTATTCCGAGATTCTGGGTCAATATCCCCTTATCAGTGACTTGAGCGTCTCAGATTCGGTGTGTTTTAGAGACTTGAGATTTTCCAGGAGGTATGGTCAAAGACAAGTTAGCGACCATTGGATCAGAGGGGGAACTGCTAAATAAAACTCCAGCATCCTGAAGAATTTTCAGCAGTGCGGTTGGGTCAAGCTAGAGATTCAGGTCATCACGAGAACCCTAGAAACTTGCGACGGTGGTGTTCCTGGAACACTGAAGAAGCACCCAGCCTGGGCCAGGATTTTTTTGGCAGCTGTGAAAGGTTGGGGCGGGGGAGGAACTGGGTCGCTTCCAAGTTGTTGGGGGGGGCACCCAAGGGCATACATGTCCTAATGTGAATGCTAGCTAGGAGACCAGTAGTATAGGCTGGGCATTCAGAGCCAATCTTAGCCCAGAAGAGGCTGGCTATGTCTCATCTGAGCCTAAGATTTCCACTCCTTACCAATTGATATGCTGGTGAGTATTTGTGAGAATTTGCAATCCGGTAGCCGGGAGTATGGAACGGTTTGGTGAGCCGTAGCGCACAGCTCACGTAATAGAAGCCTGTGAGTCTCAAGATCCACGAAGTGGCACGTTTGTGGTGGCGTCAACTCTCGAAGGCAGCAATGTCCCACAGCACCCACTGGGTTCTTGGCGGCAGTGGTGTCTTCCTGGCCTCAACTGACCGGCACAGGTGGTCGCCTGTGTCTGCAGCCGCTGAACTGCTCCTGGCTGGCTCGCCAAATGTTGTGTTTAGCGCAAGTGACTGTGACAGCGGGGCAGTGGGAGCACAAGAGACCACACCTGGCCAGACTGTTCCACATGGGGTTTATTAGTGGGGTTTATCGGACAAGGATGCTGGCGGGAAAAAAAGAGGGAAAAAGAGAAAGAGAGGGAGATGCTACCAAAATATATTGAATGATGACGTAACCACAGGTAAAGTAGACCCAGTGAATTCTGGGTATATAGTGTCCATTGCCTTGACGACAGGCCTATCTGTCGGCTGTCCCCTATGACGTCACGTCACAGGAGGTCTTGGTACTAACAGTCTCTCTAACCAGTTGCTAATATTGTTACCCTCTGAAACTCTTGAGCTAGCCCTTCATAGTCCCCATTGCTCTCAGCACTACTCTCTTCCATATTCCTACTAAAGTGGCCCATTAAGCTGTGTTTACAGTATTCAATCTTCTAGGCCCAAGTCCCAAAGTCTTACATATACCCCCAAAAAAGCACCCTTGTCAGGCTTCTCACAGCAGTATCTGACTCAAATTAGTGACATCTGTCAATTACTTCTCTATTGCTGTAAGGAGATACCATAGCTGAGGGACTGATTTTAAAAAAGCATTTTATTTGGGGGTTATTGTTCCAAAGTGTCAGAGGTCCAAAAGTCCATGACCATAATGGCAGGGAACATGATATCAGGCAGCATAGTGTTGGGGTAGTAACTGAGACCATACATGTCCTTCCATAAGCATGAGAGAGAGAGAGGAAGGGGGAGGAAGGGAGGGATGAAGGGGAGAGAGAGAGAGAGAGAGAGAGAGAGAGAGAGAGAGAGAGAGAGAGAGAATGAGAATAAGGGGGTGGTGTGGGACTGTGAAAACTCAAAGCCTGTCCCTAGTGACAAACCTCCTCCAATAAAGGAAAGACATATCTACCAATTCTTCCCAAAAAGTTCCATCAGCCAGTGACCAAGTATTCACACATATAGAAGTCATTCTCATTCAAGCCACTACAGGAAAGTGGCCCAAAGTCCATTCTGGCATTATACCCAATTTACAGTCCAGGATATCAATGTTGTGCTCTTTGTGTCTAATGTGCATTTTCAGTTGATAGAAACAAGTGGAATGAGTCAACTAAGATAAGTTATTTGTTCTTCATTATGGAAAACAGACATGGAATAATCACAATACTCACTCCCACATGGAGAAGGGAAGAATACAGGAAATCCAATTTGGACAACAGTGAAATAACTCTACAATGGCCTTGTATTACAGTTCTTAGTTAGTCTTCTTGACCTTCTATATTGTGCTGTCCAGCAGTAATGTATTTGTCTATTGTTCGAAGTTCTTAGCTTTTCCCTCTATAAAAGCATTGTTGAATGGTTTTTGCAGAGCCAGAACATAATCATTGCAGACTATATTGGCTACATAAAATGTGTGTTCCATATTTTTTCTTTTGATATTTTTGTTTTATATTTTGCATTTTAATATCCTTCCTTGTCCTAGAGAATCAGAAAGTGATATGCTTTATAATTTGTTTTTGTTTTACTTAGTCCAAGGGCCATTTTAAATAGCACCTAATCCCAAAATTTTTGTTTGCTTCATTATCCATTTTCTCACAAAAATAAATAAATGCAACACATTTTTAATAAATTCCTGCATGTAGTGATTAGATGAAAAATAAAGAGGTAGAAAGAAGCCAAAAATGAAATCTCACAGAAGCAAATAAAGAGGTTTGGAAGATATGTAGATGTAAAAGGAGAAGTTTAAAACTTAAAAAGAAATAATTATAGATGGTTTTGAATGCAACCAGAGGTAAAAGAGGGATACTAACAGATAACTAAATAGCTGGCCATTTATGACAGCCAAAGTAGAGAGAAGCAGAGGTAGATTCTAGAATTCAAAGGTTTAAGACTTAATATAGAGCTTGACATGATGATTCGTGTCTATACTCAGGAGTTTGACTTGAAAGAATTGCCATGAGTTCTTTAAGGCCAGCCTTGACTGCATAGATAGTTCCAAGCTAGTCAGAGATTCACTGAGAGACCCATTTTACAGAAAATAGAGGTAGGCAGGAGGGAGGGAGGGAGACAGGAAGACAGGGAGACAGGCAGGGAGGGAGAGAGGAAAGAAGAGAGACAGGGAGGAATATTGGGAAGGAAGGAAAGAAGGAAGCAAAGAAGCAAGCAAGGAAGGAAGGAGGTAGCAAGGAAGGAAAGAAGGAAGGATAGAAGGGAAAGAAGGGATAAGGTTATATGAAGAAGTTAAGTAAATTATTCTAATACCTTTTCAAATAAAGCACAAGGCAGATGTGGAACTATAACCTGAGAAGTAACAGGTGGTAAAGCTTTTAGTGTACACAAAGCATAACCTGTGCTAGAAAACAAAAATGAATCTGAATACAGTGAGATAATTTGAGACAAAGGAAAATGAAAATATGATCATTAGAACAGGAGAGAAGACATATGAAGGAATTCTTTAGGTGTGGACAGCTCCACACCGTCTCAAGCATCTTGTTGACAATGAACAATAGGAAAGCCATCTGAGCAAAGCACCAGAAGTGGATTAGCAGCCACTCTTGCAATGAAATTTCCCCAAGAAGTGTTTCTGTGGTTTTTCTTCCCATCTTGGATTCTGGTGGGAATTCGGCATGGATGTAAGGCCTTCCATTAGGTTCCTGGGACTGCTGCTAAGAGCACTTCAGACAGGAAGGCCTATGGGAACACTTTAATGATGAGCAAAAAGGACTGTGGAGCAAGAGTTTGGGTCCTGGATATAAGTGGTGAAAGTGGGGTGAGCTCAGGAAAACTGACTGGAATAAGAGAGAAGAGCTGGGAGAACGGAAAGCACAATAGAGGAGACAAGGAGGAATTCAAGATGAGTTATCATCAGAAGAATAAAACGTACAACCAGAAAGTCCTATTCCTACCCATTAAAAATTAACAGAGGTGTCACAGAAGACCTAAGATGAGTCAAAATATAGCTTATCACAGAGAAATGGTTGAGAAAGTTTTAACGGATTTACTTAGATCACCATATCAAAAGTACATGAAGATTATACGGGAGCCAGCACCTTCAGTTACTAAACTCTCAGTTGGAAATAAGAACCAGTTCTACTCAGTGTAATGCAGAAATTGCCAGTGATAAACAGGTAGGTCAATGGTTAAGAGTACTAACTGTTCTTCCAGAGTATCTAGGCTCAATTTACAGCACCCACGTGATATCCTATAATGGCCTGTAACTGCAGTCTCAGGGAATTAAATGCCCTCTTCTGACTTCCACAGGACCAGGCATGCATGTGATACACAGATACATGTGTAGCCAAATTGTTTATTTCATATAAATAAAATAAGTTTTAAATCTTAAAAAATTAAAATCTCATCCCACCTATAAAAGCATTGACTTGACATGCACATGAGTTCCTGTTATATCTACTCTAAGGTGCTACAGGCCTGTATAGAAGATGATGTAGTAATATTTCATGTCACCTTGAGGCAAATTTATATAGCTCTATTCAAAACCATCAAGGTTAAGAATCAGAATGCATAATAAAAGTGCTCAGATGAAGAATGGCTTACTGGAAAGAACCCTGGGACTATGGATGTGTTAAAAAAAATAGTAATAAAATGTGGGTCAAATACCTTGAGAGTTTGGATCAGAAGAATAATGATTAATGCACTCCCCAAATCTGTTCACACCCAAACTATATTATAAATTATTGATCTTTTGAGTTGAATTTTTATAAATTAATCTTGAGATCCTTTTTCTAAGTATTATATAAAAAAAATCCAGATCAGAGGTTAGAGAGAGAGTTCAGTGGTTAAGTGCACACATTGCTATTGCAGAAAACCTCAGTGCAGTTCCCAGCACCCACAATGATATCTCACTACCACCTATAACTCCAGATTCACAAGGATATGTGCTCTCTGGCCTCCAAGGACACTGTGCTTATGTTTACATACTCAGCCAGTCATGCATACATACACATAATTATAAAGTAAATCTTTAAAATGATAGGTTTAGGGTAGAAATAGTTTCTCTGTACTGTATTTGGACCCCCACCATGGCCGTGTGCATGAGCCTGTGTGTTTCCATTTGCAAATGTTGCTGACTTATCTTTGCACAGACTCACGGTAATTTTCAAAAAGAAAACTAATTGAAATTCTGGGAGTGAGAAGAGAAAAAGTGAATGCAGAAAAATGTTCAGAAAACACTGGTCTTCCCCTCTACCCCCATTCATTGGTCACTGAAGTTCAGGAAAGTTAAAAAAAAGTTCCCACGTCACCCAGTAATCACCACACACAGCACACCTGTGCCTCTGTTCCAAGTTCCTTTGCCTTTCCATATGATTTTAATTGTTTTAACCCTTTCCATAAATATAAATTTACTAGCTCAGACTCCAGGCATTCAGAACAGTGACTGTCATTGGGGACCACGTGTGAGTAACACACTGTCCATGAATAATAATAATACATACCTCATAAGTGTAATATTAAGGGTACGTAGTGACAGCAGTAAACAGAAGGGGAAGATGGAGAGAGCTGTGCAAGTTCACAGGAGGAGTGTTCAGGCAACGCAATGATGGGAGCCTCAACTCCATGTCTGACAGCTAGCAGATTAATTCTACAGTGGACTCTAGAGGGAAGGGACAGGAAGTGGTGATGAACTTGCCTGAGAGAGTTGAGGAAAGAAGTTCAGGACAGTGACCATGTCACAAGGATAAGATGTATGCCACTACCTACAATGCCAGGATCTGACATGCCCATGACACATTGGTCACACCACTGTCAGTTGTCTGCACTTCTGTAATCTTTACATACCTGTGTCAACGATGTCAGTGATTTCATCTGAAGAACTCTTAAGAACAGAGTTTCTGTGTCCAGGGCGAATGGTGTCTCATTGAATAGGTTCTGAGCCCAGCAACTCAGGATCTTTTGACCATTCATCCATAACTCCAGGACTTTAGAAAAATACCAAGAAATTTACAACTTAAAATGTAAAACAAAATAAAATCTTAAGAATTAAAAACTTTTATTTTATTATTACTTTTATTTTTTACAGTCCAGGGAGCCCTGTGACCTCAAGTCTCTCAAGGGTTAGATGCATCTTCTCTCATTGAGGCCAGACCAGGCAGTCCTCTGCTGTTTATATGTCGGTTAACTAAGACCATCTAGTGTATCACTATCTGGTTGGTGGCTCTGTCTGAGAGATCTCAGGGATCTTGGTTCATTGAGAGCACTGGTCTTCCTATGGGTTGCCCTCAGCTTCTTCCAGTCTTTCCCTAATTCAACTACAGGGCTCCCTGACTTCAGTCCAATGGTGGATGTAAATCAGCTGCTTGTTGGGCTATCATTGGAGGGCAGCTATGACAGACTTCTGTCTGTAATCACACCACAGCATTAGTAATAGTGTAAGGCCTTGGAGCCTTAAGGTAGATCCCAAGTTGAGCCTGGCAGTGGGCTTTCTTTTCCTTGGTTTCTTCTCCATTTTTGTCCCTGCAGTTCTTTTTGACAGGAGCAATTCTGGGTCAAAAATTTTGACTGTGGGATGGCAACTCCATCCCTGCACTTGATGGACTAGAGGTGGAGTCTTTGTACTAGAAGTGGACTCTACAAGTTCCCTCTCCCCACTGTTGGGCATTACATCTAAGGTCCTTCCCTTTGAGTCCAGACAGTCTCTCACCTCCCAGGTCTCTCTCTGGACATTCTAGAGGGTCCCCGCAGTTGGATATTTCTATTCATTCTGCTGACCACCCCAGGGTTTCTCTCCTGTTCTGCCCCACACACCACCAATACCTGATCTTGTTTGCCTTTTCCCCTCCCCTTTCCCCTCCTCTCTCCCACCCAGAAACCTCCCTCCCTCTGCCTCCTATGATTGCTTTCTTCTCCTTCCCAAGTGGAATTGAAGTATTCTCACTTGGGCCCTAACTAATAAGTGCCCATTATCCAAAAAAGAACAGAATACCTAGGATACAATCCACAGAACTCAAGAAGAATCAAAAAATCTTAAGTATGTCAAAGAAATTTAATTCAGTGAAAATTATGTTTTGATTTTTGAGAATTTCATACATGAGTATGGTATATTTGATGATATGATGAGCCTGCTGAATTATTGTAGGATGTCTTATAATGGCAAAAATAAGGCATCAAGAAATTGTGTTAGTAATAGTGACTTACTTGTCTTGCCAAGGCTTGGACTTGGGAGAAGCCTCAGTGAAACCACATTTCACTTCATTGAATCACTTCATCCCTCCTTTTCTCCCCTCCAGTTCTTCCCCTCTCCACTCACCACCTCATCTCAAATCCATAATCTGGGGCAATTACATGCCAGAAACAGTTTGGAGGGTCACTTCATGTCTGTTTCCAATTCTTTATGTACACTATACCTTGATCCAAAAGAGAGAAAAAACAAAAATAAATAAATAAATAAATAGGTAAATAAATAAATACAAATAAATATTGGGAGCTGGAGAGATGGCTTCATAATCAATAGCACAGTGGTCTTGTAGATCTGAGTTCCTTTTCCAATATCCACATTGTAGCCCCAGCTCCTGCGTAATCTGCCTCTTTCAGCATCTGCAGGCACCTGTACTCTGGTGCACGTGCCCCTCCCCACAACACACATGATTGAAAATAAAAAGTAAAGTTACTTGAAGTGAATTAATTGATCTTAGCTAAAAATAGCTACTTCCTCCTCTCTTATTTGTTTTTTTTTTCCTGTCACCCACTTTCCTATAACATATAGAAAAGTTTCCGCAGTGAAATGAAAAGAACACCTAGTAGGATATTCTGAAATGAGATAAGAAAGGCCTGATGTAATTTAAGTGCAAATAGATAATAAAAACTGATAAGAAAGATATTAATACTCCAGAATTAGAGTGGTAAAAGACAGGAAATGAAATTTTATCAGAGGCAATTCAGTGATCAGCAGACCAATGAAAAACATGTAAAACTCATTTAAAAAAACTGCTCTGCCAATTAGAGGTGATACAATTTTATTTATCAAATTGATAAACAAGATTGAGAGATTTTAATATATAATATAAAAGGCAATATATTTGAAAATGGTTAGAAAAAAATGCCTTTCAGAAACCAGCACAATTGGGAAAATCAAACTCCTTGGGATCTATTATGGGAGAAAATTCACAAGGCACCACCCCTAGATGAGGAATGATAGGTGGTCAATGGTGATTGATGGAGGAAGAATCTGATTTTTCCAGGAACAAGTCACCTGACTGGCTTTCCAAGCCAAAGTATTCATCCCTAATACATAAACAAGTCGGTAACACTAGTGGAACTGACAGACCACAGCATGTCATATATGTCTGAGATGTATGATGCATTACACACACACATCCACATACACACACACTCATACACAGATGCATGCATATGCATATGCACACATGCATGCACACACATGCTATATAATACAATAATTATAGAAGAGGTTATGTCTTTGAAATGAGGTGGTGAGTGGAGAGGGGATGAATTGGAGGGGAGAAAAGGAGGTATGAAGTAATTCAATGAAGTGAAATGTGGTTTCACTGAGGTCTCCCCAAAGTCCAAGCCTTGGCAAGACAAGTAAGTCACTATTACTAACACAATTTCTTGATGCCTTATTTTTGCCATTGTAAGACATCCTACAATAATTCAGCAGGCTCATCATATCATCCACCTCTCCAATTCAAACAGCCTTGACACAAAAATACTCAGTTAAATGTTGTATGGACACTGAATATGTACGGATTTTTTCTTCTCATTATCTACTAATGAGAATAAGTACAGCTTACATAGCATCTACATTGCACTAAGTATTATTAAATAATTTGGTGATACATTAGACAAGATAAAAAGTACATGATGCTTATATACAAATACCACCTGACTTTTTACATGAGACTTGGGCATTCTTGAATCTTGGCATCTGCAAAAGGGCTGGGTCCCACCCCTAATGGATATTGAGAAACAGTTGCACTGAACTGTATTCAACTCTTATCTTTTTTTTTCTTTCTTTTGTAAGATAAGATCTTACTAAATATATCGTGCTAGCAACTGGAAAGTATGGAATGACAAAGGCTTTTGCTGCTATATGAAAATGGATACTTATAAGTCAGAATGTCTTTTTTAATTTAAAATAGATTTTATTTAATACTTTAGACAGTTATTATAGTTTTCCCTCCACCAATTCCTCCCAGATCTTCCCCACTTCTCTACCTACCTAAATTCCTCTCTCATTGGGATACTAGCAGGGATATAGTAGCAATCATCATCATCATCATCATCATCATGAATAAGATTAGATAAAATAAAGAGAAATCAGAATAGGACAAAGTAAACAAACAAACAAAAGGAGCCAAAGAAAATGCTCACGAAACCCCAGTAGACACAAAAATGTACACATTCACACACAGAGAAATCCATCAAAAATGCAAAATGAGAAAGCATAAAACACATGCAAAGGCCCTGTAAGCTTAAAAAAGTAAATAAAAGTCCTGAAAAGCATTATGAGACAAAAAAAGAAACCTCCAAAAATGTAACTGAGTTGATTGTATGTTGGCCGTCCACTGCTGGGCATGGGTCCTGGCCTTGAGAATAGTTTGGATACTCAGTGAGACTTTCTTGAAGCGAACTAACTTTTCATTTGTTAGCAGTTGTCAGTTGGAGATAGCTTCTAGGTTAGGGATTTGGGCTTGCATCTACTTCTTGTATCTTGTGCTGGGATCCGAACCTGTGCAGGTTCTGTGCATGCTGCCAGAGTCTCTTTGAGCTCATATATGTACCAACCCTGCTGTGTTTAGAAGACCCCATTTCCTTGGTGTCCCTCCATCCCCTTTGACTCTTACAATCTTTCTTCTTCCTATTCCAGAGGGTTCCTTGAATCCTGAGGGGAGAGAATTAATAAAGACATGTCATTTAGGATGAGTGTTCCAAAGGCTCTCACTCTCTGCACATTACCTGGCTGTGGGTCTCTGTATTTATTCCTGTATACTGCAGAACTTTTCTTTGATTATGTCTGAGTATGCGTGTAGCATATATCATTAGGAGTCATCTTATTGCAACAGTCCTATAGAAGAAGGGTTTTCTTCTAGTTTCCTGGGCTATCTAGTCTCAGGTTCTTGGCCACCAAAGTAGTGTCAAGGATGAGTTCCATTTCATGAAGCTGGCCATAAATCCAACTGGATACTGATTAGTTAGTCCATCAAGCTTTGTACCACTGCTGTACGAGTCAGAGTATCTTAAAGCACTGAGCAGCTAACACATAGTTTCAGAATCCTGTGTAAATCTAATCTAACTGCAATGAAGTTTTTCCCCAGGACTCCTAATTAAATTCAAATTTTCCTTGGAATACTTATGGGTGAAGTGTCATTTCTTTCTTTTGGAGCAAAAGAAAATTACAAAGCAAATAATTAATTAAACAAAAGCTAAAAATAATTTTATTTTTATTTTTCAAACAAAATTATTACGCCCAGAAGCTGGAAAGAACCCAGATGTCCCTCAACGGAGGAATGGATTCAGAAGATGTGGTATATCTACACAATGGAATACTACTCTGCAATTAAAAACAATGAATTCACGAAATTCCTAGGCAAATGGTCAGATCTTGAAAATATCATCCTTAGTGAGGTAACCCAATCACGAAAGAACACACATGGTATGCAGTCACTGATAAGGGGATATTGACCCAGAATCTCGGAATACCCTAGACACAATCCGCATATCAATAGATTTCTAAAAAGATGGTAGGAGAGACCCCTGGTCCTGGAAAGACTGGATGTAGGGGAACACCAGGACAGAGTAACGAGAGGGGGTTGAATGGAGAAAAGAGGGAGGGAAGGGGGCTTATGGGACTTTCGGGGAGGGAGGAAACGGGAAAGGGGAAGTGATTTGGAATGTAAATTAAAAAATAAAATAAAATAAATAATAAAAAAAAATTATTACGCCATACTACAAAAAATACTGGTGGTCCTATACTTGTAGGAATATAGTTAGTTACATCTAGGAGTACAGAATTAAGTAGGAGTTAGTGTTTTTCTAACAATTACTAAACCTCCTGTATGCACAGCTAAGTCTCCAGTTAGAAAGCCGTGTGCACTGTTTGCTTGTGTCTGCCCATTATGGGATTAATGGAGGTTTTGTTTGTTTGCTTGCTTGCTTTGTTATTGTTATTGTTGTTTGATAACTCATTTATGAAAGTAGAAGAAACACATTTGTAAGCAAGTAGTAAATCTTCATATTTCAGCTTCTGGTGCCCAACATGTAAAAATAAAAACAAATTTATTTCTATCTCTCTTAAGATCAAAAATGAAACGTCAATGCCAGGTAAGGAAGATTAATGTGTAGGTGTAGTGAGGAGGAAGCCATCCTTCTCCCTTCTACTATGACATCTAGCAGCATAACTTCGTGATCAAGGTCTGTCTGCTGTGCAAGTTCCCTTTGCTTCAGAGGATACAAGCTAGGAAGAAGCCCCTAAGAAAAAGATCAGCCCACGAAGAGAGAGAATAGAGAACAAACTGATGTGGGAATACACCAGAGGCCAAATAGACTGCACATTAGAGTTCATTAGTGTACATTCACCTGAGACTGAGATAAATGCACAATAAAAGCCAACCAACCACAGAAAGAACAGGTAATCACAGAGGATTTGTTACTAAAACTGACCCTTCAATAATGATTCAGTTTACTCCACTCCTGAGACATACTTTTAATCTAAATTTCTTTCAATACGTGGAAAATAAATAAACTCACCTCTTTAGCATTAAATGGTGAAAATTTGGGGCCAGTGATAGGAGCCTTGTGAGTGGCTCAGGCTCTTGTAACTGAGCCTTATAACCTGAATTGAATCCAGGGGTTCACATGGGAAAAAGAAAGAACTACCAACCTAAGTTTTCCTCTAACCTCCACCCATTCACTGTAGCATGTGCACAATCATACACCAAACAAATTAAAAGATAATAAATAATGAATAAATAAATAATATTGAAGGGAGAAAGAATTAAAGGAGGAAAATCCTTGTCCCATTAGAACTTTGGTCCCAGGTAAAACAGTTCACGCTTACAGCTGTTTACTGCTGTTACAGCAGGTTTACTGCTCCAGACTGGCTCTTCAAGAGGCATTGCGTTCTTCCTCCTACGTAAGGTCCAGGCAGAGACAGACTCAGAGCACAGATGGACTTCAGCCTACATAAGTCAGTAAATGTTCAACTGCAGCGTGGGGAACAGAGATTGCTGGCCATTGACAAAGACACATGTGTCAAGCCATTTTTCTAGAAATATCAGTCTACTGGCTTGCACTGAACTGAAGCTAGGGAGGCATCAAATCACTTGAGTGAAAACTAACCCACAGAAATGAGTGACTTGCACAGCCAGTGCTGCTGAGAATCTCTACAAAAGACTCTGCCTGGACAGGGCCGAGGAAGGTCCAGGGTCTGAGAAGAGGTGACAGCCCCTGGTTCTTGACCCTTTTCGTTATTCTGACAAATAGTGTTCATTGTATTTTACAATCTCAGTCAACCCATAGCAGATTTGTTGTAACAACAAAACCCTCTAGTCAAGACAGTATGGAATATATTCAGGGTAGGTCCACAAGGTCTGGGAAGTGTACTTTCCTCCTCCTCCTCAGCAAAAACATGATACTTTCCCCCAACCCTTGAGAGGCAGCCAGACTTGAGCAGCCATAGAATATGAACTCAGATTCAGGACAGGAGGCATTCTGAATTCTCTTCAGACGATTACTGAACCTCATACATCATAAGTAGGGCTTTAATTTTGAGAAAGAAAGTATCTATGAAATAATTTTAATAGATAGTGTTACTTATATAGGAACAAATTAATTCCAATATATCTGACTCAAAAGAGGCTCCGGAGTATGACAAGAAATGAATAGAATTTAGAGTTTCCAGCTTTCCCACTTCAGGGGGAAATAAATGAACCTCTCTACTACTTATTTTCTTCATTTGTAGAATGGAGACACATATTCCTACCTCAAGGGAATTTTTCTTGGAATAAAATTTGGGGTTATAGGTGGTGGCGGTGCAAACACTGAAGGGATTATTAAATCAGTGACTCTTTCGAAAAGCCATGGCCTCTCCTATTTTCCCTGCTGAGTCATTCAATTTTCCTCAGAAGCACTTGTCTGCCTTCCAGATCTCCACTCAATCATGGCCAACTTTTTCTTCTCTTCTCCCTGTGGAGCTGAGGAAATTATTCTGTTCTGTCTTGCTTTTCCCCTGACTCATAGGAGCAGACGGTATAACTTCTCACCTCTGAGATTTGCGAGTCCTGTTAATGCCCCACTGCAAGCTACATTTCCTAACACAGGCCTCTAAAATACTGTATATTGACTGAGCAGACATCTCATTAACTACCAGCCTCATTTCACAGTAGTCATATCCCAAAGCAATCTTCATCAACATCGTTGTATCTAAATCTTGGTAAACCACTGACTGGGCCCTCAGATATATATTCTTACTGGTTTGAAATGGAAGAAGGATAGAGGTGCCAGACTGGGCTTCTCATACTTGAACTCAAGAACTGTGACAAAAATGCGAGTCTCATTTGTGCATGAAAATTCACCTGTCCACGGGCATCAAAGATCCTAGGAGAAATATTTAATTTCTGCAATCTTCATCATGCCTATTTTTTGTTTATTTTTAATTATTTTTAATATTCAAAACAATTTTTAAATTTAAATATATTTTAATCATATTCCTCCCTTCTCCCAGGTCCTTCCAGATTCTCTCCTACTTGCTACCAACCCAATTTAAAATTTTCTCAAAACACAAAACAAGAACCCAATACAAAACCCTGAAACTTAGAAAACAAAAAATACCAACATCTTAAAAAAAAAGTGAAAAAGAAAACAAAAACAAAATCAAGACAAAACCCAAAACTGTAATTAAATAAAGGCACCCAAATATCTGTGGAGCCTGTTGTATGATGGTGAGCTACTAGTGAACATGAGGTCCATCATGTATGGTTGACATACCCAGTGTCATTCCAACGGAGAAAACTGATTTCCTCTTTCCCAGATGTAAACGGCAGTTCAGTTGTCAACCTTTACCCCAGTGGCTTGATTTTCATTTATTTTTTTCACTGTCTTAAAATATAACAGTAATAAACTATAATAACATAAAACAAAAGCTTGCACATTGAAGTTGGACAAGTCAAACCAACACAGAGGAAAGAGCCCAAGAGAAGGCAAAAAAATCAGAGATCCACTCATTCGCACATTCAGGAATTCCTTAAACATACTAGTCTGGAAGCCATAATACAAACACAAACACCTGGTGCAGCCCCTTCAAGCCCAGTGCCTGCTGCCTCAGTCTCTGAGTTCGTAGGATTTGTTCATGTTGATTAGAAGGTCTTGTAGTCTTGAGGCCCTCCATTACCTGTGGCTCTTACACTCTTTCCACCTCCTCTTTTGCAGGTTTCCCTAAAAAAGGAGGGGAGGGATTTGGTGGAGACATCCCTTTTAGGGCTGAGTGTTCCCAAGGTCTCACTGTATAATGTCTGCCTATAGATCTCTGTATTTCTTCTCATCTGCTGCAAAAGAAATCTTCTCTGATGATAGCTGAACAAGTCACTGATCTATAAGTATGACAATATCATTAGGAGGCATCATCATTAATTTCTTCAAAGAGTTGAAGCTTTATTACACAGGACTTTTACTTTCTTGATAAACAAAGATATTTTATTATTTGAGATTTTTGTGAAAGGTTTTGTTTCTCTGATTTCTTTCTCAGAAGTTTTGTCATTTGTATGTTGGAGGCTACTGACTTTCTAAAGTTAATTTTGTATCTAACTACTTTGCTAGAAGGGTTTATCAGATGTAGGAGTTTCCTGGTAGAATTTTCAGATCACTTATGGATACTATTATTTCATCTGCCAAAAAAAGACTTTGACTTCTTCATTTCTAGTTTATATCCCTTTGATCTTATTTAGCTGTCTTACTGTTTTAGCTAAAGTTTCCAACACAATATTTATTAGGTATAAATAGTGGACAACATTGTCTTGTTCCTGATTTTAGTGAAATTGGTTTGAGTTTCTCCCCATTTAAGTTGATGTTGGCTGTGGGCTTGCTGTAAACTGTCTTTATTATGTTGAAATATGTCCTCTGTATCCCTAATCTCTCTGAACTATCACATTATGTCTATTCTTGACTAGCAAGGAACAACAGCTAGAATGAAGAATTCACTTCTGTGTTCAGTCACATGTCACCAAATGGGGTATTTCTTTTGTTTTCCCAAGTTCTGCATAGACAGAAGAGCAGAGCAAACATCATTTACATTTAGAATAAAGAACTTGGTGTAGCAAGTCTCAAGATGAGCCAATAAATGGAGGACTATTGAGCCTCACATCAGACTGTGTTTCATCCCCTTCCTTTTATAAGATGGTAGTGATTGCCACCACCATCAACATGGACTTTGAAGGGAGACAATCAAAGGTGGAATGCACTCTCTACCAATTATTCACTGACTGACACTCGGAGATAAACTTTCAGTCCTTACATCATCTACAATATGCAGTACTTTATAGCTCTCATCAAGAGTATAAAAATAAAATACCACAATATTTGCAAACTGTTTACACAAACTCACAAGTTTATGTTTTCTTTCGTATATAAAAATGCATGATATAAACTTCCAATCCAAAAATTTTTAAACTGAGCATGACAACACACATGGCTATTATACCAGCACTCAGAAAGTCAAAGTAGAAGGAATACTAGGTTGAAGTCAGCCTGAGCAGAGTAGACTATAGGCATCCTCCACGACAAGAGATCCTTTTGGAAACAGACATAAATGTTTAAAATGACAAAAAAACATGATTTTATACGTAGAGACCTCTTAGCACGTTTACACATACAGGGATCAGAGGACCCTTAGGCAGGCTAAGGGTCAATATCACCTCAGAGACTAACCTGTACAGTCATTCCAAACTCCAACCCCAGATCTTGTGATCCCTTCTGCATTTTAGCAAGAGCTTCAAGGGATGTGGCTGCATGTGCAAATTTGAGGAGAGCCCTTTTCTATGACACCAACATGAGGGTATAGTGAGCATGCGCTAATTCCTGTCAGTGCCAAAACAAAGGCACAGTTCCTGCCTCCAGATCTTTTGTTTGAAGCTTGCTAACTCTACAGCTCTTACTATGGTGGTTAGTTTTTATTAACATTTCGTTGATTAATTTTTCCCCCCTCACCCTTTCTCCTGTACTCCAACACAGAGGAATACATCTGTACATACTTAACACATCAACATGCTAGGAAACTAACATTTAAATAAAGACAAACATGTGTCCTCAAAGCTCTCTTTTTATATGTTCCCTTTATCTCCTACCCGCTACCAATTCAACCCAAAAGGGCAGCAGCTGTGGAAAGTAAATGGAGAGGCTTCTAAAATTAAATCAAGGGGAAAAAATTATATTTATTACTGAGGTTGAAAGAGAAGGTGACATTTCTAAAGGTTAAATTAGGTAAATTAATTGCAAACAGAACAAGTAAAAATCAATCTTCCTTGCTGGGAGTAAACAAGGCCGACTTTCAGTTGTTTGATTTTTGTGTGTCTTTTTATAGCTCTCTACAAGGTAGATTCCTCTGTGACTATAGGAGAAAGGGACTCCATTAGTTCCTTTTTATTCCATCAGTGTCATGGCCATTGTTTCTCTATGGCCCCAAAATGCTGTAATTGTTGGCCAGAACAGTGTAAACACAGGTTGGCCCTGACCAGCTACCATACTTCAAGGAAAGAACTTTAGTAGCAAGAGCTCTGACTTAACAATAGGCTTTCCAAAGCAAGGAAGGGAGATTTCTTTTTTAACTACAAGAATGTTGTATTTTTTTTTTAAAGTGGGGCTAGGGATTTACAAGGCAGAATCACCACTGGATTCCACACAGGCATTGAAAGCACAGCTGGGCACATCCAGAACTTCCATTTTCTAGGTATATGATTAACTGAGCTCCACCTTTCAGAGTCTATCCCTTGTATCATGGAAATAAAATGTTAATACTCTTCAATATTCATGTGAAGATAGATGTGGATCAAATTATGTAAAACACTGTATTCCATGATACCATTTAGTGGACAAAGTTATATTGGTGCCCTTCGCACCATGGTATTGGGAATAGGTATAAACATTTCACTATCTTCTAAACATACTAAAGAAAAATTTTGTTTGTGACATATACTTTGGGGAATTACGTGTGATTTGTAAGACAGAGGTGGATGATGTCAGGGCTCCCCTGCCTGTCAGCCTCTTGGAGGAAAGCACATACTTGAAGGCTCATCTGCCCAAATGAAACAAAATGCAGCCTGTTTTACTGAGAAATTAGTTTGAAATTGCTAGGTATTATAAATACAAGCTCACTGGTAGGTTGTGAGCCTGTGTACAGCAGGCTTTCTTTGGAAATCTCTGGTCCAGCCGGGTGCGAGGGTTCAGGCTAAGGGGAGAAAGTGGGAGCAAGGAGGGGGAGTCCCCTCCACTGACTCTGCTGCCTGTGCTCCTGCAGCTCCCAGACCTCTGTCTTTGCCTTTGCCCCCTCAGTTTGCTCCAAGACCTGCACCCATGGCCCTGCGCTGAGTCCAGTCAGGCTGAGCAAGAGTCAGAGACACACCCACTCCTATCGTTAGGAGTTCCACAAGAACACCAAACTGAAAGCCATAATGTACATACAGAGGACCTGGTGCGGACCCATGCAGGCCCCATGCCTGCTGGTTCAGTCTCTGTGAGCCCACATGAGTCTTACTGGACTGCTGTGGGGATGCAGACAGTGGGTGGTGTGTGGGTTCTGGTTAAATGAAGCACACATTTATAGACCTTCACTTAAGAGAAGTACTAACTCCATTCTGGGAATTGTGTATGGAGGTTTTATTTGTATAACATTCTAAGAGAGGTGAAACACAAAACAATCCACTCCAGGCCCTGTGGGAAAGGGAGAATTGGCTGCTGTTTTGTGACCCAGATGGATTCAGGAGGCTACAGAAACCATTTCTGATTCTGCTGTAATGATGGACAGATGACTTCCCATACAGTCAAAATCTAAGAACTGTGCCACAAAGAGAACTATTCACACACGTGATTTTAAAGTTAAAATTTATTTCTAAAAACAATGAAGAGGGAAACTAATTTTTCTTATAAGCAATATGAGTGCATGCATGAAATAAGCAAAATTGTTTCCATGGGGAAAGTCTGAATTATTAAGAGCGTAAGAAAATCAATTTTGTATTTGCTTATACCAAAAGATGATATTGTTAGAATATACAATTTTTAAAACAGACTACCTTAGAGAAAAATTTGTTTATAAAAATACATAAACTGCATCCTAGTTTGCTTTCTATTGATGTGATAAAACATAAATAAGAAGCAACTTAGTGAGGAAAGGGATTATTTGGTTTATAGGGTACAGTCCATCATCAGAGGAAGCAGGGGCAGGAACCTGGAGACAGGAGCTGTAGAAGAGGAAGATGGCTTACCTTCCAGGGATCTGCTCAGGCAGTATTCATTTTAAACATTTTTATTAAGAAAGAAGAAAGAAGGAAAGAAAGAAAGAAAGAAAGAAAGAAAGAAAGAAAGAAAGAAAGAAAGAAAGAAAGAAAGAAAGAAAGAAAGAAAGAAAGAAAGATAGATAGATAGATAATAGGCATACATACACAGTTTATTTTGGTCGTATTCTTTCCCTTCCCCAAATCCTCTCAGATTATCAGATTATTCCTTACTCCTTGCCCATTCAGCCTCACAATCTCTCCCACACAAGAAAATCACTATATTTTGTCTTTGTTCCTGTGTGTGTTTTTAAAGGTCACACCAAAAAACTGTAAGACAAAAAAATACCAAAACAAAGTAAAAGTACAGAACATTGAGTTCTTTCTGTGTTGAGCTCCTGGGAACAGCCCTGAGCCTTTAGGGGAGGGATTTGATAAAGACATCCCATTTTGGAGCTGCATGATTTCTTGTTCAATCCAGCCCCACCTCTCCAGAGATGGAACTGAGTCTTCTACATCTATCAGCAATTGAGAAAATACCTCACAGACATACCCACAGGCCAATCTGATGAAAGGATTTCCACAACCAAGGTTCCTTCTTCGCAAGAGTGTCTAGCCTGTAGCAAAACTAACTTGACAAAAGCCTACTTGCAGAACATTAAAAAAAGCATGTAAAGAGAGAAAACTTGTGCTCTCATGATTGTGAGCTGTGTGAAAGTGAGGCAAGTTTTATGTATCAGCTTGGCTAGTTTCAAATACTATGGCCTAACTAGATCCTCAATTAAGTATTTGTGTGAAAGTATTTTTTGAGATACATAGTACATGAGCCTTAAATGACAGAAGCTATTCTCCATATTCTGGGTAGGCCTCAATAAACTCATTAAATACCTAACAGAGTAGAAACCTCTGAGGAAGAAATCTCATGTATAGATAAAGCAAAGTTCCACCTGCCTTTCCCTTTCCTGTAAGCCTATTCCTTGCAATGTCTTCTAATATTTCCTACAGAGTATTTTTTCCTTATTGAATGTAACATTTTATAAGCATCCATTTTCTCCAAAATTATTTTGGAACTGAGCACAATTTGAATTAATTTCCAACCCTGTTTCAAGTGATTTTTAAAAACATTTTAAAATTTTTAACAGAATAGCAACAGCTCAAGAACTGCCAAGACACTCATCAAGAAGTAAGTACAAAATGAAATTCTTGTTCCAGTCGGATGCCAACACATATAAAGAATAATTCCATCAATGATATGCTAGAGGAGGCAATTACAAAACAAAATTTGATCCAGGCGAACCGAATAGAAAGCCCACATGCCTGATGTAGAGGAGTGTGGTTAATGACAGAAATGATGCTGTTGAACACCACTACACTAATAAGGACCATTTCCCATTAAACCTATCACCCTAGTGAGGACGGAAAGCTGCACACAGCATAAAGAGGTCTATGCATTTCTCATGTTGTTTTGTTTGTTCATTAACCTTTTTCTTCTCAGATAGGGACTCACTATGTACCCCAGGTCAGTTTTGAACCCACACACCTACTGCCTTGGCTTCTTGAGTGTTGAGATTACAAGTATGTGTGACCACACCAAGTTAGGATTCAGTGTTTAAATGAAAAATTTAAAACAAAAACCCAAGATATCATTATTGGTAAATGATTCCAGATATCTGTTGCAACTCTGTTTAAATAAAGAAACTATGTTCACACACCTCACAGTAGTATTTGCTACTGGGTAAGAAGATGTAGAAAAAGAGCCAAAGATACACACACACACACACACACACACACACACACACACACACACACACACTGGTGACAACAATAGCATTTTCAAATGAGGATAGCAATGGTAGAGATACTTATCTAAAGCATTCAACAACAAGGGAACTGTCCAAACTAAGCTTACTATTACTCTGATGAAATAGTATGACCAAAACTAGTTGGGAGGGGTTTTTTTTTGGCTTATACTTCTACAAGGACTCAAACAGTACAAAAACCCAAAGGCAGGAGCTGATGCAGACACCATGAAAGGGTGCTGCATACTGGCTTGCTCATCATGGCTTGTGTAACTTGCTTTCCTATAGAATCCAGGACCACCAGTCCAGGAACGGCACTACCCACAATGTTCTGGGCTCTCCCTCATCAATCACTAGTTAAGAAAATACCTTACAACCTAATCTTATGGAAAGATTTTCTCAACTGAGATTCCCTCCTTTCAGATGACTGCAGCTTCTGCCAAGTTGTCATAAAACTAGCCAGGACAAGGACATAATATCAAATCACTTAGTGAATGGAGTACTCTGTTTCCTAGTCACAAGGATGTGCCCATAGCTGCTTTGTTATTATGAATATCATTTTAAAGTATAGAATGTCACATTTTGTGCATCTTAAATATTGCATAATAAACTTCTAACTCAACAAGTGGACTAGTGAATTCAAAGAGAGAAACTTTAAAAATTCATGTAAATACTTTTGTGCATTCTAAGTACATTTTTAAAACTGCAGAACAAAGCTCCTATCCCTGCCATAATGCTTTTGTCACTGATGATTTCTGGGTCTCCCACAGGTGGGACATACAATTTCTTCTCCCTAAAATGAACAAAACAGAAATAAATAATCTCCTGCTTGAATCTACATGATGAGGAACCTTCAAAGGCAGCTGTCACTGGTCCTCCCTAAGTCTGTAAATTTCAATGTGAGCTAAACAGGAAAAAAATAAACTTACAGCATCTAATATAATATTTCCCAACATAATGATGACAGACAAAATAAAGAAATGGATATTTCTCTGAACTGCGTCAAAGTTTTAGTGAAGATGACAGCTTGTAACCAAAAGACCCATTGTTAGGGTTCTGTCTAAGATCCACCCCACAGTTAATTGGCAACAGCCATGTAGGTCTTGTCTACTATAAAAGGGGCTGCTTGCCTTTCCTCTCTGTCTTGCTTCTCTTATTCTCTTATCCTCCTCTTGCTCTCTCTTGCCCTCTTGGGCTCTTCCCTACTCCCCCCACTTCCCTCTCTCTCCACATGGTCATGGCTGGCCTCTGCTTCCTCTACTCTCTCCCTCTCTTTGCCTTTCTCTACCTCTACTACCCTCTTAACTCCTCTCCCCATGCCCTAAATAAACTCAATTCTATACTATACCATCGTGTGTGTGATCCCTCAGGGGGAAGGGATGCCTCAGCATGGGCCAGCTGATACACCCCCTTCTCCCACATGCCCATAGAACATATTCTTATACCACTTTCTCTTTTTATGATCACAACACCCATTATCTCCATAGCCTACTGTAACCTTCATTCCCATGGCAATAAGTCTTAGAGTAGTCTCATCAGATAGTAACAAAGATAGTAAATGACACAATAGTCTCATCAGACAGTAACTGAGTCCACATTCCATAGCACCATGAACTTATTCATAGTTGGTCCTCAACAGATATGTTTAAATTAATAAACATATGGAACAATATATTAAAAATATGTCTGTAACATTTTTTTAAAAATATTAATAGATTTAGTTAGGACAACAAAAGGTACAATGAAAATAAACCTTGATATTCATTTTGCTTCTCAGTACCCTTGGTAGATAAGTCATGTCACATGCACATGGCCTGCTATATAATATCATAGGCAAAGCCCAGTGAAGGGATGGAAAGGTGTGGCGTGTATACCACATGCACAGTCACTATCATTTGGTTCACAAGGTTGAAAGGAGAGCCAGACTCTCTGGGTTTGCTTCTGATCTCTCAAGTTAGAGAACACCATCATTTCATAATTTGACAAAAAGAAAAACAATAAAAACCCTTCTGTTCTTTCAAATACAAATTGTATTTCTCTAAACTCAAGATGTGTAATACAACTTTGAAATGATCATATTCTGATAAGACACAGTTACTTTCTTCATCTGAACCCACAGACTCTGCTTAGATCCAATGCCTAAAAACTAAAAGATAAAGAAACTCAAGCATGGTACTAATATCTGAAAGGCACACTTCTAAATCCACACACAACAGAATTGGTCAAAGAAAACTGAAAAGTATCCTTCTGGATGTTGCTGAAACCTGCCATATGGCCCATGATGTAAGGTCTGCGTGTACTGAGATAAGGAATATGAACTGCAAGTCGAACACTAAAGATCCAGGCCTCTGACACACCTTTGAGAGAGAATCTAGATTAAAATTAGCCTCTGAGAATGTCTGTAAGGAATCGTCTTCATCCATTAATTGATGAGAAAAGACACTAATTGTGGGCAGGCCCATTCTCTGAGCATGGAATCCTGGCCTTTAGAAGAAAGAAGAAGAAAAGAGAAAAGAAGAAGAAGAAGAAGAAGAAGAAGAAGAAGAAGAAGAAGAAGAAGAAGAAGAAGAAGAAGAAGAAGAAGAAGAAGAAGAAGAAGAAGAAGAAAGGAAGAGGAGCATGAGGAGAAGGAGGAGTGAGAAGAGGAAGAGAAAGGAGAGAGGAAGGAGAGGAAAGGGAGGAAAGGGAGGATGGGAAGGGAAGGGAAGGAAGAGGAGGAAGAGGAAGAAGAAGAGGAGGAGGAGGAGAATCAAACTTCTCATTGCTCTTGACAATAATTATATATCTCTCTGCTTCAAGTTCCTGGTATTTTGATTTCCCCTGCATCAATGAACTGTAACCTGGAATTGTGAGGCAGATAGATCCTTTCTCTCCTTGGTTGTTTAGTCAGAGTATTTTATGACATCTATAGAAAAAGAACTCAAGTCAACAACAGGCAGTGCAACACCCCTAGAGAAGGAATCCCCACAGCTTCAAACAACAAATCCAGGACACACAAAAAATGTGGGCAGGGGAGAGCAATGTGAATGTTAGGAAATCAGAGGAAGAAAATACAGACACAGTACCTCAGAAAATAGCATTGTGCTACATGACCGAAAAAACAAAAACAAAACAAACAAAAAAAAAAACGGATACCTCATGTTTTCCTCCTAACCAACCGAAAACAGTCACCTTGAACCTCTCCAAGACAGGGATACTCCCTTCTTTTTCCATGCTATAGCCCTTACAATGTCTATGTGCCAGCCAGCCATCACTGTCTCTGCCTTATCCAGAGGCATCCCAGAGCCCCTGCACCTGTCTGAATAAACAAATCTCCTTTGTGCTAAGAATCTGATGTCCTAATGTGTTCTATACAACATCAGGGTCACTTTGAATCCCCTAAGCTTGGTGCCCAGTTCAGTGATAGTAGGAACAGAACCCTCCCACACCCACCTCCCCAAAAAAGAAAACGAAAATATTCTGCCACTAGTCCATATTCCTGTAATATCAGTGAATTGTCTATATCTTAAACTTCAAAATGTCTTCCATGTGTTTTTTTCATCTTTGATATCTATATGTTGTATTTTTCTCTCATTATTTCACAGATAAGAAACTCAGCATATTGGAAATTAAACGAACTCTCCAAGAAAATTAAAGAAATGGTTTTGAAAGATGGTTCAGAGATGAAGAGCATTACAACACACTTGTGAGGACCAGAGTTTAGATTCCCAACACCATGTAACAAACCAAAGACCACTGAAACTTCTGTAGCTCTGTATTGAAAAGATCCAATGCCCTCTTCTGATCTCTGCATTACATAGGCATGTAAATCTGCACACAAACATGTGCACACACAAACACACACCAAAAAAAAGAAGAAGAAAATATTTACAAGATGGCATGTGTAAGTATATTATTCATGTTCATATGTATATGGGTATATGCACATATGAAGATATGTTTGCCCATGTATGTAAAGGGCTGAGGTGGTGTCTTCCTCAGTTGGCCTCCCCTTTTTATTTAGGTCTCATGCTATAACCCTGGAAAACATTCTGGTCACTTAAAGCTTGCAAATAGTTTTTAAATTATCTAAGAAATTGCTCTTGACCAAGTTTTATGTCATTTTTACCATACATCTTTTATGATTTAAATACAACACACGTTCCAATGCATTAAGTGACCTTTAGCACCATGTGGGGATAGGTCATGAAAGAGCAATTGTCACTTCTGTGTAGAGAACTGAAGTGTCTATTACATGCTTAGATTACAGGGATCAATTTGTATGTTGGTTTTCATCATTTGCTCTGTCTTTTTTGAATTAGGGTATGTTAAATGAATGAAATAATGGATTTAAGCAAGTGAAATTCAAAGTTGACTTGCACAATAGATCAAACGGAAATGACAACTATCTACAGACTATTCTAGCCAACATCTATGGACTACATACTTTCTTTGCAGCCCATGAAACTTTCTCTAAAATACCTAGTATTTTAGGCCATTAAACAATACTTTCTTTAATAAAAGCAAGGAGAAAATGTCTATCACTGACGAAGAAACAAGAAAGGTCATTCTGGTCACACAGCAGATGGGCAGACTCAGGAGGGAATGTTCCATAGCACAGCACTTGACATTATTAACATAAAAGAAAAAAAACTAAAGCCACTGAAAATCCTTAGTCTATTTTTAACCTTTAATTTTAATATAAAAAATTACTAAAAATGTAAATGTACACAGGTAGATGACACTAAGCTGAATTTTATTTTATACTTGAATGCTTTCTGCATCATCATCATCATCATCATCATCAATTTTAGGTAAAAGTGGGTGCTCCTGGAGCCACAGGAGTACAGGAGGTCCCTCTGCCTCCTGCTCCAAAATTCATCTCTATGCACTGGCAAATGGCTTGGAGCCCCCCTTTTTTGGTATGGGTTCAGGGAGAATATTAATCATCTTCTAAAGCATTAACAGACAAGCAAGCATATTACCAGCTGGTGAAAGATGGCAGCTGCAACAGAACGCGAGCACCTTTGACATGATTCTGGAACACAGCCAGGGTTGAAGCCACGCAAGAAAGAATGTGTCTTTGGTGACTTTGTCAATCAGGAGAGTTAAAAGGTCATTGTGCATCAATAAAAAGAAATCTAAAACTCATTTTTCTTTGCTCTGTTGACAGCCTACGGCTGCTTGATTAAGAATCTAACTAACAACACAGGAAACTTTTCACCCTGAGTGATCTTAATGGATTAAAGGCATAAATACTCACAATCAGCAATTGCTTACAAATTTTATAAGAATGTTTCTCCAAAGTTGGTAACCACCAAATCGCGTGTCTGCACAAAAGTTACACAAGGACCCTGAAAACACAGGACCAGAGGTGTCTTTTTGTTCATTCATGGAATTCCAACAGACTTTAGTGGAAATGAACCCCAACTTGGAATGGAGAGTTCTGATGCTTAGTTTTCATGCTACAAATATCAAGTTGAATCACTTTCATAAGTCTAATTTCTCTAAATTTCATGTGTAAATTGAAAAAATGACATTCATTTAAGATCATTTCCAATTCTAAAATATTGCGTTCAGGATTTGCTTCATCATGTAAACTTTAAAAACGTGAAACATTTTTATTTGTTGCCTGGACAATGTCTTATCTCTCAAAGTCACAAATATAAAAGCTTCAGAAGTAAGAAGCATATTTAGATCATCCTGAGACCAACACAAAGCCAATCCTCTCCACCTATAAACATCTCCTTTCTACCTTGCCTCTCACATCCAAATGCTCTCTTATGTCTACTAGATTCTGGATCTTCCTCACTTTGAAAGCCCAACCAAGAAGTTTCCTCGAGCCAATCTCACTGAGTACTTCTCATAAAGTCTTTGCTCCCACAGACTACCAGAATTTATTTTATTTTGAATTATTTAATGTATGTTGTATGACGAAATTACAAGCTCTTTCTACAACAGTATTACTTGCTATTTTCTGGATCCTACACAGTGTCTGACAAAGATCCAAGGTGTTCGGCTTCCATAAATGCCCTATTAACTAATGAGCAGTTATCAAAGAAACATTATCATATACTTTCCACATATAAACACTCTACAATGCTTCACAATTCCAATATGCTTGACCTTATTCCAAACTTAAACATCTGTGAAATTCTTTTACAAATTTATCCTCTTTGTCTGCATAACTTCAAAAGAATAAAAATGATATGGAGTAAGAGAATCTAATAATTTTATGAGTTATATGAAGATTTCTTTTTCTGCCCCAACCCATTCATATTCATTCTTTTAAAAAATTTAAATATACTAGCAGTGTTTTGTCACAAAAGAATCAAAAATATGAATGATAATCTATAATTATATAGATAAGCTTATTTATTTAACATAATAATCAAAAATCTTTAATAGGCTCTCTCTCGGTGTATGTGTATGTATGCTATACGATATCTATGTATCATTTATTTTTACTCATATATGGCAACCAATTATCTTTATATACTGTTTATTCCTAAAAGGATATCCTGTACTCTATTTTTACTTTTTATTCCTGCTCGTTTCTTTTAAAATTAGTTTTATTTTTAGTGATGTATATACTCATATATACATAGGTATCCATCGGGACCAGAAGAGGCCTTTCAGTTCCCTGGAATTGGAGTTACAGACAGTTGTGAGGGGCCTGGTGTGGGTGCTGGAAACTGAACTCGGGTCTTCTCAAAGCAGGAAGAGCTCTTAACCACTGAGCCATTCCTCCAGCCCAATACACTTGCTTACTTTTCTTAAACTACATGTTTTAAAAGTCAAGCATTGTCTGTGGAGACCTATTTCCAATAACTATCATTAATCAAAAAATGTTAATTCTTTATTTGTTAGCAATTTTACTTAATAAACACACAGCTGTATGTTCCTATTCACCTTACCAACAATTACTGAAATGGTTTAAAATTCTGCAACTGATATTTTATATGAATATACTCAAACCTCAACTGCATGCTAATGCAAAGATTCAGGCCAATTTTTTTCTACAGTAGAATCTCATTCTAATGATTTTTTTTTATTTTGAAATACCTTTGTCTAAAAATAAGGAGACTATAATATATCTGTGATATATTTTCAAAACACCACCAAGTACTTTGCAGAATGACTTTTCTCTATTTCCTATTAAAGTAAAATATGGTTTTTTGTCATATGAAAATATCAGTTGTGCATGTCTTGTGTACAATTGTGAAGAATGAGACTGGCATCATGCATGTGATTCCACACTGGGGAAGTGAGGAACTAGGAGAGGTCTCATATCATCTTCTGTGGAGGAAGCATCTCTACCTTAACACAACATTACACACTGGAGATACCAAAGATTTGTTAATAGATAGCTATAGATCAGTGAGAATTTAAAACAAAATATTAGCAAGAGAATACTAGTTCTGACTTTCTAGTATTAAAATTTATAATATCAAATTTTTTTAAAAAGAATACTAAATCTTATGTTAAGGTCCTTGATCTATTTGGAGTAAAATTTTGTGCTAGGAGAAAATATTAAGAGTTTTTTTTCATTTTAATACATATTGAAATCCATATTTCTTAGCATCATTTGTTGAGGATACTCTTCTTTCCACAAAAAGGTTGCTTTGTTGTATTTTGGCATCCTTGTACAAAGCCAGGTAGCTGGAGTTGTTTTCTGGCTCCCTTATCCTATTTCATTAGTCTATATGTCTATGTCTTTTTTATTATTAGATAGTTTCTTTATTTACATTTTCGCTTCCTGGTTTCCCCCAGAAAACCCCTTATTCCATCCTCCCTCCCCTGCTCACCAACCCACCATCTTCCACTTTCGTGACTAGCATTCCCTTACACTGGAGCATCAAGCCATCACAGGACCAAGGGTCTCTCCTCCCTGTGATATCCAACAAGGCCATCCTCTGCTACACATGCAGCTGGAGCCATAGGCTCCCGCATCTGTACTCTTTGGTTGGTAGTTTAGTCCCTGGGAGCTCTGGAGGTACTGGTTGGTTCCTATTGTTGTTCTTCTTATGGAGCTGCAAAACCCTTTAGCTCCTTGGGTCCTTTCTCTAGCTCCTCCATTGGGGACCCTGTGCTCAGTCAAACGGTTAGCTGAGAACATCCACCTCTGTATTTGTCAGGCACTGGCAGATCCTCTCAGAAGACAGCTATATCAAGCTCCTGTCAGCAAGCCCTTGTTGGCATCCACAGTAGTGTCTGGGTTTGGTGACTGTACATGGGAGGTATCCCCAGGTGGGGCAGTCTCTGGATGGTCTTTCCCTCAGTCTCTGCTCTACACTTTGTCTCTATATCTCCTCCCATGGGTATCCCCCCCTTCTAAGAAGGACTGAAGCACCCATACTTTTGTCTTCCTTGTTCTTGAGCTTCAATTGGTCTGTGAATTGTTTCTTGGGTATTCCAAGTTTCTCGGCTAATATCCACTTATCAGTGAGTGAATACCATGTGTGTTCTTTTGTGATTAGGTTACCTCACTCAGAATGATATTTTCTAGTTCCATCCATCTGCCTAAGAGTGTCATGAATTCATTGTTTTTAATAGTTGAGTAGTACTCCATTGTGTAAATGTGCCACATTTTCTGTATCCATTCCTCTGTTGAGGGACATCTGGGTTCTTTCCAGCTTCTTGCTATTATAAATAAGGCTGCTATGAACATAGTAGAGCATGTGTCCATATTACATGTTGGAGCATCTTCTGGGTATATGCCCAGGAGTGGTATAGCTGGGTCCTCCGGTAGTACTATGTCAAATTATCTGAGGAACCACAAACTGAATTCCAGAATGGTTGTACCTGTTTGCAATCCCACCAGCAATGGAAGAATGTTCCTTTTTCTCCACGTCCTTGCCAGAATCTGCTGTCACCTGAGTTTTTGATCTTAGCCATTCTGACTGGTGTGAAGTGGAATCTCAGAGTTGTTTTGATTTGCATTTTCCTGATGACTAAGAATGTTGAACATTTCTTTCGGTGCTTCTCAGCCATTTGGTATTCCTCAGTTGAGAATTCTGTGCTTAGCTCTGTACTGCATTTTTAATAGAGTTATTTGTTTCTCAAGAGTCTAACTTATTGAGTTCTTTGTATATATTGGATATTAGCCCTCTATTCGATGTAGGTTTAGTAAAGATCTTTGCTGTTTTGTCCTATTGACACTCACTGTCCTTTGCCTTAGAGAATCTTTGCAATTCTATGAGTTCCCATTTGTCAATTCTTGATCATAGAGCATAAGTTATTGGTGTTCTCTTCAGGAAATTTTCCCCTGTGTCCATTTGCTCAAGGCTCCTCCCCACTTTCTTTCTAATAGTATCAGTGTATCTGGTTTTATGTGGAAGTCCTTGATGCACTTGGACTTGCACTTTGTACAGGGAGATAAGAATGAGTTGATTTGTGTTTTTCTACATGCTGACCACCCCTTGAACAAGCACCATTTCTTAAAAATTCTCTTTTTTCCCCCTGGATGGTATTAGTTCAATTTGTCAAAGACCAAGTGACCGTGGCTGTGTGGGTTCATTTCTGGGTCTTCAGTCCTATTCCATTGATCTACCTGCCTGTCACTGTGCCAACACCATGCAGGTTTCATTGCAATTGCTCTGTAGTACAGCTTGATGTCAGAGATGGTGATTCCACCAGAAGTTCTTTTCTTGTTGAGAATAGTTTCCATTATCCTGAGGTGGTTTTTTTTTTGTTATTCCAGATGAATTTGCAAATTACTGTTTCTAAGTCTATGAAAAATTGAACTGGAATTTTGATGGCGATTGCATTGAATCTGTAGATGGCTCTCGGCAAGAAGGTCATTTATGCTATATGAATCCTGCCAATCCATGAGCATGGGAGATCTTTCCATCTTCTGAGATCTTCTTTGATTTCTTTCTTCAGAGACTTAAAGTTCTTGTTATACAGATCTTTCACTTGCTTACTTAGAATCATATTAAGGAATTTTGTATTATTTGTGACTATTGTGAAAGGTGTTGTTCCCCTAATTTCTTTCTCAGTCTGTTTATACTTTGAGTAGAGGAAGGCCTCTGATTTTTTAGAGTTAATTTTATATTCAGCCACCTTGCTGAAGTTGTTTATGAGGTTTAGGAGTTCTCTGGTGGAATTTTTGGGGTCACTTAACTATACTATCCTGTGCAAATGGTATTTTGAGTTATTCCTTTCCAATTTGTATCTTTGACCTCCTTTTGTTGTCTAATTTCTCTGGCTAGGACTTTGAGTACTGTATTAAATAGGTAGGGAGAGAGTAGGCAGCCTTGTCTAGTCCTTGATTTCAGTAGGATTGCTTCAGATTTCTCTCAATTTTGGCTACTGGTTTGTATCTAGGTATGCTCCTTAAAATCCTGATCTTTCCAAGACTTTTATCATGAAGGAGTGTTGGATTTTGTCAAATGTTTTCTCAGCACCTAATGAAATGATCATGTGGTTTTTTTTTCCTTTGAGTTTGTTTATATAGTGGATTACGTTGATGGATTCCATAGATTGAGCCATCCCTGGGATGAAGCCTACTTGATCATGATGAATGATCATTTTGATGTATTCTTGGATTTGGTTGGCAAGAATTTTATTGAGTATTTTTGCATCAATGTTCATAAGGGAAACTGGTCTGAAGATCTCTTTCCTTGTTTGGTCTTTATTTGGTTTTGGTATAAGTATAATTGTGGCTTCATAGATTGAATTGGGTAGAGCTCCTTCTGTTTTTATTTTGTGGAATAGTTTGGAGAGTATTGGGATTAGATATTTTTTGAAGATCAGATAGAACCTTGCACTAAACCCATCTGGTCCTGGGCTTTTTTTGGTTGGGAGATTATTAATGACTGCTTCTATTTCTTTAGGGGTCATGGGCCTGTTTAGATCATTTATCTGATCCTGATTTAACATTGGTACCTGGTATGTATCTAGAAAATTGTCCATTTCACACAGATTTTTCAGTTTTGTTGAGTATAGTCTTTTGTACTAGGATCTGATGATTTTTGTTTTGGATTTCCTCAGTTTCTGTTATGTCTCCATTTTCATTTCTGATTTTGTTAATTTGAATACTGTCACTGTGCCCTCTGGTTAGTCTACCTAAGAGTTTATCTATCTTGTTGATTTTCTCAAAGAACCAGCTCCTGGTTTTGTTGATTCTTTGTATAGTTCTTTTTGTTTGTACATGGTTGATTTTAGTCCTGAGTTCTTTCCTGCTGTCTGATCCTCTAGGGTGTATTTGCTTCTTTTTGTTCTAGATCTTTCAGATGTGCTATAAAGTGGCTAGTACATGCTCTCTCCAGTTTCTTTTTGGAGGCACTCAGAGCTATGAGTTTTTCTCTTAGGACTGCTTTCATTGTATCCCATAAGTTTGGATATGTTGTAGGTTCATTTTCATAGAACTCTAAAAAGTCTTTCTTTCTTCATTTCTTCCTTGACCAAGTTATCACTGAGTAGAATGTTGTTCAACTTCCATGTGTATGTGGGCTTTCTATTGTTTATGTTGTACTTGAAGACCAGCCTTAATCCCATACATCCTATCAGATCACCACGGACTGTTTCAATCTTTTTGTATCTGTTGAAGACTGTTTTGTGATCTATTATATGGTCAATTTTGGAGAAGGTACTGTGAGGTGCTGAAAAGTAGGTATATTCTTTTGTTTTAGGATAAAATGGTGTGTGTGTGTGTGTGTGTGTGTGTGTGTGTGTGTGTGTGTGTGTTAAATCAGTTGGTTTATAACTACTGTTAGTTTCACTATTTCTCTGTTTAGTTTCTGTTTTCATGATCTGTCCATTGATGAGTGTGGGGTCTTTAAGTCTCCTACTATTATTCTGTGGGGTGCAATGTACGCTTTGAGCTTTGGTAGTTTCTTTTATGAATGAGGGTGTCCTTGCATTTGGAGCATAGATGTTCAGAATTGAGAGTTCTTCTTGGTAGTTTTGTTCTTTGATGAGTATGACCTTTTCTTCCTTATCTTTTTTTAGAACTTTACATTGAAAGTCGATTTTATTCAATATTAGAATGGCTACTCCAGCTTGTTTCTTTGGACCATTTGCGTGGAGAATCATTTTCCAGCCCTCTTATTCTGAGGTAGTATCTGTCTTTGTCACTGAGTTGGGTTTCCTGTATGCAGCAAAATGTTGGATCCTATTTACATATCCAGTCTTTTAGTCTATGTCTTTTTATTGGGGAATTGAGTCCATTGATATTAAGAAGTATTAAGTGAAAGTGATTGTTGTTTCCTGTTATTTTTGTTGTTAGAGGTGGAATTATGTTTCTGTGGTTTTCTTTTTGGTTTGTTAAATGAATATTATTTTCTTACTTTTTCTAGTGTTTAGTTTCCCCTCCTTGTGTTGGAGTTTTTCATTTATTATCCTTTAAAGGGCGGGGTTTGTGGAAAGATTTGTGTAAATTTGTTTTGTCATGAACTCTCTTGGTTTCTCCATCTATGGTAATTGAGAGTTTTGCTGGGTATAGTAGCCTGGGCTGGCAATTGTGTTCTCTTAGTGTTTATATGATGTCTGCCCAGGATCTTCTGACTTTTATAATCTCTGGCAAAAAGTCTGGTATAACTCTAATAGGTCTGCCTTCATATGTTACTTGACCTTTTTCCTTTACTGCTTTTAATATTCTTTGTTTGCTTTGTTCATTTGGTGTTTTGATTATTATGTGACAGGAGGAGTTTCTTTTCTGGTCCAGTCTATTTGGAGTTCTGTAGGCTTCTTGTATGTTAATGGGCATCTCTTTCTTTAGGTTAGGGAAGTTTCTTCTAAACTTTTGTTGAAGATATTTACTGGCCCTTTAAGTTGGGAATCTTTGCTCTCTTCTTTACCTATTATCCTTAGGTTTGGTCTTCTCATTGTGTCCTGGATTTCCTGGATGTTTTGGCTCAGGAGCTTTTTGCATTTTGCATTTTCTTTGACTGTTGTGTCAATGTTTTCGATGGTTTCTTCTGCACCTGAGATTCTCTCTTCTCTTATATTCCATTGGTGATGCTTGCATCTATGACTCTTGATCTCTTTCCTAGATTTTCTATCTCCAGGGTTGTCCTCCTTTGTGATTTCTTTATTGTTTATACTTCCATTTTTGGGTCCTAGATAGTTTTGTTCAGTTCCTTCACCTGTTTGATTGTATTTTCCTGTAATTCTTTAAGGGATTGTTGTGTTTCCTCTTTAAGGGCTTCTATCTGTTTACCTGTGTTCTCCTGTATTTCTTTAAGGGAGTTATTTATGTCCTTTTTAAAGTCCTCTATCAGCATCATGAAATGTGATTTTAAATCCAAATCTCACTTTTCTGATGTGTTGGGTTATCCAGAACTTGCTGTGGTAGGAGAATTGGGTTCTGATGCTGCCAAGTAGCCTTGGTTTCTGTTGGTAGGGTTCTTGCACTTGCCTTTCACCATCTGGTTATCTCTGGTATTAGTTGGTCTTGCTGTCTCTGGCTGGAGCTTGTCCCTCTTGTGGGTCTGTAAACCTGTGTCAGAGCTGAGACCAGCTCTCTCCTGACAGGACCTGTGTACAGAGGTTTGTGGAACAGCCTTTGCTCCAGGTGCAGATGGTGACAAGAGGGATCCTGCCCCAGCTGTTCTACTGTTCCTGTGCCCTGTGCACTCCTGGCTGGTCCCACTTTGGACAGTTATAGGAGAGAAAGTGGCTATCTCACCTCTGTGCCAGGGGGTGAGAGCACTCCTGGGAGAACACCTCTCTCCTGGCAGGGCCTGTGTACAGCAGGCTGTCTATATGTTTATTTCTAAGCAAGTGCCATACTGTTTTTACTATTATAGTTCTGAAATATAATCTAAAATCAAGTGTGGTAATATCTCCTGAAGTATGCTTTTCCATTGGAATTGGTTTGGTTACTGAAGGATTTTTATTCTGTATAAATTTTAGGATTATTCTTCTGTAAATATGAAGAATGTCCCCAGAATTTTTATTGAGATTGGATTGAATCTGTAAGTACCATTTAGTAAGATGGGAATTTTCACAATAGTTATTTTTTTCCAATCCATGAACATGGAGGTTCATTACATCTTTTAATGTCTTTCTCAATTTCTTTCTTTGGTGGCTTAAAGTTTTCATTGTAGAGTTCTTCTACATCCTTAGTTACATTTATTACTATGTATAATTTTCGGTGATGAATGTGAATGGGATTGATTCCTGGATTTTTTCATCATGTTTCTCACTGGCATTTGACAATGATACTGACTTTGGTGTGTTAATTTTGTTTCTTACCATTTTACTTAATGTATCAGCTCTAAAAGGTTTTGGGGTTTTGGTTGATTTTTGTTTGTTTCTTTGTTTGTTTTTGTGGCATCCTTATGGCTTCTCATGTGTAGAATCATTTCTGCAAGTAGGGATACTTGGCTTCTTTTTAGACTAGCATCTCTTCATTTTTTTATCTTATCTTATCTTATCTTATCTATCTTATCTTATCGTATTGCTATAGATAATACTTCAAGCACTATATTGAATAGTAGTCAAAAGAATGGATTCAGATGACACCTACCTGTAATTTCGGTTTTACTATGTTGAGAGCCCTAGACTGTGTTCCTAGCCTCTCCATGATTTTGACCATCTATTCATCATGATCCAATGTCATTTATTCCAGAACTATTGAGATGATTTAAATTTATGCTAAATTTATGTTAATTCCATAAACTTAATGAATCAATCAAATGGATTCAAAAACAGATGTCACACAATCATCTCAGCAGACAAAGTATTCACTTTTGCTTTTTAATTCTGTTGGTCATCTTTCTCTTTTTTAGAAACTAGATATAGTTCAAGTTGTGTTCAGTTTATAGGCACTTGTTGGCCTCCAAAGTCCATGTTTATACCACATGACATAACTAGCACACACCATCACAATTATCTGGCCAGAAAACTGAAGCCATCTGCATATAATTACATTTAGTAAGAGACTTTTTTCTCACATAATGGTGAGCAAGGTTCACGTTACTAGATGAAGGCTATGTCCTCCATCAACAATAAGAAAGAGCCTTGAGCACATGGGCACAGGAGAAAGTTTCCTTAACAGAACAGCAATAGCTTATGCTCTAAGATCAAGAATTGACAAATGGGACCTCATAAAATTACAAAGTTTCTGTAAGGCAAAGGACACTGTATATAGGACAAAGCAGCAACCAACAAATTGGGAAAAGATCTTTACCAATCCTACATCCGACAGAGGGCTAATATCCAATATATACAAAGATCTCAACAAGTTAGACTCCAGAGAGCCAAACCCTATTAAAAATGGGGTACAAAGCTAAAAAAAGAATTTTCACCTGAAGACTATTGAATGGCTGAGAAGCACCTAAAGAAATATTCAACATCCTTAGTCATTAGGGAAATGCAAATCAAAACAACCCTGAGATTTCACATCACGCCAGTCAGAATGACTAAGATCAAAAACACAGGAGACAGCAGGTATTGGCGAGGATGTGGAGAAAGAGGAACACTCCTCCACTGCTGGTGGGATTGTAAGCTGGTACAACCACTCTGGAAATCAGTATAGTGGTTCCTCAGAAAACGGGGCATGACACTCCCAGAGGACCCTGTTATACCACTCCTGAGCATATACCCAGAGGACTCCCCAGCATGCAATAAGGACACATGCTTCACTATGTTCATAAGAATGTTTCAAAGGATTTAAAAGTATAGTCTGCACTCATCCCTCTGCTGCCCCATTTTCTTTAGATTTCACTGACAATGGTCTTTGCTGACACTGTTTTTGAATGAATAGTCAGCCTTGAGATACTTGCTTATTTCTAAAAGTCACAATATAAGTTCAACTTGTAGTCTAGCTCAATTGCTTAATAGTATTATTATTGTCTTGTGTGAACAAAACTCAACACAACCCAGAAGAGACCGTAAAAAAAAAAAAAAACATTATTCTACATTTGTTTAAGGGATTGGTTCAACCTCAGGCTGAGCCTGAGACATCTCACCACACCTCTTCTATCTACCACTTTCAAAGAATTATTAAAGTTTTCATGTTCTCCCTATACTAAAATTGAAGAGACATCATATCAGGCTAGATGTGGAAAATACACATTTTTTAAGGAAGGAGATACATGTAAAATAAGAAAAATAAGCAGAAACAAAATATCTTCCCTCTGTGCCTTTTAAAGAACCTTGAACTAGACCATCTGTATATGTTTCACAGCAGAGAGCAATAGGCAGCTACAGAGCCTCTTCTCTGTGGGAGTAAAATGAGAAATGCAAAGAGCTATTGAACGCTGCATTTTCTCAGTGGAACAGCACACACATGCTTAGCACAAGAGCTTCTGCCACTGAGACACACTGGGCAGATTCTGAGTGTTCAATGGTTTCAACTTCCCACCCCACAGACAGTGTATTTCACACTGTTGCTCTCAGTTTGGTGTGTTCCATAAAAACAAGGGAAAGCAGTTCCAAAACCTGGCAAAATTATAATGATCAGAACTAAGATTCATTTTTAGATGAAAAACAAAACAAACAAAAATCTTTAGTCATCAGTATTAAATACATCTATATGCTGCCTGTAGTTTGCCCTGAGTCTCTAAGACTAGAAACACACACGTGCACGTGCAAACACAAACACACACACACACACACACACACACACACACACACACACAGAATGATAGAAAGAGATAGAGAAATTCATTTTCTAAATAGTGATAGCCATAAATATATTTGCCTGCATGATACTGTTTTATATAACACTGAATATATTTCTGCTGGCAATCGTACAAACCATCCCATTTTTCCAGGTTAACACATTTTTTTCTGTTTATTTTAGCAAGAGCAAATTCAAGTTCACAAGAGCAAGCTCATCATTTATAAACCAAACCTGGTGCTTGGGGCTTGACATCCCTTACGGAAACCTCACGATATGCGTCACACTTCTGACATGGTCATTTTTTTTTGTTCCCTTCTCTAATGCCACATAACAGGAGGGGACACCCATGAAGCAGAATGAGGAATTATTATTCAAGATAACTTGAAAATTATTTTTCTCCTTCTTTAGCAGGGGAGTTACTTGTGAAGAAATATTTCTCTAAAGGATGGCATACATAGTTATGTGTTTTACTCAGGGTTCTCTAGAGGAACAGAACTTATAAAATGAATATATATATATATATATATATATTCGTGTGATATATATATATGTATGTGTGTGTGTGTGTGTGTGTGTGTGTGTGTGTGATTATTAGAATGGTTTGTAGGCTGTGGTCCAGTTAGCCCGACAATGACTGTCTCCTAACTGAATGTCCAAGAATCCAATAGTTGTTCAATTCATGAGGCTGGATGTCTCATCTGGTCTTCATTATACAACCTGAATCTGAAATAAGTACAGTCTAATGTCACTGTAGGAATGAAGTTCCCAGGGAGAGCAAGAGCTATGTCCTTTATACAGGCTGCCAGAAGAAGGTGTGACTCAGATTAAAGGTGGATCTTCCTACCTCAAAAAGTCTGGATGAAAATGGGTCTTCCCATTTCAAATTATTTAATTAAGAAAAAAAATCTACTAAATGTGTATACAAGCCACTCGGGTTTTATTTTATCCCAGATGTAGTCAAGTTGGCAACCAAGAATATCTTTCACAGTTCGTTTGAAACTACATGAACAAATTATTTGGTGGAGTATTTTACAATCATCGTTTAGAAAGAACTGTTCAGCACAGCAGCCATAACCACTAGCATGTCATCTGGGCTGACAAAACTGTATTGCTGCAGCTAGGCAGCAAGTGCTTTCCAAACAGTTTCTTGTTAAAATACAGGCATTCCACTACTAAATGAAACAAATCTAAAACAAAGGGCAATGACAAAGTTCATTGTTACCTCAAATTCAGTACAATTAACATATCTCAGTCTTCCCTAGGAAATCCTGTTTCCGATGGTATGTGGACTTTTGACTCTAATGTTTGAACCTCCCTTAGTAACTTATACACATTTGTGATGGAAAATACACTATAGTAAAATCAGGATCATATAGATTTCTATAGTCAATTTTCAATGCCATTTAAAATAACTATCCAAATAGAGAAGTCTTTGTGTCCTGCATTAAGCTGAATCAAAGTACTTATAATAACGTAGCTGATCAGAGCACTCTATCTGTAAGCCCGAGTAACAGAATATCAGGGTCACACACCTCGACTCCATACTCCACTTAGCCTAGAGCTGTTTTATGACAACGTGCTTCATCCTCAAGACCAACTGGCAATATAATAAATACTAAGTATTATTTTGAAGTTGCCATATAAAACAAAGCCTGGATACATTCAATCAATCCAAGTTTAGCAATAAAGGTGTACTCTATCCATGGTACAATGGTGGCAAAATTGTGTAATGACACTCTACAGGAGCTGCCATTTTAGATAGTTCTTAGAGACCTAAGATGGCTAATACCTGCTATCAATTTAACTGAGCTTAGAATCACATAGGTGATTCTGATACATCTATAGGTATCAGAGAGTTTTAGCCTTGCAGAGTCCTACCTTGTATGTAGGTAGCACTATCATAATCTCAGGCCCAGGACTGAATAAAAAGGAGAACATATGTAAGTACTTCCCACTAACCGATTTTTGTACTGGGTAAATTTTGTACTGGTACCCTTTTAGTATGTCACCTGTTTAGATTGTAAGGTTTCAGAGACCAGCATACCATGAACATGTTTACATAGTCACCCCAAACTTCACAAACACTAAAATCACTGGATAAACAGTGCAAGTTCTGCAAATTGATTTTTATATGTCAAGAGCATTTAGGGTCCCAAAGAAAGTACATGGAAAAGAGCTAAAGAACATGTCTTTCTTCGTTTGACTTTATTTGCTTTGAAAATCAGACTCATCTTCAGTATGTGATCTTTGACCTGTTCTCTCTGAAGTATGTGGTCTCCCTTTTCCCTCTGCATCTCAGGAGTCGGGATGACAAGCTTCAGAAGTCAGTTTCGATGGTTATCTGCACGTTCCCTCTGCGGTGCTCTCTGAGGTCAAACCTATTACAGCATATGTTTCTACTGAGTTTTCACACTTAACTCCACTGGGCTTCACTGACATACTCCATGCTTCACTTGAGAACCTGTTATCCATAGATATAGGAGATGTTAAAATGATACATACAGAGAAAACAGAAAGGAAAACTTGGCCCATGCCTGTACAGACCTTTGGGATTGGGTAATCTACAATGACAAGGCCACATTTTTAAGAGCTAAAATCAATCCAACACTGACTGGCACTATTATGTTTCACATGAATTCCAGTCAGATATGCATCAAATGTGGCATTTCCTAACTTTCTGGACAGAACAAAAATAGAATCTTGCTGATGTCTAATTTGCCACTTATTAAAGAAAAGTATTAGCGTAGATGAGACCCACACACATCAGCGAGTGCTTGTGAATACCAAACATGGAGAATTTTCTTCTCCCTTAAGGATCTCAATATGCTGAGCTTGAAGCAGTGCCTCTCAGTTTCTATTGACTTGAGTTCTCTTGGGGTATTTATTGGTTTTTTTAATATAACCTGATGTGATATTCTGTGCTGACAACTGATTAGAACAGAGGGGCCTTGGAGATGATGGCGATATTCAAATGGCAATTATTTGCCTCTGTTTTAATTTAATTTTCATTGCTTCATGGGAAATAAATATTTTCATCTTTATTGTCTAGGTGTATAACTAAAAACTGTATTCAAATAGTTGTCATCTTAAGAGGGTTTGTGGAACAATCATTATTGGAGGACATTCTTTGCTTCCATTATGAAAATGTCCATCTGTGACAATAGTAAGAATTGAAGCCAATCATCCAGGAGATTTAATAGCATTTTGGCCAAACAACATTTGCAGGAGTTGGTAGCCAAGCTTTTCCTCCTAGGAGCAAGGCTGAGCCTCTCAGCATCCAACCATTACTCTATCCTTTCTTTTCTCTTGGCTGGAGGCCCATAAGTGCTTATAGCAATCAGACACGTCCCAACTCCTGTTACCAACTCTACCCACCCAGATTTGAGAGGAGGATAGAGGGGAGACCCTTTGAATCTAATTTATATATGCATCTTCTGGAACATTGTACACAAAGAATTTTTTTTAATTCAGTTTTTTTAAATTCAAAAGAGTAAAATTCCAAACTGCATAAAACAAACTTCCATCTTTCCTCCCAAGAACTGGTTCCAGCTACTCATTTCATTAATTTCTACTTTCATCTGTTCTTTGTCAGAATCTTAATATTTCTTTTGACCTTTTATAATATCTCTGCCTCTTATTCTACATCTTATTCCAAAATATTTGGTTTCAATCTCGTTTCTTTCTGTTCCCTCCCTGTTGCTTACAGCATCCATTTTGTCCTTTCAAGCCCATCTATACGAGCCACCATAGGCCTTATACAGTTGTGTCACGTTATAATTATCCAACAGCCGTGGATGGTCTGAGAAATTGCCTTATTTGCAAAGCTATCACAGCACTGTGAAAAATTATCTTCCTTGCAAATGAGTCACACTTTCGTAAATGCTGAAAAAAGACATAAGAACCCTAGGCTAAAGACAAAGTACTTTAGTACTTTCAGCAACAGCAGAAAGTGGCAAATATGTCATAAGTCATCCTATTTCCAGAGCCTGGATTCCAACTGGGTAATAAGTTAGATGACCCCTATACATGCAATGGGTCAAATTCCAAAAGGGAAACCTGATTCTATTACAGCAGACACCGGGTCAGAAAGACACCACATCTTACGATGCCAAATAATGAATACGTCTGGCTGTTGCTTCAGGAGAATACAATTCAGGTCCTACAGGAAGTTTATCAAGTAAATCTGTTTCTCAGTTTAGGGACAGTTTACTTGTTGGACTCACCACTTCCAAAGAACCAAATGCATCTAGTCCTTAAATCATGAGAGGAAGCATGAAGGCGTGACAGCCAAGGATGGCCAGGACAGGGCAGCACAGGATGATTACAGTGCCTCGATTGACAGTTCAGAGTGAAACCCATTTTTTATATGATCCCATTTCAAAGATGTTTACCACTCAGACACTCACAAAACATGCAGTCTGGTACAGAAAACTGTAAGATGACTATGAGTTAATACTTCTAATTTGCCTCACCTATAAAACATGATTAGCAATGCCAACTTCATTGGGTTATTGGAAAGATGCAATTAAATAATGTGTATAAACTGTTTTAGCCCTTGCCAGCCCAACCAACACATGCAATAAACTAACCAAACTTCAGTTATCACACCATCACTAAAGGTTTGTTCCTTTTACCTAGCCTGGGCTGAACTTACTTCCAATATATCTCACCCATATCCTATAGTCCTGTCCGGTAAAGGATACTCAATGTGCTTCCCACAATAGAAGACCTGTGTGTTGCCATCATCTCTCCAGTCCTGCCCTCCTTTATCTTACCTGAAACCTTTTCCAGTGTTTGCCTGGATTCCAGCCACTGTTGATATCCAGCTGAAGCTGCAATTCTTCAACGTTCCCTCCATCTCTGCAGGTGCAGGCAAGCCTGCTTCTGAAAACTTGCTACATTTCTACACACCTCATAATACGTGCCAGCTCCTTCCCCTTATTATATTTGCACAATGATGGATTTAATTTCTTCCAGATGATCTCTCACTTGACTTCTTTTTAACATTTCCACATGGATTTCTTGCTCCCCAAGTAAAAGTCAATTATATACACAAAATAAATTATGCGGTAATGGAGTAACAGAATGTAGTTGCCAAAAAGAATCCTTCTTTCTCCCCATGGTGATCAAGAAAGTTTTTATTTACTTATTTATTTTAATTTAGCAACCAAGCTTTATGTCCTCAATCCTCTGAACAAGCTTTTTTAGATTTTTTTTAAGTCTACAAACACAATTCCATGTGGGACAGGACTGTACACAAACTTTAGCTAACTGCCTGAGAAAAATAAAGTTAAGTAGAAACTGGAAGTCAATGCACTCTTCCTAGGCATGTGATCTAAGTTGAAGTGAATTGAGAATTCAGTGCAAGTGTCTGCCTGTCACCAGAAATGGCCATCATCCCTGATGCTCTTGGTTACAAAATCTTAGTAAAGGGAGCAGGATGTATTAAGCTGTTATTTGAAGTGACATGAGTCAGAGCTCTGGGCGATCCCTCAGAGAATATGGTTCAGATCCCGGGTAAGTCCCTGAGAGAACCATTCATCTCAGCTTGCAAGCAGTTTGCTTATCACACTGGTCATTTCCAAGAGAACCAAACGTAACTCCAAGCCAAGAGTCAGGATAGGCAGTACGGCTGCAACAGCAAACCAGCATGGCCAGCATAGAGCAGCACGAAGCTGTTTCGAGCTTGAGTAACAGACCAAAGGGGAAGCCCCCTTCTCTCTAAGTGCATTCCCAAACTTCATTTTATGCACTTTACAAATGCATATTACCAACAAATGGACTGCATACTTCAGAATGCTTACAATATCAGGAAAGCAAGGGAAACACTTTTCTAAAACCCTGCTACCTTTAGAGTCCTTTCATATATAGTACACATCAGTCACATCTAGCTATTGCATGCTGGAAATGTAGCTAGCACACCTCAGAAATCAGTGTCAATACTGTTGGTTTGAACTATAATTAACTTACAGTGACACAGCAGCAGCTCCTGCACTGGGAGTCGTGACTCTAGAACCAACCACACTCTCATTTAGCTGGTATTCTTGCCCAATAAGCAAGGGTTTTGTTTTCCATCTATCTTATCACATGAGGAGCAAAGACAACACCATGTCCCATTACCAGCACAATAGTAAATAACTAATGACTAGAAGCACCACTTTTCAATCCATTTTTTCTCTTTGTTGTCACCCTTTTTCCCATTTACACACCCACCTCTCTAGATCATGTTCACATTCTCTAACATGCCACGCACCTGTATAATCCAATTACAGTTTGTACTGGAGCCCTATCTCCATGACCACCATTCTTGTACTTCACACTTAAAGGTACTTCCTCACTCCCATTATCTCCTTCCATGATGGTACTTATATCCTGAAAGTTTCTCCCTCTACTTCCAACCCCTACTTATCTGGTGAATTTATGAACTATGTTTTGATACTCCGTTAATATGTTCATTTCTTCATGTAGATGGTAAGCTGAAAGATGGAGTCTTATTTTTCTTTACGTTGCTTGGATGTAAAAAAGTACATGGTTGAAACTCTAAACACTTTTAATGACAAATAAAGAAAAAATCAATATGTGAAATGATTAAATTAATCTTCTATTTATATAATTTTATAACATGCAGTCCTACTTTAGCAAGAACTTTGTGTTAAGAATTAAATATTAATAGAGAAAAATTGCTGTGTATAAGGACTTTTGCTTTTAATTCCAAGACTCAGGAGCAGCTTCTAAACCGATTATCCAAGTTCAGTTCCCCAGAATCCACGTGGTGGAGGGAGAGAACCAAGCTAATTAATCAAGCAGAATACTTTCTATTAGTTCAAAATTATCTCAGGCTACATAATGAGTTCCAGGTCTGTCTAAGCTATAGAGTGAGACACTGTCTTAATAGCAAAAGATAGACAAAGGAAAGAAATCAAGCAATTATTTTAGCAAGTATACTGAAAAGCCTGTGTTAACATTTAGTGAGGAAAAAATGCAGACAGAACCACACTTATAATTGAAGATCACCATTTAAATGAAATCAAGACAAATACAATTGGATAATATGATTTGCCTAAATAGGGGCCATGGGCATATATTCCCAAACATTTGTCTAGACTGTTTGAAACCTCTAGGAGGCATGCCCAATATATAGTGGGTACCAAGAACACTGCAAGATTGCTTCATTCATCAATGAATACATGATTTTCCATTGCTCCACACAATAGATGCTGACTTTAACAAAACTACCCTACTGCCTGTTCCTCAGGGAGAAGACCTGGGAGCTGGATTGGATTCAACTTCTATGAATATCTTGGATGTGTCCAACATTTACAAACATGTACCTCTCCCTAGAAAGATGACAGCCTTCCTCATTTTCACCCTCTTATAATGAGAGAGAGAGAGGGAGAGAGAGAGAGAGAGAGAGAGAGAGAGAGAGAGAGAGAGAGAGAGAGGAGAGAGGAGAGAAAAAAGAGAGAAATGGCAAGACACTGAGCTTCCACGATGGTACAAAAATCATGCCCCATTCCAGAAACAATGGTTTAGTGGAGACTTTCAACTCTTGTTTTGTAGTTCCCATCTTCATGGAGAACTTGGGCCACTTCTGAAACTCCCAAAATAGTCCAAATCATACCCTAGCTAAACATGAGGATCCCATGGAAAATTAATTCTTTTAACACATTTTCAGTGTGTGCCTGTCCCTGCACCATGTGGATTCTAGGTATCAAACTCAGACCATCAAGCTTAGAGGCAAGCACCTTTATCCACTGAACTATCTCACCAGCCCCAGAAAGATTTTTTTTAAATATAAATAAGACCAGTTCATCCTGGTTCAACATGATTTTCTAACCTCATAGTGATGTGAAAGAAATTTGCACTTAGCAGAAACTGAATATACAATTTCGAATTTGTTGTTTTTTATCCAGACTACCAATTTGTTACCTACTCTTTCTCTTGATGCAGGACAGAATCAGAACCCCAGCTCCTTGTCAGGGACACTGAAATGAGAGCAATAGCTACGTCTCTGCAGAACACTCTATTGCTCAATTATGGTGTTGAGCAGAATAGATCCATCTTCAGCTTATTGCAGTTTTTATTTACAATAGGCTTATAGGGCATGTCCATACTTGGTGTCTTATATTCACAACTCCTGGCTCAACTGCTATGGGATGAGGTCTCTGCATCTTTTACAGTTATCCAGTGTCTCCATTGGGCATCTCTCATTGAGATCCATAGCCCTAGCTAATGAGACCAGCAGCTTTACTCCCAGAGGTTTCCTGAAGAGAAAGGTACCACCAACATGAAATTACAGCTAACTTGTAAAGGCAAAGCAAGGCTAGGGAAAGGAAGGGTGTCTTTAGTAAGAATGCACCATCCAGTAGCTGAGTTTGCAGCACTCTCTTACACTATGATATTTGAGCCACAATTCATCTAGAGTCTAAGTTACGCTCATTTTACAATGTTGTATGATTCTGGCAACTGTGGTTTGGCTATTGTTATAATTCAATTCAGCAAACAATAATGGAGTGTTTATAATGTGTACTCATTCTCTGGGCCAGGTACCAAGAAGAATGAGATTGGAAAATAACATTTAGGACCAGAGCGGTCTAGCAGGAGAAAAAGACACAAACAGTTTAACATGATGTGTTACTTGGCTGAAATAGATATAAGCTCACCTGTGCTACAGGAGTTCCAAGTACAAAGCAGACAGTGAATTAAATTAAATCTGTCACTCAGAGTAAAAGTCAAAGGCCTTACAATGGTCTACCAAGCCCTTGATCAGGTGCTCCATTACCTCTGTGACCTCATCTCCTACTGCACCCTGCCGTTTATCCCGAGCCAGGTACACCAGCTGTTGCTGGAACGCTCTAGGCATGCTCCCAACTTAGGCCCTTTCTTTGCTCAAGCAATTTCTTAAATTTTCTCATCTTAACAACCACACAGCAGCACTCTGTTATGAAACCTGCACGACTATTCCTGCCTGCTGCCATCTCAGCAGGGCCCATGTTGCTGATGCTCTTTGAAATTGGGGACTGACAGCACAGGACCTCGTCGCCTTGCTTAGCCCTCCACTGGTACCTACTCCATCCCGTTATTCTCAAGCCATGCATCTGTTGCAGCATATGATGACGTTCACTTGTGCCTCTCCATTCATTGGTCTATCTACCTGCACTAGCATTTAGCTCCCTGCTTGCATGGACTGTTCTGTCCACAGAATGTCTCAATGCCTGAGAGCCACTAACTGGAGGATGCTAGACACTCACCAAATGATGCTTAATTAATAATGAGGAATTTAGCAAATAATTCATTTGATAGTGATGGGTTTCCATACTTTATTAAAGGAATCTGATTTCTTTCTTTCCTGCCATCGTACTCATAATTTGGGTATGTGTGGGGCGGGGGGGGCGGGGTCAGTTAATCATAGCTCACTGACCTACAGGAAAGACTGCTATGGTTGCCAAACAACCAGCCACTCAGCCAGCCAACAGATGTTGATTTAGCTCCTATCTTTTAATACTACCTGGAAGATACCACTATCACTCAACACTTCAACTTTGATTGCTCAAATTCTAATAAAGAAGATCAGCATTTAAATTCATTCAAGAAAGGGTAGGACGTGCTGCCCCACAAGAAGCCTGTAGGAAGCAATGCAATTTTGGGGTCCCCAGACTTGTTCTTCAAGCATAGCATCTAGGACAGAATGTCCACCTATGCTGGCTAAGTGCAGTGAAGACACAGGATGGCACTAAGCAGTTCATTTACCAAAGCTGGCATTTCTGATTCCGTGCTCTGATCATCTGCCTCCCATCACGAGATGCCTGCCAAAGGAGCTGAGCGATGTCATCAGGCTTTCTAAGCACACCCGAACTGACTTCTCTGATAACCTTTACCTACCAAATCAGGCATGAAAACCACTGAACAATGGTTAAAATGCTTTCTCTTCCTCATTTCCCCCCTGGCTTTAACATTCCTAGTTATTTGTTCTAAGCCATATGCAGTACAGTATGTTTCAGAAGAGGCCTGCAGAGCAGAGCTCAAAAGCAGCTTAGCATTTCAGCTACTCTTTTAGAGCGTGCACACATCCCTACTGTAAATGTAAAATAGCTTAGATCAAACTGCATCGTTGATTCCACTGAGGTGAGTGAATGATTTGTCCCTGGGAATAGACGCCCTCAGACAGACAGTGTTAATGGGTCTCACCACACAGCAGTTGGTGACAATAACAGAGTTAATTTTAAAGAAGGGAAAATTAAATGGTGGTTGCAATAGTCCTCGCCACTCTTAATTATTGTGATGGCAAATTATGAACAATTTCCTGTCACTTTCCCTTCTAAAGCAATTATTGGTGTTTGCCTTATGGCTGAACTGGGTTGAGCATTCTCTAAGCAGGTGCCTGTCTGATTCAATGTTTTGTGGGCTCATATTCAGAAAGCCATTTGGCCTGCAAAGTTGCTGGATTATCTGTAAACACAGTGAAAGGAGACATGATTGCGCGAAGCAGAGGGAGAGCACCTGAATGCCAATAAGGCCAATGTCATGACAGGAACACAAAGCCAGAATTCCCCGTGACCTTTTAGATAGAAACCAATTTACTTTGGTACCATCTCAAACAGAAAATTATGGTGTAATTCCTCATGTCAATACATAATTTATTTTGTAATAAATAACTACCCACATATTTACGGCGCTCCTCTCCCTGCTGTTTATGATGCTCCCAGCCTCTCCCTCCGTCGCCCGCTGCAGAATCACAGCAGAGCTTTCTGTTTTTGAGGCTATTCTCTTCCCTGAGCTTGATGATGGCCGAGGAAAACATTATGAGATTAAAAGCTACTCTTTATCTCTGCAGAGAACGCCAAGTTATTTATTTTCTTATTTTCAAATTACCTATCGGGCTGAAGGATTCACGAGACCAAGACAGAGTAAGAAATCAAAGAAATGCAGTATTAAGCCCGAGACACACTTCCTAATAAAGGAAAGCTGCTGGGCTTAGAGAGGCACAAGGGGAAATTTGGCCTTGCAGGGTAGGCACCCCCTTGCATACATCTGCTTCTATGGGGGGATAGGGATGAGGACAGTTTCCCCAAACCTCCTGCACTCTGTCTTTAGGATACAAAGAAAGCAAGCCTGAAGCAGCTTTGCCCTTTCCCCTAGGGTCAGCACTCTGAAGCTCCCCAAAGCTGTCATTGACAGAACTCTCCTCCCGGCTGACAGCTGGTCGCTGACCTCTCTAAAAGCAGTTGGGGGTCTTCCCTGAGCCTTGAGCCATAGATGACCTCAGCACTGACCGAGTCATCACAGCAAGCAGTTAGCATTCTGGGTCCGCGGCCTCTGTCAAGGACGAGCCAGCCAGAGCTCCAATAGAAGCTGGTGCACTGTAGAGAGTGGGAAGCAGGCCTGCCGGGCACATCCGGCTCTGCCCCTTATGGAGAGAATCCCAGCTTGAATAATCGAAGAAGTGTAGAACCTGGGCAGCGAGAGCCCAGCATCTTTAAAGGTTTCAGGGAAATGGAAAATGAGGCCAGAAAATAAAGAACGGGATATGCGTTGCTTCATAGAATATTATATTTATAAGTTTTGGCTTTGAAATATCTGTTTAGAGACCAATTTGGTGTTAATGATTATAAACATTTGTTTATAATGTGATCCCTGGCTAACTTCAGCTGTTTTAAGAAATGGCAAAGTTAATATGACATGCCACAATCTTTCCTTTGGAAATTAGTCACTGTACCACACAGATGGAGTGCATGTGCGTGCTCACACACACACACACACACACACACACACACACACCAAGCACATTTCTCTTGCTTTACAGATGAAATAGCAGCCCTCGATGTGGAGAAAATAGGGGCTGTGATTCAAATATAACATATTGAGAAGCAAAAATCAATACCCTGAGAAGGTTTTCCATGGCACTCGCATTATTTTTAATGAGTTGCTGTATAGAACTAGACAACAAAGTACAGCCAGGATTCTCTCAGGGCTAATTGGCTTTCCTCCTCCAGCATGCCTCTGAGTAGTTTCAGTTCTGTTCAGAAAACATAAGCTAGGACCAATATCAATGAATCAATCAGAACATATTGGCCATCGAATGGTGTTCTCTGAAAGACATCTGTCAAGAGTTCAGGGGAAATCTTCTCTGGAAACAGTCATTCCCAGGTCAGAAATGTAACAAAGAAAAGGTATGTAAATCAGATAAGGACCTGCAATTGCCTTCGATAATTTGCCTGGGGTAGGCGCAGTCTTTGTGGCTGGTCCACTAAGTAAGACCTAAGCAGTTCCTTAAAGTTAAAACTTTACTACGTTGCTATCAAATTATATGGATAAAAATGCATCTATATTTTACTTATAGTGTTTTATAAATAATGGTGTTTAGATCTAGCATAATTTAATAATGTAATGCTATTGTATAAAAGGTAAGATAAAACTTAACATTAACAAATAAGATAAAAGGAAAGGCTTAGACACCAAAAGCCTCATGCTATTTTCACACAGTGGGTGAGACAGAGGAGAGACAGGAGGCTTTCCTGCCTTTTAGTGTCTTTTAATACTTAAAAGTCTAGTGTTTTTTTTTTTGAATAACTGTAGCCATTCATCATTATTGAAGTTAAAATTGGTAAAAATTTGCTTATGCTGACACATGAAGATCTTCAATGAGTATATATTCGTTAGTGACCTCAAAGATGCCCTCATCAATTATTGAACACACGCAAGTAAAAGGAAAGAAGGAAAGGAAGGAAGACAGACAGAGAGAGAGAGAGAGAGAGAGAGAGAGAGAGAGAGAGAGAGAGAGAGAGAGAGAGAGAGAGAGAGAAAGAGAAAGGAGAAAAGCCAGGGTGCTCAAAAGACACAAGATTCACAAGACAGTAAATGGTTGCATCTCCTGTTTTGATGGGAACAGGAGAACAAGCTAGGCAGGCACCCCTGGCTCAGGGTCACTCAGGAGTTTGTAAAGAACTGGAACTTTCAGCCTGAGCTACAACCTTATTTGAAGGCTCAAAGGAACAAGGGAGGGTAGAAAGCACTTGGATCAATCTCCTCTAAGCTCATCCACAGCAAGCGTTGACTCTTCACTACATAGAGCTGCCCAGATATCTCCACACAAAAATAGTCACTGCTTCCGCAGAGGAAGTAATCTATGAAAGATAAAGTTTCCGAGATGGACTCACTGCTTCTTTTTAACCAAAGAACATCATCAATATACCACTGCTTTTTCTGTATTCTTATTACAAGCAGATCACTAGATGAGTGTGAAGAAGTGAAGGTCCTTAGGAGGCATCTGACAGGTGGCCTCTCATGACCAGAAACACATCAAACCCAAGGCTGAGCTGTAGTAGGTTATTTCCCAGCACTAAAGATGTGTAACATTAGATGGACTACTTAGAAAACTTCAGTAGAATTTTCACCCGAGAATGTCTTTTACGTCAAGACAGAGTTTTACCTACTTGTGGAGGTTTGATTTTAAGACCTCTGATGGGTATAACGTGTGGTACACTCTCTGTGTCATACACTGGGACTGGAGTAGCTGACCAGTTCAACCATTAACTACCTGGGGCAACTCACTTTGTTTTCTAAGTCTAGTTACATTCCTGCCAAAATTCAGAAATAAGACTGACTTTCTACTCTCTTTTGTTCTGTCAGATTTTGTTCAGTCACTCTGCCATCTGGTCACCTTCAAAACTGGGGTGGCATGTAACTGTTGAGGCCTGTCCACCTAGCATAGCTGTGGCCATTTTATTCCATGCCTACCACTGATTTCATAGTGTTCCTGTGATATGCCTACCAGTCAATGATACAGAAAAATAATTTAACTCACAGCAGGGTCATGCTGACTACATATCCAGTTATGTTTTGTGTTATGAGATTTGTTTATCTTAAATTCCACAATTATAAGCTTTATTTAACCATCAAATTAAAGGTCATTATGAACTGTTATGTCTAAAATGGCTTGAGTCAGGTCCGACCACCAGGCAGTCCTTCCTATACCTGCAAATGAACTCATTGTGGTGTTTGAGGTTTTAGCCTTTATAGCTGGCCCTGAGAAATATCCAGCACACAGCCTTGAGCTGTTGAGTGTGAGCCATTGCTCTGGTCGATCAGTCTTTAGGTGTGTGTTCAATAAGCCATCCCTATCTGACTGAGATTGGTGTTTGTATGGTTTGTGGGGTGACTTGTGCACCCCCAACAATTAGTAAATTAAGTCACTAACATCAGAGTTTGACATGTAGGTCATATAAGCCTGTGCAAGTGTGTATATGTGTGTGTGTGTATGTGTGTGTGTGTGTGTGTGTGTGTGTGTGTGTGTGTGTGTGTGTGTGTTCTACGCCAAAATATTTCTTTCTCTAGCTTGAATTTCTACATTAAATGAAATTCTTTTTTAATAAAAGTTTTTGCTAAAATGCAAGTGTGTTATCTGGAATAATAAAACCAGTGTCGCAAATTAATATTTAACTGAATTTGTTTCTCTTGTTAACTAACAAACACATCAGCTGGTTGTTAAGATCAGGGAATAGAGCAAAGAAGCAAATTTTAATGAGAATTGGTTTTCTAAAAGGCTCATAGGCTTTGAAAGGGCAGACTCTGGTAGAGCTGAATGCTGGGGCCTGAGACAGCCAAGAACCGGCACTGTGAACTACAAGGGCTCAGGGGATGCACAAAGCATGCCCAGAGGAAATAAAATTACCCATGTATCTAGGGATAGTGTGTCATTTCTTGTCACTTTGTGTTATCCCTTATAGGTCTAATTTCTATATTTCATACTATACAGTAGTTATACCTGTTTACATAGATAGACATATCTTCCACCTTGCATCAAAATATATTTAAATGGGTCAAAGGCCTTAATTTAAAACATGAAATGCTGAAACTGCAAGGGAAATGCTATTCAAGACACAGGCATAGGCAAGAACCTTCTGAACAGACCTTCAACAACACAGAAACTACGTCTGAGTATTAGCAGATGAGACCACATGAAATTAAAACAGTTCTGCACATAAAACAGACAGTTGCCATAGCACAAATACTGCACACAGAGAGGGAGTAGGTATTCCCCAGCCATACTTCAGACACTGGATACACTGTCCAGAACTTAACATGAAACTGCAAAATTAAACACCAACTCATACAACTACCCTACAACAATGAGCTAATGAAATGAACGAACACTTTTCAAGAGAAAATGTAAATAGAAAATAACTATTTTTTAAGAGTGTTCACTGTCATCTAGTCATTCAATACAATGAAAGAACTATTTGATGAGGGGTGGTAGCTACACTTATCTGTGGGTATAAGGGTATGATTTAAAATGAAGTAAGGAATCATGCTGCTCTAGCAAGTGGAAGTAGTAGATTCTTTTCCAAGGTCAGTAATCTTACTAGTCCCAGGAAGCTGCCTAGGTCTGCAGTACAAGGCATGATTTTCCAACGGTTGAAGGGCCCCATATCCAATTAGAAAGTTGTTGGTTGCCACAGACATGTGAGGGTCATTTCTTGCACCTTTATCCATATTTTGCCATGTTAGTAATTGATGTGGGCTTCCTGTTACCAAATGTTTCTTCCTGACTACCCCAGATGCCCAGTCTCACAGCCACCCCTTGTATATTATCTGTACCTCTCCTGTCACAGCATTTCCTGGCATTCTAGTCAGCGCATTTTCTTGGCTTCTAACTCTCAATTCATAGCATCTCTTCAGTGTGAACCCCTGTCCATTTTATATTCTAAGATTGAATCAGAAAACTAACCTGTGTCCTTCCTTACATTCCCTCAAAGCCCCCCTTTCTCTTTCTTTTCTAGCCATCACACACATGTGTTCTTTTAATCTAAATGAACCCAAATGGCCTGTTCTGTCCATAGCCTCAGTCCTGTTTATAAATGATGTGAGAGACACACTAATTTCACTATAAAATATGTGAACTCAAATAGGGCAATCGGTGCTGCCTAACAAACTAGCTTGGTGTCTCTCTGTGTGCCTAGGACTTGTACACCATCATAGTTTCCTTCATTCAGATTCAGTTTGAACATCTTGACTTGAGCTTCCCTGAACCAAAGTCTGTGTTGCTCTAGTTTCCTTAAATTTCTTCCTGCAGTTGCTTGTTTCCTTCATGGTTCTTAATCCCAGTGAGGAACTGAGTGGCTTGTTCATTGTATAGGAATCATTTGTCTTCTGATGTATACTTCTAATTCCATGGAGAGCTAAGACCATCATTGTGAATAATTTATAAACTTGGGCATAGTAGGTATTTAGCAAATACTTGATAAGTAAATTAAGAAGCAATGTATGTGCAAGATTCCGTGCCATTCACCTTTTTATCCAATCAGTACTCTTTAGAACAGAGATTTCTAATGGAAATTCTGGCACAGACTTTGTTTCAGCTACATAAATGGCATCAGAAGCCATCATGCCCCACACTGTTGCCACTGGCAACAATTAAATTAGCTACATAAAACCTGAAGGGAGAGCAGCAACATCCATTCAGCAAAATAACCACTCAGCCTTTCAGCAAATGCAGCACTGTGCTAGGACTGCGCTTTTAGTAGATGAGCAAGTACAGAGAGTTGTTTTGCACAACACAAGGCATTAACACAGTTTCTGCCTCCCACCTCCATTGTTGCTTAAAGGCATGCCTAATCAATTGATTTCACCAAGGCACATTTGTTCCTTGGTAAACTCAGGGAAAAAGCAAGGAGCTGAAGAGCTATTTTCATACTCGAAGGAGTTGGGGGAGCTCTTGTTGTATGCTATATTTCACTGTAAATAAAAGTACAGTTGACACAGTTACTGACTGCCAATGCCAGAAGACATTTGCAGCACATTTGGAGACTCCCATGCTTTTATCCAACTTGATAGAATGTTCTGACTCCTTATATCGCTGTAGACTCTCACTCATTCCCAGCATACCAGCAGGATGTACTTTGTAAAAGCAAAAGTCCAGCTTAAGAAGTGTTCCACTCACAGGGTAGGTCAGCTGTAGGAAATACAGCAATTGCTGTAGACAGAATCCATGCAGAATTGATACCTTGTCTCATCTGATAGTCACACACACACACACACACACACAAAAATCCTTGTGTCCACTTACCATGCCTGTTTTTACAATTAGGAAATTGAATCTCAGGGACTTGATGACTCTCAGACCATTTAAGCCACTATGTACTTTATACTGGGTAGCTTAGGAGCCACACCACTTACAGTGCACACTTCAGCTATTCCATGATCAAGATGCCGGGACACTGACACTGAGTGTCTAGTGGGAGCTCATTTTCTGTTTCATGTGTTATGGGCACTTTCTCCTTGGTTGTTTTGTTGTGGCTTGGTTTTGTTTTTGAACAGACTACCAAGTTCAGTTTGTGCTGCCCATGTATTCATATGTGTGGGGACCATCAACTGGGCGTTAGTAGTCCTACAAGGAGTGATGGTATCTCCATACTGTGTTCTCAAGATGTGGAAGGGGAAAGGTGGTTAGTTCCACCCACTAAAGCTTTATCCCCATAACTTAATAACCTCCCAAGTTTCCTCTCTCCTAAAGCCTCACTTCTGCCTCCTCCATTGCTGTGTCCAGCAGGGCCTAGTGGAAACCTGACTGAAGAAAGGAGGGAGTGAATAAAGGACAGATAACAGAGACGCATGCAAAAAGCTGGAATCAGGTGGAATGGAGTTATACCAACCAGCAGCAACCCTGAACAGCAGGAGTAGTGGGGACAGATGGGACAGCTCAGCTACTCTCAGCAGGAGGTCGCAGTGGGAGGCGGGTGTCTCAGTTTGCTGTCATCCTGGAGGAGGAAGCTACAATTGCTAGTTTTTACACACACTGATTAATCTTTCCTAAACTCTGTTCTTGGATCAGAGGAAGGATTCGCCTTTCCCATTGGTCTGCAGCATTAGTCCTTGTTAATAGTTCACATTCATTTTGGACTTCCTCCCTCTATGGGCTCCAGACAAGCACCTAGTATATAGACATACATACAGGCAAAACACTTACATACTAAAAATAAATTATAAAATATTTTTAGTGAGAAGTTTCTTTTAACTGGAAAATTAGTGGTCATTCTGAAGTCAGTAATTTTATTTAGAGGTGTAAACTAGGCTACAGTAAATTAAGTGGATAGGTACCATGAAGACAGATGAAAAACAAAAATACAAGAAGTCTGTAGCTTATGTAACAATATTGTACCAAACAAATTATTTTCTATTGTCTATGAATGAACTTCTACTAAAATTGTTTCTAAAACCTATCCTAAACTCAATCTTAGAAGTGCACAAGCTTTTAGTTCACTATAAGATCTTCGTGTCCGATTATTTCCCTTCTATAACCATGATGATTTTTAACGAATACAAGTCATCCATCTCTTGGTTGTACTTTATGCTAAATGTATCTGAGGTTTTCTCTAGAGTAGACTCAACTATGCACTGATACAGAAAAACACAACAAAGGTGAGGTACATGCTCCTTTAACACAGATTATGTGAAAAGACACAGACGCCATCTGCCCATTACTGCTAATATCAATTTTGTGGAGGTGGCCTTGGCCCAATCCTTTGTTGTAAAGTCACTAAGTCACTCTTTGTACCTTGTATAAAAATTCCCACACATGTCAATATGCTATTATTCTTAAAATATTATTCCGCTATTTCTCACATTTTTACTTTAATAATTTAATCAGTATACATATATATATATCATAAAAGGTTTTAACAGTATATTTTCATACATGCACATAAATTTATTTCAATTACATTTACTCCTGTAAGCTTATTCATTGTTCCAATTAGTCCCTTCTCCTCCACCTCCACCTCCTCCTCCTCCTCCTCCTCCTCTTCTTCTTCTTCTTATTCTTCTTCTTCTTCTTCTTCTTCTTCTTCTTCTTCTTCTTCTTCTTCTTCTTCTTCTTTTTCTTCTTCTTTTTCTTCTTCTTTTTCTTCCATCTCTATGTGTTTTGTGTGTGTCTATGTGTTTGTGTGTGTGTGTATGTGTGTGCAAGTATGTGACCTAATGAGTGTCATTTGTACTGTTTACAGGAGCAACATTGGGAGTTTGTTTTTAAAAGCATGTGTGCCTTCGTTATATCTATTCCACCGAAGGCAATTCCTCTCAAATGTACTCTGCATATAACTCCTCAAAGATAGCTAGGGTCCATGAGTGCCCCAACAACAATGTTAAACAAGCCCGGTATTGACTTCTACTAGGCTTTGTATGCATACATGATCTTTATCTAAACTGACAACTAAGTTATTTGCTCAATTCTGATTGTCTAATTAAATTTAACCTTCTAATGGTTAATATATAGCTTTTACTATACTATCTATTTTCTCATATATTTATTTAGATCATTTTTGTACTCAGGAATTCTTGCTCTATTCTGTAGTTTAATCTCACAGTTTGACTCTTAAATTGACATAGATTTTGCCAATAGAACCCAGATCAATGCATGTTTTATGAAAGATTCAGGAGAGAGTGACTAATAACAGAGTGGAATCTGGTTTGAACTTCTAGAGGTTGGCAGTCCAGAATCACAGGGTTGCATCAAGCTAAGACTTCATGCTGTATCACAGCCCAGAGGAAAACATCACAGGGCAAAAATCAGAAAGAGCAAGAGGGAGCTATACTCACTCTTAAAGCAACCACTCAGGATAACTGACTCACTCCCCAGATACTGACCTTAGGGTATTCATTAATGGGGAACATGTCTAATGGCCTCTGAAAGGCTGATTCTCCCAACACTATTGACTGGAGGATTAAGGATTAAAGTCCAACCTGTGTGTATTCAGGGCAACATGTAAGTGCAACAGAGAGGAAAGGAAGTGATGCATAGAGCAAAAGCTGAGAGAAATGTCCCAAGCAGGAGAAGAGACAACTGTATCCTCTCTACAAATAAGAAGGAAGGATCGGAGGACTTGGGACAGAGCAGAACTCAAAGGATTGAGGAACTTCTGAGAATCAAGATTGGAAATGGTTTCCTGGCAATGAAAAATCTGGTGTAGGAAGTGGGAAGCAGCAGTACTGTGGGACCGGAGTGGGAGGTGCTTAGCACCATATACCTCCCTGATCTTCACGGAGGACTGGTCTTCACTGCCTCATCTGTACATCAGAATGGATTGGTTTGCTACAGCCCCGCCTCTACAAGCCCATTGTTACATAGCTGAAATGTTTTAAGTGAATGAATTGGCTGTACAGGCAAAATGGTAGGTAAGTACTTTTACATTTTATTATTTATTTGGGAGCACATCAGAGAACAATTTGGAGAGTCCGTCTCTCTCCGGCCGCATGTAGAGCTTGATGATCAAACTCAAGAATTTTTATACACTGAGCAATCACACAAGAAAAGCATTTCTTGTGCAGCTCGCCGTTCATAGGTATCAGCTGACAACTTCCTCCATCCTGACATCTGGAAAACAGGCAACATTCAAAACAAGAAGAGAAACTTCTATGAGTGTGGGTAAAGTCAGTGAGAACGTGTGTGTCAAACCCTCGCTGCCTGCGTGCGTCTGAGGCGACCGTTACTCTTGGCCGTGCTTCTTAAATTTGCCTTTTTCTTTTTTTATAAGAAAATTCTGAGAAAAATATGTTTCTAGCCTCCCAGAAATCTAATAAGATACAGGTAATTATTCTGTGTGGATAGCTCCATTTTGTCATGATGGTTGTAACATGAATGATCAAGAATGTCTATGGCTCCAAAGAAACTGAAGTGTGCTGGGTTGGAAACCTGTGAGCACCAGCCATTAGCATTCTGTACTGTGGGCAGAGCATTTCAGAACTCCAGAGATGTTTCTCTTTCTCTCTGAGTGGAAAGCCCTACTTCTGCCTGTGGTAAGACCTTTCTGAAAACACCAGAAGCCAGCATGGAACATTTAGACCCAGCTCCCTCACACCGTACCTCAGCAACTGCCTCCCAAACAGGAAAGTGGTTCTCCCAAGTCTATATAGACTGTCCTGTTTCTCCTCTTAACCTCTGATTTTCACATAGAAAAAAATGATATTTAAAATATTGTAAATATAAGAAGCCCCAAAGTACATCAGCATGATACACCCTGGTGGGAGAGCAGAGATCCACTGTAGTCAGTCATGCCTGAACAAGAATATTACCAAAGCAAAATAGTATAACTTGTTTCCATTCCTTTGGCCTCAGGTATCTGGAAGTGCCTGCTGTGGTTGACTGCAAACCTGAGACATATGACTATATATTTTAAGGGTTTTCATATTTTGGAGTAAAGCAGAAGAGGTTTTTGCTTTCAAAGAGACAAATTTCAGTTATTGGCCACAGTGACTTCTCAGGAGCACTGAAGCCCCGTGAGACCAAACACAGAAATCTACCAGAAGCAGAGCCCAGATGAAATTTACTGGGTGCTTTCTATCAGGTGGACACTGGGCACAAAACTGATGGTTTATTTTTTTGTAGCTCTTGTAACAACATCTTGAGACTGCTACTGTCAATTCCCAGGTTTAGGCACTGAAACCCTGAAGCATAAAAGGGGTTAACTTGCTCAGAAATGGCACTTAGAATTTTGGATCAAGATCTTTTATCCTACAAGTTGTTTCCTTACAAACTACATGACTGTGGTTGAGCTTCCTGTCTTCACAGAGGCTTCAGAATAAGCAGTTCCCAAGATGAACACAGAACTGCATTTCTTTATTATACTTTTGTCCCAACCATATTAATGGGGTTGATATATACAAACTGCAAACTAGCCCAAAACTGGCATAGTTGAAAAATCTAGTCTTTTCATATTGTAACGTCCATTTTATAATTCTCTAGGATAATTGTATTAAGAGATGCTGCGGCATTAGCCCAAAGTTCAGAATACCCAAGATTCAATTCACAGAACATATGACGCTCAAGAAGAAGGAAGACCAAAATGTGGATGCTTCAGTGCTTCTTAGAAGGGGGAACAAAGTACTCACAGTAGGAAATATGGAGACAAAGTATGGAGCAGAGACTGAAGGAAAGACCATCCAGAGACTGCTCCACCTGGGGATCCATCCCATATACAGTCACCAAACCCAGATGCTATCTTGGATGCCAGAAAGTGCTTGCTGACAGGAGCCTGATATGGCTGTCTCCTGAGAGTCTGACAAGTACAGAGGCAGATGCTTGCAGCCTGAGCGCAGGGGTCCCTGATGGAGGAGTTGGAGAAGAGACTGAAGGAGCTGAGGGAGTTTGCAGTCCCATGGGGGAAGCAACAATGTCTATTGTCCAGACCCCCAGGAACTCCTGGGGACTGGACCACCAACCAAAGAGTACATATGGAGGAACCCATGGCTCCAGCAGCGTATGTGACAGAGGATGGCCTTGGTGGACATCAGTGGGATGAGTGGCCCTTGCATCTGAGGGTGTTTGATGTCCCAGTGCAGGGGAATGCCAGGATGAGAAGACAGGAGTGGGTGGGTGGGGGAGCACCCTCATAGACGCAGGGGGAGGGGGGACAGGATAGGAAGTTTCTGAAGGGGAGACCTGGAAAGGGGAAAACATTTGAAATATAAATAAAGAAAATATCCAATTTAAAAAAAAACAAAAAACAAAAACAAAAACAAAAAAAGACAAGATGCTGTACCACAATCATCAATGCTATAAAAGAAGTAATAAGTCTATTGCTCAGCCAAGCAAGATTAGGACCTTGACGTTCAAAGTCAATAGTTAATCTTAGCCAAAGATGTACAAGGAAATGGTAGAGAGGACCTTCACTGCCTCTCTTTTAGACTGCGTTTCCTGGAATGGAATGCAATGGAATGGAGTGCCATCATGTTCCATTCTAATTTAACTTTCTATTCCTTCATAGCTAATTAAAAGATATGAAGTTGAATTATTTGGCCCAAAGAATGGAGCTACTGATCATGTTTAGTGTCATACCTATCCTCTGTTTAGTAAAATACCTCAAGTCCTTTTGTCCTTCACAAACCCAAGAACATGTGTGATGCAGAGTCAGAGACTGCTCTGCAAACTCTGGCCTTATTCACTGCTTTCCCCAGAGCTGCTCTAGCCCAGCCCACTCACATGGTGCAACATTTCTAATAGCCTCATCTGGATTTTGAAAATATCAGTCTAAATTTGCCAGGCTACAGCACATAGTCATTTTCAACTATGGAGAAACATCAATGAACCAAGAAAAGTCATTTTGTGTGGATGCCAAGTGTCACAGAGTACCAGATGGGTTGCTGGAATATTAGGAAAGAAGTGAGAATCGGAAACACACTACCCAGATCTAAAATTCCAGCAGAGGAATCTGCCCTATACGACTGTTTTGATTATTATTATTAACTCCTCAGCTACAAGAAAGATTCCTCTCCTCTGATGCTAAAATGCCTTGATTTAGGAACAGCAGTGATTAACAAACAAATCACCTGTTGGGGCGTAATTAAGCATACAGAACAAGGCAGTATGGTAGTCAAATTCTTCCTGGCTATTTGGGATTAAATAAACGCTTGCATTGGTATGGAGTTCAGTTTTATATTTGACTTTCATTTACAAGGCATCTCAGAGACGGGGAGGGGCTCAAGTGTCAGAGAAATTCGTATTTTAATAGATGATCATGATACTATTTAAGGCTAATTTTTCTAAGCCTCAGATTTAATCTTAGCGTTTTTAAGAAAATTATAATGACCGATGAAATCTCAAGACCATAAAGTCCTCTGCAGTTCTGTGTATAGGACACTGTCTTACAGCGACACCTAGTGGTTGCTTTGACTCAGGCTCCGAAAAAGAAGCTGTTTTAAAAATGCTTCCTCCTAAGAAATCTGAAATAAGTCAATATTTAGGATATTGTTTGTTCTCAGCTTTTTTGGTGCCTGATTAACATTTAAATGTCCATCTGATGCAATTTTTATCCGAAACATTGGCTTCTATGAAGCTGGTGATTCTCTCACAGGTTAAAGAGAAATGACTTCATTACCATAACCAAAGAAAAGCATGGCTACTTTACAAGAAAAAAAAATTATTATACAGCCAAGATGGCTCAAGAAAAGCCATCTGCAGAGAGGTTCAAAATGTCCCCTATTTAATAATTCATGTCGCTGCTACATAAGAACTAAGTAAGATGTTTTTCAACCAAAAAGAATCATGAAATTGATTTGAGTGGTTGTTATTTATAGGAGAGAATTCTGTTTTCCCCAGTTAAAATTTATTTATTTATTTTAACGAGAGAATTCTTAAAAACAGTTAGCATTGTTTTCTGTCCCCACAACGGGGTTCAGAAACAAGCAGAGAGTCTGAGGCATTAAGACTCTGTCAATGAGTTTTACATTCCTTTCTGTCAGGCATTACGTCGTTGTCAAGATCAAGAAGCAAAGGCTTCTCCCAGTAATGTAATCGCAAGTGGGGAAATTCTACTCTAATCATTTACAGTGTCTGCAGAGGTCTGCAAGATCACAATCTTCAAACTGATTCGAGAAATGCTGCCATTTATTCTATTCCTCGCTCCTGTTATAGTCATTGTCACCAGCATGAATTTATAAGGATCTTATTTTATGTTCTTGTCAAAATCTCTGTTGCAAGAACGAGACTGGGAAATTTTAATGCTTTATGTGCTAGCTGAGAGATGATAATAATCCCGGCTTCCCTGACCTCCTCCATGTTTCACAATTTAGAGGCTGGTTAGATCTCCTCACACCTTTTGCAGGCTCAGCAGCCCAAGACAGCCAGATCATCAGCCAATCACAGTGCAGAGAATAAAATGCTACTGATCACCTTCCTGATCCACAGACCAGCCTGCCATCTTGATGGCCCCACAGGTAGGGGGTCTGGGCACACACTTAAGGCTTCCCTATTGACATTTTGAATACAGTGGAAAACAAACAGCCAAAGCAAAACAAGCTTTATGGGGAAACATTGAAAGTTTTTAATATCTGATGCAAAAACCAGAGGGTTTTTCCACTCTGCACAAATTATATAGCTTGGGTTTGTTGTTGGTTTTGGGTCTTTTTGTTTGTTTGTTTGATTGGTTGGTTGGTTGGTTGGTTGGGTTTTTTTGCTATTGTTGTTTGTTGTTTTTAAATGGGCAAAATGACTAGATCAGACATTTCTCAGAAGAGGATATGGAAAAATGCTTAACATCACTAATAATTAGGGGGAAATATAAATCAAAATCACAATGGAATGTTATCTCACTCCATTTACCAGGGCTATTACCAAAATTAGTTCATTCTTGTGAGGAAAGGGGATTCTCACACAGAACTGACATTTCTACACGTAGTACAGCAAGCACAGAGCGCAGTATAGAAGCTTCTTCAAAAATTACATTCAACTACCAGCCCAGCCATCCCAACACTAGGTACAGTCAAAGGAAATGGGATCGGTGTGAGGACCAAACGTGGGCACTCCTGCACACACTATCCTCAATAGCTAAGACACAGAAACAACATATGTGTCCATTAACAACTAAACAGACAAGGAAACTATGCCATACATGCATCTTGGAATATGATCCGCCATGAAACAGATGGAACTGAGGAACCCTGGGTAAACGAAGTTGGCTTCGTACTTAACTCTACCTCATATTCAAGGGCATCCCTTAAATGACATCAAAGTTCTGTCTCCAAGCTACAAAAAGAAACAAATGTTTAAAAGTCAATTAAAAATAATCTAAGGAGACAAAAAATCCATTTCTCTAAATTCTTTCATTAAATCAAATAAATTATAATTTAGGATAAATCATATTTTGGATATATAGAGATAATAATGAAGGGGTTTTTTGGAGGTTGGTGTGTGTGTGTGTGTGTGTGTGTGTGTGTGTGTGTGTGTGTCTGTGTCTGTGTCTGTGTCTGTGTCTGTGTGTCTGTGTGTATGTGTGTTTATTACTAAGGACCAACCCCAGGACCTCATGTATGTTAAGAAAGTGTTCTATGACTGACCTACATCCCAACCCTAAGTCATTTTCAACAGTTTGTTATAGTACTAAGATAACTTTTTTTTACTATTGCCTATTTCCCTTTAATTCTCTGGCTGAAGTAGATCTGCTGTTATTCTCATTGTACAGTTATTTTTTTTTTTGGTACTGCGATATTCATTCTTCAAACATATGCAAAAAGCAGAGAGGAAACTGAAACCAGGGTGAAGCTTTGAACTCTGAAAGTCTCCTTCCAGTAATACACTTCAGGGTATCATCACCTTCCCAAATGCACCATCAACTGTAGGCTAGGTGTTCAAAAGTACCTGAGCCTATGAGGGACATTCCTCACTCAAACCTTCTCATCTGTATTTCTGGAGATAGTTAGTGTGACTGAAATACAAATGCACTTTGATTGTGATAGAAATCTAAGAGTTGAGAGTTTCTCTCCCACATATCATGGCCTAGAAACAGTGGTGGCACCCTCGTGTTCTCCTTTATGCATCTTTTAGTGTATGATATATTTAAAAAACAAAGTATACACACACCTACAATGTCAATTTCCATTTCTACACACACTACTTGAAATCAGTTTCAGCACTTAGTTGCACTGCATGATGATACACTAAAATGAATCTTTGTGCTCAGCAGTAGTATGTAAATGGAGAGAGAGAGAGAGAGAGAGAGAGAGAGAGAGAGAGCTGTTTAAAACTCCAGGTGAGTTTAGCTTTCCACATCTAGAGAAGCCCTAGTAAGAGAGCCGACTGAAACACCAAATGATCGTAAAAAGCATCTATTGAATTCCTACTCTCCAGGCGATGCTTTCTAAAATGTAGAATTTCATCAGTTCTGAATTGAAAAGATTGATCTGCTTGTCATGTTGAATAGACTCTAAAAGTAGTTTAAGCAACAATTGACCCTGAGCACAGTACTTGCAGGTTCTTCTGGGCACAGGGCTCAAGACAGACTCAGATTTCTGAGATAACTGAAATTGTCTTTGTTGTGAAAAACAGCAAAGCAGCTTACAACAGACTGAGATGCTCAAGAGGATTTCCATAATTATGGCTAAGAGAAATGAGATTTAAAACAGTAGGGCCATGTCTCTCTCCATAATTCCTTTATGCTTAAAATAAATAAATAAATCTCGTCTGCATTTCCTAATTTTGTTTTCTCTTTCTGAAAATCAGCCCCTAACTTTAAGCTGTATTACAAAGGGCAAACGCATTTGTCTTTTACTGTCATTAATCTATTTCTGGTATTGACTTAAAATTTCTGTTTCAAACCCTGCTTCTCAGGAAGATGGGGGTGTGGCCTGGAATCTACGTGCTTAGCCACTTATGAAGCATAGAGATAGGGTGACAGAACAACAGATAAATAGATAATCATGCATCTCTGTCAAAAATAAATCCTGAGCTAGTCAAGGCATGTGCATTGAATACTAAAATACTAAGAGTTTCCTCATAATCTGTCAGTGCTACATACACAGTTGTGCTCCTTTGTGTTACTAGCCTCCCATTTCTCTCTGGCCAGTTTAAGACCAGTTTCTTCATTATTGTCTCAGGAATTTGGAGGAAGAAAAGAAGAGAAGGCATAACACCTTTGGTGGCTGACGATGGCTTGAGAAGCAGTCCTGGATTCATGAACAATCTACCTCCCATGTTTCTTCCTTCAGCTTCCGCTGGCCTGGTGTGGGTGTCTGATTTAATTCCATGAGGACAGGCTGCAGCTGCTGCAGGACATTCTCCTCACTGAGGTCAACAGCAACAAAATCATCAGGTTTCCATCCAACCATGTGATATAGGAGCTCGTGCTGTGGGTTCAAATTTGCTCATTGTCTTTCCTTTCTAGTTGTCTCTTCTGAGAGTGTCAAGCCACACGGAGAGACACAACAGTCAGCAACAATATCAAAAAACAACCAAATGCATCCACTGTGTGTGTGCACGTGTGTTGTACATACATAACTGTTGTGATTCCACCCTGACTTGATAAATCTCACTGTGGTTCAGGGTTCTGGAAGAAGTATTTGAAATCCCTTGCCTAAGTGATAAAAAATTTGTTACTTAATTTTTAGAGGTATTTAACTCCTGGAATAATTTTATGTTCATAAATAAATGGAGGTATCCCAAGGACTTGCAGTCTAGTTCCCACTACACTACGGGAAACCCCAGGAGGCATTATAGCCATGACCCAGAGTTAGAGTAGCAGTGTTTAAAAATGTATGATATTTTAACAGAAAAAAGAAACTTTGGAGAATATCCAAGCATAAAATGAGCATTGTGGGGATAGTCCTGGTCAGAGGTGAATGGTTGTCAGTCTTTCATGGCAGTTGAGTGCTGCCTCTTGAGCTTGGTGTGTCTATTATAGGCGTTGCCATAATGGTAGAGCAAAGGGCAGATGTTGTAGCTGGTACAAACCTCTAGATCACATGCACTATGATAGCCGTGTGGTGTAGGATCTGAAAGTCATTATCATTTTCTTCAAGCACAGCAGATTGATTCATTTTTACAAGATCAGTTAGGAACTGACACAGGCCCTCCCAAAAGATAGCTACAGTTCAACTCCCAAGGATGCTTCTACCCAGAACATGTTGAAGCTGACAGTGTGACTGCCTGTGTGCTTTGTACTCTCAGTGGTCTACGACTCTCTCTCTCTCTCTCTCTCTCTCTCTCTCTCTCTCTCTCTCTCTCTCTGCATTTAGTTTCAAAGTCTGAACTTGGTAGCTTTTATGTTTACGTAAGCTAAATAGGAAAACAATTTTATTCAAAAAAGCACCAGCCACATAAATTCTGTACAAGCAGTACCTTAACATTCTGATTAAAGCGCACCATAAACCAAATTGAGTCACAGCGTATTTCAGAGAAAAATAATACCCTCTGCACCGAATTGAATTTTGCCTTTTATGTTTGAAACACATGTTTTCTTAAAATGGATAAAATTTACCTTAGACTGAGTCCAGTTCATAGGCAGGCACCTAGTTGTCTCTCCATCTCTTTTCTTATTATATCATTAAATTTGCTCAGCTACTCTGCCCATTCCACCACCAAATGACTCTGCTCTGATCCATAGTCTTCCTATTACCTAATAAAATAGAAGGCATTAACATTTACTTTTTATCCTAATGACCTAATAATCAAGCAGGCTTGACTCTCTTTTTTTTTCTTTCTTTTTTTTTTTTTGTGTGTGTGCCAGTTTTACTAGAATGTTAGAGCACTGTGCCCACACTAAAGCTGGTTTTACTTTTTTATTCCACTTTCACCATTGTTCAGCTTTATTGTAAAGATAATTTTTTCTGACATTTCTGTACCTCTTTTTATACACCTAGAAATGTCGTTTATCAAATTTAAGCAAGAGTTTCCATTGTTCAGTCTTAGATGACGCTGTTATTGAATTATATTTTTCTAACAGCATTTTTGCCACAGAAGTTCCAATTGTTCTTTTTTAAGAAAAAGAAATTAGTCTTCAATGTTAGCCAACAACAAAAGTAAAAATGAAAACCTATTAAAAAAAGAAAGAGAAAAGTACTGATATTGTTAAAGATAAAAAGGCAATTTGAGTTATTATCTAGTAGTTTGAAGGGAGAGCATTGATATCCAAAAATTATAAGACAGGGAAATAAAGAAAGCATTAGTCTTCCATATTCTCAAGTTTTTTTTATCACCACTTATTTCATTTTTAATAATAGGAAGTAATCTGATAGTTTAAAATTCTAAGTTAAAATCCAACTTTTTTCTGTGTTTACTATTTTACCTTAGAGAAAAAAATATGAATTTCCTGGGATTTTATAAAACAACAAAACTTCTGTTTTTAAAAAATCCTTTCTGTGAGGACCAGGAGTGCCATCTCTGGCTTCCTTGCTGTGTGTATATGCAATCCATCACTGAGTTCCAGCCAAGAGATGGAGTTGGGAGTCTACCAAGCCTGCTTCCCACAGTTGTTACAAATAGGTCCCTCTCTACAATTCAACAGGTGGCCCTTTCACTGATTATTAGTGCCACAGGCCATTGTGGAACTTTTATTAAGGTACTAAATGTACTTAGTTTAAATAGCATATGTATTCTCAAAAAAAATTCCCTCTGTGAAATTAAATCAAATAATACTATGAAATAATCCTTTGCCCATGAGTAGTTTGGAGAATGAAATAAAAAAAAAAGACACTTTTTGTTCTCCTTCAAAAAGTTCATGCTCTGTTCAAGGGAATAAGATATAAACATCTTTCAAGTTTCTCTAGTAGTAATTAGAAAGCAAGGAGACTTTTACATTTGTTGGCACAGAAAGATAATTACCATAAATTAGGAACCAAATAGTGATACAGAAAACCAGTAGTGAAGAAATTCAAAGACTAGAGAAAACAAACTGGTTTGGGGTAATTAAGAAAGGTTAATTAGCAATGAAGCTTGATCTGAATCTATAAATATGAGAAGTCTAAGATCAGTGGAGAAAAATAAAAAGGTTTTTAAAAGACAGAAAGTAGCATGGAATTGCAGACCTCCAAAATTCCAGTGGTGTAAAACCATTAGATGTGTTTCTAGTATGTGGTACATGCATATCCCTGCTTGGTGCATTTCCTCATTGTGGCCATTCCATCTGACTTCAACTAACTAACAAAACAAAGCTAACTAACAAAATAAAGAAGAGAGACTAGTGAAGATACACTCAGTTTTGGAGCACCTTGGCAGAAAGTCTGGGCTCTGAGAGAGAACCATGATTTGTTTGGGCTTCTCTCCATCTCTGCCTCTCTGCCATATCAAAAAGGAACAGACAATGAAGTGGTCATCTTATAAAAAAATTATCCCAAGTAGAAAGGAGGCTTTAAAGGTGCTACTGGCTAAGTTGTAAGGATATGGAAAGGTTCTAAGTCATAGAATAGAGCAATTAAATAGACACTGTAAAATGAGAATGAGCAGTGGTGTCCAGCAAGAGTTTAACTAGAAGAAATACTTTTCAGACAAGAGATCTGGCAGTAGGAATGAAAAACCCTGGTAAGGATGTAAGATACATTCCTGAGTATACAATTAAGTTGGTACATAAGTAGAATGGAAGTAGGAGAGAGAGACAGATGGATAAAGGAGATGGGGGATAAAGGAGATGTTGAACACTCAAGTTTGGATCATAATATTTGTAAGGATAATTAGGAGACATTTTAGAGAGAAAGTGAAGTCAGGATCCTATTCAAATGACCCATGAGGTTGTATAGCTAGTGGTCTCATGAAACAAGATGAAGAGGAGAAAAGGTCAGGATAAGAGGCTTCATCTTCTGATTCTAACCACTGTGCAAGTTTGCCTGTCCTAATACAGTACCACAAGTAGCCAATGGACTATTCTGTGAGGTGACAAATCCATTATTTTTGCCCATCAGCACAATCAATACAGATCACCACAATCAAATAAATATGGCTGCAACTCAAATCAATTCTTCAAAAGACTGAGAGGAATGAATGGGCCATGCAAATGGGCATGTGTTTCACATCCTCAACATGCCCTATTCTGCCTCAACAGTTATTGGGCCAATAGAAAAAGAAACAAAGGTTATCTTCTCATTAATTTTTAACAGTCTTGAATAATCACCTTCACATTATGAGTTTCAGCAAGTGTTTGAATAGTTTTGACATGAAAATTAAGAACCAAATTGTTTCAATTTCTCTGATATCAAACCAGCATTTGAGTATCCCTTTATACACTTCATTGAATAAAGTTTGTAATGTAGACAACAATATGACAGGAAGAGAAGAAAAGCAGTGCAGTCTCTGTGCACACATCTCAAAACCTGCTCTAGCCCTGTTTGAGAGAAGAGAACAATGCATTTTGGCACACCTGTGTTCTGGGTGCTGCTCAGATTTTTAATTGAGACTTTTACATCTCAGATCAGCTTTGGTATATGCATGATAATCTCTATTTTAAGACAGCTTGATAACTTTCTCAAAGTGATACCTCAAGTAGATGAGCATTGACAATTAGAACCTTAGGTTTCATATGGTATGGGTTTTACTGGAAGCATGATCCGGCCTACCAGAACAGCCATATAAATAGCCAATTCCTATTGCAGATGCCCCAACTCTAAAACCACTGCTCAACACCCTTATTTCTTACATTAAGAGAAGGTTTGAGATCAACAGCAAATATTTCCCCTTGGCATGCCATCACATTATGTTGAATTAAGTGATTATTTTGCATCCTAGTATAAAGGACAAGAAAGCAAACCCCCACTTCATCAGTTAAATCGACAAAACACACCTGAATTTTCCAGATGTCGGAAAATGTGTCATGGATGAAGCAGAACGGTATATAGCCATCTACTTAAAAAAGCAACTCTTCTCAAGAGGAAGGAGTTGTCCAGCCTGTGGTCCTGCAGACAAGCTAGAATCAAAAAGTGCAGCAGACCCCAGCAAAGCAACATCTCACATGTCTGAGCAGGATAATGTAGACAGCCATGACAGTCCCTGCTTCAGACATTGCATAGCTTCAAATTGCAATTACTTAAGGCAAACACCCAGTAAAGCTTATCTGGTCGATAGAGAGTTTGATTGCTCATCCAAATTGCATTAAGCAAAGAAGTTCCAAACCCAAAACGAATATATACAGTGCTTAAAGTAATGTGAAGGGAGAGGTAGAACTCAGAGCCAATAGAGGAAGAAAAAAAGGTTGTTTTTGTTGTTTTGTTTTATTTGTTTTTAATCTGGTATCACAGAAAAGCAGGAGGGACGTGAAAGGAGAAAAAAAACAAAACAAACAAACAAAAAAAAAAACAAATGCCATTTCAGCCTGAAAGCTGGAATATCTTCAGCCTGTGAAACATCAAAGTAAGAATAACATTGTTGTGGCAAGGGCATCACAGAGAAAAGCTCCATTTGGAATCAGCAGAAACAAATGGAATGAGCTTAATCGGTTGCTCCAGTAGCCTTCTCTGTGTTCCTTCCCAGCACATATTCCAGGTCAAGTGCTGGGTCATTTCTTTCCGAAAACTGCCTAGAAGGTGTGCCCTCTCTTTGTATTACATCTCCTCAACGCTATAAAATAAACTGTCTATGGAGTGTTTTAATTTGCTATCGTCTTTGGGAAATCATGCTAATAAGACATTTAGTGAAAAGAGTGGCCTCCCAGTAAGTAGCAATAATCTTTTATGAGTGCTGCTGTGAACACCATGAACAAATATGTTGACCTTGAAAGTTCCAGTCTTCCCATGAGAGCAAGAACAATGACACAAATATTCATTTAAATGAATGCTTACCACGCTTGGCCTTATCATTTCCAGCTACCCACATTTCAATTTTCCTAGTTATGCTCAGAAACTATAGCTTGTGATGGAAAGCAAGAGAAGGATACTGTTGCCATGGCAGCAAAAACATTTTTTTCTCCCTCAAAAATAGTATGTCAGAGATCAGTAAAAAAAAAATGCTAACTGCACTTGCAGAGAAAATTAAATTTAAATACAAATTCTTACAGTTTTATCAAAGGCTATTTATGTTGGGTTGGGTTTTTTTTTTCCCTGTCTTAATGCACAAAGATGTGTTACAATGGACTTGCTAGTTAAAATACAAGTTGCTTTTCCTTGCTTTGAGCAGATTATCCAACGTGCAGAATCCAGCTTTTAAAAATCTCAAATGGAATGGTGAGGATTTGTGAATTGTTTGAAATGATACTTAAAGCAGGATTTTCAAAAGCCACTCAGCTTCACAGCTAATTTTAAAACAACAAAGATGTAACTACTAAAATGACAAAAACAAAAAAAACAGCCAGTGTCATCCTTTTGAATTCCTTTGCTTGTCATTCAGCCAAGATATTACTCATTTCAGGAATGGCTGAGTAACAACGCATGCTAATGTACCAAGCTGGGCTGCTTATGCTCTCTACTGCATTCCATTTTGGTGATATCACATTTGCAGCTGCAACAGTGGCTTCCGGCAAGATAAAGTCCCTAAAAATTTTTCAGTGTTCAGTGAGCTGATTACATTTCCTAAGGAGAGAATACAGCCTGAATCTTGCTGTCTTAAAGCTGGGTGTTGCTTTCCCGCCAAATTCAGTGATGGCGCTCTGTTAGAATTACAGTTGGCTCTGCAGTTCTTGCCGCAGCCCTTGTCCATGCTGCTCCCATCCTTGGTGTGTTTTCTCTTTTATGTACTAAGATGAATGTTGGTGTCAGGGCCTGTGAGGAGCGAGTGATCTTTCTACTGCATATTCCAAAGCATGTTGATACCTCTTGTTTCTATTCCTTGACAGAAATGGAATTCAAAAATATCTCTCTCTCTCTCTCTCTCTCTCTCTCTCTCTCTCTCTCTCTCTCTCTCTCTCTCTCTCTCTCCCTCTCTTTCTCCTCTCCATCTCTCTGTACAAATGCCCTTGAGAAAATCAGCCCTGGACATGTTCTAATGTTCAGATCACCCATACATTGTTAATTGTTGTATGCAAATGTACTAAAGGCATTTTTAATTACATAGCTTATTCTTCCTATGTTCAGTTTATCACTGAGTTTCTGAGATTTATTTAGAAGCAAATCAATTCCCAGTCTGTATCCTGAGGCCAGTTGATTCCATTCAGCATGTCTACCAAATAAACATCCTTTACTGAACAAAGATTGAACAAACTGGCCACTGTATTACAGGGACCAATTATATTACTCTTTCCTGGGAGAAATAAAAAGTGCGGTCATTATAGCTCAGTTTGTCTGTGGGGCAGGCTTTCTGTCCGGTCAATGTTTCCCTTGGCATCAACACAGGGGTCTCACAATCCTTTCCTTTGTGATTATAATCAAATAGGTTTCAAAATGTTCTTTGGAAAATAGGTTTATTGGGTCTCTCCCAAAGCAGGACTCCTCGGTACTCAAGTTAAAAAAAAAAGTCATATTTTGGTTCTCTGAGGAATAGCCACCATAAAAGGTGTTTTACTCAAGCTTGAGTCAGTGAGGTGAAATGAAGGTGGTGGTTTGCTGTAGCAGGGAGCTTCCCAAGATAGTGCTATCAGACTTTGCCTAAAAGTGGCACAGACTGTCTCAAAAGATCACTCTGTCTTTCTACAACCATTTCCTGCTTTCTCTTTACTGTTATGATGTATAAAATTGTTGTGGGTAATTGTACTTTGGAGTGTGATTCAAAGTTTGTGATTCAGCCAGGCCTAAAAGCAGCTTCAGCGAGCCAGCTTTGGGCCCTCTGTAGATGCTGTCCATCAGCCAATAGTGGTGCAGAGTGAGAAGAGCGGGCAGCTCCGCCCTTGTTCTGTGGCTGAGACTCGCTTTTCACCCTGAGGACATTTAATGTCTCATGGAGCCTTAAAGAATACATTTGACTAAACTGGGTGCCAGTTGCTAAGATACCTAAAATAGGAACAATTATTTCTGTTGGACTTCAAGAGAACTAAAATAAATGAACAAGAATGAAAAGTGCCCAGAAAATTAGTCATGCAGAAAATAATTATGCAATGTTCTCTGAAACCAAAGGGCTGTATATTATCACAAGGAACAACTTGCCAGATCTCACCATCAACACGCTGTCCCTGCTTCTGTATTCAGCTATGAAAGTGACAAATCAATCTTATTTTGAAAATAATCACTTTCTAGTTACCCAGAGTGACACAAATCTGTGTGGATTATACCATGTCTCAGGGCTGAGAGGATTCAAAAGTTCAATCATGTCCTCAATACCTTCCAAACTTCATCTCAGGGTTGGGTTATGGGGAACCCATAACAAAGATGGAACACAAGATGGATCAGTCATGATCCAGGCAGAAATCAAATCAGAAACTCAATCAATAAAACTATGACCATCTATGGCCCAGATTTGAGAATTTCTAACTACTGTAACTCCCAAGTCTAGATGCATTTAATACATGGGGAAACTCTATCCAGTGAAGTAACATTAAGTTACTCTTATCAAGTCAATTCCAAGTACACACTCACATGAATCCTCTCCAAATATACCCTTCAGGTAATCTTAGCTCTTAAGCTCCCCATGCTGGCCCTCTATTTGTTTCCTTTTATAACACACATTCTCATGTTTCTTTTCTTATGCTCCAACTCACGCAGGATATCCTTATACATAGGATATGTCTTTCCCAACTTGACCTGATACACTCTTGTTTATCAAGGTTTAACTCAACTGTGACTTCCTATCTATAAGCCTTCGACTTTTCTGGTTACCCTTATGTCCAGTTTAGGATGTGGGTGTTGTATGTTGTGGTTTTGTTTTGTTTGTTTTGGTTTGGTTTTAAAATATGATCTGGCTGTTTTGCCCAGGCTAGACTCAGGTACCTGGAACCCCAGCTCAGCCTCTCACATAGTTAAAATGAGAGGTCTAAAATGTCATGTTTATATTCTTCTCATACCTTGCTTGTCAGTTTTTGTTACATACAAGCTGTTATTTGTTATTTGTCTCATGAGTTTCAAGGACCCTGTTTTATTCACCTGCATACCCCACAGGACAAGTCCTGTACCTGGATTGTTACAACTAAGACAGAGTGAAAAATCTCTCTAGAAATTTAAATAGCTCTAAAACAGAAAGTAACACCAGAGCATTGCCCCATGAATTTTGAAAAATTTAAAATAGGAATAAAAGTATTATTTCTTTTCTATGTCATTGATGTCAAATTTTAGAAGGTCTATTTAAACAGTAAATATATTTCCTCCTTTTTAATTTAAAGAAACTTTGCAAGTAGTCACTATCTGTTTGTTCCTTTACCTGGCTTTTAAAAACACAAGGTTCTAAATACCCGTATGTCATTTATTCGTTGTGTAGAAGTGGAGTAGTCAATGTGTAGAACTTTCCAGTGGCCTGGAGTTTCGAAGAATACTCAGGCTAGCTGAGCTTCCCTCACAGAGGCTGGACTTCATATGGAAAAGGACATACAGATGCTTTCAAGGATCTGGTGACTTAGAAAATCTTTCCAACCCTTCACTTGAAGTCTTTATTCAAAATTCTTATCACTATCTGCCTGCAATATCAAGACTTTTTCATCACTGTTACAAAATACCTAGGCAAATTCAAAGATTTTAGTCTACTATAGTAGGGATGCAATAGAGTAAAGCAGCTGACAGCATGATGGTCAGTACAGAGAAAGACAGACACAGAGAGACTGAGATAGACAGAGACACACAAAACAGAGAGACGTCGAGAGACAGGGAGACAGAAATAATGGCAACTAAAGGACTTTCTCCTAAATCCTCTTATATTTCTTCTGGATTCAAACCTATGGAGTGATGACCATATTTAGGGTGCATTTTGTTCTGCAGTAACTATCTCTCTCTCTCTATTGGTCACACCCGGGTGCGTGTTTTAATTATCTGTTTCTCAACCCAACTCATTTGATAATCAAAATCAACCATCATACTACCTCTTCCCCAGGTTGAGACTTTAGAATTTCCGGGGGCTCCCTCCTCAGAAGCTGTCATGACTGCACCTGCTTTGACACTCAAGTCCAACTTCCAGAATTCTTGTGTTTATTTTGCACCCATGGAGAGAACTGATGAGAGACTTGAAGAAAAGCTGACAAAATGTATTTCTTCTATTTGCATATTTGCTTCCTAAACTTTAATTCAGTGTTGCTTTGAACATAGGGCAGTAACTATCTAAAATAAAAGTCACCAAATAGCCCTCAAGAGCTGTCTGATGTGTGTCTGGTTAAAGAAAACCCATTTGTTTTTTAGTAGAAAAAATAGGATAATTTTGATTTTATGAAAACCAAGTAACTGATTTGTCTTCATGCTAAAATTAACAGTTATCATTGCCAAAATATTACTACATCAAAATAGATTAGAGAGAGATCTTTAGAAAAGTCAAAGACTTTCTTCAAGGTTTTTTATATCTAAAATGAATAACCAAATGGTTTGTAGATATCTTAGGATAAGAAGCAAGAGGGAGGCTGCTGTACTTTGAACTCCTCTGAGTATTTTTCTAGAATGCTTGATGTAGCTCTTTTGGTTACCTTTGGTAGGTCAGTAAAGTTTACCAAAAGAAGGATAAATTTCCAGTTGACTACATGAACTTAGTGTAGGTTCTCTTAGGTATGCATATGAATGCCAAAGCATATCTCCACAGGCCATGGGTTTGAGTATGGCTGATTCTAGAGTTGTGCTGTGAGCATCACCCATCAACAGTCAGATGTCTCTAAGAACCACTCTAGAAAGATGTCTCATTAAGTCATCTACACATCGTCTTCCCATTTTCTGGAGTAGAATTCTATAGTTGGTCACACTATCTACATCATTTCTATAACAAATCCTACTGAATTGTTCAATTATTTATGTTTGACTAGGGAAATATACACTCTGAGAGCAGGCATTTAGAAAGCTCTACAGCAATCAGACAATAATGCATCAGCGAGCATTTTCTTCTAGTAACTCATTCCTACTATATGTTAAGTGATGCTCTCCCTAGATTACAAATGGAAAGAAACTGTCCTTTCAGCATAGATAAATAATTTGAAAAGCACTGGCACAAACCATTAAGCCATCTTAACCTGATATCCTTTGAGAATGCTTAAGGAAACAACAGGCATTGCCATTTAGAAGACGATCAATGTACATAATATAGTATAAAATACTGCATGTACTACAATGCAAGTACATGTGCTTGGACTCTCTAAAGCCCATTTATAGCCTATTTGGCTATTTAGGGTTTTAGGAGTCCCAAATTCTAAGCCCTTGATTCAAGGTGACAAGGCCTGGAACTGCCTTGTCAATATCCTCCTCTGTTTGATTATTGTAATAAAGGCTCTGGTTGAGTATTAAAATCTCAAGACCCACAATAAGAATTATTATGCTCAAAATCAAATCATTACTGGGCTCAACACTAAACACTGGACTACTGTGAAAATCTTGAGAAGATCTTTTGTAGTGTTTAAGTTTCTTTGGGAGAAAAGAAACAGTCAATGAGTAAGTAACAGAGGAATTGATAATGACCTAGTTCTCTTATATATATTATAGTACAGTGAAAACCAGGCCTGTTTTTATAAGAGAAGAATCAGCATGGAAAGTGATGGATAGGTAATGCTAGAAAAATAACCTCTACAAAAAGAAAGCGGGAGACTAGATTCCATTGCATCCCATGGTATATAAAACACATCCTTTTCCCTTTCTTTTTTTGTTAGATATATTCTTTACATTTCAAGTGATTTCCCCTTTCCTAGTTCCCCCCTCCCTGAAAGTCCTATAAGTCCTCTTCCCTGCCCCTGCTCTCCAATCAACCCCCTCCTGCTTCCCTATCCTGGTAATCCCCTACAGTGCTGCATCAAACCTTTTCCCTTTCTAAATCCCCAACCTCATTCCAAATATGCATTCATGTAGCTCACATAAATATGAGCAATCCAGTAAAATGCCTTCTAAAATAAGTGTATTCTTTAAGAGAGAACGGAGACTACAAAGAACACTATACTATGTGAAGACAAGAGCTGGAATGCTGTTAGCCTCCATTGCACAGCTCCTCATATACCTCTGCAGGTGTAGCCCTCAAGATAAAGGCAAGGACAGCCTTGATGTGCAGATGACACATATGACTGTTGCAAGATTGACACCTTTTGAGCTACTTTACCACCAAAGCAAGGTATAATGATGTTTAATCATGGTTTATTTTATCTATGGGAAGGATATTCCAGGGACTCAGAGAAGTCTTTACACTCCTTCTGAAGATGATCACCCTACTGCAGACAATACATCAGATGGCAGTTTAACATTACTGGAGATGAACAAGGAAAATGATACTCAGTCCAGACAGTAAATCCCATATGGACTAGCTTTAGTGAGATTCAGTAAGTGATACAAATTATATGCTTTCCTATATATCCATCAAGGCAATCTGAGTTACATACTATCTAAGCACTATTTTGTTTCTAGTAAACTGGATACAAAAAGGATAAAATAAATATCCTTTGGTATAGAGCCTTCCTTTATTTGGCTCAATCCAGATGGAAAATCTATTGCATGTCTTCATACAATAACTCCCCCACCAGATTAAGAAATAAAATGTTTTGAGCATACTCACACCTATTTGTTGACTTGCTCTCTATGACTTTCTAGGGTGGGACAAAATTGAATAGATTCTACAAAGACCATTTCGTCTACAAAACTAAACAACAACAACAACAAAAAAAAACTTACTAACTGGTCCATTACAGAAAATGGTTGTCAATCACTAGTTTAATGGCTGCATGAAATGATAACAATGATTTTTTTAAAACTAAGTTTGGAAACCAGAGTTCAAAGTCATGTCCATGGGAACTACCTTCAGAAAGTCGTATTGTCCATTTAGGGAGTGAATCCTGCTGGATGATAGCTTCATGGAGCTACGAGAAGTGATGACAATGGTGTGCTGACAGCCTCTGCTTCAGCCAGCCAATCAAGATATGTCCTTTAGTTCTGCGGACACCCTTCAATAAACCTGTAGGTTAAAAGCCTTATACAGGTGGTCAATTCTCCCAATTAACTATCTAGGCCTTATTTCTCACATACCATGAAATTAAGTCCAAGTAACCAGTGGACATGAAGATAAAGAAAAGGCTTTGCAAGGAATCCAACAGTCAGAGGAGAATATAAACAGTTCTGACAGGAGGAGCTTGAGGTGATTAATTAGATTTGTCACTAGAGAGCTGTGATTTACCAAACACTGAATGAACTTCACAGAGTCAAGGTAAATACAAACAAAGCCTTAAACTGTTGATATTTTTACAGGAGTCTACTTCATTTAAGATGACATGTAAACCAAAATATCTCAGTGGCTCAGCACAAAAGAAATTTATGTCTCCCCAATAAAGCAAAGCAGTGAAGATGTTCCTGTTAAATGAGTGGCTTTTCACACCATATTCAGAAACCAGGATCCTTCCATAAACGTAAGAACACATGCATGAGAGGCTCGGAGACCTCTCATAGAAATAACCTACATCATTTCCCTATGTCCCCATGAAACTGCAAAGTGGTCTGGGAAATGCAGTCTAAAAGTGAGTTCAGACTATAAATACATAGCCAAACTCTTTCATACTCATTCTCAAAATGTGAAACCTAATTCAGACTCGCTCTGTTGATGGGAAACCTACAAGCAGTTCTCCGGCAATTAAATCAAGAAACATCCCTAGACAGTATACAAATATCATGCAGAGCTGAAGCTTTACTATACTAAGTCAAGGTATTTCACCTAAAAAGGTTGTGATGTGTCTATTGAAACACACATCCTGCTGCCACCACTGGACAGCTCAGAATATACTCTTAGCTGCCTTGCTTTCATATTTTACACCTGGCGTTATATATAGTCTCAGAAGTTATCACTTTTAGCAAATTGTAGCAGGCTGGTAGACCTGCCACTAGTGAATCAAAGTGAAAAACTAAGATCCCCAACAAATAAGCTCTATGGTCACTGCAACTCTCTCTCTTGTGCTGCCCAAGCCAGCTTAATAGAGATGCTCTTTGCTCTGGTTCTTGTGCTCTCCATAATTAATCGAACTTTAATGCTTCAACAAGGTCCTAAGCAGATTACTGCAGCCTTATCTTCTACTGTCAGGATATCTGTTTACTTCAACTGAACAACATGCTTAGACCTTTCTGATGGACCAGAGCCAGATTTGCTGTAGGCTCAGTGGTGCATTTGAAACAGAACAGGAAAGCACATTAGCATGGCACAGTTGGGGTTGCCTTGGATGACGGTGAGTAGACACTAGCACATAGAGTGGTACCTGTCAGCCTAACAACACAGAAACAGCAAGGATACAGCCATGGCCCTCTTTAACTTGAAGAATTTCTTTTTCCATGAAAGCTATGCTGACCACTGGTTGTAGACTCGGGTCCAAACGAAAAGGAAATGACAAGGCGCCACTGAACGGAATACATTCTTCCATCAGTGCCTTTGTCCTGAGCAACTTTAGTTCTTCCTGCCTTTCAATGAGGTAGACATCTTCTACACTGGACACACTTCACTTTGTCATTCTACTCAAGTTTCCAACCCATTTCAAGTCCCTCGGGTCTGGTCTAACTCAGGTTCCTTGTATTCTTAACCATTCTTGTGAGCTTCTTACTCCGGCATTGCCAGTTTTCTAGATGTTTCCCATCAGAATATCTCAGGTTCAGCTTGCTAACTTTGACCCCATGTCAAACTCTACTATATCTTAAAGATACTATTATTTTTCCAATTGCCTGGTCTTTGCAACAAAGTCATGTTGCTGGTCTGCCTGTCTTTCATTCAGACAGATAACGAACTATACTAATCGTTCTGAATTAATCATAATGCTAAACTGAAAGGAGCTCTGAAGTGGAAATTTCTGGTTGTGTCATCTGATGCTTTTCTGAAACAGACTCATGTGATGTTTGGCCGAAGCAGACCCATGAGAGGACATGCGATGTTTGAAAATATGTAAGTAGGACCCAATGACTGGGCACTTGCGTTGCTAGCTGTGCAGTGCTTCATTGGTCTTGCTTCTTCACTGATCTTCACTTGGTAGAGAAAGGCACAGCATAGAACTTCTCCTGGCATTCTGGCTGGTTCTGGTCATTCCTGCTGGCTCATGCAGATTCAGTGGAGGCCTGGCTATTTACTATGGATCATGCTGCTGCTGCTGCTGATGATGATGATGCTGCTGCTGATGATGCTGATGATGATGATGACGATGATGATGATGATGATGATTTGTGTTTGATGACACTTTTAAACTGGACTGTTGATATCCTGACACTGCTAAACTGGACTGCTGGTGTCCTAACAACAAAGATTGGAATTCCCCCAAAGAACTACTTCTAAACTGGTCCACATCCCCTTGTCCTAGTTACCATCTTTTCCCCCTACCTTTGGATGGTGGGCTAAAAGGAGGATTGGAGCATTTAAGAACCCTTATTAAAGAAGGTTTTTTTTTTTAAAACCTAAGCCTATAAAGCTCTGTTAACTTGTTGTTTTGAGCCAGGTTTTACTCAAGAATAACTCCACGAAAGACCAAGCAGACCAAACAATGTGACTAGACCACCAACAAAAGTAACCACAGTTCTGGCCAAATTCAACTGTCACCCAATCATGACAGTTTTTACACACACCTCAGGGAAGCTGGAAGCTGTGACCTGGTTGCTCTCTCTGATGACTCTGGGATAATGACCTCATTCTGCCACTGCTACTATTGTTCCTAGACAGAGAGAGAGAGAGAGAGAGAGAGAGAGAGAGAGAGACAGAGAGAGACAGAGAGAGACAGAGAGAGACAGAGACAGAGAGAGAGAGAGAGAGAGAGCTCACATCTACAGATCTCTAACATTCAGTCTAATGTCTTGATAGAGTGTATGCTCCTTGTTTGAGCTACCAGAACTGAAAGTGTAGTAAGATTGTTCAAACATTGTGCTTCTAAAGTTACTACTAAATCATTGAGACCATGATAACTCCTGTTTTCTTATAAAGCCCTCTGGCAACCTTATTCTCACCAGTATTAGGGGATCACTGTTCTTTATTTTCTCCCCTTTTTGTCTGAAATACGAAATTGCCTCACCAAAGCCTTTAAAAAGCCGATGACATCTTTTAAAATGCATCAGAACACTATCTGGCCATATTAGCCACCTACTGGATGCAGAGTAGGAAGCAGGCAGCATCCATGATGCTAGTTCTACGATATGAAAAGCAGTTCTCTATAAAGTTGACAATTATTGACTCCTTCTTGCTATTTTCAGCCATTTTCTTAAAGAGGGGAGTGATTCAAAATACACCTGCCAGACTCCTGGAAAGAATAGACTGGAGGACCACATCATTGAAGTACAACTTTCCAAATCCTAATAATCTAGCTCTATTAAGTACCAAAATGTGGGTTCCTTCTTGCTTGCAAAAGCAATGTCAGAGATGTACCAGGACTTAGTAGTCAGGTCAGTAGCCCCGAGGCTTTCTCCACTATTAGAAAAATTGACATAAGTAGATGTGAGGAGAGCCCTGACTGCACTGTGGAGGTATTGCCCAGCTCTCCAGGCTTTCATAACTTTCATTGCCTGAGATCAATAAGCTCCTATTTAACTAGCACTATTCTTATACATAATTAATAATCCTGCTGAGAAAGAGGCAATAAGAATGATGAATGATCATAAGTCCTCTTATGAAATATTCTTCATGGCATTTCTGCATTTCTTTTTCAGGTTCTCTGCCTAAACGACATTCTTCTGGGTCTTTGCAATAGGTTTGCAATTAGCCTGCCAGTTCTTCTATCTTCTCTTCATAAAGAACAGTGTGTCTGAAGCTGTGCCAGATCTCCTGCCCCAGCACAAAGCCTGACACATACTAGGTGATCTGCACACCCTCGTTGCAAGTGCCAGATGAGTGAGTGGAAATCTAACTAGCCAAGGAATCAGAAAATGGTGTGTCAACCTGTACCCGGCAGGCTCAACTCTATAAGCTGCAGGAACTAACTGGAAATATTTCTCTCCATTTTAGAGCTTTTAAATCTGTAAAAATATTTTTTGTTCCCTTCTGGTAGGAAGTAAATGCTAAAGTCTTTTTAAAGCTATAACATATTATGCAGAATACCATTTTGGTTATCCATGTAAGAAATTGCACGTAACACCAAATTAAGCTGACACATAAAATAACAGTAATTCAGAAAACATTGCTTGCTATGTAACTCTTGTAAAAAATATAATAATCAGAAATATTATTGAAAGATTATAATCATTATTTAATTTTCAATGCTGGGACATAACTAGTAGATAGCAGTTCAGGAAACAGAAGTAATATTTGCCATTTATTTTGTCATAACGCAATATTTTACCTATAATTGCATGGTCAATATTTATTCTGTGATTATATAGCTTTTCACATGGTTGCCTGAACCCAATAAAATAAAGGAGAAGCAGTTATCTTGATTTTCCCAGACGGTAGATTAGACAAAGATAAACTTTCTAGATGATCTGCTTTACTGGCTTATTTAACTCTGAAAATTGTTCATACTTAAATGCTGTAAGAAGCTTGGAGAATGAAATCTTTTATTGGTGAGCTCCAAACTTCTGACTCAATCCCTGGGAGAATGTCTTTTTTTTTTTCCTGAAGCTTCCACCTGCCTCTACTCCAAAAACATAGGTCAATATTCTTCAAGATGAATAATAAAATCTGCATTTAAAGCTCATGAGATAATGTGGCTGAAGTCAGAGAACAAAGTGTATGAAACTGCAAATCCAAAATTCCAGAATTCTAAAAGAATATATGTACTTACAGATCTGAAAACCTGCCTTATGGATCAAGAGCAAGGATGCTTTAAGATTTTGTTTTCATTTGCTGGCTTTGCATTGTGAAAACATCCTTGTAAACACCCTAGTTTACAAGGAACTAGTTGTTAAGGAATGTTAAGCCATCATTTACTTTTAGGCTCAGCATACATGACAAGAAACCAAGAAAAGCATCTCAGTATCCAAATATTTTCCATCTGAAGTGTGTTATCTTTGTCAATGTGAAGTGGATTGATTGTTGGTTATCTGCAGCAAAATTTTCTAGCCTTAAATTTAGGAAGCCATCTGCTCAGCTGGAGGTACTTTACAAATTCTAGAATGAAAATGACCAAAATCTAGATTAATAAAACAGAAAGAATTCACATTTGAGAAATGGGAATACTGGCAAGATGAGAAGAGAAAAGCTGTTATGTGCATGAGAATGGCCTTTGCACACAGTACATGAGCAAGAAGGTAAAAGCTTTAATAGCTTAAACTTAATTGGGAATATGACTGCAATCTCTGTTTTCAAGATATCTACATATTTTATTATCAGCCTAGCTGTTTCTATTTATGAGATAGGCAGAAGAAAAACCAATTAAATATTGGCTGCAAGTACAGCCTCATGGAATATATGATGTCATTTTTATTGTTGAACAAGAGCAAATAACCTGCATAACATTTATGGCCAATAATAGAATTTCCTACTTATAAGAAGAAAAAAATTGCTATTTGTCTCAGAACTATTGATAACTTCAAGTGACACTTACTAAATACATGTACGTTAAATAGTTGAAATTATTTCTAAGCCAATCCCTTAGCATAATAAATGGCTGAATTGAAAAAATTAAAGGTACAGGTCACCCAAGCGCCACCTGAACTGCTGTAGCTTGTTATTACTCTATTTACAATGAGAAACAGAACCAAGGACCTTGAGTGTGCACATGCATCATTGTACATGTGGGGACGAGAGAAGAAGATAGATGACAAAGTATGCAGCTGTACTTATGGACTGAGAACAGTGAGCAAAAGGCAAAAAGAATATTATAATGAGTTGTAAACATTTTGTTTTACTGGACTGTAGGCAAAGGACCCTGTCAATAGTACAAAACAGCAACCAACAGATTGGCAAAAGAACTTCACCAACCCCACATCTGATAGAGAACTAATATCCAATATATACAAAGAATTCAAGAAGTTAGACTCCAGAGAACCAAATAACCATATTTTTAAAAATGAGATACAGAGCTAAACAAAGAATTCTCAACTGAGGAATATCCAATGGCTGAGAAGCACCTAAAGAAATGTCCAACATCCTTAGTCATCAGAGAAATGCAAATCAAAACAATCTTGAGATTCTACCTCACATCAGGCAGAATGGTCAAGATCAAAAACTCAGGTGACAGCAGATGCTGGTGAGGATGTGGAGAAAGAAGAACACTCCTCCATTGCTGGTGGGATTGCAAGCTGATAAAACCACTCTGGAAATCAGTTTGACAGTACATCAGAAAAATTGGACATAGTACTACCTGAGGACCCAGAAACTACCTGGAAAAAAAACCCAGATGTCCCTCAACAGAGGAATGGATACAGAAAATGTGATACATTTACATAATGGAGTACTACTCAGCTATTAAAAACAATGAATTCATGACATTCTTAGGCAAATGGATGGACATAGAAAGTATCATCTTGAGTGAGGTAACCCAATCATAAAGAACACACACAGTATACACTCTCTGAGAAGTAGATATTAGCCCAAGAACTTGGAATACCCAAAATACAATTCACACACCACATAAAGCTCAAGAAGCTCAAAGTACCCACACTTTGATCCTTCTTAGATGGGGAACAAAATGCACATGGGAGGAAATACAGAGACAAAGCGTGGAGCAGAGACTGAAGGAAAGACCATCCAGAGACTGCCCCACCTGGGGATCCATCCCATATACAGTTAATGGAGGACAGACACTATTATGGATGCCAACAAATGCTTGCTAACAGGAGCCTGATATAGCTGTTTCCTGATAGGCCCTGATAGTGCCTGACAAATACAGAAGGGGATGCTTTCAGCCAACTATTGAACTGAGCACAGGGTCCCCAACAGAGGAGCTAAAGAAAGGACCCAAGAAGCTGAAGGGGTTTACAGCCCCATAAGGAGGAACAAGAATATGAACCAACCCCAGAGCTCCGAGGGACTTAACCACCAACCAAAGAGTACACATGGATGGACCCATGGCTCCAGTCACATGGGTAGCAGAGGATGTCCTGCTCAGACATCAATGAGAGGAGAGTCCCTTGGACCCATGAAGGTTCATTGCCCCAGTGTGGGAGATTGCCAGGTCAGGGAAGCAGGAGTGGGTGGGATAGTGAGCAGGGGGATGGGGGGGATGGGTAGGGGACTTTCAGAAGGGAAACCAGGAAAGGGGATAGCATTTGAAATGTAAATAAAGAAAATATCGAAGAAGGGGAGGAGAAGGAGGAGGAGGAGGAGGAAGAAGAAGAAGAAGAAGAAGAAGAAGAAGAAGAAGAAGAAGAAGAAGAAGAAGAAGAAGAAGAAGAAGAAGAGAATAAATGTACTTGCCAGAAAGCTTGATGTCCTGAGTTCTAGCCCCAGAGGCTACATGGTCGAAAGAGAGAACCAATTCCTTCAAGTTGCCTCCTGACCTCCACACTGATGCCATGGCATGTACACACACACACACACACACACACACGCACACACACACACACACACACACACACACACACACTCACAGAGAGAGAGAGAAGAAGGGAGGGAGAAGGAAAGAGAGAGTAAATAAATGTAAAAATGTTTAAGAATTCTACTGTTAAAATCTTTCACAATACAAAGATGGGCAGTAGTAGCCTACCATCAATTAAAACTTATATGGAAATATTTATTTTTTATTAGACCATTCATTTAACAAAAACTTACATGGCACTATGAACCAGGTGTTAAATAAGAATTAGAAATTGTAATAAATTTGTCACCTAGACTTTTAGAGAAACAAAAAATAAACTATTAATCATTATCCCTCACCTGTAGGTTTATTAAAGAACCAGAGTATCTACATGCCCATTTTGAAAAAAATCAAAGACACGGTTAACTCTTGATCCTGTGAAGGCTTTTCTGTCCATTGCTAACCCTCACCAGATACAGATTTCTAGAATTCTGAGTGGTCCAGTGCTAGAGAAAGAAGAAATGCAAGTTGAGTGTTACGTCACCAAAGATTCTGAGGATTGATACCAATGTGTTTTATTTTAATTCACTTATATTGAATTATTGAAGTCATTTCCTTTAGGTAACAGGCAACAAAAATGGAGGTGTGATTTGAAGTCTCCTTGGTAGAAATATGTTACCTGCCCTGCTAGGAGCTTCCTAAAACATGAAGCTCTACTACAGGAGATTTATTATGTTAGGATAGAAATCATCTTCCTCTTTTGCCATCCTTTTATGGTACTTCTTTAAAATGGCTTATTTCTTTTCTCTCCTAGTACGTACTTTGCTTCATTTCTTATAAACCCAACTAGGACAAAGCCAAGCACAGAAATGGCAGTCAAGAAATAATTACATTGTGAGTTAATAAGTATAACATTTCCAATCACAGAACAGTGATCTGCCTGTTGAGTCCCAGGACAATGAGAAGACTAATTAGTTTGGCACATCCTTGTCCTAATGAAGAGCTTGTACATACACATTAACAACATCAAGCATCCTTGGAAAGAAACATCGGATCAGTTTGGATTTAAAAATTTGTCATGAAAGTTTTAGTGAATAACAATTATCAAACCTGAAAACATTACCCTTTCCTAAGGAAGATGAGGCTAGGCATTCCCAGTCATTTATTTCTACTACAGAGCAATCAGCACACAATGCACTGTGAACACTTATGACCCCCTGAAAGGTTATCCACCAAATGCACCCCTGACCACTAAATCATTCCAATTGTGAAAAGAGATAATTATCCAGATTCCCTTAGAGTTAGTTAGACATGACTGAGAAAGAAGTGGCCAGAGAAATCTAAATGATAATATGCATCTCCTGGCTTAGGAGAAAAATAGGATAGTTGATATCCCTGGGATACTCTTTTCAGAAGGGAACTAAAGAATGGATCTTGGGGAGAAGGGAGGTGATGGATAGTTACTGGGAGGAGTGGAGGAAGGGAAACTGCAGCTGGGGTGTATTATATGAAAAAAAGCATAAATAAATAATTAAAAAGGAAAATTAGGATGGTTGACTGAAAAGGAACTTTTCACTCTGTGTCCTAGATACAACTTAAAATAATTCAGTATACATTTAATTTGACAAATTAAGCAAGAAGTGACCATTGGGTTCTGCAGAGACGAAACAATGAAGAATCTCAACCTTACAACACTAAACAAGCTAAATTATATTTGTGTGGGCACAAAACTGGAAGCCAAAGTTTGAGGGCAAAGTGTGTAATTTTAATTTTTTCAAACCTGATTTTTAAGGATGGTTCTTAAATGCTTTAACCTCCCTTTTAGCCCACCATTCACCAGAGGTAGTGTGAAAGAAAGGATATGGGGGAAGTCGACCTATTTAGAAGGTTCTTTGGAGCAAATCCTGTCTTTGTTGTCTGCAAATCAGCAGTTCAGTTCACAGGTCAGCTGCGACAGCTCAATCCACTCATAAACACTCCAGTAGTCCAGTTTGGTAGAGTCAGTTTAGCAACAGTGGTGACATGACCTAGCAGGGACAGCCAGGCCTCAACCTCCTCCACACAAGTCAGCAGGAGTAAGTAGGAGGAATGCCAGGAGTTCTTGCCTGTGCCTCTCTCAGCAAAGTAAAGATCAGAGAGACCCACAAGCACTCCACAGCTAGCTCTATGAGCAAGCCTAGCTTAGCCTCTATCACTGTCCATTGAGTCCTATTTACACCCTTCAAGCATCGCGTGACCTTCATAGGTCTTACCTCAGCACGTGCATCTGTCTCTGCTGACATCACTCAGCCAATCACCCTGAGTCCTTGTAAGCCGCCAGAAACTGCAGCACACCACCAGAAGTTTTCTGGTGTCTTTCTCTCTTTGGAGTCAAAGGCAGCTCAACTATGCGATGTAATGCGAACCTATGCATGTGTATTGTTAGCGAAGAATCCTTCATCACATGTCCTTTCACATGCTTGCTTTAGCAGAACATCCTTTCACCTGCGTCTGCTTCTGCTAACATTCCTTCATGAGCCTGCCTTAGTCATGAACTGTACACGCGTCAGCTAAACAATCCTTCACCTGTTTGCCCCAGCAAAACACCATCCAACCAACTTTCTGAAGAACACTTAAGTTTCCACTTCAAGAGAGAGAGACAGCTACTGGCAGAGACATTGTAATGGAGTAAAAATATAGTAATTGTCAAAAGAGAGGTAAGTCTCAGCTCAATATTTCAACAACTATTTTTAAGGATATTTCATGATCTTTTAAAAGTCTAGGGGTAAACGCTATTACTTTTATTAAGAAGTAAAAATACTTAGAAAGTTGACAAAGACTTGAAATATACTGTATCCCTGGTTTCCTCCATTTGTTTTCTTATATTAGAGTGCAACAACTTTCACTCCTTCATGATAAATGATTATCCTGAGTATGCTTTTTCTAAATAATAATATTAAGCTATGGCCTGGTTTATCAATTTTAGACAACATTCACTTATTCCTTTTATTAAAAATGTGTGTTTGCTCTACCTTTTTACATTATTTTACTTCACAAACCATACCAAGATGACTATTTCAAAGTTTTTCATTAAATAAAGCATTAGTATCCACTGCAGAACATAAGCCAGATGTGATATAGTTAACTTCTTTTTCTTGTGTAGTAAACTTTCTCAACTACAAAGCTACCTTGTTTTTCACTGAGCTTTCAATGTATCCGACTCTTCCCAAATGCTCCAATGTATCTGCACTCAACTGAACTTCATTTTCCATGGAGCTTTATTAGCATGTGTCAATTATACAAAGTAATAGTCTCGTGCATGTATATAATATATGTGGATCAGACTCCCATCATCTAAAGTTCTTTTGGCAGTGTATTTAGTCATTCATGTTAGATTATGTAACAGTCCACATTCCCACTCTCAGCTTTCACCCAGCCCAGCCCTTCAAGCTCCTAAGACTCCATCTTCCCACTCCCAACAGTGTGTTTTATCCAAAGGCCAGTGTATAGCCTAGGGCTTATCTGCTTGTGTCTGTGCTCTTGCTGCTCTTTTGTGGGTCCAGTGTGTTCTTTTGAGGTTACTTTTGTGCAAAGTATCCTACAAAAGCTTTCTCAGACAGGGGAGTCAGAGAAATATTTTTGGAGTTCAGGAATGTATGAGAATGTCATCACGATACCCTTGTACCTAATTTGATATCTGTTTTGCGTGTAAAATTGAAAACAGAAATCATTTTTCCTCACAATTGCAGAGGAATTTGTCATTATCTTAAAGCCTGCTATTAGAGGTTAAAATTGGTGCAGGACTGGAGAGATGGTAGGTAAGACTATTTACTAAAGCAAGCGTGAGGATCTAAAGATTAAGCATGGCCTAACACACACATGCAACATCAGCTATAAAATAATGTCCTGGAACAACTAGGGAAGAAAAATATTACAACTGTTGGGGGCAGATGTACGAAACTTGCTAGTTGCCAAGCAAGCTCGGGTTCTATGAGAGACCCTATCTCAAGGGAGAAAGGCAGAGAATGAAAGAGCAGGCCACTCCACAGCCTCCTCGGGCCTCCTGAAGTGTGCATCACGGGGACCTGTGTATATACACTACACACACATCATACACATGGCAAACTAATATTAATAAAGTATGAGTATAAACACCCCTTCCACCCAAAACTCCATACAAGTTGTTCAAAGCCACTGTCTCTTCTCCTGCGTTTGTCCTAAGATCATCTAAATGAGACTTCTTCCTCTGTCTCCACTTCAATAAGTCAGGTTTTATAATGATCAAAAGTCCTTTCCATGAACTACTCCAATGCTGTTTCCCTTCAGCTATATAGTAATATTAATTATAATAACATCTCCTCTTCTTACTTGGCAACTGCCAATGCTCTAATCTCCTTAGAATGTTTAGAGATTTTGGGACAAAATCATTTCCATGTTTATCTCCCAATTGACTAGCATTCCCCCTCAATCCCTTTTATATCCCTTATTCCTGGAACTTCTGACAACTGGCTGGACTCTCAGCCTTTTTTCCTTTGCTCTTCTTCTTCAGGTGGTGTGACAATCAGTATTATAGGACCTGGGGATTGCTTAAGAGACATGTATAGTAGAACACCTGGGTGTTATTTAGATTAGCTTGCCCTCTGACCACATTTGTGAGGGATTATGTTGGTTAAGTTAATTGTGGTAGCAATGGCAATCATTGCTCTCTTACTCTTGAACGCAAATGCAATGTGACCAGCAGACTCAAGTTCCTGTCGCCATGATTTCCATAACATGAAAGGCTGTACCTTGAACTGTGAGTCAAAATAAATCCTTTCTCCTTTAAATTGCTTTTCTTGTGATATTTAATCGAAGCAAGAGAAGGAATGATGAACATGGGGGAATAACTCTTTCCTGCTAATAGCTCTGGCCACGACATCTAATCTCATCTGATCAGCTGCCTCTGCAATACCTTCACCAGAAACTGCAACGAGCATCTTAAGTTTGTAATGTTTAAAATGAATTCTAGTTTTGTGAATCACACCTCCTCCCTCTATGGGCCTTTATCACAACAGTGAATGGCATCACCATCCACCCAGATCCTCGGGTGCCAAACGTAGAAATTATCTTTGACTCTCTACTTTTCCTTGCACTAAGCAGCTAATGAATTAGTAAAGCCTGATAATGCTACTCACAAAGTATGCCATATATTTATTTCCAATGACAGGTGATGACAGGTAATAGTAGACAATGGCAGCCAATGGCAGGCTGGAGGACAGAGCTCCTTTTCTCACAGAAGCGCAACTTCTTCCTGTGATCCTCCCAGTCCCTGGGTGAGTAGCAACCTCCCTCATACCATTGCTAGTATGGAGGAAGCATCACCATCGTAGTCAACTTCGCAGTTCTTCCAGTAACAGTACAACCATTTCCCCATGTACAAATACAGATGCTCTAGAGTCTAGAAGTCTCAGATTCCAAGTGGGACTTGAACTGAAAACAATTCTTCGCTTTAGAAGAATTCGCTTTGTCTTAGAGTCCTTTCTGTTACTGCAGTGTACATGAAAACAGGAAGCTCAGAGTGTACAATACAGCCCAACTTATACAGGGCACGCAATAGTTATGTTAATATAGAAAATGTTTAAGTATTTCTGCAAAGCAACAATATCTCATGCTGTTAAAAACATAAACAGGATAAATTTCTGAATGTGACAAGGTCTGTCTGATGTGTCAAGGTCCGTCTGAAATTGTTAAGGTTTTACACGTGTTCTTGAGGAACAAGAATAAAGTCAAAATAAAAATTTGAAAAAAAAACAGATTTAAAAAAAGTATATAAAAAATGCAAAGGGTCCAAATGACCTATAAAGAAAGAAATTGCAGTATAAAGAGTAAAAAAAGAGTATAAAAAAGTATAAAGAAATTGCTTTCTGGAGGTCATTCTATTCCATTACTTTTGGTGCTGGCTTCAAGTTATTTTTTAAAGTTTATCTTATCTATAAAATACATGTTTTCATTAAATGCATCATTACGTTTATGACCCTTGCAATCAATCTCCCTTTTCCCCTTCTAAACAAGAAAAACAAATAAGATAGACACGAACATTTATATTGATGAGCTTTAAAAACTATGTGGGAGATGGCTTCAGGGAAAAGGAATTAGAGATAGCTTTACTATAAAATCTACATTCAGAACAGCATTTAAATGACTGAAGACTCAGGAGAATATTTCACAACTGAGAAAATACTCTGTCCTAAGCAGGATGAACCTGGACCAGGACTAGTATCAAATGAGAACAGATGAGTAACTAAGTTCTACTTAAAGGGCCAGCCAAACTCTTTTCTAAGCAGGAAACTATGATTAGGAAATTTTCTTTTAATTAAAAGATGTTCTGGAGTTCTAAACCAGACAATGTAATCCAAGCCTATCGGCACCCACTTGACATCCTGGTTCTATTTGACACTCAAGTTTTGTTTGTTTTTTGTTTGTTTGCTTGCTCGCTTATTTTCTATTATTTGTGGCAGGGGGGGGCAGTAAGTTAAAGTTGTTGCCAAATTTGAGAAAGAGTTTCCTATAAAAATCTAGAGTCTGGCATAGACCAATTAGTTCCACCCAAGCCATAGATGCCCCTAGATCAGTGGGCTACCTGTGGGTAGCGGCCCCTTTGGGGTTCCAACAACCTTTACTCAGAAGTCAGATATCAAAAACCCTGCATATCCACTGTTTACATTACAGTTCCTAACAGTAGCAAAATTGAAGGTATGGTGCACCAACGAAAGAAATTTTACAGTTGGGGGTCACTGTAACATGAGGAACTTCATAAATTCATATTAGGAAGATGCTCGCCCAACTTCTCCCTCATTCCCTTGGCTTCTCTACTTTAAGCCTTCTGCCCGATGAGAAGAATTAGCATTGATGCACACTACAGGGAAATAGTGTATCTCACTGTATGCTGATTTGAATAGTCTTATAATTCCAAAGCAAAAGGATGTGTAGTTTCACTTTACACTAAGGCAATGCCTAGCATGGGATCTTTCGATTGTAAATACAGTAACTAGTGATGGCTTCCAGTCCACAGTAGCGGAAACGTTCCTTTTGACCTCTTCCTTCCAAATGCAAGGCCTCCTCTGACCATCTTGGCACACAGGGAGAAGAGAGGGCAGAACACCCCTACAGCCACTCCTAACCTCTAGCCGGAGTACGAGGTTGTCTACCCCACCCACAGTAGTGCCCCGTATTCCTTGGCACTAGCAGGTCTGCTGAAACAGCTGTTTCTGCAGGACAAAACCCAGGTAGACTCAAGAGGATTGTTTTATCAGTGGTATGGATTCCATCCAATTTTCAGCTTGCTTAGTTTCAAAAATTATTAAGCACTTCTAAGTCTACATATCACAAAATAGCTGCCTCCTATAAAAGACCACGTGTTTTAGTTATTTTCACAAATACTGGCTTCTCTGCTGTGAAACATTTGCTGACCCCTGTATTTATTTGGACAAACCCTTGACATTTCAAACAAATCTTCCTCAAAGCTGAAGACTAATTCTCATAACAGCAACATTTATTTTTGCATTAATTGGTAGGTAGTTGACTTTAAAAATTGGCTTTAAATTCACATAGAAATTGAATTTTGTAATGGCTTAATGACATTAATGCATATAATTTACAATCTTCACAAAAGCTTTTGTCTCTTGCAGTGCCATTTTACCTCTCTTGATTCTGCAGTTTTATAATGATAAGCATTATAAAAATGCCCAGGCAGCTAAAGAGACACTTCCTGGATCCATATTTGGGCGTATGAAAGGCGAGATGCTGCCAATTAAAAATGCAGGAGAGCTCACTATTGTTGATTTACGGCTGTGGAGGACATAACTTTTTCTCATTTTGGTTATTCAATTTGGATAACAACCCAGTTGCTATGTGAAATAACTTGATTTTTCCCCTTTGATGTGCAATTCTTCTAACACTATCATTTGGCATACTGACTGATGATTGGATAAATTCGCTTGACTTTTCCTATGAATCATTTAAATTACTCTTTTGTATAAGGATTTAAATCTGGTTTGGAGAAGCCATTAGAGGATTGTTTCAAACACTGTTTTGTTTTGTTTTGTTTTGTTTTTAAAGAGATCGTTCTAACTTTCTTCACCAGGCTCTTCCTCTCTCAAGTTTATTATTAACTGCCCTTCCTCTTTCTCTCTATGGAAATGCAATCAAAATCACACCTATTACCCAAAGAGTCAGAGAGTAAGGAAAAGAAAGCAGGTAGAAGGAGAAAGTGCCCTTCTTCTGTACTCTGAGCAATAGCATACTCAATCCTGGGAGGCCACCTCCCTCTGAGACTCTGACCATCAGTTATCTGTTTTGGGTCAAATAAGCACCATCAGGAATAGTTCATCCTTTTTACAAAATTGCAGTCTCCATAACCCTCAAGCCTACACATCCATTCTCTATCAACTAAAGCAATGCCCCCAAATCTATTCAAGATTTAGGCAGGGAAGCCAGGTCACAGCATTACATCGGATGAAGAAACAAAGAGCATCCTCAGGCAAATGGAGAGATTCAGGGCAGGGTCCTTCATGGGGATGCGCCTGCTGCAGTGTATTAGGACTTTCAATATTGTTCTTCTTGGGTTACGTATACATAAATGCTTTCATCTTGGCATTTTCATATATGTGTAGAAAGTACTTTGATCATATTTACCCCACTATGTTGCTCTTCCTCATCATTCCTGCTGATCTTCTCATCTCCTTCTTTCCAACACAACCTACTTCAATCTTCATGTCTTCTATTGTGTGTGATCTAATACATTTCGAGATGCTTACATGAGCACAGGTGAGATGTTCCTTACCAGAGCATAAGTATCTTACCAATGGCTACACTATGGTTGGTTCAAAATGGGATGTGTCATAACTTCATTTCAAAGAGCTGTTAGAAATCAAAAGAATAAAAAAATACCCCCAGTAATGCTTCTGTAAAGGGCATTTTGGAGCACCCCAGCACCCTAGCACACAGGAGATGGGGAACTGTGAACTCAAGGCTAGACTAGACTGCAGACAGTATCGAAACCCCATCTCAAAACAAGCAAACAAAAAGAATACTTTTTGAATTAAGTATACATAGAATTGCAATTTGATGTATCTTAGATTTAATATATTTTATCATCAAAATTTCCCTTTTTTGCTTTCTTCTTTTAATTGTAGAAACAATTAAATTGCATAGCACAGCATACATTATATTCCTATTGAATGGTACTATATAGAATTTGAGAAAATTATCTTAGCATCTAAATATTGAGCCTGAGAAAGGATGGTATTAAAGAGGAGGATATAGGGAAGTGAGTTCTGGGACCCAGGGCATCCACATTAAAATAATAAGCCATCTTAATGATATAGGGTTCTGTAATAGGAGACCATACATAAAAGACATACAGACAAGAGGGACAAAGAGTGGAGCAGAGACTGAAGGAAAGGCCACCCAGAGACTGCCTCACCTAGGGATCCATTCCATCTACAGACACCAAACCTAGATCCTGTTACTGATGCTAAGAAGTGCTTGCTGACAGGATCCTTGTATGGCTGTCCCCTGAGAGGCTCTGCCAGAGCCTGACTAATACAAATGAGGATGCTTGCAGTTAACCATTGAACTGAGCATGGGGACCCCATTGGAATAATAGAAAAAAGGACTGAAGGAGTTGAAGGGGCTCACAACCTCATAGGAAGAAAAACAAAATCAACAACCAGACCCCCCCACCCTGCAGATCCCCCAGATACTAAACCACCAACCAAGGAGTACACATGGAGGGATCCATAGCTCCAGCCACATATGTAGCAGAAGATGGCCTTATCTGGCATCAATAGGAGGAAAGGCCCTTGGTCCTGTGAAGGCTCAATGCCCCAGCGTGAGGGAATGCTAGGGCGGTGAGGCAGGAGTGGATGGGTGGTTGGGGAGCTCCCTCATAGAAGCAGGAGCATGGGGGATGGAATAGGGGATTTGTGGAGGGGAAAATGGGAAGGGGAATAACATTTAAATGTAAATAAATAAAATAACCAATGAGAGAGAGAGAGAGAGAGAGAGAGAGAGAGAGAGAGAACTAAAGAATCACCTTGATATCCTCATTGCTTTACCTAGACATGGCCTTGGGATATTATTGGATACACAATTATTTACCAATTAACATATGAAGGACTGAGTCCAGGACTGACTACAAATACAAAAACTGAAAAATGTTTAGGTCCTAAATATAAAAAAGCATTCCATTTACATACAACATGTATTTAACTTTCTAACACTCTGTAAATACACAACTCATTGAACATGGAGAGATCAAGTTGCTGCCTACATAGAGCCTTCACCTCTACATTCAGCTTCGTTTGGACAGGAAGGTACTCTGAACACTACCAAAGTAACAACATGAACACCAACCCAGCCACAAAACCTTTGATCTACAATGACATCCTGCCTGCAAAATATCCTAGAGCAGTGGTGGCACAATTGTGGGATTATCCAACCAATGTCTGATTTGATTTAAGACCCTCTCCATGAGATAGAACCCAAACTTGACTCTGCTTAGGTAATCAAGAATCCAAAACTAGATAGCCCCAAGACCTAGGGTAAAATCAAATAATAGTGTTCTAAATAAATAAATAAATAAATAAACAACCTAACTATAAAATTGCTCCTAATGACATTCTATCATACATATAGGTCAGTAACTTGCTCAGCCAACTTCAGAGAACCTGCCTTCTTCAGTAGATGAAAATAAATGCAGAGACATTAAGTCATACATTATGGAGAGACTGAGAGACCTTGGAACACTCATCCCTAAAATGAACATCTCCATCAAATCCCTACCCTCAGGGCTCAGGAAACATAAAAGAGGGGGTAGAAAAGAGTGTAACAGCCAAACACCAGGACACCAAGAAACAAAGGCAACATGATTAATATACACATAAACTCAGAGACTCAGACAGCATCTACAGGGACTGCACAGATCTGTACTAGATGAGGTACTAGAGCTGAAAGGAGAAGTAGACACATGCTTCCACCCCCAACTCAGAAGCAATCTGCAACTAATATTCACTTGCAAATGAAAATTTAGTTTCCTCCAAAGGAGTTTCCCTGAGGAAACAAATTACTCTTTCAGGTAGGCTACATGCCCAGCAGAAGATGACCAAGGGAAATTGAACCCAACATGTCTTTGTAAAAGCCTTGTCTCATGATGTCAAGTCAAGGATTCATTTTTTAAATTTTTGTCTTATTATTTTTATGCTTTTTTAATTTAAATATTTTCTTTTCTCTTTTTATACTACAGGTCCTTTTTGTGTGTGTGCATATGTGTGTGTGTGTGTGTGTGTGTGTGTGTGTGTGTGTGTGTGTGTGTGTGTGTAAAGGCTTCCAGTATGTATGTGTGTAAAGGCTTCCAGTTTTGTGTTTTTATGGGAGTCTTAAGTATGGTAATGAGTGTACCTGTTTCTTGTCACTTCTCACGGACTCGTTTCCCTCTGTTTGTTTTGTGAAGATCCAACATATTAGACTTTGTTTTATCTTATAGCATTTTATTTTTTATTTAAAAAAAGAATCCACGTGTTCAATAAAATCTCTACTGAAACAGAGTTTTCAACCAAGAGAATATTTTCCCCATTTTTTCTGTTATTGCCACAATTTTATATAATTTAGTTTATGGCATGTTTGTTTCTCAAAATATTGAAAAAATTACCCTGAAATTTCAATGAGTTTAAATGTCAATGCCTGCTTTCTTCCTCAATCTTACATCTATGTTATTGAAACATGAAGGCCTGCTCCAGTTCCTATCTATTTTGTCTGTCAGGACCTTGATAATCAAGTACCACAGCAGAGGAAGACTACATGAAGAATCATAGGTTGATTCTTACCTGGGCTTGTAGACGATACACCTACTGTACATCTACTGTACATCTACTGGCATCTCATTCTCCAAAGTAAGTCTCATGACTTCAGCCAAACGGCTAGAGGAGAAATTTAAAATCTTTATGACCAGTTCTAAAGAGCAGATATAGGTCTGTTCAACAAGGTATGATACGCTATCAGTAGTGTCTGATCACCAGGATCTAATGGAAACATCATTGCCCTTAAATTTTTCAGCATACCTTTTTGCAGTAGACATTTTGTTGCCTCTCCACATAGACCCATTCTCAAATAATGTCATTCTCCTTGGCATTCACATTCTTTGCCTTCCTTTCAGATGACTGAACCTACAGCATCCATTAGAGTTCATTCAATAGTGACTTTCTAAGTTCTAATGAAGAATTGGACTTCAGTGACCTTTTTCAGTCATTTGCATAAGGAAAATATAGCAGTTGAAGTGAATATAAGATGTCTAAAAATGACACTGTGAGGAACAAGACAGAGACATGAAATGTGACCACTTTGGTCCCTGAGGGTGTTCAGGCAACATTTTCAACTCTATATATCTTGAAACCACTCTGTAACTTCATTTCTTAAAAATACCTTCTACCATATACTGTATAAGGCCTGATTTATTTTACCCACTGTCCCTTTGAACAGATTACAGTGTTACAACATAAGAATTACAAAAAGACAGAGATGAATAGATTAGAAGCCTGGCTCTTCAGATTTTGTACAACTTTGTACAAATTTATTTTCTTTCCCTCAGTGGCCTCTACTATAAACTAGTAATAATAATCATAATTAATCTGGTTGTATATAATGAGACTTAAGTGAATCAATATGTATCAAAGCTGTCATAAAAACATCATCTACTCTTAAAACACCATTAGTACAGGCAAAAGCAATTTATTTTCTTTCTGGGATATAATTTCAGTGATTCTTGGCACCTATCTTACACAGCAACAACTCTGCCATGGAAACTAATATCAGTAAGAGTCTCTAAGATCAGCATAAATAAGGCTGTGAGGGTCCACATTTTCCAAACTAAATATGTCCATATAATCCAGGAACACCGAATCTCATCACTTGTGTTCCCAGTACCGATACATCTGATCCAGAGAAGAGGAAGCTAGATGCCAACAGAGCTAAACCAAAGTTCACAGCTCCAACTGGCAGCTGCAAGGTTTAGGTAAGCATTCCAAACTCACAGAAACATCTTTGCTTATTAGCATTCTTTTAAATTAGCACTCTTGAGATTTGCCAATCATGCATAAAAGTGCTTTGGTTCTGCTGCCTTTTTAGCAGGGCCCCTAGGTTGTATTTATTCTGGGCATCCTTACGCTGTAGACATATGGAAAATAAAAAAAAAAAGGAAGAAAATGTTTTCTAGAGTAGTCTTGAATTTTACTTCTAAGAGAAATATTTTCTTATCGTGAGATATCCTTCCAGTTTTTTCTCTTCTACACTGAAGGGAAAAAATAAATTTATAAAATTGTTGCTCTCTTCCTATTGGTGATAAAAGATTGATTTCAATCATTAATTATGAAGAATTAAATCTCAACATCTCCTTGTACCTCATATAAAGTTAAATATTAAATATCTGTACTTGGATAATTTGAAATAAAAAAAAGAATCAAGAAACTGTTTTAAACAAATGGATTATGCTACTGGTTAATACAAAATTTCCCTAATAACCTTTTCATTTTTTATTTAACTTTCTCTACCCCCCAACAATCTATCAGTACTAACTTTCTATTTCTTCATTCTATTTTTCAAAGTCTTGAATAACATTTTATGGACCAATGTCATATAGATTATAGAAATTAAGTCAATAAAATTTAATTGAAGAACCTTTCTCACTATTTTGGGGGAAAAATATATCATGTAGTCACTCAGAGAGAAGTGGAGCCTTTTAGTACCTTTTCTCCCTTTGACATGCCTGACATGTTGTATGACTTTTAAATACAACAAAATCTCTTCACCCCAGGCAACCCATCAGAGACAGAGACAGACTAAAGAAACCTATTCAAATTTGACCTTGGATTCTGATTTTCCATTTCATGTCTAGTTTAGATGACCAGAGAGCTCATTGGTTTACTACAGGAGTATGGGAGAAAAGTTAATTGCAAGAGTATAGATGAGGTGGAGACAGATCCATCATGAAAAACATCTTCTTGGCGTGATTGAAGATTCATGAGAGCTTCATCCCTACGGCTTCCCATGTTTCTTGCAGGTAGCTGTCCAGCTAGTCCTCTCTCCCCAGCAACTAATACTACTCAGAGAAAGGACCTTGTGAATAATATAAGCGTCAGTGACTTCTTGAGTCTTGGAAATTGTGTTTACTTCTTGAATGTTGCAAGAATATTTCAACTCAAAGGTAATAACAACACTACATTATCCATTCTTCCAGAGAGCCACAGCAGTTCTGGGTCATATTTATAGAGTAGATGACTATTGATTTAATATCTTACTAGAAGATGACATGGATTAAACATTCATGATTTCCTATTGAACCAGTTTTGTTTTGTTTTTTATTCAAAGACCCAAAACACAAAGCTTTAGAGTGGCAGGGTACAATAATTTCAAGAAATAGTGAAATGGAAATCTAGAGACGTGAGGAGGAATTACTGCCACTACTGAAAACCATCCTCTGTGCACAATGTGGAACCGTTACGTCTGCATTTTCCTAAACATCAAGAGCATCTCAGTGTTGGTGATGAGAAATACTCCTTCCACTGTCTAGCAGTGGGAGACTTGAGTGTCATCACTGCTCAATCCTATCCTCCAAATATATGCACTTATTCATGTCTGGCAGTTTCTTCAGCATTAAAATGTCTTGAAATGAAAAAGATTTTGAAGCCAAATGTAATAACATCCAGAGTAGATATAATAGGCTGAAAAAAAAAAGATGTTCATACAAAAAAACAAACCTGTACGAAACCTGTACATTGCTGAATCAGCTGCAGGATGAGTAACATCCATGGTGGCTGTTTTTTTTTATGCACAGTTGGAACCAAAGAGATCCAAACCTATTGAAGGGGCCAAAAATCATGCTAATGAGTTAAAATATGTAATCGAAATTCTATGTTATCAGTCTCTTTATAACCTGTGTGATTCAATTTACTTCTACCAATTTTTTTGATCAGAATCACCTTACATTTAAGACCTATTAAGTGGAATGCATTACATAAGAATATTTGCCACAACAAAAGCAGACTAGGAGCCCAGATAATTTAAAAATAAGAAATATATTATGTATACTAAGTAACAGAATATGATCAGTGCAGGAGATAAAGTGAACCATGTATGATTCTAAGAATACGCTAACAATAGTTTGAAAGGTCAAAAGTAGCCTATTTGAAAGAGAAAAATCAGAGCAGAACACACCATTGTTAGATGGCATCTCCCTCGGAATTGCACTCAGCTGTGCTTCAAGTGCATCAGCCATGAAATGTCCATTCCATCTCCATGCCACCGTCCTCGCCCTCACTCTCTAGCAAACTACAGCCCTTCACAGTGGGGAACAGGTAAACATACATATGCATATATATTACACACCTATCAGGGGGAAACGCTCTTGTTTCTCTTTCTACATATTTCTTAATGGTATCATTTGCCCAGCTCTCAAACCCCTACACATATTTTCATAAATAAAGGCCATGGAAGAGAAAAGCTGATAAAGTATTTCCCAATTCTGAAAAGAAGTAAATTTGAAGCCATTTCCCCACAGGAATGTTGTTTCTTAGGCATTGCTGCTCGGTTATTCAATTAAACTAGAAGGCAGACCAGCACCCCATGCAACACTTAGTCTTGCCCTCCTCCTGCATCCAAGTAGTCCTGGAGATGCCAAGTTTCTGAGCAATTGATTCAGAGCCAATTTGTGGCAAACAAATGCTCTCCCGCTACTTAGAGTGGAAAGATCTCTCCATGCACTTTTGTCTAGACAGCCTCGACTACAGGAATATAATGTGTTTGCTGGCCCTCCAGTGATTTATTAAATGCCAAATCTTTACAGCACAGGCGTTAAAGCTTGGGAAATGGAAAAAACAGCTTACCCAGTGGACCTGTAATGACTTATTAAGATTACACTGGCAGAAAGACTTGCACAATATCAATAAATAATAGTGATCTATCAAATAACTTTGGTGGAAACAGTAATGTTTAGAAATATTCCATTTAATGTAGGTAAATGCACCCACTGGGGATTAGTGACATGGAAAACATTCCAGGCACTGATGTGAAAAAACCTCACGTCCACTCCAGCAAATTCTGCTTGCAGTACTGGCTGCTTTTAAAAATAAAAGGAAGGCTACAGATAAAATCCAGTTTCAAAACAGAAACAGACAAAAATATACCCAAGGAAAAAACAGAAACTAGTGCATCATCTTCATTTTTATTTCATAAGAAAAAATTCAGACATTATTATTCATGGTATCCATAGTTTCCACATTTCCTTTGATAATCCTATTAAAAGTAGACTCCCTAATCAAATGTTAAGTGCTAGCAGACATGTCAAAGAACTGGTACAGAAAGGAAAGGTGAAGACAGAAAGCAGTGCTTCATGTTATCTTTTTCAATAAAAAATAGTTTTGAGCAGATGTTTGCAAACTAAGACTTTTTCACATTGTTACAGTCAAGATATTGTGCAGTCCAGTCGTGTAATTATTAGCTCAGCTCAGCTACACAACAATGAGAAAATGCTTAATTGTTTCTTAGAGGAAATGTTTAATATACTGATGCAGAAGCATGTGAAATGGGGAGGTGCAGTCTCTGCGGCAGTACAGGTTGTTCATGGTGGTAGAGACTGCCATTAGCATCCCATTGGTACCACATAGGACACAGGTGACCTGGGTTCCTTCAGAGAGTATGTCATTCAGGAGAAAAACAAAAAAGCATCCATCTTGGTGAGGAAGGTATTCGGTTTGATCAACTTAGTACAACTAAAACAATTTTCAGAAAAATAACATATCATTGATGCTTCTTTTAAAAACTATTTAAACATTCTCTGTGCTCAAACGTGGTAATGAGATACCTGGCAGATGTGGTGCTCACCTTTCTTCTGAAAGGTCTTTAGGATTTTCTCACAGGAGAAAAGAGTGAGCTGTGGTTAGGTTGAGATACCTTTCTGCCTGGGCCCTCTCCAACAGCCGTGCAGGTTTCAGAAGGAGAAGCACAGCACTGGAAACTTTCTCTGACACTCTTCCAGACAGCTAGCTTAATGCACTTTCAAGACCATTATATTTATGGTTTTGATATATTTACTATTCTTCCAAGAATCTATTTAATGGGTTTCATGAAGTTAAATGCAGTTATTGGGGGAACTAATTCAAACCTATAGCGGGCTAAATTCCAAAATCTGTATGTCAGGGCTCTATATTTTCCTACAAAGCAACTTAACCAAATTCTAAATTTGAGTTTTACTAACTAAATTTGAGCTCTTAAGACAGGACATAATCAAAGGAAATATTTGGTGGTTGTCTTTTCTGATTTTGACAAAAAACACTATTAAGAAGAAACTATTTAGCCGGGCAGTGGTGGCGCACGCCTTTAATCCTAGCACTTGGGAGGCAGAGGCAGGCGGATTTCTGAGTTCGAGGCCAGCCTGGTCTACAGAGCGGGTTCCAGGACAGCCAGGGCTACACAGAGAAACCCTGTCTCGAAAAACCAAAAAAAAAAAAAAAAAAAAAAAAAGAAGAAACTATTTTACTTCTACTTTTATTTATTTTTGATTTATATTTTCTATTAATTTATTTATTTTGTGTTTGTTGTTTTTGTTGTTTGACACAAGGTCTCATTCTGTAGCCTAGACTAGCCTCAAACTCACAAGCAGTCCTTTTCAGCCTCACAAGCCCTGGAAATACAAACATGAACCACCATATCTGATTTGAACTTCAAGTTTTAAGTGTGAAAATGGGCTCAAATTTCACCCAATTTTAGGGGTATTAGTGAAACAATAGGAAAAGAAGTCACTTGCATTTTAGAATATTTTGGACATTTTCAGTAACTTATTTTTAAAACATTAATCTGCATAGTGTCAACTAATACATAAGAAAAAGCATAATTTGTTCATATTAAAGTCCTATGCTGAAAGCAACATCCTTGGTGGATACTAATTATGAACATCAGTTACTGAGTTGATTGGGTTTGGGTATTTTCTCCTAACGTATCTCCAAAACAGCATCATTCCTCACTACCACCCACACCAACCAACCAGCAATGGTTTACACCGATCGTGAACCCATGTAAATTTCAGAATGCCCAGAATGGTAAGCAGCAGACTTAAACAATGTTTCACTCTTCGTAACTGTGTAAACCTGTCCTCTCTTTCCTAACATGTAATCTTGTTCTTGGCCAAGGTTGCCATCATGAATGAATAGGAAGTAAATGTCTCCTTGTGTGTATCAGTTTTCTATCTGTTGTACAGGTGAGCTTCCTCCCAGAGTTCACACTCAAATGTGGAATAAACAAAACCACAGACAACCGAAGCCCAAACATATCACTCTAGGTATTGAGAGAGCAGGGATCTAGCTGCAAGATGAAGTAGGAGGAGAACCAACATGCTGGGCAGGCAACAGGACCAGTGACATAATATCAACACTGCCTGAGAATTCCACAGCAGAGAATGTTTGAAGGTAAAGTGGCAACCGATGCAACAACTAAAACCAAACATAGTCCAATCTAAGGAAACAAAGCCAAGAATGTTTAGGACCGTGGATACGTGGTTAGACCCATATGATCCTCAGAACAAAAGCGTTGAAAAGTGATCAAGCCAAAATAAAGAGGAACCAACTTACATGTTAGGAGAGAATTGTTCCTGTATGGTTGACAGTTAGGTTTCTGGGATTTAGTATATACAAATACAAGAAACCCAGTTAGACATGAATTTCAGATGAATAGCTACAACTTTTTTAGGTTGGTACATTACGAAGGTCAAACAAATGGGAGTGGAGGGAAAACCCACATCCTCCACTTCACAGCAGAGCCAGAACGGAAGCATCAGTACTATCTATTATAGGTTCAATAAGTACCAAAATGTCAAAACCACTTGCCTCGGGAGATCAGTAAATATAAGAACTTAGGCAAGAGCTGCACTCTCTGCATTCACAATATTGGATTAAAATGTAAGATAAATTATTCAATGACTCTGGAACAAATGACAGAAATCATGGCAAATAGAAATATTTGGCATAGGAGGGAGAATACGTGGCTGTGGTATATAATGTCCAAGCCTGACTATGAAGGAGTTACAAGTAGCCAAGCAAATGTCAGCAAATCTTTAAATGCTATTTATAAAGTTCCCATGTTGTGGGGCTGTTTGGAATTAGGGTGCTGAGTATCCTAACAGAATTTGAAGTCTTGTCTTAATCACCCCTTTCTTCTTATTTACTTATTTACCATGCAACTGTTGAGAATGCAGACCAACTTAGAGAAAAACCACTTGCTAAGTCAAAATACAGAAAACACAGTAGAAATATCAACTGGAAACCAATTGCCAAACTTCCACCCCTTTTCAAGGCGCTTCAACACACAGCTCTCTTGTCTCAGGACTTTTAGAGGCTTCTCCAGTCCTGGGCATAGAAAGAGCTGGAGACTTGAGCCGTTTGGGGATATGTCATCCCAACACAAGGATCATCAAAGATCCCTCCTAGTCCCACAGCTCCTGACAACAGAATGTGAAGCAGAGCTCAGAGAAGATCTTTGCAGAAGGACAGAACAGGTGACCGTGAGTAGACCACACTTTACAGTGGTGTCAGTTTTCATTATTGGAGAAGGAAGCTGTTTTAGGCAGACCAACTATAGAGCCATTGTATTGCTCTTTATGTAACTACCACTATATTACTACTTACTTCTACATTTTTATTTTCCATTAAAATTTTTACGTAATTATCATTTTAATAACACAGATGCGATAACATTGAGACAAGGGGGAATAGAGTCGGGAAGCCAGATGAATGAACGAACAATAAGATGTAAGTTTATAGCAGTGAAAGAGACTAATAAGTCAAAGATGAGTTTCAGAAAGCTCTCAGTCCAGAAGCCTGGAAAACAGAAGTTTGACTAAGGAAAACAGAAATGAGAGAAAACAATCTGCTTTGGAGGGAGGTAAGAACTCAAGTTGTATATTAATTACATACTGTACCCGCGGCCAGGCAACAGTCATTCCTGAGGCTTCTCAATTTTTTAAGAATGTAAATGTGAAAGGGAGACAAGCAGTCCCTGCTTTTTGCCACCTCAGATATCATTGATTTGATTCCTTGAAAGTCTCTTTAGACAACTCTGTTGACATTCTGGACCTTCCATCAGCTCCTTCATCAAGCTAGGGTATCACTCTCTCCAGTGTTACAAAGAATCCCAGCCAGCCTATAGTACTCCAAGTGGATGCTGGGCTTGCCTATGTAGGATTGCCATCTAGTGGACAGTGTGCGACACTTCAAGCAAGATTGCACATGAAGGTTGGTCAGAACCACTCAGCTTCAGATTTCAATCTTTATGTGCACTGCGGCAAAAACTCACCGACTCATTGTCTAGATAAGACATTATGACAGCTGACAGAACATGGCCACGGTGTGAGGCAGTGACAGCCAATGTGCGCTAGTCAGATGAGACAAATGCAACCTAACAGAGGAGACCAGGGATCCACACTGCTCCATTCCGTTTCGAAGTTTTTCATACCTGGAGAACAAAATGTACTTAATCATTAACATCATTTGGAAATCTTTATATTGTTTAAGTAAAGGTTTACAAATAACTCGATTGTTATTTTACCTTTATAGATGCCTTTCCTTAACTATTACGAGGTCACTTTTTTCATTGGCTCTTCTGTGTACATCTCAGTCATCTTAAACTGCTATAAGCTGTGCCTCACCCAAGGTCATCTCCCTGACTCAAAGTGCCCTAAACATGCATTCCCTCCTTGAAAGTCATTTATTTCCATGTCTTATCTCCCTTGCTGCACTCATTGCTAAAGGCTCCAAATAGCAGATTATGAGTATTCTATCATCAGGGAGCCTTAGGCCCCTATCCGAATCCATGTAAGCTATGGACTTCCTTGCCATTAAATACACATTTTGAAGAGGTATACAAATTTTGTCCACACACCAAGGACTTCACTGATCCATCAAAGCCCATGAGCACACTCTCAGAAGGAGTCTTGATCTGAATTAAACTTCTGGGAGACAAGTTATTACAGCCAAAATGGGCAGAACAGGCTGTGTGTGGACATGTAGGGGAAAGAAAGTTACACCATTTTTTAGTAAAGATGCCATGAATTTGAAAAGAGAGCTAAAAGGGCTATATGGGGATGGGTAGAGGGAGGAAAGGGACATAGAATGGGACAAATTATGTTAATTGTGCTGTAAACTAAATATAGCAATAATATTTTTTAATTCACATACTCTGGGTTGTTTTCTGAAACAAAAGTTTCTATTTTGCCAGTTAGTAAACAAACATACACATACACACACACCTGAAAATTTTTCAAATCTGTTGGAATGAATGAGATAGAAATGCCCTATCAGGGAACTGATGTACCCAAGATGCTACTCTGGTCAGAGTCTTGAGTAGCAACTGTCTCTATCCCAAGTGCCCACCTTCCAGCTGTGCAGATAACCCAGTTTTCTGTCAAAAATAGATAAAGAAAACATTTCCCCTGTACCTGGCAATCCTGGGATTTTTCTAAAGTTAACATTTTCCCTCTTCTCCTCTGTCCTCTCCCCCTCCCTCCCTCTCTCTCTCTCTCTCTCTCTCTCTCTCTCTCTCTCTCACACACACACACACACACACACACACACACACACACACACACACACACTCTTTCTAAGTGAGAAAAATGTACAAAGCACAAAAATATATTCCTTACTCTATATCTGCCCATAAATGGGTTTGAATAGTCAAACTGGGATTTTTTGTCTACCTTGTCCCTACTCCAAACTCCAAACTTCATTCAGCCTAAGATCTCTGGCACCCTGTTCCCATCTCTGGACCCCTCCTTCTTCCAAAGAAAAGAACTGGAGTAAAGCCCTCAGTGTATATTGGCCATATGCACAGGACTCACTCTGAATGCATGGACCCTCCTCACTAAGATAAGAGAAGCTCTGATGAGCTTCCCTGGGTCCACATCCAGATGTGAATAACTACGAACACCTGCCGTACTCTGTGGAATGCTTTCTCCCTTTCTCACAGAAGGAGAAGTATTATCACACCACAGGAAATCTTGGTCTTCTACAGAGATTTTCAATAAGGCTTTTAAAATATATATCTGTTTTCACAGCATGGTCCAAATATAAACATTTCATTAGACGTTAAGCAAATAAAGTTTTGAGAGGCTGCGGGGAGGACGTGATGGCAAGACATACTTAGCAGTTGCTGCATGTGGAGAAGAGCACAGTGCTGAGGGAGTACAAAGTGCAGATCCCTGTGCCTCCATCTCCACTAACTATAGACAAGTGGCAGGCAGTGAGCTGACTCTGCAGAAGACCAACGCAGAGCAGCATCGATTTCCACGACTGATGCATTTTAAACTAGAGGAAGGCTACCTCTGACACAGTTAGGCGAACGGCCATCTCAGAACTGGACAAAGCAAGTACCAGAAGGTTATATCTGTGGCCAAGAGCAAGTCTGTGGCCAGCTGCTGAGGGCTAGAAAGGATCAGACATAAACGAGTAGACAGTGGATAAACCCGGCACTCGGTGCCACACAACACAGGCACAGCAGTCATGATCACCTCTAGTTACCATGACACTGGTACCAGCATTTTCACACATTGTCCAGCCAATCCAAACTGGTCAAGTCCTTGTGTGGCACTGAGGACTTTTCCTGAAACTCAGCCCAGGGGAAAAAAAAAAAAACAAAAAACAAAGAAACAGATGAGCAGTAACCTCAAAGACCATGGTGCTGAACTTCAAATGTTATCTACCATGTAAAGTGTAATGAAAGCTCTGTAGCGGCATTTGCAGCTTCTCCCGCCCCAATCCCAGGTGCTAGTTGCACACTCTCTCCCTCCAAGTTGTGAGCATAGTATTTTCCAACATTTCCAAGTATCTCTGGAGGCAAGATTGACTGCAGAGAGCCGCTATCTCAAAGAGTATTTCATCATCACTTGATAAATTAAAGCAGAGTCCTAAGACCCATGCTGAAGTCGGCAGTGCATCTCTGCCTGCTCTCCACTTGCTGTCTGACGACTGACTTGAGCATTCCATACCATTGTTTGCCACTAACTACACCTTTACCCAGTATACCCACTGTGGACAAATCTAGATCATCACCTTTTTACCAGAGATTCGGGTCCCTCCTCAGGGTTCAACTTTGTCCCCTGTGAAGCCAGCAGCAGCAGGTGTCAGGATTCCCTCTCAGGACAGGAAATCTAGCAGCTGGCAGGTAAGCAGGTACCCCTGGGCCCACATCTGATCTTAAGTTGTTAGCAGAGGGGGTTGGTGTTGGGCTTGACCATGGACTTTAAAATCTCAAAGCTCACCCCCAAGGACATGTCTCCTCTGGTAAGACCATGCCATACCTCTTAATTCTTCTGAAAGAGTTCCATGAGCCTATTCCTATGCAAACTACAACTGCTGAACAGGGCCTTCAGTTCTATAACGTACTGCAATTTTTCAGAGAAAATATACAGAACAAAAAGGTGGTGGAGTGTGGAAAAAACAAAAGATCTTAGAGAGGAGGTGATAACAATCAAAGGACTAACTCTTGGTGAAACTATTCCAGGATACAATAGAGAATGAGTGCCAGGGATCCAAATGGAATGAGAATTCTGTTGTGGGTAGAAGGTGTAAGAAATGGACCTAAATATCCTTGTGTGGTCTATGATGACTTCCCTTTGGCCAGTGAAAAGTCTTCATAATCTTAGAAGAACAGTTCATCTTTCTCCACATCCTCGCCAACAACTGCTGTCTCCTGTGTTTTTGATCTTAGCCATCCTGACTGGTGTGAGATGGAATCTCAGGGTTGTTTTGATTTGCATTTCCCTAATGACTAAGGATGATGAACATCTCTTTAGGTGCTTCTCAGCCATTAGATATTCTTCAGGTGAGAACTCTTTGTGTAGCTCTGTACCCCATTTTTTAATAGGGTTACTTGCCTCTCTGGAGTTTAACTTCTTGAGTTCTTTGTATATCTTGGATATTAGCCCTCTGTCGGATGTAAGGTTGGTAAAGATCATTTCCCAGTTAGTTGGTTGCCGCTTTGTCTTTTTGACGGTGTCTTTTGCCTTGCAAAAACTTTGTAATTTAATGAGGTCCCATTTGTCTATTCTTGATCTTAGAGTATAAGCTATTGGAGTTCTGTTCAGGAAATTCTCCCCTGTGCCCATATGTTCAAGGTTCTTCCCTAGTTTCCCTTCTATTAGTTTCAGTGTGTCTGGTTTTATGTGGAGATCTTTGATCCACTTAGAATTGAGCTTAGTGCAAGGAGATAAGGATGGGTCAATTTAGCCAGAAGCTGGAAAGAACCCAGATGTCCCTCAACGGAGGAATGGATTCAGAAGATGTGGTATATTTACACAATGGAATACTACTCTGCAATTAAAAACAATGAATTCACGAAATTCCTAGGCAAATGGTCAGAACTTGAAAATATCATCCTTAGTGAGGTAACCCAATCACAAAAGATCACACATGGTATGCAGTCACTGATAAGGGGATATTGACCCAGAATCTCAGAATACCCTAGACACAATCAGCATATCAATAGATTTCTAAAAAGATGGAAGGAGAGACCCCTGGTTCTGGAAAGACTGGATGTAGGGGAACGCCAGGACAGAGTAATGAGAGGGGGTTGAACGGAGAAAAGAGGGCGGGAAGGGGGCTTATGGGACTTTCGGGGAGGGAGGAAACGGGAAAGGGGAAGTGATCTGGAATGTAAATTAAAAAGATAAAATAAAATAAAATTAAAAAAAAACTAAAAAGAAATAAATAAATAAATGAAAAAAAAAAAGAACAGTTCATTTATATTTGAAGACTTGCCTCCAAAATGGAATATTTTCATTTTTATCTTGAGCTATTCCCTTTGCCAATTAAAGCAAAAGTCACTTTTGAGGCTGATGTTTCACCATGGACCTGGAAAGCTACAGAGAGCTAGTACGCAGCTTATACACCCTACCCTTCAAAGGATTAGCACTGGAAATGTTTGGCTTCGGAGGCACCACTGTCCCTCTGGAAACCCAGAGACTTTCTTACCCACACTGTCAGGATTCTTCTGAGGTCTTGAATAAAGACAGTATCTTAAGGGTAGCTCAGACAGTACCCAATGAATTCGGGCTACTGGAGGACTTCAAGTCTGCTTCAGAATTTCTATGATCCTTTTCTCTACAAAATGTAAACTATCAAAGGACCAAACTTTCAAAAGTACTGTTCCTACTGTAACTTTCCTCTTTATACCTCTCCTATGAATCTTGGTCCCCCAGGGCCATGGAAATACCTGAATAAAGGAAGGGTCACATACAAGAAAGCGCAAAGATTAACATCTTAAGAGATGGTATGACATTATCTAAGACAATTCTCCTCATAGCAGAGGACTGACATTCATAGAGCAGCTTGACACTGTGGGGGTGGTTGAAGACACATCTTTAAATAATTTTGTTAGACAGAAGAAACTGGTATGACATCAACCCTGTTAGTAAGACTGGCTCTATTAACAATGTAGGGCAGGTCAGAAGCCACCAGAAAAGCTCTGCAGGTGGCTGCCTTCCACAATTATTACTGTATTTTTAAGACCATAAAGTACAGTTTGAAACTAAAATGCTTCTCCTACAATTAATAGCACATTTATGCAGTTATATGGAGCCTTTCACCAGCCCCTCAAATATGAGACTTTTTTGTTCCTTCTTATCAAAATACAGAGGGGATGATGGCAAGCTGATAAAATGCTCTGAGGAATTGTCTATTCTTTTATCTGTCCTTCCCTGGCCTTCAGTTTGCCAGATTTCTCTCTGTGTAGTTTAATTACATGTGAAAGGAATTCAAATAGCACACTTGTGCTATAGCATATTTGAATTAAATGCCAAGAAACAAAAACGTTTTATTATTTGCTTTTATTGCTATTCATTTGTATATTCATTTGACCATACTGACTCAAGCTGCTGTGTGCTCTCTTAAACTCCAAGTAGTCTGTATCCCAGAGCATCATCCAAGATACATAATTAGAGGGAAGAAATAGCTTTTCTCTAATGCTATATAGAGACAGCATAATCTCAGAAAGTTCTGTTTCCACCCATTGTGAAACTGTCTTATATAAATGAAACACTTCTTTTTTATGAATGGTTTACTTCTTGCCATTATGGTGCCAATCAGACATGCGTGTTCTAAAAGTTAAAATCAAATGGAAATCATTAATCAGACAAACACAGCATAGAGCAGTGGTTTTCAACCTTCCTAATGCTGTGACCCTCTGATACAGTTCTTCATGTCGTAGTTACCCCCAACCATGACATTGTTTTCATAGCTACTTCATAACCATAATTTTGCTGCTGTTTGGTCTCAGGCAACCCTTGTAAACAGGTCATTGAGCAACCACAATGAGGTCACAGCCTACAAGTTGAGAATTGCTGGTATAGAGGAAGCTAATCATTACTGATGGAAGTAAAACCTAGCAAGGAGAAATATTCTCATCTTATTGAAACACATACATGCAAACTATTTAAATTCGTGCATGGGTGTAGCTGAAGAATTTCTCCATTCAGCCATCCATTTCCTCGCCCTCAGCTGGGGATTTACTCTGAGCAAGAGGCACTAAGCTGTAAAGAAAGACTATCAAAGACTTTTCTTTGATACCGAAAATAGTCCATCCCTGTTCTGAATAGGTTTGCCCTTGTGTCTTTGCTCCTGAGGTAGGTCTTTCTGGCTTAAGTAAATATAGCTTGGTTTCTGGAGCAAATGCTCTTTCTTCTTCTTAAGTGTCACAGTGAGCTGGGATGATATAGCTTCCTGTCTTCTTTGTAGAAGCCCTAGCAAGCTTCCTAACATATGGCTGTCCAAGGTGCATTGTATCCACATTGCCAGCTTTTCCAATTTGTTTTCACTTATCAAAAGTTAGGGGAACTGCATGGAACCCATGTTCTTCCAGCAAATAAACTCAAGGTCAGGATTTACTGGTTAGAGGGTATCTCAATGCCAAATATGTGCAAATTCCTAATCACGAAAGACACCTAGACATGAAGACTGGGAAGTTTTCAGTATAATTGAAAATAGAGACACATCATCACTCTCTGACAATGGAATTAAGTGAAGAAAAACCACACACAAATGAAGTATCCGAATTATGGAATTCCTTGAGACTTTGAATATGATGCTAATCAAGAATATTCTCGTTTCCAGAGGCATATCTAAAAATAAAGAACAAAGGCCACTGGGAAGCAAATGCTCTCACTTCTCAAGCGTCTTACATTTTCCTTTCTGACAAGGTTGATTTATAGGCTATTGCTGGGTTCTATATCTTAGTTTGTATATCTGTGCGAAGCCAAGTTCTTTTTCACAAAGACTCTGGCTGATGTCGTTCATGACATTCTGTGGTGAAGATTTATACCCTGACCTTATCCTTTGGAAAGGACAACCTGAAATACTGAAGAAGTTGTGGCCATGGCAGATTATACCATGACTTATTTCTTTTTCTCAGAGGAAGCATTACCACCTGAAGGCAAAGGCCAAGAGCAGACCTCACTGATGGCAATAGCCTTGCTGAAGGGACATTTGAACAGAATCTGGGATTAGAATGCCACCGGAGGCTCTGATGGCCGTCATGAGACAAATATAGAGCTCTGACAAATTTTCATTCATCTTTGAACCCTTATGACATATCAGAAGACACTTAACTAGAAAGTCACCAATTTTTAAAAGGAGGAACTGTTCCCAGCACCACCTTTGTTTGCTTATTTGTAAAATCTTAAAAGCAAAGAAAATACTTCTCAGTGAAGTTTGCAAATTACACTCTGTTGACCTTCTAAAATAAACTTCATTTTTGGAATATTTTGACATTTCACTTACATTTATATTTATATTATTTATATTTATATATCCTATTATTTCTATTTCAGTTCCCGAGTGGGATTGAAAACTCAGTCCTGACTAATGGACTTAAGATAACAGGAATGGTGTGTATTTTTAATTCCTTAACTGTGCACTGCTTTGAAATGACTTCCAAACATCAGCATGAAAACTGTACCACTTAATTTTTCCAGAGTGCTATCTTCTTTAACAATTGTTTGGCACCTCGCTCCTAAGCTCTTCTGCTAGCCAAAAACTAAACTACATTAGAACCGGAGATGTGGGGTTCTGCGAAGCAAGGATCTTCAAACTTAGGTAAACGGGATTAAATCGGTTGTCTAAACCAGAATTGCTGGTCTTTGTTCTTACTCTCACTTCCTAGAGCAGCATCCTGGGCATCTTCATCCTACAACAAGGATGATCCAAAGGGAAAATCCCTATCTTGAGGTTTTATTGCTGTAAAGAGACATCATGACAATGGAAACTCTTATAAGGAAAACATTTAATTGGTCCTGACTTAAAGGTTTAGAGGTTCAGTCCATTATCATCATGGTGGAAAGCATGACAGTGTGCAAGGAGACATGGTGCAGAAGGGACTGAGAGTCCCACATCTTGATCTGAAGGCAGTAAGAAAGGAACAAGACACACTTCCTCTAGCAAGGCCACACCAACTGCAAGAAGGCCACAGCTACTAATAGTACCACTCCTTATAGGCATATGGAGACCATTTTTTTTCAAACTACCACATTTCACTTCCTGACCCACAGAGGCTTGTAATTATAACAAAATCCAGAATTGCATTCAGTCCAACTTCAAAGGTCCCCATAGTCTACAACAGTCTCAAACTTGTTTAAAAGTCCAACATTCAAATTCTCTTCTGAGATTCATGCATCTCTTAACTGTAATCACCTGTAAAATAAAAATGAAAAAGCAAATCACACACTTTCAACATATAATATCACAGGACATACATGACCATTCCAAATGGGAACACATTGAGGAAATACTGGACCAAAGCAAGACCAGAAACCAGGTAGACAAACTAAACGCTGCACTTCTGTGTCTGATGTCAAAGCACTCTTTAGATCTCCAACTCCTCTTATCTTTGTTGGCTGAACAATTTCTTTCTCTTTGGCTGGTGCCACTCCTTGTTAGCAGCTCTCCTCAGAAGATATCCCATGGATGGCTCTGTAATCTCCAACATTTTGGAGTCTCCAAGGCAACCCAAGCTTCCTCTTCATGGCTTCACCCAATGGTCTCTCTAGATCTCCATTCAGGAACACCCCTGACACATACCTGACCTCAGCAGCTTTCTTTAGTCATGAAGAGAGATTCCATCGTCCTTTTCTTCTATCCTTGACTCTACATCCAGAACCGTGTGGCCAAATCTGCCAAGTTCTGCTACATGCTGGGATTGGAACATGGCCCCCTTGTTCAATTACATCTTTACTAGCTTTCTGGTTTTGATGGTTTCCTTCCCTACCTAAACTTGGATGTCCTGAAACTTGCTTTAGAGATAAGGTTGGTCTCAAACTCAGAGATACACCAGACTCTGCCTTATGAATGTGGGACTAAAGCCGTGAAACACCATACCTAGATGTAAGCTTTTCTTTAATTCCTCTTCACAAGTTGAAAACTTAGCTGGTGGAGTCTTGCCCTGGGGTCATTCCATTTATTCCTTTACTCCATTCATTTTTAAAACTTTATTGGTTTATTGGTTCTTTGTGAAGTTCACATCATGCACCTCAATCCCATTCTTCTCCTCTCTCCTTGTATCCACCTTCCACCCTTGCAACCTCTTCCTCAATAGAGGGAAAAAACTCATTGTGGAAGCTATAGTATGTCACAGTGTGTCCAACAGCATAACCATTTGTCCACACTTCTTTGCTTACAAATGTTCGTTGCAATGACATGTTCTAGTATGTGGCCTCTGGCTTCTGCTACTATCAACACTGGAGCCTCACTGGGACTCTTCTCACATATCTTTTGATTGTCCTGTTTCATGGAGCTTCTATAGTTTGGGATATGTAGGACTTGCCTCTTCAAGTCGATGGGGTAGATGTTGGGCTGGACCAATTCAAAACCCTGGATCTGGGCCTGAGAAGTGTCTAAGCTGGCCAGTCTACCAGATCTCCTGAACTCATACTACCAGGCTGTTTTCTGCCCTGCCCCAGCTGACCTCCACCAGCAAGGGGCAGAGCCAGTTCTTCTGTTCTTATGAGCTCAGGGCCAGCTCACTCACCTGCAACCCCTGCCACCAGGGTCAGTTCTACTTACTGTGTGCCCAGGTGAGGTGAAGAACCTGTTCTCCCAAGTGCTGCAGCAGATAACAGACAGCGATCTCTCCTGCTCTTGTAACCTAGTCAGGGTCCTCTCCCTGGCCTATAGTAGTTGGTGAGGACAAAAGGAAGAAAGGGCAAAACATCATCTCCCTTTCCCATGGCACTCCACAGCAGACCAAAGGGAGGACCAAATCTCCCATGCTCATACCCTCAGGTTCAGCTCCTCTGAAACCCCCACATCCAGGGCTGTGCTGCCCAGGTGAGATGCAGTGCCCATTCTCCTAAGAGCTGCAGTAGGTAAGGGGCAGGGCCATCTCTCCCATTCTGATAACATCACCCACCAGATCTGCTCTCTTATCTGCTTCTTATAGGTGGCAAAGGGAACTGGATGGGGCATCTCTCCCTTGCCCATGTCACTACAGGGCAGACAAACAGTAGAGTCAGCTCTCCCACAGGGCCAGCTCACCTGTAACTCCTGCAACCTGGGTCAGCTCTATTGTACTTCCTGGACAATGTATGAGGTCACTGCTCTCCAGAGTCCTAAAGGTCTCTAGGAGCAGGGGCAGCACTCCCAAGATTCTCATGCAAGGGGTAAAGCCAATTCTGCATAGCCCTCAGACATCATTATGTCCCTAGTGGCAGCCTAGACCAGGGATGTCTGCCTAGTCTTTGGTGGTAAGAGACCCCTGCTGCTGTATGCCATAGACCCAGATGTGGTCCCAGGTGGCATATCGGCCAGGACCCCACCACAGTCTCAGATGGTATCACTGGCTACTTGTAGCAGGTGCTCCTCACTGCCCTTGAGTCTCCAGTTCTGCCACTCTTCATTGCGCACACATCTTTCTGTTTCTCTTCCTCTTCCATTTCTCCATTTATTTGCTACTCTCACTGATACCCAGGGTCTCTGAGTGTCTAGGATCATCTCATGAGTGGTCTCAGAAGCACTATACCCAACCTGCACATTACAGCATAGGGGTCATCCTGTACTTGGTCTATGCTAGGTCTCTGTCAGGGCCCCTGATGCCAAATGGTAGTCTTCTCGATCTCACTCCTAGTCCAGGTCCACTCACATGGTGATATGCAGGGATCCTCCATATTGGGCTCATTCACATCAAGGGGCCTTGGTCTCAGGCAGACTCGATCCCCTCTCTGCCCTAGAAGCCCATCCAGGCTTGTGCAGTGCCAGACTGGTAGTTATCTCAGAGTTACTTTTTTCAGAAAATGTTAGGTTACTAATCATTCAGCTGTTCACAGTTCAGAACACGGAATGTAGACATAGCCTCTCTCCTCTCTGCCACCTACTAATGCAATGTGACACATCAGTCACACCTGCAATGCCTTGAGGGCCAATGCCTTTATTCCGTTTCTTAATCTGTTTATATCATTAAACACAGGACTTAGCTCCATTCCATTTCCTGGTGCCTGTTTTCTCCTCTATCTGTATTTTACTTGTTCAACTTGTTCCTTTTTGATTATAAATCTCCATTAGAGTAAGCACTAATAACCACACAACAGTCAATATTAGGTTGTTTTGAAATTTTATCTGCCAACAGAATTAATTGAAAACCCTTCACTTTAGCCCCAGGCACACTCTTCAGACAAGGGCCAAATGCACACACATTCTTCATCAAAATATCCCTAGACAATATACTAAAATTCTCCTCTGAAACTTCTTGAGTTAGGCTCCCACAGTTCAAATCACCCTCAGCACCATTGTCTTTCATGTTCTGACTAGAATGACCCATTAAGCCCTACTTAAAGTGTCCAATTGCTGTTCTAAAACAAACTCCCAAAGTCCACATTACTCCAAACAAAAACATGAGCAAGCCTATCATAGAAATAACCCCAGTTCCTGGTACCAACTTCTATCTTAGTTAGGGTTTTATTGCTCTGAAGGCACACCATGACCAAGGCAACAATTATATGAAAGCATTTAATTGTGGGCTGGATTACATTTTCAGAGGTTTAGTCCACCCATTATCATCATGGCGGGAAACATGTAAATGTGCAGGCAGGCATGATACTGGAGGAGCTGAGAGTTCTACATCTTGATCTGCAGGCAGAAGGACAAGAATAAGACAAACTTTCTCCAACAAGGTCACACCTACTTGAACTAGACCACACTTACTAATGGGCCTATGAGGACCATTTTTATTCACATCACCACAATCACCAACTACTGCTTTGGAAAGCAAGTCCCTTGGCACTGCTCACACAGCTCTAGATGTCTTCTCTCATCCTGGCCAAAGTACACCTTCTGTACAATACCCAAGTCCATTTCTTCCTAAGACTTAGATGCGCGCGCACACACACACACACACACACACACACACACACACACACACACACTTCTTGCTTACTACACAATTCTGAGTTGGTTTTGTTGAATCTACTACCAGCAACAGTTAGGTCAGCAGCAGCAACAGCAACAGAAGAAATCATCATCTACTCTTTCTTCTTGCTCTCTGTCACTTTCTGTTTCTCATTCTGTATCTTTGTGTATATCCCTGTCTGTGTGTGTGTGTGTGTATGTGTATTTCTGTATCTCTCTCATAACACACACACACACACACACACACACAGGAGAAGAGAGAGAGAGAGAGAGAGAGAGAGGACTCATCAGATCAGTAGTAGGAGTATAGAGCCAAAGCTATTTATTTTTTGTGCTTCTTTAGTATTACAGTGTCATCAAGTGTAAGGCACATGCTCATTTTAGCAGCATCAAGCTACAGAGGAGAATATGCACCATTTAGCATCAAAAGTATACTTATATTTCTTCCATTTTCTTCTCTAGGAGTCTCTCCTATTTGTTTTAGTTTGGTTTTTTGTTTCTCTTGTTTTGTTTTGTTTGTTTGTTTTGTCTTCTTGGGTTTCATTATTTATGAAACAGAGACATAAGTAGAGCTTCCTTTTGTCTTAAAACACTTGATTTCTCATTTTTGCTAAACGTTGAGAATTAAATGATTTAATCTATTGATGGAGAATGTCTAAGGTCAGCATCTAAAGGTTAGCATAGGAGCAAATATGTTTAATATAGTCAAAATAGATTTCAGATCCCCCATGTACTTTTTAATAAAGTCTTGACTATGTATTGTAAAGGTAAGTTATTCTAATAATGGGGAGAGAACATGAAACAAACCAAAGAAATGAATAGTACAATAAAACAAGGCTACTATTCAATCAAATAACAATCTAACTTTGCTAAGCTAGAGCTTTTTATATGCATTGCTGATATCATAACTGCATAAAACTATGACTGAAGGGATCCCGTTGTTCTCCCCTTTCCTTAGACTCCAGAAGATCCTGCTGATGTTCCGAGCTTGAATCTTAGTTGTCTATCACTTTTGTTTCTACTATAGCTTTACAGTTGGTCGGTAACTTTCCTTTCAAATAAACTGCTTCTTTTCTATATTTATCACAAATTATAAATATGCATATACATTTGTTTAGCTCTTTTTAATTCTACTGTGTATCTTTAAGGTCTATGAGACTATAATTTTAAAAAGTAACCACAATGTTTTAAATAATGTACAGTAAATTAATAGATCAATGATACTAACAATATGTCCATATATACCCAGCCCTTTAACAAGATTTTTAACTCTTCTCTGGCTTAGTTACATCACCTACCTACCTCAAATGTTGTTAAGAAGCATCATAAAGCAAAATTAGTATTGTAAAAAGCAGTTAGACACTACTTCCACATTGAAAGGGTCAATAAGGGACAGCTATTTTAATGTACTATACTGTTAAGGGAAGTATTAAAAAAGTAGAGCCGACTCGTTCTCGCCCTAGTGCCAGCAATTCTCAACCTCGGTTGCCTGGCCAGCCATGCACTGGTGAGCAATGGTCTTACCTGTTTTTATCTCATGGAGACTCTGACTCTGAACTCCACAATCTCTCCACCCAGCTTGCTAGGTTCCCACTGGTGGGTCACTACCACACCAACAAATCCCCCATAACCTTTGTGGTGCACATCTGGAAAACTCAAGCTTTACTACTCAGATGAGCCAAACGCAGCACAAACTTAGTTCAGAAACAATGGTAACTCGACCTCTGGGCGCAACAACTAAAACCTAACCTTGTAAGCCTTATTAAAATCTGATTCCTCTGGTGGTGAATCCTTGCAGATCCACCATGATACTAGGAAACTCTAGCAGCTAATTTTACCCCTCTGCTGTCCCAGTTCCAAAAGGAACTAACTCTCTCCTGCTTCTTCTCTTCCTCTGTCCAACCCGGAAGTCCTACCTACTCACCCGGTGATTGGCTCCTTTATTCATTGGGGAATTGGGTCACAAGAACAGCCCAGACCCAACCACAACACTATACTACTGTTATTTAACTCACCTTACAATAGGTTCATAAAGTAACATTGGCAGGTATGCCTACCTCAGTACCATCAAGAACATAAGTAGTTTTGGGAATCCCACCATGTTTTTTTGTTGGTGTTTTTGTTTGTTTGTTTGTTTGTTTTTTAAGTCAAATAATTTATTAGCACATAGAACCCTCCAGAAAAATATTGCTTTATGATCTGTTGGGGAAGGAGCAAAGGCAGTGCTTGTATTGGTCAGAATCTTCAGTGTGCACTTCTAAACCCCAGCCCAGGTATGTAGCCCTCATTTTCATAGCTGCAGAATATGGTATTGGGTCAGGTAGGTGGGGCCCTGCTACTCATTTTCAACACTGAAGCTCCACGGTTTTCACTTTAGTAAAAGTGAAGCAGGTGGTGGCTCTGGGCTGTCTGAATGTACCTTCCGCCCCGCCAGGAGCAGTGCCTTAAGGAACCTTTGGTCCCTACTTTCTGGCTGGCGGTGGAGAAAGGGCAGGCCAGGCGGGCATGAGTCTTTATTGGGTTCACACCAGCAGTCCATTGGTCTTGAGGACATCTGTAAACTTGCAGATTTTCTTCTCCGCGTTCTTTTCTGCCTGTTTCTGTAGCCTCAAGAGTTGCTTCTTCTTCCGATAGTGGATCTTGTCCTTTTCCTTCTCTTTCTCCTCCAGCGTGGCTGTCACTGCCTGGTACTTCCACCCGACCTCATGAGCCAGACGTTCCAGGTAAGCAAACTTTCTGGTAGGCTTCAGTCGAACAACCTTGAGAGTAGCAGGGACCACCATCCGCTTTTTCTTGTCATAGGGTGGAGAGATCCCATCCAACACCTTAAGGCTTTCCAAGGCAGCCTGGCCTTCCTTGGTCTTGTGGGGCAGCATGCCTCTCACAGTGCGCCAAAAAATGTGGCTGGGCGCTCGGAAGTGGTAGGGGCCTCGAGAGGGGTTGGTATTCTTCTGCTTTCGGAGAAAGGCCAGATACTTTAACGTGTTTCTGTAGAAATTTCCAGAAATGTTGATGCCCTCACAGCGTACAACCACCACCTTCCGACCTTTGAGTAGCTGCTTGACCACAATGGCTGCCAGGTGGTCCAGGAGATGGCCTCGGTTATCCAATACTAGAACCTGCCCCTCCACTATCCTCGGCAGTCGCCTGGGAAAGGTCCCACCACATGTTTTATACTTGCAGGTCTTCCTCTTACTTCAGTGCCTTCCTGAGGACACACCACATCACTCCTTAATGGCCATCCAGTCTGCACTCATTCAACAAGAATGCTCTCAAAAAGAATCGAACATCAAAACACAAGAGCCTTAGAACTTCAAATATACATGACTAAAGAGACTCTTCACAATATATTATAATCAAAATATCAAAAATACAAAACAAAGAAACAGCAATAAAACTATAGCAAAATATCCCTGACCCACAAAGAAAAACACATCAGACAAATATGATATCATTCACTCCAACCTAAAAGCCAAGGAAAGCATGGAATGAAATATTTCAAGCCGTGAAAGTTCATAACTACCAATGAGGATTGCTATATACTGAAAATGTATGTCTTAAAACTGACAGGAAAATAAAGAAATGTCAAAATAAACATGAACTACAACCATTTCTGGCCACCACACAGGCGTTGCCGAACATACTGAAAGGACTAATACACATAAAGGAGGGAAAAGAGCATCCTCAATCAGGAGAGGACAGGGAGAGCAGTGTGGAAGACCAGTGAACAAAAGAGATGTAGAAGGAATCTGGATCAACACAGTGAATGAGCAAATGCCTGATACTAATCGGAAGAAAAGGAGAATAAACAGCAGTTCGACTGACTACACAAAAAAGTTGGTAAGCGTCTCATAACAGCCTGAAATGTGAGCAATAGAGAATGCAGTAGTAGAGAAACGCAGATGAACTGACGGGACTTACAAACCACGTGTAATTGTTTATTGTCTCCCAGAATCATACTTCAATGACAGGGAAACCTAAAGCCCAAGAAGCAAAGAATGGAAGTCACTTCATCAAGTAAGCTGAAAACAAGCTGATGTGCCCATTTTGATATCAATTAAATAGACCTCAGATCGAGACTAATCAGAAGAGATGAAGAAAGCTACTACATTATTAATAAGAGAAACAGGTCATCAAGAATATATACAATTGTAAATCTATGCAACAGATGTCAAATTTTATTTAAAAAAAAAACACCAATGTGTATCAAAGATCAGAACAACCCTGGTACAATTAATAGTGGGTGATTTCAATCTCTTATTTGCTTTTCTGTATGGGTGGCCCACACTAAAAATCAACAAAGAAACTTCATAGACAAAATGGACTTTTAAGACAGAATGTGTGTTCTTCTCAATAGCCCATGGAACTTTCTTTAAAATAGACTGTATTCTAAAACAAAAAGCAAGTTTAAACAAACAAAAGAATTCAAATAACTCACTCTATTAAAAATACTCTTGGATAACTAGTAGTCCCTGAAGAAATTGCAGGTGAAATTTTAAAATTCCTAGAATTAAATTAAAATGAAATACCTTCAACATATAGACAATGTGACACTAACTGGAAATTTTGTAGTTATGAGTTCTTTAATTAGAAAATCAGAAATATATAAATAGCCCGTTGATGAACCTCAAGGCCTTAGGAAACCAAGACCAATTCAAACTCAAAACTGGTATATTACAATAAACAATAGAGATCGGGGAGGATATTAATAAAATGGGAACTAAGAGAACAGCACAGAGTTAATTAAACAAAAGGATGATTTTCTTGAAAAAATATGCAAAACCAACAAACTCCTAGCCAAACTAAACAAAAGAGAAAGACCAGAGTTAATAATATCATGGATGGAAAAGGATTGTTTTTAATTCGCAGAAATAATATTGTAAAACTGGATATATTGCCAAAAGCAAACTCCAGATGATTTGGCCTAGTAAAGTTTCAATGTTGTTCTTTAATAACTAGAAAAAATCTTAAAATTCATTTAGGAATACCAAAGACAATAGATTCCAAAGAAATGCAGAGGGCCACTAGGGAATGCTTTGAAAGAAGGAGAGGGAAGATTGTAAGAGCTGGAGGAATTTGCTGTGAGGTTTGTCTCTAGGTAATGACAGAAGCCACACCCATAAAGTCTCACCAGCATGACTGCTGAGCATGAGCTAAGCAAAGACAACAATAGACATGCCAACGAGAACAAGAAATAGCTCAGTGGCCCTCAACCGTGCACAAAGAACTATAAGGAGTGCTGAGAGTATGAGTCTTCCCCAGAGAAGAGCTTGACAGTTGGTTATCCAATAACAAATAGGCACCCCTGAAAAAGTATATACAAGTAATATTACAGACCGAGCAGGTTGGACTTATACATTTAGGAACATATATATTTATATACACATACCCATCCATACACACACACAGACACACACAACACTTGATGAAAAAGAGACCATGAATTTGAAGAAGAGCAAGAAGTATATGGGAGAGTTTGGAGGAAGAAGTAGGATGGAGGCAATTATGTAATGTTATAATATCAAAAATAATCAAAGAAATATTTTTAAAGACTATGAAATCAAAAAGTATATGCACAGCAAAGGAAATGTTTACCAGAGCAAGGAGACTTCATATAGCAAGGAAAACATCTTTGCCCACTTATAAAACAGATGAGAAATTAACATTGAGTATATATGAAGACCTGAAAAAAATTAAACATCAAAAACCAAATCATTCAGTCTATAAATGACTGACTAATAGACCAGTGGTTCTCAACCTTCCTAATACTGGGATCCTTTAATACAGTCTCTCATATTGTGATGACCCTCAATGATAAAATTATTTCATTGCTACTTCATAGCTATAATTTTGCTACTGTTATAAATTGTAATGTAAATATTTGATATGCAGGATATCTGATATGTGGCCTCTTTGGAGGCTATAACCCACAGGTTGAAATAGATGATCCTCATAAGAAGAAAGATGGCTCAGCAGTTAAGACCACTGTCTGCTCTTCCAGTGGCAACTATACTGGGTGTTCAGGATCCCAATTCAGTCAAGAGCCTATGTCAGGGTGAGTTTTTAAGCACAAAAGCCACATCCTTGATTGACACACCTCAGTTAGCCAGGACAAGAACTACAGAAGCCAGAGATCAAGTTAGTACATTTAGGAACTTTCCCAGAACTATGGGCTTTCATGGATTAGGCCTGTGCTTTGGTTTCTGTAGGTGTTGCTGCCTACATGCTGGGTCCCAAAGCCTGAGTGGTACTTCCATCATGGAGTTAGCTGAGCTAAGGTCTGGGGACCTATAATATCATTAAGTAACTGATCTTCCTCTTTACCATCCTTGGTTTCATTTTTTTAATAACTGAGGAATATGATTTTTGCTTTTCAATTCTTTTTAAAATGTGTTTCCTGGGAAATATCTTTGAACAAGTTAGTCAATACATTGTGATAAATGAATATACACATATAGTCTGCATCTTAGGACATGGAAGAGTTTCCCCCAAATAAATAGTGGAAATTAGACCTCTTAGACAAATTCCATTCCTACAGCAATTCTGTCCAGCTTCTTTCATTACCAAATTGTTCACCCAACTTAATCATTAGAACCAGACAGTCTGACTTGGTGCCCAAGCCAATTAATACGCAATTTAAATAAGAAGCACATATAAAATTATTTGAGAGTGTTCTATAGTAATTGGGATTTAAAAAAAAAACACCTCTAAGTAGATAATCCATTACTTCCATATGTGCATTTGTAAAAAGTAATTGATCGTTGCTGACAATAATGAATTTTCAGAAGCAAAAGCTACCTTTCTCTTGTTCAGTATGCCTCCCTGCATGCAGCAGATAATATTATCTGCAGTGTTTAATAATATATATCCTTGGGATGGAAAATCACTCTGCCTAAAAGGTTTTCTTGAGTTTTTCAATTTATCATGTCAAGCTCTCAGTATTGGTAGACTAGGGAGTACTTCCTCAGTTCTCACTGCTTTCGTGGGTGTGGCAGCACATTATAAAGGACTCTCTATCACTGCTTTCCCCATGACCTGAAAGGAGATGCGTACACAGGATCCTCCTGTGGCCAGGTACTTACCAGGATGAAGATGAAAGCAGAGGACTTTGTTTAAAAGGCACTTTCAGCAGTTAACAGTCAGTTCCTATTTTTTTAACAACATTTATCTTTATAATCTCATTGCTAGGGATGGCTATGTAGAATTCTACCTCCATTTAATCAATTCTGCTGGGGAAATAAAGTTATTTTAGGTGTTAATTGTTAGTTGGGAGTAATTCAAACCAGTGTTCCCTATATGTTAATACACAAACATAGGTCTTTGTGAATAATACTGATTTAGTTCACTTTCTGGTAGTCATGAGCTATAGGAGAATGCAGAGCACTTGAAAGGCCTAGGCATTGACGGTGGGTGGGGAGGCAGTAGAGTTATATTAATCTAAAAGAGTAGTGATGGCTCTATTTAAAGCAAAGGAAAAGGCTTCTCTTACTCCTCAGTGTAGCCCTTGTCACCTTGCAAAAAAATATCATGAAATCAAATTAATTTTTAAAACAAAATGAGATGAAAAAGAAACATATTTCTAATAATGCAATACAGTAATCAAAAATCTGCTTACCTGAACAGTCTGAGAAAAAAGTAGTCTCATTGATTGTTAAAAACTACACAATGGTTATGTGTTGTTAACAACAATCCCACTGGAGGGACTGACTTTAAGATGCTCATGATGAAACACTACTCAAGGTGACATGAAGAGACTACAGTGAGGTGGGGCCAGGGAGTCCTTCACTACTTTGAAACCAAGATACAACTGAGAAATTGTTTTGTGTAGTCTGGGTTTAATGCTAGGAGCTGCTGCCTTCATCTTTAACGGTGAAGGTAAAGTACAATGTCAAGGGCCAGTGCTCTGTGGATGGTAGAATAGAAAGCTGTGAAAATCTGCACTCTTGACATCTTTATTGAACTACTTGCTGGTATGACCTTGAAACCACTTTAATCTCAGGCCTTCCACTTATGTGAGAAAATAAACATCATTATTTTTTGAGCTATTTTGTTACCAAAACAAAAATTTATTTGTTGCAGAAAGCATCGTATCTGATAAAGCAGCCAAGTTTCTTCGTTCAGTGTCTTCCCAATAAACTTATTTCTGGAGGAAAAATATATGCAATGTAAATGAAATGAAACCACAAGCTGAAGCAAAGAGAACAATCTCATGCCCTTTCCTTCTGGCTAAGGTAATAACTATGGTTTTCCTTGTAATAGTCTATAAGAAGACAATAGTGTTCCCTACTGTGCGTCTAGCAAGTATCCACTCACAGAATGCACTCACAGTGCACAGGATCACATGGTGATGAAGAGCATGGCTCTGCGTCTAAAGAGTTCATGATGTAGTCATGGGGCTGCCCCTCTCTGGTTACAGAAATTAAAGAACAGCAAAATCTCCCCAAGCTTCAGTCTCCTCAACACATCCTTCTCTGGGTTAACAATGTTAGCAAATCTGGGTTAGCAAATCTGGGTTAGCAAATCTGCCCCCTGACTGGACAGCACATAACAACACTTCAAAAAATATTGGCTGAAAAAAAAAAAGAAAAAGAAAAGAAAAAAAAAGAAATGTAATAAATAGGCAAAGACCAATATTACAAAAAAATGAGTCTAGATTTTCAATCTATTAAAAATTATCCACTATATAGCACAGATTCATTTTTCTTATTGCTATTGTTATTAAGAAATAAACAGATAAACTGTAGTTATCTCCTCAAGAGAAAAAGATCAGGACTGTAGCTTGAATCTGGGTAGTGGAGTGTTGATCTCCAATACAGAGTGCTATTGAGAGCTCGTAGAGGCCTTTAGAAGTAGGACTTGACAGGAGGCCTTGGGTCATTCAGATACACCATCTAAAGGAAGTGGAAACCCTCGCGCTTTCCTGTTTCACTTTTTATCTCCCAGCAGCCATGAGTTAAGCACCTTGCTCCCTGATGTGTTCCCTTCCATGACTGAAACCTCTAAACCTGTAAGCCAAAATGAGATCTTCCCCTGTTAAGGTGACTATTACAGGAAGCATTTTCACTTCCATACAGGTACGTATTGTAAGGTCGCCATATTCTTCCCTATACCTCTCTACCTTCCTTTGTCTCCCCTGCTTCCCTCTCCTGGATGTCCTCTTTGTTCTACTAAATGCTTGCACACTACTTTCATTTAATATTTGTACATAAATAGTTTTGCATAACTATTTCACATCTAAGACCACAAATGAAAGCATACAAAATATTAATTTTAATATTAAAAATTAATTTTAACTAAATATTTAATTTAATTAATGAAATTTAAACTTAATATCTAAATTAAAATGATTTAATTAAATTAATATGAGAGTTAAATTTAAATTAAATATCTAAATTAAATTTTAATTAAATATTTAAAAATATAATATTGAAAAATTAAGGCAGTCTTTCAGAAACTGGCTTACTTTGCTCAGTTTAATTTTCTCTATTTATAGCCATTTTCCTATAAACGACATAACTTTATTTTTCTTTACAGCTGAAAATTTTCATATACACAAAAACATTTACATGTGTAAAATCTCGCAGTTTCCTATTCGTTCCTTTGATATCAGGTACCTCAGTGGTTTCCATAATGTAGCTATTATGATAATGCTGAAATATACATTGATCTACAAGTATTTCTGTGATGTGTTGACTTGGGTACTTACCCAAATGCAAACTAGATCATATAGTAGATCTTTTTTTTATTTTTTTTGGTTTTTTTTGAGGCAGGGTTTCTCTGTGTAGCCCTGGCTGTCCTGGAACTCACTCTGTAGACCAGGCTGGCCTCGAACTCAGAAATCCGCCTGCCTCTGCCTCCCAAGTGCTGGGATTAAAGGCATGTGCCACCACCGCCTGGCATAGTAGATCTTCTTTCAGAATCTTCTATACTAATTTTGTAAATACAATACTGGCTTATATTCCACCAATATTAAATAAGGGTTCTTTTGTCTACATTCCCAACAGAATTTATTGTCCACTGTTTTAATGACTGTCATTCTGGCTGGGATTAGGTGTTACCTTTGCTATCATAAACAAACAGTCACACAAGAAGAATTCAGATAACATATTCTGGTTTTATTTACAGGTTATGCAATTCCTCATGAAAATAATTTGCAGTGCATATGAAACCTGCTATAGTTATATAAAACCATAACATATTATGTGAAAAATATAGACTCTGTAGCTTTACCCAAACATTCAAAGAAGTTAAATAAAAGTTTGAGGGGGAAGCAGGAAGTTGGAGCAACAATTGGGATATAAAATAAATAAATTAATTAATTTTTAAAACATTTACAAAAAAGCACTTTCTCTTAAAATCACAGAACAGCCTTGGTTGCCTCTCAAAACAAGGGTTAAAAATTATAAAATCAAACTAATTTTAAAACAAAAATAAGAAATAAGAGGAATACTTTTCTAACAATACGCTTGCAAAAATTTAAAAAACTGGGCAATCAGAGGGGAAAAAACTGCCTTTTTTATTTATTGTTAAAAACTAAATAAAAATGAATATATAAGCAGATAAAAACAAAATTTTAAATGAGTATGATTATAGTAATTTTAGTTTATTTTTAATTGTTTTGCTCCAATAATCCTTTAACTCAGTCAATAAACATTTACTCGGCACATGTCAGATGCCAGTCCACACAGTGCCCAAGCAATACAAGTGAGTGAAATCCCATCTCAAGGAACCAAAGTTCACTCTGAAGGTAGCTATGTACTTTAACAAGGATATGTTCATGATGCTAGAAGAGGTCTTTAGGGCAATAGATTTGAATAGTCAACAAATATTTTAATTCCACCAATAATGACACCAAAATAATTACTCTAATTAGTGATTATATCTAAGATATGAAAATGAACATTAATGAATGAACTAGGTAATTAGTTCCTGGGTCATTAGCAAGCCTCAAGGTCTGAGTATATGGCGTCCTTACCAAAGCCATGAAGCAAATGTCACACATCCTGCATTACCTGCATTAGTGTCTTTCGTGGAACAAGCAGTTGGCTTGAAAGATGTCAGGACATTTGAACAGCCCATTGGCTTCTTTATCTAGGCAGGTAGCATGGACACACCTGGTTTAAACAAAGACATCTTTGTACTTCTCTTACTAAAAAATGTCCTTGTTATGTTAATTTGTTGGCTTTGTGCTGCTTCTTCTTCTTTTTTTTTTTAATTGAAAAGCCTCCAGCCTTCCAGAGAGGTCAGGAAAATGAACTAAATGATATGAATTTTCTAGTAAAGAGCAGGCTTTCAATAAATGCTACTGCCCTTTTCTTTGTCTTGATTCCTCTTCACCCCTATTCCACAAACATGATGGAATGGAAATTTTTCAGTTAACATATGCAAGAGAAAATGTAACTCAGAACAAGCATTGAGCCTGCTTTAGTTACTGCTAATATTTCACAGCAAACACATTAAGTGTAGGGAGATTTATTTTCCATTCCATATTTACTTTAATTATGAGGTTGAAAATTATTTTGGAAATAAGGCAAAAATTATTTTGCTGAAGGAAATTATTGCACATGCAAATAGGACTAACAGTTCTGTTACCAGAATAAACATCTTTTTATAGGACTTGAGCTGATCTTTCCATAGCACTGAACCTGAGAATGAATATTAATTACAGAAAATCTTATTAAGTGATGCCTCTCTGCCTGAGGAATGCTAAGTCTGAAGCCATTTACCTACTCATAGAATACAGGTTCAGGCCAGGACCTAACTTCCTTGCATCCTTTGGGGCTCCCTGCAGATGGGTCTTATGGAACTCCTGCTCCCAGACTCCTGAAGACAGTGAACATGATATACCAATGAAGGGATGTACACACTCACACCCTGGAATAGTGTTCTTGGACAAGAGCATGAGCTTACAGCAAATACTTTTTGACCTTACCAGGTATCAGTTATATTTTGTTTATTTTAAATTTGTATACACATATAAAATGTGTCATGATCTAATCCACTCCGACTACCCCTCTTAAACTCACTCAGGCCCTCTTGTTAGAAACAGAGAATGATCTTGGTGTCATACAAAGTAACACAAAGCAAAAGCAATTCAGCAAAAGAGTTCTCTTTGCAAAAAGTCTGCTCTGAGACTCAAATCAGGTTAGACAGCACAATCGAACAGGCATTCATTCACTTGGTTTTAAGCTAACACAAGTGGTGTGTCTTTTTCCCCATAGGCTAAAGTCTGCCCTCACAGTCTCTTGTGATTGCCTTGTTTTAAGCAATCCATGCAAGGGAAGTGAGGAAAAGCAGGGAAAAGTCACTTGAGGCAACTTAAATTCTGAGAAGACTTTGTATAAACAGTGTTACCTGGTAAGGGGCATGAAAACTATTATAGAAACATTTTACAAGCTGACAGGAATAAAAAGATTTGGATTCCTCGTTGTAAGCAGAAGTTTTACATATTTGATAGAAAACACTAATATTTGACACTTATTTCATATCCCATCCCATCTTCATTCCAATTTCATATAATAATAATAATAATAATAATAATAATTATAATAATAATACACTGTGTGTGTCCAATTAGCGCCTATGGATATGAGATGACCACACCCAAAGAAAATGATTCTTCATTCTTCAGCAGTCATCTGCTTCCAATAGCTTGTCATCTACCAGTGGGCTCTCAGGAACCCTCCCCACTCCAGGCTGGAATTTTCAATTGGCATGCTGTTGTGCAGGTCTTATGCATTGAACCATAACAATTGTGTGCCTACGTGTACAACAACCTTGTCATGTCAGGGGGACAATATTTTGTAACATTCATCCTTATCCTCTGGCTCTGACACCCTTTCTGCCTCCTCTTTGAAACGTCCCTCAAGCATGTGGGCTGATAGAGACATGGAACTGAAAGAATATGCAAACATATGAGATTCCATGTGATAATTGGCTTCCTTAATAATAGAGGCCAAGAAGTCCCATGATCTGCTGTCTGAAAGTTGCCAGTTATACAACTCAGTCTGAGGCAGAAGACCTGAGAAAAGAGGACCATTGGCTTTTTCTGAACATTTTGACTCTTCTGTCCCAGCTCTCAGTTAATTGGATGATGGCCACCAACAGTGAGAAGACCAGACTCCATCTTCTTAATTCAGTCCACTGACTCACATGTTAATGTCTTCTGGGTACCTGCCTACTGAGGCACCCAGACAGGATTTACCAGTTATCTGTGAATCCCTTTGCAGCACCAAGGTGTTATAAAATCAGTCATCATATCTGCCTTTCCAAGTAAGCCTCATTTTGTGATTCTGTTTTCTTTCTGGAGCTTTCTAAAACACTACTGTCTAAAGAACATCCATGTGCCTAGAGTTAGGAAGCTTGACTAAATACAAACCTCCATATTGATTACAAATGCCAATAAATTCCACTTACAATTTTTTTTTTGTAGCAAGACTTTCCAGATAGAAGAAACTGTGTGTTGGATTGTGCTCTGGATTTATTCTTTACTTTCTGGACCATTCAAGTAGAAATCCATCCCATCTGCCCACCTTCCTCCCTGCTACCTTCTTGGACTAGTCAATATGTATATGTGTGTTTGTGTGTGTATATATATATATACACACACATTGTCTTTTGTCTTTGCAGCTAGTCTGCAAATTCTTTATGGACATGAACTTTTGTTTCCTCTGGCTCACTACAGCCATGACAATCCAATGAGAACCAACCAGTGGGACGAATATCATTTATCAATCATGTGGGACACCTTCAGACCACTTCTGGTGGACAAAGAACAAATAGTGAACAAGGACAACCAGGTTAAAAGTTACCTTAGAGCCATGGAGTAGAACCTTCAAGGCTCCTTTGCAAGGAGGTTTTTAAAAATTTAAGAACCATTGATTGGATTCCACTGAAAGCTATATGGCAGCCAAAAGAATAAGTCCCTGGTGCTTTTTGGGGAAATCATAAAGTCAATTCCCTTACCTCTGCACATTAGCTCTCTCTCTCTCTCTCTCTCTCTCTCTCTCTCTCTCTCTCTCTCTCTCTCTCTCTCTCTCTCTCTCTCTCTCTGTGTGTGTGTGTGTGTGTGTAACCAGCATATGACCTACACTGTCTCATCTGAATTTCATTTAGCTACTCACTGTACTTCTGCTCTATTCTATTGTTGCTTCTCCAAGGGATTCGGGGATGGCTCTGTGCACTGCAGTTTGAAAAACATGCTTTGCTTGTGTTCTTTTGACCAGTTTATAGGTTGAATCTGGAAAATAAAAATAAGCAGATTCCCATTATTCAGATAGAGCCTAGTAATAAACATGCCATGTTGATAAAATGTAATAATTCTTACCTCAGAAAAAGTGTGTACAATGTGTTGAGCCTGGGAGAAAGCTTCCTACAGGACTTACCCCTAAGAGGGGCTCTGATAAGTTAATGAGTGTAAGTCACTCAAAGAATGAGAAAAAGGAACTGGGAGGGCAAAGAGCATGAGCAAAGGTACAGGGTCAGAAACAGGCATCTGTGGTACAGAAATGCAAGAACTTTCACATTCACAGGAAGAGAGGCAGCCACTGATAAACATGGCAATGAGAGAGGCAGGGGCATTGCTGGCCCAAGGAGGTTAGGCTTAGCTCTAAAAAAGAAGTGACAATCTGAATTTTCAATTAACCACTCTAACAAGGTAGAGACCATTAAGAAGCAATTACAGCAATCACAGAAGCAGAAAATCAGAAATTAAGGTTAAACAGAGGATCAAGATATATTTAAGAAGACTTAGGAGAATATATTGACTGACCAGAGGAAATAATGTCAGGATGGTAGTATCCAACTAGGTGACAGGTACATCACTGGATTTGAATACAACAGTGGGTTTCAGAGAATCAGTGAGTGGAGTAGACTTGACCAAGAGTCAGGAAACCAACAAGTGCTGCTGGAACCATATTAATTCAAAGATTGTGTAGGCAAAAATGTCCGGTCAGAAGCATTGCAGCATGTGCTACAGCATGGCACAGGAGAAAAAGTTATAGAGTAACTACCATATAAACCATAGGTTCCAAACTGGCAGAAATGGATCAAACCAGATGTGTTTGCTTACTCATTTGTTCGTTCATTTGTTTGTTTTAATGTTGTCTCTCTCATGCAATGTTAAGAAGTACTTTCATCTATATTTATATTTTCAATATCAGATGTTTTACATAAAATCCCAATTCATGAGCCTTCTTAAAAAATTAAAAGTTCTTACAATATTGGGCATACTTTCCCATCATTGCCTGTAGCACTAAGGAGCTGCTGCCTTGCCTCCCTGAGGACTAGTCTTGACATTTTCTTACCTTCTGCTAGGGTCTGGATCACCTGTTACTTATCCTAATTAGAGTTAAAAGTAAAATATTTATGCACCTATGTTCCATAAAATGTTAGCATCAATGCAAGGCATGGTGGCATCTTTAATATCAGAATTTGGGAGGCACAGAAAGGTGAAGTTCTGGGAATTTGAGGCCACCCTGATCTACATAGCAAGTTACAGGTCAGCCAGGACTACATAGAGAGATCCTGTCTCAAATCAAAATGTTAACATCAATACATTTGCATTTTTTACAAACCCCAATAGTAAATAGAAGATTTTTTTTGAATTCATGTTTTTATTTTTAATTTTTTATTTTCTATATTTTTTTATTTACATTCCCAATGATTTCCCCTTTCCTGGTTCCTCCCTCCCCGAAAGTCCCATAAGTCCTCTTCCCTCCCCCTGTTCCCCATTCAACCCCCTCTCGCTTCTCTGTCCTGGGATTCCCCTACATCCAGGCTTTCCAGGAGGATAGAAGATTTTAATTGCTAAGTTATACTCTTAGTTTCAGTGCTGTGAATCAAATGAGCACTGGTTTTATATGGTTACCATGTAGAAACGGACAGGCAGAAATAGTACATATACAGAATTTAATAAAAACCTCTCTTGTATTACCATCTATAATCTAACAATTTTGGAGGTTAATATCAGCATTCAAATCATGTATTTTGATCAATTCAATCCAATTCAATTTCAATTAATTCAAATAAATCTTCAACCTATCAAATATAACAAGAGATAAACAATAGAAACCATGACAATATGAGTTAGTAATTGCCAGCAGTGGAGATGTTGTAAGAATCTGGAAGATTTGATACTAGGCATCCTCTTTCTGTTCCACCTTGAGAAAATGGAACTGAGAGTGTCATTTGATAAAATATATTTTTTATATTTAACTGAGGAATGATCTCATAACTTGCGCCCAATGTACCTATAAGCTTCATCTTCTACCCCTGAAACACATGAAAAAACATGATGTTTTAAGAAATTACTTTTGTCAAATTGACCAAATTGTGTTTCACTGTCATTATTCTCTCTTTACTTTTCCCTTAAAGACATACAATTTGTGAAATGCTCAAAACACAACTCATGGGAATCAGAATAAAAGAAAACAGAGGGCATCTTATCTCTCACTTGCTGGCTGTCTAAACTTCTAATGTTTAGTTCTAGTGGTATCAAAAAAAAACTAAAGTAATGCTCCCAGTATACAAAGACTTACTGGCAGAGTGGTGTTTTAGCCAAGCTGTTCCCATGACCTCATCCTGATGTGTTTTGGCCTTGCTTTTCTGTCCTTACTAATGTAGTGATTTAGAGCATGTTCCCTGGTTACTGTTCTAGAAAGGAATATATTTGCAAAGCTTTTTAAACATACATTTAAATTGCACATCCAATTTTTCCCTAAAGACAAAAGAAGATCAAATGATAATCTTATTACTTGTCATATTTGAGATGAAGATATTGAAAGAAAATAGATTGCAATTTAGAAATAAATTGTCTAGTTTGCTTTCCTGTTGCTGTGAAAAGACACTGACCAAAACAGACTCTGGGGGCGGGGGGAACATTTATTTCATCTTACACTTTAAAATCTGTCATTGGAGGAAGCCAAGGCATAAACTCAAGGTCAGAAACCTAGAGGCAGTAATTAAAGCAGAGACCATGGAGGAATGCTGCTTATTGGTTTGTTCTCCATAGTTTGCTCAGCCTTCTTCTTACACAACATGGAGCCACTTAGCCTTAGAACATTGATTCCCTTCCACACGCACACACATGCACTATTAACTTCAGTTACAATAACCCAAGACTTAAGAAGAAAATAGAGCTGAGGAGTTGGTGCCATTGGCAACAGCACTTGGTTCAAAAATGTGAGTCTCTGTGGTTAGATCTTCACCATGAATGTAGAAAGTTAAGCATAGACAGGAATGCCCATAATCCCTGCACTTGGGGTGGCAGATGAAGAAAGAAGATCACTGGAGTTAACTGGCTGTTCCTTATTCAGTAATAGACTCTGTCTTGGGAGAATATAGTAGAGAATGTTGACAGAAGACACCTGAGTTCTCCTCTGACCCCGGATTCATGCACAGTGCACCTGCATACATATAAACACACATGCGAATACCACACATACTATCAAGCATTTGCTAGCTATTGACTTTTCTCTTGATGCAGTTTCTTGTGCATTAATGACATTTGACAGAAGTGACATACATATAAGTCGTGCATATCACATGCAAGGCAATGAGAAAACAATAGTCTTGTGTTTGACTTCATCTGTGGAGGGAGAACAGTGTCACAACACAAGAAAGTCATATTTTGATCATCTAAGTCCCTAGCCAAATAGTGTCCCATTCAAACACAACTCCGTTCTCTATAAGGAATAATAAAGCATAAAATATATCACATAGTTACTCATTCTAATAAAGCTGAGAGGCACCTGCTGCATTTTAGAACATTCGTCTATTGTGCCTCTCCTAGAACTGGCAATATTAAAACTAATACTGCCAGCTGTGACAGGAGCAATCTTGCCACTCAAATCCATAATTACAAGGAAGAAAATAACTTAAAATGTAAATTGTCACTGCATTAGCCAACACATTTACATGTCTGCTCAGTCCAGGAAATTGCCATAAAAGCCCATCTTATTTTTAAAGGCCAAAATGTGAAATAATTAAGTTGTTTTACTCTTCTAAATGAATGCATTTATTTTACTGTAAAGTATTTTTAAAACTAATGAACAAATGGAGACAGAAGTGTTCAGACTTGAATGGCAGCTTGTTAACCAGGCAGAGAAGGGACAGCTGAGTTTCCAGACTTTTGTAACCAAAGTGAGCATCAACCCAGCCAGACTGGGAGCCACACCCAAGAAAAAAGCTCAAGCTGCCAGCTAGGGTACAGCTGCCTGGGCTTAGATTAACTTACTTTAAACTGCTTATTTTTCCTTAACTCAGAAATTAGTTCCTTCCTGTACAAGCTAAATGCCTTTGGAAAGCAGAGCGAGCTGTGCTAACTGCAGCAGAGACTGTTCCAGTGCTCACGGTGTGCTCCAAGCCGGCCTCATCCACCCCAGATTTTGTGGGTCCGTAACCTCCTCTTGACTCTTTAAAATAAGAGAAAAGGAAACATGACTGAACACTTTTTCTTCTAATTTGTAAACTTCATTCCCTGAGTTGGGACTCAATCCTAGCCTGCATAATTATGCCCTGGCTGACCCAGATTGTGGAACTGCTATGTAGACAGGGGAGACCGTGTCCTCTTGGAAGGAGCAGACCATGTCCTCCAGATGCCTTTGATAGTGTTTCTCTCCATGTACTGAGTGCATATTTGATCTGTGTAAGAAACACATTGATATGAAAGAGAACATTCAAAATAGAATCTGAAAGTAAAGAAAAATGCAACTCTTGTTTTGAGGCCATTATTTGAGACAGTGAATAATTATATCACTGGAACTACACAACTAGAATCCTGTCTGGATCATTTTTTCTTCCCTGCAATAAATTATTTAAATGAGCATTGTCTGTGGCATTTTTTTTTAAACTGTGACTCAGAGAGCAATGAATTTGGCAGCCCTAACCTTCATCTGCCACCACTGCACAGTCTAGACCTAAGATCTCTGAGATACCTCCTATGTGCTTATTTTCTTTATTCTAATCATCCTGCCAGTTTGTAGGAAAATGTCACCTTCCATTGTATTAGCAGCATAATAACCTTTTCTTGTATTCTAAGTGAAGTAAGTCATGATAAATAATGTCAACCTTAATTTTCTGGTATTTTACACTAAATTAAAGAGGAATCCAGTGTAAAATGCTTTGCCCCACTTTCTTCTAGCATAGGAATTTTGAGAGTTGATTCAAACCTTGCAAATCATAAGGAGGCACCCTCTAACTTACAGCAGCAGAAACAGAGGCACGAAGAAAGAGAGTGACTTATCCTAGCTTACTCTCACATGGTGTTGGTGGGAGATGCAGGCACGAGCTCTATGCTAGCAAGGCAGTACCTTTTGCTTTCCCATTTTGTTCTTCTAAAACAAATGCTTTTCTTTATTTGATCAAAATAACCAGTGTATTGGAGAAAAATAAAACCAACACCTTTGTTCAATACTACTTCAGTTCTTATAGCAGGTTATGTCAGAAAATTTCTTCTTCACACCAAAATCTTCACTTCAGGACCTAGTGAGCGTGTGAGAGAGAGAGAGAGAGAGAGAGAGAGAGAGAGAGAGAGAGAGAGAGAGAGAGAGAGAGAGAGAGAGAGAGAAAAGAGAAAGAAAAAGATCTGGAGAATGTGTGTATGTAGGTGTGTGCTTAAAAGCAATTATTTGACTTCATCTTCTAAGCAAAAATGCTTAGTTGGTCTTTTATATTGTATTTGGCAGCACTAAGTCAGCTTCCTCTGAGTTTTCCAATTTCATGAGAGACCTCAAACTTCCATGCAGTCTGTGGAACTACTACTGTTCACTGATGTCTTAGGGCTTCCACTACTGTGAAGAGATTCCATAACCAAGGAAATTCTTATAAAGGAAAACATTTAATTAGGGCTGAATTACAGTTTCAAAGGTTTAGTCTATTATCAACATGACGTGAATCATGGCAGCATGCAGGCAGACATGATGCTATAGGAGCGAGAATTCTACATCTTGATTTGCAAGCAACAGAAGAGGACTAGATAGACGTATTGCACACCAAGCATACCTTGAGCATTTAAGACCTCAAAGCCCACCTGTACAATGACACACTTCCTCTAACAAGGCGCCAACTCCTCCAATAATGCCATACTTCTTAATAATGCCACTCCCTATGTACAAGCACTCAAACTTACGAGTCTTGAGGTAGGGAATCAAGACTCGTAATCATACCTATTTAAACAACCATAACTGAAGACCAAAACTCTGGCAAATGCTTTGCCTTGCCTCCCATGTCTCATTCCTTCTCTGGCTCTATCATTCCATAAGGATTCTTTTTCTGTGCTGTTCACCAGCGTTCGGAAAATTAAGAAAGGTTTCACTTTACTCCAGACAATTTGATTTTTCTTCAAGTTCCCAAGAATTACCTCTGTAAATCCTTTCAACTTCAAGAAATACCCTATCTCCACACATATTTCCAATCAAAAAATTCTCCTAATTTTTCCAAGCCAGATTCTGCGCTGACTCTTCTGATCCTTATTCTTTGCATTCTTTTTCTTTCCTGCCTTTGTAATATGGTTTTATTGGAGTCATGTCATACTACAGGCTTGAAGGATTGTCATTCATCACCTTTAATGTGTCTGGGTTGAGACTGCACCATCTCCAGATTCCATGGCTTGATTTATGATGTAATGACCATATATCGCATGGTTAAAATACCAGAGTATAACCAGTAAATTTAGATCAGAATCTGAAACCTAGAGGCTAGGGAGATGGCTAGGTGCATAAAGATCTTGCTGTTCCAATCAATCTAGCTGAATTGGTGAACTTCACATTCAGCCTGCCTCAAAAAATAGTGTAGATATCTATAGTGGAAGGTCATCCAACATCAACCTCAGACCAAACACACACACACACACACACACACACACACACACACACACACACACACACATATACACACATACACACAAGCACTCACATACCAACTGCCCAAGATTAGAAAAAACTAAACAGATGAGGTTTGGGGTGTTGTTGTTTTTGTTTGGGGTTTTTTGTTTTGCTTTTGGCTTTTTGTCTCAATGGGATTTATAACAAAGTAAAATATGATAAGACAAACAAAAAACAATCCCTTCAATGTTGGACAAGATAAGCAAACAGAAGGAGAACTGGCCAAGAGAAGGCAAAAAAAGAAAAAAAAGAAAAGAAAGATCTACTCATTCATACACTCAGGACTGAAAGCTATAAATAGATCCAAAGGACCTAGTACAACCTGTGTAGGCTCTGAGCCTGCTGCTTCAGGCTCTGTGAGTTCATACAAGCTTTGTTCAGTTGATTTAGCAGGTCTTGTTCTTGTTGTATCCTCCATACCCTCTGGTTCCCACTCTTCTTCTGCCTCCTCTTCTGTAGGGTTCCCTGAGCTCTGAGGGAAGGAATTGGTGGAGACATCCCATTCAGAACTCTGTGTTCCAAGGTCTTTCTCTCTCTTTCTGCACGGAATGTTTGTCTGTGGGTCTTAGTGTTTGTTCCCTTCCACTGCCACTCTGACTATGACTGACGAAGACACAGATCTATAAGCATAGCAGAAGATCATTTTATCTTTGCAAAGGACCAGCCTCTGCTATGTTCAGAGTCCTGAGTGAAGGGGTGTCTAGGAGCAGCAGAACAAACAACTCAAAGGAATCGTGGCACCAAACTGATGGCCTGTGTTCTGCTGAGACAACTTTCAAGATTGCTCTCTTTCTCTGTGTTCTGCTTGAGACAGCTTTTCAAATTGTTCTCTTTGTTCTACTCTGCTTGGCTCTGCTCTTTCTCTTGCTATTCTAAAAACTCTCTGGATAGCTTATCTCTTGCAGATCAAAAGCCCAGTGTTTTATTTACATATCAATTCAGTCATTATCCCCAGGTTCCCTTTTGATTATTCCGTGAATCAGCATCTGATGACCCCTTGATTCTTAGAGATAGGAAGCACAAGCACAGACAATAAGATAGCTGAGTAGTGGGCCCCAGCCTGAAATTACCATTCCTACCACCCAAGGTCCTGGACCTAAACGCCCTCTGTCCCAGGATGACCTTAAACTCAGGAATCTTCCTGCCTTTGTAAGCATAAACAAAAAAACTTAGCTGGATAGGATCTTGCCACCACTTGGTAAATCTCTATCTCCTTCCTTAGTATCTTTCTGACAAGCTGGCTCATAGATTCTTTAGATCTGTGAAGCTACTTATATAATTCATATTGCATCCTTATATTTTGCATAGTTGAGAAATTATATATTTTTTTGAACTTATGTTTTCAGTGTTCTTTCAGCCTTAAGGGCTGTCCTGAAGGTCACAGCCTTTTACCATTTTACTGAGACTTAGACACGCCTTCACGTCCCAGACTCACGCTGTCTCTGATTATCATAGAGACATTAACCTTGGTAGAGAGGACATTCATCAAATGAAGGAGGAACAGGAAAATATGTACACTATTATACAAACAAGTCTTGTACCCAAGGCATCCATCAACACTTGTGGAGGCCCACACCCTACAGGCTCTGTTCCAGGGGCTGGAAACCATACCACACTGTCCCTTATGTGGCCAAGCCAGACTCAGCAACTGTTACTTTTTTAGCCTAGCTGTATTTAGTTTTACCCTAGGTCTCTGGGTTATCTAGTCTCTGGTTCTTAGTCACCTAAGAACCAGTTATAGATTCCATTTTGTAGAGTAGGCCTTAAGTCAAATGGCATTGCTTGGTTACTTCCATAAGGTTGGCATCATCATTGCCCTGGCACATTTTGCATGCAAAACAGATTGTAAGTCAAAGGGTTTATTGTTAGATTGGTGTTTGCATTTCACTTTTGGTAGCCTGCAGAGTACTTTCCCATACCAAATTGGGAGTCATGGATTCCAGGTCATCTTGCCTCACTCAACATTTCAGGATCCAGTCAGAACTTTAGGCATCAAAGACTGAATAACAATTGCTGGCTTGGCTTTCTTAATGCCTAATGAATTCTGTTTTTCCCTACCTTTCCCTTCCCCTTTAAAAATATTTTATCACCCCTGTTTAGCAGGAAGAAGCCATGAAGAATTGTCAGCCCAAATTTCCTGGGTTTGGGGGTCTAGAAATGATTATTCTATAGATTGACATTCTAGGGAATTTGGAAATGGTCATAATATTGAACAGGGAGGAAATAGGTGGAATTGATTGTGTAGCCATAATCTTAATTGGTAGAAATCTTTATAATTGATACAATGTTAAAACTATATTTTCTTACATTAGAACATTTCATTGGTATGAGTTTCTTATTTTGACACAAGTTTGGGATTAATATTTTTACCTTTAGACAGGCACTGTGCCTATGCAACTCATCTAAAAATACAAGAATTACACCCAGTCCTTCTAACTGCAATTAACAACTAACTGTTTTTAGTTGATTGAGCAATACAAGTTAAGGGCCAGTTAACAAACTCAAGGCTCTGAATTAATTATTAAAGAGTGTTTTTGAAATATTTCAATTAGAAATAGCTGAGCATAGACAAGGTTTAATAGTCAGATATATTTTATATAGATAGTCTTCAAAAGCATCAGAAATCCACATATTTTGACATTTAATATTATTTCATTATTAAGGATCATTTGTAGACAAATGAGATTTGTCTGCTCCTGACAGTACCTCCTTCTTGGTTCAAAAATTGGAGCATCTTCATCTCCAGGCTAGGTTGCTTTTGTGGCAAGGCAGCCACTGGGAAGAAATTGTCCATTTCATCTACAGACAATACTGTCCAGAGAAGGACACGTTTTGCAGAATAGTGAACTAATGGCTTTGCTGAGATGGGGTCAGTGGCCCTTCAGATTTCTGCATAATAAGTCTGTCAGATAGATGATCCTCAATCAGAAGGCCAAAGACAAATGCTCTTGAAGTCTGTCCAGAGTAAGCTGTGTCTACATTAGGTTAAGTTTGGAAGCTATGTTTCGTGCTTCCTATGTTTTCAGGCAATATTTAGTCATTCTCAGATTTCTGATGGGGTTGAAGACTAGTTTTAGTCCCATATTCACACTCAAGCTGCTTAACATAGAGGTTTATAGAGTAGATGACATGGTTTTCCAATGATGTTACAGGCTAACAATCTAAACAGGATCTAGAAATAGAATCATAATTCTTTCAGTTAGGAAAGATGTTAGATTACTTTAAGTTGACCAATTGATGGACTGGATGTAATTTGTACCTCATACTGTGTAATTTACTTAATTGTTATGGTCTTGTTCAATTTAAATCTGGAAGAAGAGATTTTTATTTTTTTATTGGACAGAAAATGTGTGATGTATGGGGAGGAGCTGATTACTAAAATCTGGTTCCTTAATTGGTTTATGATAGCATCAATAAAAGAGGTGGAAGCCAATTGCTGGGCGAAGAGAAAGGTGAGTTTTACAGCCTTGACAGGAAAAGAGGGAGACAGAGGGAGAATGGCGATTCAGAGCAAGCAGTGGTGTGAAGGAAGAGACTGATATTAGGTCTCAGGGCACTGATAATTTGTAGCCTCCACCATGTGTGGAGACCAAGGAGGATGGGGCAGGATATTCTATGCCCAGTCACTGAGTTATCTGGCTAGTTATAAAATATTAAGACTGTCTGGTGTTTTTCATCCACAATGACTAAAGTAGGCAGTAGAAATAGCACAGCCAGGGCAGTCATTGGCAGCTTGGCGGAGCTTGCCTTGAGAGGTTGAGGGAGCTTGGTCAAAGCTCTCAGAAAGAACTAGCAGGTTTTAAAATTACATGCAGCACAGTCACAGTTCTGAAAGCTTCATTTGATGATAAGAGATAACCATGACAAGGTTCACTCATCCTCTTTATTTGGAAACTTCAATAGGATTGTCTTCTTATATTTCAGGAAGTTTCCACTGCAGTTGGTTTCCCTACTGCCCTTCAAAAGCCTTTCAATTATAGCTGTCCCTCCAACATACCCTCCTTCAACAAAATCTCCTCTCCCCTTCCCCACCTGGACTTCTATTCCTGTCCCCACTTCCAGCATCAGTTCACCCATAAAATCTATTTTATTTTTGCTTCCCACTGAGCTAGTTCCCACCTAGTGTCTTCCTCTGTGCCTTACCTCTCTGGGTCTACAGATTGTAGCTTGGTTATCACTTATTTAATGGCTAATATCCAGATATCAGTGAAAATATGTACCATATTTATCTTTCTGGGTTTGAGTTACCTCGCTCAGGATGACTTTTTTCTCTAGTTCCATCTATTTGCCTGCAAATTTTATGATGTCATTTTTTTAATGGGTGAGCAATATTCCATGATGTAAATATACCACATTTTTTATTCATTCTTCTGTTGAGGAATATAGGTCATTTCCAATTTTTACCTATTAGGAATAAGGCTGCTGTGAAGATAGCAGAGCAGGTGTCCTTGTAGGAGGATGACACATACTTTGAGTATATGTCCAAGAGTGGTAAAGCTGAATCTTGAGGAAGACTGGTTCCTATCTTTCTGAGGAAATGTCACACTGATTTCTATAGAGGCTATATACAAGTTTATACTCCCATCAGAAATGGAGGAGTTGTTCCCCTGCTCCACTTTCTTCCCGGCATGAGCTGGCACTTGTTTTGTTGGTTTTTGCCTTTCTGATTTATGCAAGATAACATCTTAAAGTAGTTTTGATTTGTATTTCCATGATGGATAAGAAGCTCAACATAACTTTGTTTCTCAGCTATTTGGGTTTCGTCTACTGAGAATTCTTTTTAAATTTGTATCCAATTTGTAATTGGATTACTTGACTTTTTTGATATCTATTTCCTTGAAATTGTTGTAGATTTTGGATATTAGTCCACCTTTAGGCTGCCACTTTGTCTAAATGGCAGTGTTCTTAACCATGCATAAGCTTTCAGTTTCATGAGGTCCCCTTAATTGTTGGTCTTAAGGCCTGTGCTAAAGGTGCTCTGTTTTGAAAGTCTCCTCCTATGCCAATGAGGTCAAGGCTATTCCCCACTTTCTCTTCTATCAGGTTCAGTGTGTATGGTTTTACGTTGAGATGAAATTTTGTACAAGTGATAAATATGGGTCTATTTGCATTCTTTTACATGCAGACATTCAGTTTGAGCAGTGCCATTTGTTGAAAATAATGTCTTCTTTCCAATGTGTGTTTCTGGCCTTGATATATATATATATATATATCATCAGCAAAACCATCCAGGATCTCAGCAAAACCATCCAGGATCTAAAAAAGGAAGTAGAAACAACTAAGAAATCACAAAGGGAGACAACTTTGGAGATAGAAAACCTTGGGAAGAAAGCAGGAGTCATAGATGCAAACATCAACAATAGAATACAAGAGATGGAAGAAAGAATCTCACGTGCTGAAGATACCATAGAAAGCATCGACTCAACAGTCAAAGAAAATGCAAAATGCAAAAAACGTGTAACCCAAAACATCCAGGAAATCCAGGACACAATGAGAAGACCAAACCTAAGGATTATAGGTATAGATGAGAGTGATATATATATATATATCAGACAGATATATATATATATATATATATATATATATATATATATATATATATGTGTGTGTGTGTGTGTGTGTGCGTGCGTGCATGTGTGTGTGTGTGTGTGTGTGTGTGTGTGTGTGTGTGGTGATCATATGAAGCTAAAGAACTTCCTTTCAAGATCTGAGAAAAATTCTACAGGAATTTTGATGGGGGTTTCACTAAATCTGTAGCTTGCTTTTGGTAGGATGGACATTTTTACTGTGCTAATCCAGGAAAATGCATACAGTGGAAAGGAAATGAATAAAACTGTTCAAGAACTGAAGATAGAAGCAGAATTAATGAATAAAACCCAAACTGGGGGGAATTTTGGAAATGAAAAACTTGGGAATTCATATAGGAAATACAGAGGCATGCTTCACCAAAACAATAACAAGAGATAGAAGAGCCCCAAATGTTGAAGAAACAATAGAGGAAATAGATACCTTACTCAAAAAAAAAAAAAGAGGATTCAATCTAAAAACTCCTGACACAAAACATCCAGAAAATATGGGATACTATGAAAAAACCAAACAAAAGAATAATAGGATATAGGAATAAGAAGAAACCCAGCTCAAAACCCAGCTCAAAGGCCCAGAAAATATTTTCAACATCATAGAAGAAATGTATTCTAACCTAAAGGAGATGATGATAAAGGTACAAGTATACATAATACCAAATAGATTGGACTAGAAAAGAAAGTCCCCTTACCACATTATTGTCAAAACACTAAACATACAGAACAAAGAGACATATTAAAAACTGCAAGGGAGAGTTGGGACCTCCAGGCTCAGAGACAGACAGGCATAATATCGCTTGGGTCTCAGGCAGCTTGTGTGTACCCTGCTCCCAAGAGCTGGGCAGATCTGCAGTAACTGGCACTCCAGCTCTGCTGTGGGACTTCTGCCTTGCAGAGAGACCCCTGCACTGGGCAGGAGCCTACCAGCTTCCCTTTGGCGACCTCTGTTCCTGGATAAACTGCACTGAGGAGACAGGTACCCAGGATCCCCCCAATATAACATCGCTTGGGACACAGCCTGTTGGGGCTTCCATCTGTGCCAAAGAGCAGGACAGCACTGCGGTCGTCTGGGCGCCAGCTCTGCTGTGGGCCATCTCCCCTGCAGAGTGAACTGCACCACCGAGAGAGTGCAGAGTGCACTCCGCAATCTTTGCTCCAGCATCAGGGCAGTTTGGACGGCCAGGCTCAGAGACAGACAGGCATAATATCGCTTGGGTCTCAGGCAGCTTGTGTGCACCCTGCTCCCAAGAGCTGGGCAGATCTGCAGTAACCAACACACCAGCTCTGCTGGGGGATTTCTGCCCTGCAGAGGGACCCCCCGCACACCCCCTTCTGGGAGAGATCACACACTCCTGCACAGGGCGGGAGCCTACCAGCCTCCCTTTGGTGGCCTCTACTCTGGTAATCCACTACGCTGAGCCTTTGGATGTGCAGGGATTCCCCAATATAACATCACTTGGGGCAAGGCACATCAGGGCTCCAAAGTCACTCAGGAGCAGGGCAGGCCCCAGAAATCGGTGCCAGGGGAATCCCGGTAATCCAGGGGGGTCAGAAATAGCTTTTCAGGCTCACAGGAGGTCCAACCAACAGCCAATGACAGCAGGACCAACGAACACCAGAGGTATCCAGATGGCAAAAGGCAAATGTAGGAACGTTACTAACAGAAATCAAAGTAATAAGGCACCATCCGAACCCAACTCTCCAACAGCAGCAAGTCCTGGATACCCCACCACACCCGAAAGACAAGATCTGGATTTAAAATCACTTCTCATGATGCTATTAGAGGATCACAAGAAGGACACAAATAAATCTAATAAAGAATTACAGGAGACCATGAATCAACGTTTAGAAGTCCTTACAAAGGAAACACAAAAATCACTTAGAGAAATGCAGGAGAACATGGATCAACAGATGGAGGCCCACAAGGAGGCAACACAAAAATCGCTTAAAGAAATAAATCAACGGGTAGATGCACTTTCAAAGGAATCACAAAAATTGCATAAAGAAATGCAGAAGAATATGGGTCAACAGATGGATGCCCATAGGGAGGCAACATAAAAATTGCTTAAAGAAATGAATCAACGGATAGATGCCCTTACAAAGGAAACACGAGAACTGCTTAAAGAAATGCAGGAGACGATGGATCAACAGATGGAAGCCCATGAGGAGGAAACACAAAAATCGCTTAGAGAAATACAGGAGAACTTGGGTCAACAGGTAGAAATCCTGAAAGAGGACACTCAAAAATACCTTAAAGAAATACAGGAAAATACAAACAAACAAGTGAAGGATCTCAGCAAAACCATCCAGGATCTAAAAAAGGAAGTAGAAACAACTAAGAAATCACAAAGGGAGACAACTTTGGAGATAGAAAACCTTGGGAAGAAAGCAGGAGTCATAGATGCAAACATCAACAATAGAATACAAGAGATGGAAGAAAGAATCTCACGTGCTGAAGATACCATAGAAAGCATCGACTCAACAGTCAAAGAAAATGCAAAATGCAAAAAACGTGTAACCCAAAACATCCAGGAAATCCAGGACACAATGAGAAGACCAAACCTAAGGATTATAGGTATAGATGAGAGTGAAGATTTGCAACTTAAAGGGCCAGTAAACATCTTCAACAAAATTATGGAGGAAAACTTCCCTAACCTAAAGAGACAGATGCCGATGAATGTACAAGAAGCCTACAGAACTCCAAACAGACTGGACCAGAACAGAAATACCACCCGTCACATAATAATCAAAACATCAAATGTACTAAACAAAGAAAGAATATTAAAAGCAGTAAGAGAAAAGGGCCAAGTAACATACAAAGGAAGACCTATCCAAATCACATCAGATTTCTCACCAGAGACTATGAAAGCCAGAAGATCCTGGGCAAATCTCATGCAGACACTAAGAGAACACAAATGTCAGACTAGACTACTATACCCAGCAAAATTCTCAATCACCATAGATGGAGAGACCAAGATATTCCATGATAAAACTAAATTTTCACAGTATCTTTCCACAAACCCCTGCAAAGGATAATAGGTGGAAAATGCCAATATAAGGAGAGAAACAACACCCTGGAAAAAACAAGATAGTAACCTTCATTCATCAAACCCAAAAGTAGATAAGCACTCAAAAATAAAGATAGCATCAAGAATAGCAGGTGGCAGTAATCACTATTCCTTAAACTATCTTAATATCAATGGTCTCAATTCCTCAATAAAAAGACATAGACTAACAGACTGGATACGTAAACAGGACCCAGCATTTTGCTGCGTGCAGGAAACGCACCTCAGGGTCAAAGACAAACACTACCTCAGAGTAAAAGGCTGGAAAACAATTTTACAAGCAAATGGCCCCAAGAAACGAGGTGGAGTAGCCATCCTAATATCGGATAAAATTGATTTTCAACCCAAAGTCATCAAAAAAGACACAGAAGGACACTACATACTGATCAAAGGAAAAATCGACCAAGAAGAACTCTCAATTCTGATTATCTATGCTCCAAACACAAGGGGACCCTCATTCGTAAAAGAAACTTTACTAAAGCTCAAAGCACACATCGCAACTCACACAATAATAGTGGGTGACTTCAACACCCCCCCCCGCTCTCTAAAATGGATAGTTCAGGAAAGCAGAAACTAAACAGGGACACAGTGAATCTAATTGAAGCCTTGGACCAAATGGAACTAACAGATATATATATATATATATATAGCATTTCATCCTAGAACAAAAGAATACACCTTCTTCTCAGCACCACATGGTACCTTCTCAAAAATCGACCATATAATTGGTCACAAATCAGACCTCAACAGATATAAGAAGACCGAACTAATCCCATGCCTCCTATCAGATCACTATGGAATAAGGGTGGTCTTCAATGGCAACAAAAACAACAGAAAACCCACATACACCTGGAGGCTAAACAATGCTCTACTCAATGATAACTTGGTCAAGGAGGAAATAAAGAAAGAAATCAAAGATTTCTTGAAATTTAATGAAAATGAAGGCACAACATACCCTAATTTATGGGACACAATGAAAGCAGTGCTAAGAGGAAAATTCATAGCCCTGAGTGCCACCAAAAAGAAACGGGAGACAGCATACACTCATACACTAGCAGCTTAATGGCGGCACATCTGAAAGCCCTGGAACAAAAAGAAGCAAATATATCCAAGAGGAGTAGAAGGCAGGAAGTCATCAAACTCAGGGCTGAAATCAATCGAGTAAAAAAAATAAAACCATAAATAGAATCAACAAAACGAGGAGTTGGTTCTTTGAGAAAATCAACCTGATAGATAAGCCCTTAGCCAGACTAGTCAGAGGGCACAGACACAGTATCCAAATTAATAAAATCAGAAACAAAAAGGGAGAGATAACAACAGAAACTGAGGAAATTCAAAAAATCATCAGATCCTACTACAAAAGCCTGTATTCAACACAACTAGAAAATCTCAAGGAAATGGACAATTTCCTTGACAGATACCAAATGCCAAAATTAAATCAGGATCAAATAGACCATCTAAACCATTCTATAACCCCTGAATAAATAGAAGTTGTCATTGGAAGTCTTTCAACCAAAAAAAGCACAGGTCCAGATGGTTTTAGTGCAGAATTCTATCAGACCTTCAAAGAAGACCTAACACCGATACTCTTCAAACTATTCCACAGAATAGAAACAGAAGGAACACTACCCAACTTGTTCTATGAAGCCACAATTACACTAATATCAAAAGCAAACAAAGATCCGACAAAGAAAGAGAATCTCAGGCCAATCTCTCTTATGAATACCGATGCAAAAATACTCAATAAAATTCTTGCCAACCGAATCCAAGAATACATCAAAACAATCATTCACCAAGATCAAGTAGGCTTCATCCCAGGGATGCAGGGATGGTTCAATATAAGGAAATCCATCAATGTAATCCACTATATAAACAATCTCAAAGAGGAAAACAACATGGTCATGTCATTAGATTCTGAGAAAGCATTTGACAAAATTCAGCATCCTTTCATGCTAAAGGTCTTGGAAAAATCAGGAATTCGAGGCCCATATCTAAACATAGTAAAAGCAATTTACAGCAAACCGGTAGCCAACATCAATCTAAATGGAGAGAAACTTGAAGCAATCCCACTAAAATCAGGGACTAGACAAGGCTGCCCTCTCTCTCCATATCTTTTCAATATAGTACTTGAAGTTCTAGCTAGAGCAATTAGACAACAAAAGGAGGTGAAAGGGATACAAATTGGAAAGGAAGAAGTCAAACTATCACTATTTGCAGACGATATGATAGTATACTTAAGTGACCCAAAGAACTCCACCAGAGAACTCCTACAGCTAATAAATAACTTCTGCAAAGTGGCCGGATATAAAATCAACTGAAGCAAGTCAGTAGCCTTCCTATACTCAAAGGATAAGCAGCCTGAGAAAGAAGAGAAATGTTACCCTTCTCGATAGCCACAAGCAATATAAAGTATCTTGGTGTGACTCTAACCAAACAAGTGAAAGATCTGTATGACAAGATCTTCAAGTCTCTGAAGAAAGAAATTGAAGAAGACCTCAGAAGATGGAAAAATATGCCATGCTCATGGATTGGCAGGATTAATATAGTGAAAATGACCATCATGCCAAAAGCAATATACAGATTCAATGCAATCCCCATCAAAAATCCAACTCAATTCTTCATAGAGTTAGAAAGAGCAATTCAAAAATTCATCTGGAATAACAGAAAATCCAGGATAGCTAAAACTATTCTCAAGAGCAAAAGAACCTCTGGGGGAATCAGTATCCCAGACCTCTAGCTGTACTACAGAGCAATAGTGTTAAAAATTGCATGTTATTGGTACAGTGACAGGCATGTAGATCAATGGAACAGAATTGAAGACCCAGAAATGAATCCACATCCTTTAGTCACTTGATCTTTGACAAAGGAGCTAAAACCATTCAGTGGAAAAAAGATAGCCTTTTCAACAAATGGTGCTGGTTCAACTGGAGGTCAACATGCAGAAGAATGCAAATCGATCCATTCTAATCTCCTGGCACTAAGCTCAATTCCAAGTGGATCAAGGACCTCCGCATAAAACCAGACACACTAAAACTAATAGAAAGTAATCTAGGGAAGAACCTTGAACATATGGGCACAGGGGAGAATTTCCTGAATAGAACTCCAATAGCTTATGCTCTAAGATCAAGAATTGACAAATGGGACCTCATTAAATTACAAAGATTTTGCAAGGCAATAGACACTGTCAAAAAGACAAAGCGGAAACCAACTAACTGGGAAATCATCTTTACCAACCCTACATCCGACAGAGGACTAATATCCAAATAATAATATACAAAGAACTCAAGAAGTTAAACTCCAGAGAGGCACGTAACTCTATTAAAAAATGGGGTACAGAGCTAAACAAAGAGTTCACACCTGAAGAATATCTAATGGCTGAGAAGCACCTAAAGAGATGGTCATCATCCTTAGTCATTAGGGAAATGCAAATCAAAACAACCCTGAGATTCCATCTCACACCAGTCAGAATGGCTAAGATCAAAAACACAGGAGATAGCAGTTGTTGGCGAGGATGTGGAGAAAGAGGAACACTCTTCCACTGCTGGTGGGATTGCAAGCTGGTACAACCACTCTGGAAAGCAGTCTGGCCGTTCCTCAGAAAACTGGGCATGACACTTCCAGAGGATCCGGCTATACCACTCCTGGGCATATACCTAGAGGCTTTACCTGCATGCAATAAGGACACATGCTCCACTATGTTCATAGCAGCCTTATTTATAATAGCCAGAAGCTGGAAAGAACCCAGATGTCCCTCAACGGAGGAATGGATTCAGAAGATGTGGTATATTTACACAATGGAATACTACTCTGCAATTAAAAACAATGAATTCATGAAATTCCTAGGCAAATGGTCAGAACTTGAAAATATCATCCTTAGTGAGGTAACCTAATCACAAAAGAACACACATGGTATGCAGTCACTGATAAGGGGACATTAACCCAGAATCTTGGAATACCCTAGACACAATTCGCATATCAATAGATTTCCAAGAAGATGGAAGGAGAGATCCCTGGTCCTGGAAAGACTGGATGTAGGGCAATGCCAGGACAGAGAAGCGAGAGGGGATTGAATGGGGAAAAGAGGGAGGGAAGGGAGCTTATGGGACTTTCGGGGAGGGAGGAACCGGGAAAGGGGAAATGATTTTGAATGTAAATAAAACAAACTTAGAAAATAAAATAAAATTAGAAAAAAAAACTGCAAGGGAAAAAAGACCAAAGAGCATATAAAGGCAGACCTACCAAAATTACAACTGACTTCTCAGTGGAGACTCTAAAAGACTGAAGTACCTGGGCAGATGTGCTACAGATTCTAAGAGACCACAAATGCCATACCAGACTACTATACCCAGCAAAACTTTCATTTACCATAGATGGAGAAAATAAGATATTCCACAATAAAATTAAATTTAAAAAACATCTGTTTATAAATCCAGGCCTACAGAAGGTGCTTGAAGGTTTTGTTTAATGTGTTTGAAAATGAGGAAAAGCTGATACACAAGCAATCTTCCCTTTTCAAATTCCACCTATGTGGACTGTACCCTGCCAAAAAAAGTAATAATAGTGGTCGTTGGAACCACACAGAGAACACTAGACTTTTAAGTTGCTAAGAATCAAAGATGCTCTGCTTCCAGGGAAAGCAGGTCAAGACTGAAGGGCAACACCCTCCATACTGTTTTCCTATTACAGTTGCTATGGTCACATTTCATATAATTGTAAGATTTATATTGGAAACATTTTTTGGTTTAACAAGTTATAGCATAAAATGGTGCAAATGTTTTATATGTTAAAAGAATATTTTCACATTAAGCCTATACTCAAAATTACTTTTCTATATTTAAAATGCTGTTTTACTTTTTATAAACAATATATTCACATATTTGTGTATAATTTTATTAATTCCTTATTTAAACTTATTTTGAATGTTTCACTAAATGTCACTAAACTTATTTAAAATTTGTCATAAAATAATGGAGCCCAGAAATTAATCCATATTTAGTCTATTATCTGCAAAAGTTCCCTGGAAAAGGAGAGTTTATTTCAATAAATAGTTGGATGTTCACATGCAAAAGAATAAAATAAGATGTTTCCTTAGACCACTCACAGAAGTCATCTCTGTTGATTAAAGACTTGAATTTAAGACCTAAAATGGTAAAACTACAATAGACAGCATTGAGGTTTGGTCTGTTGCTATGTATTTTAATACTAAATGACAGCCCCCAAGGTCTGGTAGCCCCAGAGATGATAGAGTTCACATATAAACCCAAGTGATGATATGTGATCTTGCCCTCAAGTTATTTCTGATTGGTGAATAAAGATGCCTAAAGCCTACAGCTAGACAGAATTGAGATAGCCAGGGCTTGGTGTTCCAGAGCATGGGGTCAGACGAAACCACAAGGAGAGAGAGGAAAAAAAGGTAGAGAGAGAAGAAAAATGCTATGGATTAGGAGACAAGAAAGTATGGCCATGAGGGCTGGCCAATTAGAGTTATGAGCAGCCGAAATAAAACATAAGTAATAACTCAGGGTTATTGATAGGAAATAGATTTCAATAACATAGAAGGTAGATATGTGCCCAGACATAGTGCTAATAAAGGCTTATTACAAATATAAAGAGCATGTGTGTCTTTTTTTCTGGGAACTAAATGATCAAAGGCAGGGTAGAAACCCCAGATTAAGATTAGATATTTTCTACAGCAGATAGCATAAGTTAAAAAGTTCACTGACATTGGTCAGGAAAATAATCTTTTGAGTATGACCTTAAAAATACAGGAAACAAAAACAAAAAATTAAACAAATAGGACTGAATCACTTCTACAAGTCAAATGAACACTCAAAACTGTCAAGTAAACAAGTGGAAGGAAGGAAAATATTTGTGAATCATATATTTTGTTAATATCCAGAATGTATAAGGAAATCAAACAACTCAATAGCAAGAAAAAAAATCTCAATTTTTGAAAAGCCAATTCTCCAACTAAACACAGCAGTGTCTATCAATCAAGTATGTTAGAAAAATATTTAACAAAATATTTAATATTAGTCAACAAAGGAATATAAACCAAACCACAAAGAATAGTTAGCTCACAGATGTCAGAATGGCTAGAATTACAGAAAGATCATAAATGTGAGTCAAGGTATAAGGAAAAGAGGATCCTTGTACTTTGTGGATGGGAAATTAGTATTGTTGTGAACAACAATACAGGCAATTCTCAGAAAATTGAAAGAGAATCACCAGTAATTCTACTACTGGATATCTTCTCAAAGGCAATGAAATCTGTAGATCAGAGAGTCATCTAACCTCCATTTCACTGCAGCACTATTCACAATAACCAAGATATGAATCAACTTAAACAGCAACAGATGGATGGATAAAATAAGTATTTATATATACACAATAGAATAGTGTTCCACCTCAAAAAAAGGAGGAAATTCTATCATTTATGACAATGCAGATGAGTTTAGAAGATGTTGTGTTAAGTGAAATACAAAGTGCTGAAAAGGAGGCCAGGGAGTGAAGGTGCTTGCTACAAAGGCAAAAACCAGCTTCAGTCCACAAAACTCAGAGACAGAAGGGGAGACCCAACTTCACAACATTTTCCTCTCCCTAATAAATTGATTTCCATATGAACACTGGCATGATACTGTCATGCCCCATAGCTGACACAGTGCCACAGCTCTCTGAACCCCAATCCCGACAGGTGATAACTTGTCTCTCAGAAGTGCTGGCACACCTAAGATCACAGGTGAGACCACCACTAACACCCCAATACCTGGCCCAAAAAGGACAAGCCTGGGGCCCACAGGATCCAGGAACCATGGAGCATCTGGGGAAACAATCCTTCCAGTTTCCATTTGTGCCCCAGAGTTGACCTTATGCCATAGCTCTCCACACTCTAATCTCACCCAGAGATAGCGTATCACCCAGGAGTGCTGACACATCTAAGATCACAGTCTCACAGGCTCACAGGAGGGACAAGATCCAGTCACAGACAGCAAGGCCAGCTAACACAAGAGATAACCAAATGGCTAGAGTTTAGTTTAAGAACAAGCAACAGAAACCAAGGCTACTTGGCATCATCAGAACCAAGCTCTCCCACCACAGTAAGCCCTGGATACCCCAACACACCAGAAAAGCAAGATTCTGAGTAAAAATCACATTTCACTTTTATAGTGATAGAGGACTTTAAGGAGGGCATATATAACTCCCTTAAAGAAATACAAGAGAACACAAATAAATAGGTAGAAACCCTTAAAGAGGAAGCACAGAAATCCCTTAAAGAAATAGACAAAAATACAACCAAACAGGTGAAAGAATTGAACAAAATCATCCAGGATCTAAAAATGGAAATAGAAACAATAAAGAAATATTTCTCATGGAAACATTAACTAAACAGAGACTCAGGGAAATTATCAGAAGTTATAAACCAATAGCCTTCCTCTACTCAAATGATAAATGGGCTGAGAAAGAAATTAGGAAAACAACAGCCTTCACAATAGTCACAAAAACCAAAAAAAAAAAAAAAAAAAAAAAATTGAAAAGCTTCTTTAAGGCAAAGGACACTTTCAATAGGACAAAACGGCAACCAAGAGATTGGAAAAAGATCTCTACCGTACTACATCTGGAGGAGGGCTAATATCCAATATACAAAAAACTCAAGAAGTTAGACTTTTGAGAACCAAATAACCCTATTAAAAATGGGGTAGAGATCTAAAAAAGAATTCTCAACTGAAGAATACTGAATGGCTGAGAAGCACCTAAAGAAATGTTCAACATCCTTAGTCATCAGGGAAATGTTAATCAAAACATCCCTGAGATTCCACCTCACACCAGTCAGAATGACTAAGATCAAAAACTCAGGAGACAGCCGATGCTGGTGAGGATGTGGAGAAAGAGGAACACTCCTCCACTGCTGGTGGAATTGCAAGCTGGTACAACCACTCTGGAAATCAGTCTAGTAGTTCCTAACAAAATTGGGCATAGTACTACCTGAGGACCCAGCTCTACCACTCCTAGGCATATACTCAAAAGATGCTCCAACATATAACAAGGACACATGCTCCACTATGTTCATAGTAGCCTTATTTATAATAGCCAGAAGCTGGAAACAACCTAGATATCCCTCAACAGAGGAATGGATACAGCAAATGTGGTACATTTACACAATAGAGTACTATCCAGCTTTTAAAAACAATGACTTCATGAAATTTGAAGACAAATAGATGGAACTAGAAAATATCATCCTGACTGAGATAACCCAGTCACAAAAGAACACACATGGTATGTACTCACTGATAAATGAATATGAGCCTAAAAGCTCAGAATATCCACGATACAACTCACAGACCATATGAAGCTCAAGAAGAAGGAAGACCAAAGTGTGGGTGCTTCAGTACTACTTAGAAGGAAGGACAAATAATCATGGGAGGTAGAGAGTGGGAGGAACTTGGGAGGAGGAGAGGAGGAGAGGAGGAGGAAGAGGAGGAGAGGAAAAAGGGGGCAATATCAGGTATAGGAGGAGATGAAGGTGATGTACAGAGGGTCAGGAAATTGAACAGAGGTGTATAGCAATGGAAGATGAGGAACTTGTGGTAGCCACCAGAAAGTCCCAGATGCCAGGAAAGCAAGAAGCTCCCGGGACCCAATGGGGATGATATTAGCCGAAATATCCAACAAAAGGGAGAGAGAACATGTAGAGACCATATGGAGAGGTTAGGCATGGCCCTGTTGAGGGATGGGGCTGCTCACCCATGTCAAAAAGTTTAACCCTGAATTGCTCCTATCTAAATGAAATACAGGGACAAAGAATGGAGCAGAGACTGAAGGAAAGGCCATCCAGACACTGCTTCACCTGGAGATTCACCCCATATGCAGACACCAAACCCAATCACTGTTTCTGATGCCAAGAAGTGCTTGCTGTCAGGAGCCTGATACAGCTGTCTCCTGAGAAGTTCTGCCAGAGCCTGACCAATACAGATGTGGATGCTTGACTGAGCATGTGGACCCTAATGGAGGAGTTAGGGGAAGGACTGAAGGAGCTGAAGGGATTTGCAACCCCAAAGGAAGAACAACAATATCAACCAACCATACTCACACCACCCCCCCAACCCTTACTGCCCCAGAGTTCCCAGGGACTAATCCACCAGTCAGAGAATACACATGGGGGGAGGGGAACCCCTGACTCCAGCTGCATATGTAGCAAAGGATTGCCTTATGTGACATCAATGGGAGGGGAGGCTCTTGGTCCTGTAAAGGCTGTATTCCCCAGTGGAAGGATGCTGGGTGGTGAGGTGGAAGTGAGTGGGTAAATGAGGGAGCTCCCTCGTAGAAGCAGGGGGAAGGGGAGATGGGATAGGGTGTTTGTGGAGGGGAAACTGGAAAGGAGAATAACATTTGAAATATACATAAATAAAATACCAATAAAAAAGAAAATTAATAAAATTGTAGCTTTTAATATTTTCATTAATTCCTTGAGAATTCTATGTAAAGTATTTTGATCACACTCACCCTCCTACCCTAACACCTCCATGATCTTACTTCTCTACCCACACAACCTTTGTACTCATTTGTTTTCAACTATTAAGTTCAGCTTGTGCTGCCCATATAGTCTTGGATGCACGTCTATCCACTGGGGCATGCTCAATCCCACTGAGGTCACACCCTTAAAAAATTGATTCTCCCCTTTTCAACAGCTGTCAATTGCCAACAGCTATTAAGCTAAGGGTGAGACTTTATAACCACAAACTCCCTCCATGGTGGAATTTTGTCTGGAATGAGCTTGTAGAGTTTTTATGCTGCTATTACAACCTCCATGAGCTCATTACCACTGCCCTGGAATGTCTGGATAACACTGTCTCCTCAAAGTCATCCACAATTCCTGGCCCTTAAAATCAACCTTCCTGTTTCCTCTTCTGTGATAATCCCTAAACAGGCTACAGTATAGCCATTTACAAAACTGTATTCTTCAGTCTCTTATTCTCTGTTTCTTAATCCGTTGTCATTCTCTGTGTTAATCACAATCTACTGCAAAGAAGAAGCTTCTCTGCTAAGAGTTTTATGATATAACAATATATCATTGGAGCAGGGATTAATATTGTGACAATTTTGCAGAATAACTCTAATAAGTTCTCCACTAGGACCTAAGAAATGTATAGCCAGAGATTCTTGGCCGAGTTATTGTGCCAAGAGTGAGTCTTGTCTTGTAGAGTGGGCTTTAAATTTGATCAGAAAGGGGTTGTCTTCTTCCTTACATTCAGGCACTTATGGAACCAATGGACACATCTTGTTCATCATATCATGCAATGCCTGCCAACGAATGTAATGTAAGTCATAATTGTAGCTCAGAGTTCACAGTTGGGTAAGGCTGATGATTACTGTCTTCCTCTAGTAGCATGGACAGCACCTTCCAGCACTATGCAAACTAGCCAATAGCAACAAAGTTTTCAGGTTAATCCCAGATTTATTTCTTGCTGCTCTGAAACTCAAATGTGTGGTGTCTTCAGCAACAAGGTCGTGCTACCAAGTTCTAGAGGATAACCAATACCATTAGCAACAACCTGTGATATTTAGTTTCTACGGAACTTTACTTGACAACAAATCCAAAAGGGGGTACCACATTCTTGACCCTGGGCTTTATATTTGATAGCCTATAACATAATGCCATTATTGTCCAATAACAGATTAATTCCATTTAAAGGCTGCTTGTATTTGCATCAGACTTTCCCAGTGGTCTTTAGTATTATTATGTATCCCCATATTCCCTATGTTATCATATGTTATCATATTCCCTATATCATCATCTATCCCCATAATCCCTATGTTATCATATCATATTCCCTATATTATCATCTATCCCCATATTCCCTATTTTATCATATGTTATCATATTCCCTATGCTCTCATCTATCCCCATATTCCCTGTGTTATCATATTCCCTATGCTATCATCTATCCCCATATTCCCTATGTTATCATATCTCCTATATTATCATCTATCCCTGTATTCCCTATGTACCTGCTTTCCCTTTTCACCTCAGTTAACTTTTCAGTTCTATCATTCTTTTTTATCCATTTATATCATTGCATTTTGTCTTTCCTCCCTTGAAAATGCCCCTGTAGCTCCTTCATTTACAGATTTCTATGCATATTTGAAATGAAACACACATACTTAAAGATGCAAAGTTATATTCACAAATGAGAGAAAGTACGGTGTTTGTCGTTCTAGGTCTGACTTACCTCATTCAGAAGGATCCTTTCCAGCTCCATATATTTAGCTGCAAGCTTCATAATTTCATTTGGCTTAAGAACTGAATTATATTCCATGTTGCTAAAGTCAAATAACTCTACTCAAATCATCGTGGCGGTGGCAGAGGTGGTGGCGGTGGCAGTGGCGGTGACAGTCCTTACTACATGTCTCAATGTTCCGGAATCCTGAAGGAAAGATACACACACACAACCGTACATTTTAATATGCCTTAAACAGCTTAATGGTTGGGCCACTTCCAAACCTCCATGTGCTTAACACACTCTCACTGATATTCCTGAGTTATTAGTTATTAAAACCTATATCCTATCTTAGCTGCCCTGGACACAGACCTGCAGCCCTGTCGGACTGAGTTCCCCACCACCTACATGAAGGCTATGTTCTTTGTCCGGCACACCTCAGGCATGGCTTCTACTCCTCCCCCAGGATGGCGGCTATCCCCTTTTCCTGCTCCTTCCTCGGTCACTTGCCCAGGGAATCCTGAATTCCAGCCTCTGTCTCCCTGTCTTGCCACTGGCCACCAGCAAAGTTATTTACCAATCAAAACCAACTGGGGGCAGGGTCTGTCAGCACCTTATATGCAAGCATGCAGATTCTCATGCAATTTGGTGGACCAAATTAGCATAATACTTGCAGCATTAGACCAAATCCACAACATTCCATTGCATAAATAAGCCATATTTTCATTAATTAATGGGCATCTAGGTTGTTTCTATTTACTAGTTGTAATGAAGAGAGGAGCAATGGACATGGATCAACAAGAATCTCTTGTAGTAGCATTTGTTCCTTGGTCAGATGCTCAAGACTAGTGTTGTTGGACCATGTAGTAGATGCAACTGATTTTCTGGTGTCTTCACTGGATTGCATCCCTACTAACAATGAAACAAAAAAAGAGAGAACCTAAATTGATTTTAAAAAAAAAATAGAAGTGGAAACATTACAATAGACCTTGAGTTAATTCAAAGAACCATAAGTACATGCTTTAAAATCTAAAATAGTGTATATGTATATATACTTAAGTATATAAAATATTATAAACATATATAATTAAGATATTTGTTTTAAATAGAACTAAGTAGAAACTTTTCAATTAGAAAATACAGTAGCCAAAATTAAAATCATCAGTACATAAGCTCAACATCAACATGCCAAGTACACACCAAAAAAAATCAGTGAGTTTGAAGACGGACTCCTAGAAATGACCTAGTATAGACAACAGAAATAAGTAGACTAAAAAATGAACAGTGACTTAGTACTCTGTGGGGGTATAAATTCTAACATCAAGCCACTGATTCCAGAATAAGAGGAAACATGAGGTGCCCCCATCATGCCCCTCATATTTCTGGCAAGGGTGAAGTGGTAGCCTTCTTGCCTATCTTTCTCTTCATGAGATTCTGAGCAATACAAGAGCACTAGACATGTCTCTGCATCCCCAGTACAGCATCATGCAAATGGTGAGAGGTCATAAATGGTGGGTGATTGCATAAACTCCAATCTGTATTTTCCTATGAATTATTTATATTATTAAGGCCAAAACAAACTCAATTTTTGAAATTTCTTTGCTAGAGTAGAAGATTCTTTGGAAAAGTTATCCATAACCCATTATTATCTAAATCATGGAGGCAAAACTTTGCTCCTGTTCGGTGTCAGAAATGGTACATCCAAATGACTGCAGTAGTCAAAGGGAGGTCTTCTGAGCTTAACTTAAAATTATGTCATTAAAGCAGAGTACATTATAATAGCATTGCATGAAGAAATTGGCTCTGCTGAATTTCTCATTTAGAACATAAAATAAAGGTCAATTCACATTCTAAGTTTTTGAAGGTATGCTGGAAATATCTGTGAAGTAATTTCATATTTTATGAACTCAAGACACTATCATTCAAACAATATTATTATCTTTATACTGATGTGCTTGCTTTATTGGATCAAATACTAAGAATTCAAAAAAATAACTAGGTGTGAGATATTTTGAGGAAAAACGTTAGGCAAGCTCTACTGTGTTTCTGTTGTTATATCTAGAAGGTTCTACATAAGGTCTGAGTGCAGAAGGGCAGATTCAACAGTCTGTCTCCCAGGAAACCTCAGAAGCCTTAGCAATGTGGAATCTGACCTTAACTTCATCGCAATTGAACTGAGAGTTGACTCATACTCTCAAACTCTCAAATAAGTGAATGTGTATCCCACTGTAAGCATCTACATGCCCATGAGTTTTATCTACAAGACCCCCCTTCCCGATTCCAATAACTTGTTCAACCCTTGGGCTTTTTAAGTAAAGTGTGGTGAAATTTTCACTAACTCCAGACACCTGCCCAGTCCTGTATCTTTTCAACATCCTGCTCACACCTCTCCAATTTGTTTCTAAAGGTACATCTCCTGGAATGGTTCCTACTTGAATGTACCACCTCTACTCTACCAGGACCCTGACTGACAGACAAAAGAAGGTGGCTGACCTCAAAAGACACATGACCACTCTGAGGCAATAGAAAATAACCATGGCCACACAAGAGAACATCACCAATATCTGGCCTATGTGAGTACCACGGTCCTATTCCTCTGTCTCTAGACCAATTCAGTGTATTGCTGAACAGACATGGCCAACATGGAATCCCCCTTTTGATGGTTGCAGTCTGTTTTCTCCATCCAAGATTAGCTTACAATGTCTTACTTTTCTAATGTTGAATTATAGTCATTCCCTAGGCTTGCTTTTCTTGTATTTTACACATTATTCTGTGTGAAGTGTTTCTAAGCTCTCCATACATATATCTAAACTTGCAACTTTGCTCTTATAGGCGACTGGTCTCTTTAGATGGAATGTATATTACTAAATTAGTAATATTCTTCTTTTTAAAAGGATGATGACATTTCCCCCACTTATGATCAAGAGCATAAAACCTGAAAAACTCACAGTCAACATCAAATTAAATCACATTAAATAAATCTTTTCCTGGCAGAGATTAAAGTAAAAAGAAAACTCCTAATGATTAAGTACCAAGACTAGGAGGATATTTGCTTTACAAATGGAGCTTGGCACACAGAGAAAAGCATTCACCTAGTTGCAAAAGGAATTTTACCTATGCCTACTATTTTAGTCGTTACTGCACACTGAATTAAGTCCATTCACAAAAAGCTTAAACTTAATGCATGCTTTACTCAGGCACATACAAAGAACTGGAGGAAAAACTTGCAATTTGTAGTTTCTCCTGTAACATAACTTCTTGTTTACAAAGTAGCACACATGTTTCTCAGTATAATCATGTCATTTATTCTGCAGGACAATGAGATAGTGAATTCTAAGTACAAGTCAAAAGCAATCTCTTCAGTGAATTCTACATACTTAATATTTGCTTTGCTTAGTGAGGTTAAAGGACTATTTACACCCTGAGACCTACTCAAGCTCAGCTTGCATACCATTAGAAGAACTGTCTGCTTCCCAGTAAACCAGGACCCCACAGGGGTCTGCCTGGCCCTCCAGCCTTGACCTTCTTACAGAAATGTTGAGTCATTTCTTCTGTCCTGCCTCCTGTGTTTGCTTCCTCTTTAAAAATATAAAAACAACATACAAACATACCAAAAAACTGGACACTAAGTGACCTAAACATGCAGCCTCACTCATTTAGCCTGGTTGCTTATGCACCAATACACAATAAGTCCACACACAAGCAGAACTATGAAGTCTTCTGTGCATAAGTCATTCTACATCCACTTCAGCGGAAAGCAACAACATATTTGTTTTTCTCTTTTATTTTTGCTTTTGTTCGGAGCCATAGAAGGATGTTAGTGACATGTAGGAGAAAAAAAATCTCTACTGAGTGAGGCAGTTATGGTACCACCATTTACAGAATTAAGATTTATTCTGCTTGGGGCAAAGTTAAGATTAAAGAGATGATGTCACTAATACCATACAGGCTCATAAAACACTAAGCTATTACTATGACCTTAATATGGAACTTAGAATTCAAGATATCAATATTGTTTTATAATGGTCTCACTGTCATTTAAATTCACTTGTAGTTTGTCATATTCCTATTTTCTGGTTTCATCTAAGCCACCTTGAACCTAGATTGTACAATATAGTTTTTTATTTCTTTACTAACAGTATACTTGAGAATTTCACAGGGTCTGAAGGGGAAAGACAATAAATTATTTGAAATATCAAAACCATTCGCCCATTTTCTAGTTTGCTCAGAATGTTCACAGTGAGTGAAGAACCACTATGTACACTCATATTAGCTGAAATGACAGGACAATGCCCTGGAAAAATATTTGTAAGATTTAAGACTCGCTGTTAAAGGCTGGACTGACCCAAGGCTTTCTCTGACTCCTTGATATATAGAAAAGTAATGTAGTTCTTTGCCTAAAGCCAGGAGTATGTCTGCAGTGAATGGTCTGGGGCCAGGGCATGGGAGCAGGGAAGTGTATGCTTCAGATCCTAAGAACCTAACTCTTCCCACTGTATGAGATTGTGGTTATCAGTCCCAAGGCTGTGTCTTAGCTTCTAATACCCTTGAGACAACCTGTGTTCCCCTTGAGCTACATTGTATAACCGTTTTTCTGCTGACTCTGTGCCATTGTTTGATAGTCTCTGCAGACTTTGACCCATTTTTTTCTCCTGGAAATAGTATATAAGAAGTTGTACTTCTTAATAAGCTTGCTTGGCATAAGATGTAACTTACTCAAGACATCCAAAACCCTAGCTTTCCCATCTTTTTAAAACGTTCACACAAATTTGTGTGTGAGAGTATGTGTTAGTGTGAATGTGTGTTTGTGTATATGTGTGGGCTTGTGTCTGTATAAGAGTGTGGTGTGTGTGTGTGTGTGTGTGTGTTTAAGTATGAAAGAATGTGAGTGCGTGTGTACATGTGTGAAGGGGGAGTGTTGTGTGAGAGTATATATGAGAAACTGTGAGTGTGTGTGTGTGTGTGTGTGTGTGTGTGTGTGTGTGTACCTGTACAAGCCCCAGTGTACCTGTGGCAGTAAGAGGATAGCTCCTATGTCTAGGCTCTCTTCTTCCACCACATGGGTTCTGGGGGGCCAACTCAGATCATCAGGCTTGGCAGTATGTGACTCTGTGCCATTGTGTCATAGTTTCTAATGACTTTGACCCATTTTTATACTGGAAATAGTATATAAGAAGTTGTACTTCTTAATAAGCTTGCTTGGTGTAAGATAAATTATCCAAGACCTCCAAAACCCCAGCTTTTCCATCTTTTTATTAATGTTAACACAGAACAGATTTTAATGTTCACACATATATACATACTTACACATACACAAACACACACACACACACACATTCTCATATACACTCTCACATAACAAGCTCACACACACCACACACACTCACTGAGCCATTTCACAGGTTCAGAAAAGTTTCTTAACCACTCAATTCTCAGCTTTTAATCTGAAAAATGAGGCTAATGACCCTGCAGTCCTCTGCAAGAGCAGTAAGTGCTATTAACCACTGATTCATTCCTCCCTTTTAAATTTTTATCTTATACCTAAAAACACAAGAGCTATATATATTTATGAATATTGTGATGTCTTAACATGTGTAATGTTTAATTTAGGTTAAATACATCTCAAATATTTATCATTTGTTTATAGTGAATGCATTCAAAATCCTGTCCATTAGATTTTTAAATGCATAGTGCATTGTCATTATCTATAATCAATTTTCTAGGCAATGGCTAACCACAAACTTGTTACTATAGCCTACCTTCACTGTCTCTCCCTCCCCACTACTCTTCTATGTCTCTGGTAACCCCCTCTAGTCTCAACATCTATGACATCATCCTTTTTAGATTCCACTTATGGGTGAGATCATGCAATCCTTGACTTTCTCTGCCAGGCTCACCCAAGAACATAATGATCAACAGCTGCATCTATGTCACAAATGACAGGTGTGGTCATTTAAATAGAAAATGTCCCTCCATAGTCTTGGGTATTTGAACACTTAGTCTTAAGTTGGCTGCACAGCATTAGCCTTGCGAAAGGAATTGCATCACAGCTGATGGACTTTGAGAGCTTTGGGTTTCATCCTACTTGAGTTTACTCTGTTTTGTGCTTGAAGTTCAAAATATGAGTTTTTAGCCTTTTACTCTGGCTGCCATGTCTGTGTGGGTAATGGAGTCTTACCCCTCTGCAACAGTAGTCCAAATAAAGCCTTCTATTTGTTCCCTTATTCATGGTATTTTTTATAACACCAACAGAAAAATAAAAGCATATAGTAGAGTTTCAGTAATTTCATGACTGAATAACTACATTTTCTGGCTTACTGTACAAAACAAAAGGTTACCTCCATTTTCTTCCATGTTGTTAAAAACTAGAAGATTTCATTATTCTGTGGCTAAATGGCATTCCATTATGTATATGGACCACATTTTCTTTAGCCAATCACCATTTGATGAAGCCTCAGGTCATTTCCATTTCTTGACTACTATAAATAGTCAAGAAATGAGTGTAAAAGGGCAAATGTCTCCTTGGCAGTCTGATTTCACTTTCTTTGGTTTATATACCTAGTGCAGAGATTGATGGATACACTTCATTATTCTAAAACGAAATGTCAAGTGTCTCCAGTCAAGCCATTCTCTATCCCTTGGACATAAAGTTGAACTAGACCATGCGCTTCAATTCAAAGTTTCAATAAACACTAAACTTGAGAATGAGTTATGCAGGAAATACCCTCCGGATCTCACCCAAACTATTTAGTGTGTTGGAGATTTTGTTAAAGGGATGGAAAGGCAATGGAACAAGAAGTGCCAAAATACAAGGACTTAAATAAGATTCAAATGCTCGTCTCTCTTTTCAGAGAGTCTCCAGCTCCTCAGGGCTCAAGAGGCAGCTTTGGCCTCCAGAGCAGCAGCAGCTCTGTGTGTTTGTTCTCTGCTAGTCCCTGCATTGCTGCTTCCCAGCAGAACTCTTTACTCACATTTCTCGGGGAGTATATATGCTTTTCCAACTCCTGAGAAAAATTGGTTCAGAAGAAAATGGTAACAAATGTCATAATTTTTCAATGGAAATGAAAGACTACAAAAAAAAAGTAGTAGCTATTAATTAACCATTGCCTGTGGTGAATATGTGCTTCTGGGTTTGACTGCTTGGGAGTTATTTTTGAAAAAAAAAGCATTATATAGCCTCTATACTTTAAACAAATCTTATGAATGGTATTACACAAAATAAGTTTGAGGCAGGCCCTAAACAAGCTTTTAAAATGGCAATTTCAATGCATGCTTTAACAGAGGCTGTTAACCTTGCCAGGGGAGTGTTATGTTATTTGAAAACTACTCAAATCATGTTGGGTGGCATTTTCCATATTCGAATACTCCCTATAAGCTAAAGCTCTTTGTAAATATTTTGAGAGAAAAAATGCAAAGAGAGAAAAGTAGGAATGTTGTGGGAGGTTTTAACACAAAATCAGAAAATAAAAATCAAAACTGGAAAAAGCAATTCAACTTTCATAGCAAAGCCAAAACCAGGGCAAGGAGGTCTTATACTTTCATCTCTGAAAAACAAGCTGAGCTCAGGTGAAGCCAAACTGTCCAATAGCAAACCCGCCAGCACTTCCAAATACACTTTAACAAGTCAAGGTGAACCCTCCTGAGAGGCAATGTTTCAGAACTTCATTATTGATCACAAAACTATAAAGCAAAACAACCACATAGGGCATGTAATAAGGACTGCAATCAATCATTTCAAATAGCCATTTTTTTTCATTTTAAATATTTGTGACCACATCACTTTTTAATGATTTGATTTGGAGAATAATGTAATGATCCTATTTTTTTCAATTTTATATCCATGTGTATGTATGTATGGTGCTAATGAATTATATGTCTGTATGTATGTATGTACATTATGTGTATATATATGTATGGTATTAATGAAGGTAAGTATGTACACATGGGTGTGTGCCTGAAAGTGGATAACTGAAGGGAATGCTGGGAATCATTCTAAGTCTTCTACCTTCTTCATTAAGATAAGAGGTCTCAGTGAAATTCAGAGTACCCCAATATGGCTACTCTTGTTAGCCAGTTTACTCTGTGAGTCCTCTGTGTGATGCTTTGAATGATAATGGACCCCAACGGCTCTTAAATTTGAACATTTCGTTCCCAGAAGGTATGGACTTGTTGGAGGAATATGTCTCTGATTGTGGTTGTCTTTGAGGTTTCTAAAGTCCAAAGCAGGTCCCATCTCTCTTTTTTGCCTCCAATGTAGGGATAAGATGTAAGCTCTCAGTGCAGTGCCACACCTGTCTGTGTGCTGCCATGCCCCCTGCCACGACCGCCATGGACTCACCTCTGAAACTGTAAGCAGGGCCACGATTGGATGTTTTCTTTTCTAAGTTGACTTGGTCTTCATGTCTCTTCACAGCAATAAAACTATAACTAAGACATCCTGAGACAGGTTGTCATGCTCACACAATATGAATGAAGATCTCTTGGGATCTAAACTCCAGTTTTTAAGATCGTAGGGCAAGGGCTTAACTGGTGGACTATCTCCTCAGCTCCCAAGTTTCCATGTGTTAATGCTGTCCATTATCAATTATCTATAACTGGAAAATTGTATTTTATATGCCACTGAAATCTATAATTTTTGCAATTGTGTATTGACTCATAGTAATAATAAACTGTATATTTATCATTGTATATTTCTAACACAAAGTCTGAAGCATTTAACATGACTGACATATAAAAGAGATCCATTGTTTATCATTGTAATTTGTCATTATGGTGGTTTGAATAAGAATGACCTACATAGGCTCATAGCTTTGAATCTAGAGAGGGGCAATATTAGTAGATCTGGTCTTGATGGAGTAGGTGTGGCCTTGTTGGAGGAAGTGTGTCACTGAGAGTGAGCTTTGAGGTTTCAGAAGTTCAAACTAGGCCAAATCTCCCCACCCCCCCCCGCCGTGTGTGTGTGTGTGTGTGTGTGTGTGTGTGTGTGTGTGTATGTGTTTGTGTATGTGTGTCTATCTGTCTGTCTCTGTCTCTCCATCTCTGACTCTCTGTCTCTCTCTTTGTCTTTTTCTCTCTTCCTAATGATCCAGATGTAAAACTCTCAGTTACCTTTCCAGAGCTATGTCTGCCTTTGTACTGCCATGTTTCTTGCCATGTTGATAATAGATTAAACCTTTGAAACTATAAGCCAGCCCCAATTAAATGCTTTGCTTATTAATAGTTGCTATGGTCATTATTAGTCAGGGTTTCTATTCTTGCACAAAACATCATGACCAAGAAACAAGTTGGGGAGGAAAGGGTTTATTCAGCTTACATGTCCACATTGCTATTCATCACCAAAGGAATTCAGGACTGGAACTCAGGCAGGTGAGGAAATAGGAGTTGATGCAGAAGCCATGGAGGGGTGTTACCGGCTTGCTTCCCCTGGCTTGTTCAGCTTGCTTTCTCATAGAACCCAAGACTACCAGCCCAGTGATGGCACCACCCACAGTGGGCCCTCTTGCCCTTGATCATTAATTGAGAAAATGCTTTAGAGCTGGGTCTTATGGAGGCATTTCCTCAAGGGAGCCTCCTTTCTCTGTGATAACTCCAGCTTGTGTCAAGTTGACACACAAAACCAGCCAGTAAAGTCATGTCTATAGAATACAGACCAAACCAAAAGTTAGTACAAGGGAGCCCAGAATTTCTGTAGGCTGACAAGGCTTTTGTTTGGAGGAATATGGAACATTTTGGAACTTTAGACTAGAAAAGCAATTGTACAGTTTACACAGTGCTTAATGGGCCTTCCTAGTAGAAACATGGAAGACTGTGCTGCTGAGGGTGATTTGAACTGTGGAGGCTTGTCTCAAGAGGTTTCAAAAGAGAAGAATGTTAATATGTGGCCTAGAGATCAAATGTGTAATATTTTGGTGAAAAATATGACAGTTTTCTGCTCTTGTTCAAAAAAAATAAAAAATTAGGTAAATAAAAAATTAAATAAATAAATAACCATCTGCCTGAGGCTAAATTGCAAAGTCTTAAATTAACAGCATTGACAGAGGAAATTTTAAAACAGCCTAGTATTGACTGTGTCACATGGTTACTAGTAGCCAGTATTATGCAGATCTATAGTGAAAAAGAGCAAACTGAGCAAGGAAAAGTACAAAATGTACAGTTTAAGAAGAAAATGGGGGCACCAGGAAGTATAATGGAGCTAAATCATGTGCTCAAGAAGATAAACAGATTAAAGAAAAGCCTGATGCTAAATGGAATAAAGGGAATAATAACTTTAGAACAAGACCACCCAACAAAATTTTCTGCTCATGAAGAAGAATTAAAGAAAAGTGTGGGACTAGACATGATGGTGCTCAAATCTCAGCACTCAGGGAACAAAGGCAGGCAGATCTCAGAGTCCAGGGCTAGCCTGGTCTAAAGAGAAAAGTCTTAGATAAACAGCATTGGCAGAGGAAATTTTAAAACAGCCTAGTATTGACTGTGTCATGGTGATTAGTAGCCAGTATTATGCAGATCTATAGTGAAAAAGAGCAAGCTGAGCAAGGAAAAGTCAAAATGTCCAGGACAGTCAAGTTTAGGCAGTGAAGGAAAACAGAGAACTGGTGAAAATGTATTTGAACAAGAGAGGGATGTTTCAGCCCGAGAAAGTAGAAGAACTTGGCAGCTTGTACAACATTGTTCTGGTTTTCTAGTCAACAATAGAAGAAACAGGTTGTAGAATCTCCAACCATCTCTAAAATATGTCACTGAGGCCAGGCAAGTGGCAAAGGTTTTCCCGCATGGAAACCCAGAAAGACTATCACATGAAGCTGTGAAGATGAAACCTGGACTGTGTTGGAGACTACAAGTCATAGAATACCTACCAAGGAAAGCTGCTAGCAGGATATTGAACCAACCTAAAAGAGAGAAGTGTTTTGCCATCAACAAAGCTGAAAGGATTTGGAGATATGAAGAATGCTTTGACATCAGACATGGAGATGCAGAGTTTGGAGTTTGCCCATTTTGGGGGGAGGGAGCCTTCTTGTGATCCAGTATTTTATTTCCTTACTGTGTTCCCTTTTCTCCCTTTTGAAATGGTAATGTCTATTCTGTGCCATTGTGTGTTGAACGTATATGATCTGATTTTTTTATTTTTATTTCTCAGGAAGTTACCATTAAGAGATTGACTTTGGGCCTTCAAACAGTGTTGAGACTATGATAGACTTGGGGATTTTTGAGATTGGACTGAATGCATTTTTTTCATTGTGATATGACTACAAGACAATGGGGCCAGAAAGTGGAATGCAGTGGTTCAAATAAGAATGGTCCACATAGGCTCATAAATTTGCATGCTTGGTCACCAGGGAGTGGTACTATTAGAAGGTATTGCCTTGTTGGAATAGGTGGGGCCTTGTTGAAGGAAACATATCATTGACTGAGGGTGAGTTTTGGGATTTCAAATGCTCAAGGCTGGCCCTTTCTTGCTGCCTACTAATCTGGATGTAGAGCTCTCAGCTACCTCCCTAGCATCAAGTCTGTCTTTAAACATCATGCTTCCTGTCATGCTCATAACTGGGTAAACCTCAGAACCTATAAGCAAACCCCAATTGAATGCTTTCTTTATTAAGAGTTGCTGTGGTCCTGGTGTCATCTTACAGCAATAGAACTCTGGCTAAGTCATTATATTTAAAAATACATAAAATGTGTTTTCTTTTTTAACTAAAGAATATGAGTAATTAAGAGGGGATAGTACTTGGTATGCAATCATAAAGACCTGGATTTGGGTCCCATAACACCTGGAAATCTGTATATAGTGGCATGTGTCCTGGTACTTCTGTGACAGGATAATAATCAGACAAGAATATACCTGAAACCTCATGGTAGAGCTAGCCTGCTGTACAGTCATAAACAAGGGACTCTGTCTCAATAAACAAGGTGGAAGGTAATATCCAATACCCAAGGTTGTCCTCTGATCTCTACATGTGCATCATAAGTCACTCAGATATGGACATAACACACACATAGCACACACATAACAGAATGATTTCTAGTTTAATAATTTAAAAAATAAAATAGTAATGAAGATACAGAATGGCATGAATCTCTGACATGACCTCTCATCCTATATCAGGATATTAATGCAAGAGCAGAAGGGGTGTGAAAACACAGACGTCTACTACAATAACTGATATGTTATACTTAAACTCTTTCAAAAGTAAGTGCATCACATGGCCACATATCCTGAATGCACCTGGTATCCTCAGAAGTGACTTAAAGTAGTCATTTATTGCAAGAATAAGCTTTTCTGGTGAGGTGTGAGCAGCGAACTACTTTATAAGTATCACAATATCTCATTAGGGTTCTTTTATTAATATGTTCATTTAGCAAAATAACAGTAGTGGGTTTTTTCATAGGGCCCATGACTTATCTAGCCTCAGGTTCTTGGCCTTGTTGACAGTGTCAGGTACAAGTTTCTTCTTGCAGAGTAGGCCTTAAATCCAACCTCAAAAAAGTAGTTAAATGCGCCCATAACATTCATGCCATTATTGCTCCAGTGAGCATATCTTGCCTGGCAGATCACTCTTTTAGTTCACAGGGTTTGTCTTGTTGAAACTAATGGTTGCTTTTCTCCTCCGATACTATGCATAGAACCTTCCAACACTGTGAATGCTAGCTGGTAGGGATGAATCTCCCAGCTGGATGCCTGCTAGGTTTTAATATACACTATGATTCAAGTATGCAATGTGTTTAGCTAAAGGATCTACTGCCAAGCTCTGGAGGATAACCAACACCATTAGCAATAGCTTGTAATGTTAAAAGGTTTAGGGGACCCTCACTGAACAAAAAAGGCAACCCATCCCGGTACTGGGATTTTATTTGGTAGCATATGATGTCTATTTGGGGTATTGCCACCCAATATATTATTGTCTATATCATACCCTTTTTCTCAACTTTCAAGGGAAAAGGGGCAGATTGTAAAATCCATAGGTGGTGGATAACTTCCAGGCATAGCAGGGAAGGTGCACATCTCAACTCATAGAGACTGTAACAGCATGCACAAGACCTGTTCAAGCCCTAGTCAGATAAAAATCTAAGCATGGGGAAAGATGGTGGGCATGAAGTTCCATCCTTACCCAAGGATTTATTGGCAGTTGATGAGTGAGGAAAAGTCAGTTATCTTCAATGGAGTTATACTTTGGATTTCAACCACACTCCAGAGCAGGCTCCATTCCAGGAGTAGTAGACCAACAAAAACTGGACTCTATAGGCACTTGTTTTAAGAAAGGGAACACCAAGTTGGGTAGATAAGAATGTGGGAGAGGATCTGGAAGGAGTTTCAGATGAGGAGCGAATATAATCAAAATATATTGTATGAAATTGTCAAAGAATTGACAAAAACAATGCTTAAAATAAAGACAAAATGTTTTGTTGTACCAGGACACACACACACACACACACACACACGCAGACATAGATGCATGAACACACACTAAAACACACAATTTGCGTATAAGAGAAAATGTGGTATTTGTTCTGATTCTGGTTCAACAGAGTCATTTTTTTAGTGTCATTGCTTTTTCGCCAAATATCATGATTTTGTTTTTTGAGAGCTCTATAAATATCTGTATTAACTATGTACTTCATTCCTTAAATCCATCCATCTACTGATAGAAATGTAGGCTAGTTTCATTTCTTAGCTATTGTGTATAGTGCAGCATTGAACATGGGTGTGCAAATAACTCAGTGGTGGGATTTAGAATCCTTCAGGTATATACCCAGGAGTGTTACAGCTAAACAATTATCTGAAATAAATAATGAAGCTAGATAATTTGATAGTTAGACTAAGAAATAGAAAATACAACTGTAAGAAACAAGACAAAAATTAAAAATTAATTATAAATTTAAACTAAAATTGAATGGTATATATGCTATTGTGTTTGACAACTGGGTTCTCTTTTAAGTACATTTTATTTATTCTTTGACAATTTCATACATGTACATGGCATATCTTTTTTTTTAAAGCTGTTCTCATTTTGATGTTTTTAATGCTGTTCTGCAGGATGTTTCCATTTTAACCAACTGAGTGAAAGGCTCTCAAAACCTTCTGGCACATTTTCTCATTTTATGTTTCAAAATAAAACAGGTAACAAAGCGGTAAGAAATAAAACTTTAAAAATATTAGAAGACTTGAATGTTACATGCCAAGCAGTTCTAAAGAAGGGAGACTACGTCAATGGACAACAATGTGCCAATTTTGTTTGAAATGTACTGTGCTTATACCTTCAGTTAATACTGAGAATCTCTTGTCAACCCATTTTAAACTATTTGTGTGTGTGTGTGTGTGTGTGTGTGTGTGTGTGTGTGTGTAAAATTATCTATGCAATTGAAATTTTAAATACCACTTATATATTGCAGAAAATTAATTTTGAAGTTGCAGTATGTCCATTTATAAAGTTTCATATGCACCCAAGAAAGACTTGTAAAGTGTTCCTGTGCATTCTTAACTTGTTTATGAGTTACAACACATTTCCTTTTAAGAAAACTAAAAGGCACGAGGCACAGAAGTTACTTAAATTCAATCTGGCTTTCCTGTTAAGAGAAATAGCATTTGATTGTAAAGCCTTCTGTGAAAACTGAAAAGAACAATGACCGACAACATTCAACATTTTAATTTCCTCAGGCATTTCATATCCTGAAGCCTAGAGAGAACAGAGTTGGTAGAATGTGTTGTCTTCATTTTTAACATTGAGTAACCCAAAGTAAACCATTCCCTCTTGAATTAAGAGCCTTAGATTAGAGCTCACCTCTGGTTGTCACATTAACCTTTTCTTACTAATCTATTATTTATTCTGTTGATGTTTTTATACTTGTTTTACTGTGGGGTTTTTTATTTAAGTTTTTATCAATTCTTTGTGAATTTCACATCATACACCCCAATCCCAGTTCTGCTCTCTTCACTGTACACACATCCTTTTGCTTCTCTTTCTCTTCCATCTTTCCACCACTTACTTGATCATCTTAGTGTCTCCCAGGTACTCTCTCTGTCTGGGATCATCTCAGAAGTGCTATGGCCCACCAGGGCCATGTGGCACCTGAAGGGATTGTCTGGAGTATGGTTTGCCCACCCAGGCATGCATGACACAGGTTGAGGGTCATCTTAGGGTTGCTTTCTATAATGTATCTTGATCATAACTATTCTCCATGAAAACTGTATTCTCTATGAAAACTTTAAATTTCTAAAAGTAGCCATAAAAGAAACGAATACCAAATTCTGAAAATAAGGTTGTCAGACCTAAATAAATGTGTAAGTTAAAGTAGTAATAAATTTTTGTACAATCAAATATATTTGTAAATATGCAACAGGTCAAACTATTTCTTTGTCTTTATATACAGTAAAAAAAATGGGCAGGGAGGCTTGAAGAGTAACATGCTTTATATTTTTTTTAACACATGAAATATTAAGGAGAGGTAGAATCAAGACCATCACTATAATACCAGAGAGATAAATAATACACATGTTGGCAATATTAAGAGATAAAGGATAGCCCTTTAGAATAATGAAATGAATATCTAGAAATGTCAAGCTATTTATATCTTAAATGTCTGTATATGCCATGTGCAGATTTCAGGCTGATACGTTAGGCATTTAAATAATAGCCTCTCCCCTCTTGGAGACCTCTGATCCAGGGATTGACTACGCTGAGCCTTCAGGTACGCAGGGACTCCCCAATATAGCATAGCTTGGGACACAGCCTGGTGGGCTTCCATCTGCGCCCAAGGGCGGGGCAGCTCTGTGGTCGTCTGGGCACCAGCTCTGCTGTGGGTCATCTGCCCTGCAGAGTGATCTGTGCACAGTGCACTCCGCCGTCTGTGTTCCAGCAACAGAGCAGTTGGGACGTCCAGGCGCAGGGATAACCGAGCATAACATTGCTTGGGACTCAGCCAGGTTGTGTGCTCTCTGCACCCAAGAGCTGGGCATTTCTGTGGTCACCTACACGCCAGCTCTGCTGTGGGACATCTGCCCTGCAGAGGGAACCACACTGGGAGAGAGCACACCCACACAGGGAGGGAGCGCACCAGCCTCCCCTTGGCGACCTCTGCTCCGGAGATTGACTATGCTGAGCCTTTGGATGTGCAGGGATTCCCCAACATAACATCACTTGGGGCAAGACACATCAGGGCTCCAAAGTCACTCAGGAACAGGGCAGCCCCTCAACAATTAGGGCCAGGGGAATCCTGGTCATGTGGGGGTGGGGCAGAAAAAGTCTTGCAGACTCACAGGAGGTCCAACCAGCAGTCAGTGACAGCAGGACCAACTAACACCAGAGGTAACCAGATGGCAAAAGGCAAACGCAGGAACGTTACTAACAGAAATCAAGACAATATGTCACCATCCGAACCCAACTCTCTGATAGCAGCAAGTCCTGGATACCCCATCACACCCGAAAGGCAAGATCTGGATTTAAAAATGACTTCTCATGATGCTATTAGAGGATTTCAAGGAGGACGTAAATAAATCTCATAAAGAAATACAGAAGAACATGAATCAAGGGGTAGAAGCCTTTACAAAGGAAGCACAAAAATCACTTAAAGAAATGCAAAAGAATATGGGTCAACTGATGGAGGCCCATAAGGAGGCAACACAAAAATCGCTTAAAGAAATGAATCAATGGGTAGATGCCCTTACAAAGGCACTACAAAATTCGCATAAAGAATGCAGGAGAATATGGATCAACAGATGGAAGCCCATAAGGAGGAAACACAAAAATCGCTTAAAAAAATAGAGGAGAACATGGGTCAACAGGCAGAAATCCTGAAAGAGGAAATGCAAAAATATCCTAAAGAAATACAGGAAAACACAAACAAACAAGTGAAGGATCACAACAAATCCATCCAGGATCTAAAAAAGGAAGTAGAAACAACTAAGAAATCACAAAGGGAGACAACTTTGGAGATAGAAAACCTTGGGAAGAAATCAGGAGTCATAGATGCAAACATCAACAATAGAATACAAGAGATGGAAGAAAGAATCTCACATGCTGAAGATACCATAGAAAGCATCGACTCAACAGTCAAAGAAAATGCAAAATGCAAAAAACGTGTAACCCAAAACATCCAGGAAATCCAGGACACAATGAGAAGACCAAACCTAAGGATTATAGGTATAGATGAGAGTGAAGATTTGCAACTTAAAGGGCCAGTAAATATCTTCAACAAAATTATGGAGGAAAACTTCCCTAACCTAAAGAGAGAGATGCCGATGAATGTACAAGAAGCCTACAGAACTCCAAACAGACTGGACCAGAACAGAAATACCTCCCATCACATAATAATCAAAACATCAAATGTACTAAACAAAGAAAGAATATTAAAAGCAGTAAGAGAAAAGGGCCAAGTAACATACAAAGGAAGACCTATCTGAATCACATCAGACTTCTCACCAGAGAATATGAAAGCCAGAAGATTCTGGGCAGATCTCATACAGACTCTAAGAGAACACAAATGCCAGCCTAGATTACTATACCCAGCAAAACTCTCAATCACCATAGATGGAGAGACCAAGACATTCCATGATAAAACCAAATTTTCACAATATCTTTCCACAAACCCAGCCCTGCAAAGGATAATAGGTGGAAATTGACAATACAAGGAGAGAAACTACACCCTGGAAAAAAATGAGATAGTAACCTTCTTTCATCAAACCCAAAAGTAGATAACCACTCAAACATAAATATAGCATTAAGAATAGCAGGTGGCAATAATCACTATTCCTTAATCTCTCTTAACATCAATGGTCTCAATTCCCCAATAAAAAGACATAAACTAACAGACTGGATACGTAAACAGGACCCAGCATTTTGCTGCATGCAGGAAACACACCTCAGTGTCAAAGACAAACACTACCTCAGAGTAAAAGGCTGGAAAACAATCTTACAAGAAAATGGTCCCAGGAAACAAGCTGGAGTAGCCATCCTAACATCAGAGAAAATTGACTTTCAACCTAAAGTCATCGAAAAAGACACAGAAGGACACTACATACTGGTCAAAGGAAAAATTCACCAAGAAGAACTCTCAATTCTGAACATCTATACTCCAATATAAGGAAGTCCATCAATGCAATTCACTATATAAACAATCTCAAAGAAAAAAGCCACATGGTCATTTCATTAAATGCAGAAAAAGCATTTGACAAAATTCAGCATCCTTTCATGCTAAAGGTCTTGGAAGATCAGGAATTCGAGGCCCATATCTAAACATAGTAAAAGCAATTTACAGCACACCAGTAGCCAACATCAATCTAAATGGAAAGAAACTTGAAGCAATCCCACTAAAATCAGGGACTAGATAAGGCTGCTGTCTCTCTCCATATCTTTTCTATATAGTACTTGAAGTTCTAGCTAGAGCAATTAGACAACAAAAAGAGGTCAAAGGGATACAAATTGGAAAGGAAGAATTCAAACTATCACTATTTGCAGACGATATGATAGTATACTTAAGCAACCAAAGAACTCCACCAGAGGACTCCTACAGCTGATAAACAACTTCTGCAAAGTGGCCGGATATAAAATCAACTCAAGCAAGTCAGTAGCCTTCCTATACTCAAAGGATGAGCAGGCTGAGAAAGAAGGAAGAGAAATGATACCCTTCACGATAGCCATAAACAATATAAAGTATCTTTATGACTCTAACCTAACAAGTGAAAGATCTCTATGACAAGAACTTCAAGTCTCTGAAGAAAGAAATTGAAGAAAACCTCAGAAGATGGAAAAATCTACCATGCTCATGGATTGGCAGGATTAATATAGTAAAAATGACCATCTTGCCAAAAGCAATATTCAGATTTAATGCAATCCCCATCAAAATCCCAACTCAATTCTTCCTAGAGTTAGAAAGAGCAATTCAAAATTTCATCTGGAATAACAGAAAACCCAGGATAGCTGAAACTATTCTCAACAGTAAAAGCACTTTCTGGGGGAATCAGTATCCCGGACCTCAAGCTGTACTACAGAGCAATAGTGTTAAAAACTGCATGTTATTGGTACAGTGACAGGCATGTAGATCAATGGAACAGAATTGAAGACCCAGAAATGAATCCACACTCCTATGGTCACTTGATCTTTGACAAAGGAGCTAAAACCATCCAGTGGAAAAAAAAGATAGCCTTTTCAACAAATGGTGCTGGTTCATCTGGAGGTCAACATGCAGAAGAATGCAAATCAATCCATTCTAATCTCCTTGCACTAAGCTCAATTCCAAGTGGATCAAGGACCTCCACATAAAGCCAGACACACTGAAACTAATAGAAAGGAAACTAGGGAACAACCTTGAACATATGGGCACAGGGGAGAATTTCCTGAACACAACACCAATAGCTTATGCTCTAAGATCAAGAATTGACAAATGGGACCTCATAAAATTACAAAGTTTCTGTAAGGCAAAGGACACTGTCAAAAGGACAAAGCGGCAACCACCAAACTGGGAAAAGATCTTTACCAACCCTACATCCGACAGAGGGCTAATATCCAATATATACAAAGAACTCAAGAAGTTAGACTCCAGAGAGCCAAATAACCCTATTAAAAAATGGGGTACAGAGCTAAACAAAGAATTTTCATCTGAAGAATATCTAATTGCTGAGAAGCACCTAAAGAAATGTTCAACATCCTTAGTCATTAGAGAAATGCAAATCAAAACAACCATGAGATTCCACCTCACACCAGTCAGAATGGCTAAGATCAAAAACACAGGAGACAGCAAGTGTTGATGAGGATGTGGAGAGAGAAGAACACTCCTCCACTGCTGGTGGGATTGCAAGCTGGTACAACCACTCTGGAAAGCAGTCTGGCAGTTCCTCAGAAAACTGGGCATGACACTCCCGGAGGATCCTGCTATACCACTCCTGGGCATATACCCAGAGGCTTCCGCTGTATGCAATAAGGACACATGCTCCACTATGTTCATAGCAGCCTTATTTATAATAGCCAGAAGCTGGAAAGAACCCAAATGTCCCTCAATGGAGAAATGGATACAGAAGATGTGGTATATTTACACAATGGAATACTATTCTGCAATTAAAAACAATGAATTCACGAAATTCTTAGGCAAATGGTCAGAACTGGAAAATATCATCCTTAGTGAGGTAACCCAATCACAAAAGAGCACACATGGTATGCAGTCACTGATTTGGGGATATTAACCCAGAATCTCGGAATACCCAAGACACAATTCACATATCAATAGATTTCCAAGAAGATGGAAGGAGAGACCCCTGGTCCTGGAAAGACTGGATGTAGGAGAATAACAGGACAGAGAAGCGAGAGGGGATTGAATGGGGAACAGGGGGAGGGAAGTGGGCTTATGAGACTTTCAGGGAAATCATTTGGAATGTAAATAAAAAATTATAGAAAAAAAAAGAAAAGTAAAACCATCACCAAAAGCAAAAGAAAGAAAGAAAGAAAAGAAAAGAAGAGAAAAAAAAGAAAAGAATAGCCTCTATTAGGGACCAAGCTCTTGGATATCCACATACGGAAGAATGAAACTCTCACCTCATCATAGACTAAAAGTCCAAAACTTGATAGTATAAGTAGAAAACAGAGAAAATGAGTCAAAATTTAAGCATAAGCAAGAATGTATGCACATAACTTGAAGAGATCAGAAAAATAGGAACTGACCAATGGAGTGCATGATGTTTAAAAGTTCGAGACCATCAAAATGAGCAGTCAACAGTGTCAGCAAACAGTCCTCAGAATGGACAAAGCCATTGCCAACTACTCATCTAGGGGGGCGGGAGGATTGATGTACATAACATATAAACAACTTAAGTACCCAATGCCTACCTCTTCTTACCTTCCCTTCAGAGGCTACTAAAATCTTTACTGAGGAGAATTGAACTCATAGTAAAATACTCATTCATAGCTTATCTAAATAATAATTAATACATTCCCCCACAATAAAAAGAATAAAATATTTACAGTGGCTGCTTGGTACCAAATTCCTATTGTGTTTATCTAAATAAGAAATTTAAATATATTCTTTAATGATAGTCAAGGAAATCTCTTCTTGAATTTTGTGTTAACTTCTTTTCTCTTTGTCTTGGCTGAGCCTATGTTGCATACTCTGCTTGTCCCTGAAAATTACTTCTCTCCCTTACAACTTCCCTTGAATGCTAGACAGGTACATGTCACTGCATTGGCATCTAAAACAGAGAGCAACAGAAAATTCTGCCAGTTTAATTATTTTACATCAAAATGCTGCAAGACCATGACGTTGTGACCTCTTGTTCTTTCTTGGTTTTGTGTATTCTCGGCTACTGGAAGAATGTCTTCATAACACTCAAGCAAAGTGAGAAAATGAGCAATTATCATTTTTGAAAATGAGCTCAAGAGCAATGAGCTAATTATCTTCATTATCAATGTAAGAAAAGAGCTGACAAGCAGCAACTTAAGGAAGGAAGGGTTTAATTTAGCTCACAGTCTGAGGCTTCAGTCCACCATGGCACTGATGTCATGGTGATGGAGCTTGAGACAGATGGTCCTGTGGTCACAATGCATCCACCATTGAGAATCAGATAAAGTGTATTGCCTGTGCTTAGCTAAAATTCTCTTTTTTTTTCAGTCCAGGACCCCAGGTCACGGAATAGTGCTGCCCACATTGAGGATGGTTCTTCCAACCTCAATTAATCCTGAATACACATTTCCAGAAGGCATCCTAATATAATCCCCCCAAAACATGCCCAGAGGTTTGCCTCCTAGCTGATTCTAGCTCCTGACAAATAAAAAACCAGTTCTTACTATTATAAGCCGAATGTGGAGATACCCTGCCTTTTATGGGTAACTAGCAAATATCATTTTTATCCGACTAGTTGTTTACTTTCTATTTCCCATGTTAGCATTGAAAGAAACAACTCCATTCAATATAAAAGTCCTTTGGCCAGGTGTACATGAAATACATATGTACTATCTTTGCTTACCTTTATTTTTGCACATCTGGTTGGCATGTTTCTCTGAAAGTATACTAAGGAATATGAGTAGGTGCTCATGTGCATCTACATCTTTCCACATCTGCATAGCTATTAACTGACTCCCTGTCCATAATTCTGCTTTGGTGGTATGGCCACTCTTGTTGATAAGCTGCGTTCAGTGTTTGCTGCTTTCAGATATAAGAGTTTCAGTGGGAAGCAGTATAGAAACTGAAAAACTGTGTTTTGCTATATCTTTTTTGCTGTATCTTCAAAATGCAGTGAAATGTTGACCATATTTTCTTATGTTGAGAATTCTCCCTTGACTCTCTGCCTTTTGAGAGCTGCTGTAGAGGCTAAATGTCTGGCCTTGGACTCTGCATTAAGGCTACGCCTCCCTAATTCAAATTTTAACATGCTGACCCCATTTAACAGCTTTCAAAAAGGCTACTTCATCACACTGATTCATTAGTTTATGAAAAAATGATAATTTTAAAACCAATTTAATGAAAGTAAAAACAGAAGAAAGTCAGGCATGGGGAAGGAAAGTCTTTGTTTCACTCCCAGAACTGTCTCTAGGTGACATATCACTTAAACACTAGACCATGGTTCACTTGTTTTTTTACATGACAAGCTCAGACACAATGATAGTTCCAAGATTCCAGAGCAGTGACTGTGACTCTTTAATACAGTTTCTTAGGTTGTGGTGACCCAAACCTAACATTGTTTTTGTTGCTACTTCATAACTGTAGTTTTGCTACTATCATGAATCAAAATGTAAATAATTGTTATTTAGGATATCTGATATGTGACCCCTGGGAAAGAATCATTCAATCCTCAAAGGGAGCACAACACACAGGTGGGAAAACACTGGTCTAGATGGAAAGAACCGTTACCAAAGAAATCAAGTGGAACAGTAGCTATGATGGAAGCAACCTATCTGAAGTGGGAGGGAAGGTGGGGCTCAGGGCCCATGATGATCTGGAGAAGATTGCCATACTAAAAATCGGGAGGAAGGATTCTATAGGTAATTACATCAAACACTTAGCACACAACTTACAATGAACTAAGTCATAATCAGTACCAATATTTTCTGTTTATAATGAATTGTTCCATACCTAGATGACCACAGTGAAGCCAGGTTCTGGGAGAGAAGTGAAGCAGGAAAGAGGCAAGTTCCAGAGGCTGACTGACTTCTGTAAATTGCCAGAGAACTGTAAATGATATATGCAAAGCTCTCATATGTGGGCATTCATAAATGACAGCTCACGGGCCACTGCTATGTGCTGTAATATTTACAATGTATATGCTGAAATGCTCCTCGTTTTTCTTTGTTTAAACTTAACACTCAACCACTTGCCTAAACCTCAACCACTCCACCTAAAAAGGGATAATTCAGAGCTACCAGAGGACTGAAATAATGACGCACCAAAGCACAGTTATATTTGATTCCCTTTTTCTCATTGCCCCTTAGAGAAAAGTCATTCAGATACATTGGTCTCACGGAGGACTTGAAAACTTACAGAGCAAAATAGATAAGAAAAAAAAATCTTAAAGAGAAGTTAGAGATTTATTAAGATTGGAGGAAAGTAAAGAAACGGTTCTGTTTTTTATTACCAATATTGAAAGCCAATTTCTGTTTCCTGGATTTAATACTTGTGGTTTGCCCAACACAGCCATTTCATATTTGTTGTAGAAGCAATTTTTTTCAACTTCTGGTGATACAGTAGAATAGAAATAATAACCTAACTTTGAAGTAGAGGTTAATGTTGTCCTCACATATAAAAACATATTTTCTATGATGATAATGATAGTCTCCCCCCCTTGCTTTTAAAATCAGTTCCAAATATTGCCTATAAAGTAATCCCTGCTGCAAATGACTTTACATATCAAAAGCTCTTCTTTGGTTCTGTATCACCTTGAAAATAAAAATGAAGTTTCTTGCCTGATTGGTCAACATCATCTGTCATGCTGCTCTGGGGAATTGGGCTTCAGAGTTTCCCCAGCTAACCTTTAGCTTTCTGTTCCTCCCCTTCCACTCCTCAATCTCCTTACACCCTCCCCTCTGGCCCTAGCTGGATTCAGCTGGAAAGTCAGTGTTCTCAAACTCTGTTTCTAAACTTACAGACTTCAAATATATTTCATGAAAAAGAATCTTACAAACTTTCTTCAGCATACTCCCATGCTTCATGGGAACTTTTAAATTTGATAGAAAGTAAGAGAGGATAGCACCTCTCATTTCTGAGCAAGCTATCTTCATCTAGATTTTAATTGAAATGTGGTCACCTATAGTAGCAGTCAGTCAAAAATTTTATTGAAACAGGTCCTGTGTTTAGGCATCAAGGTCCCTGCTTTCTTAGAATTTGCTTTCTAGCAAAACAAAGAAAGCAGACATGTACACAATACACCAACAAAAACCGTCAATCATTCAAATCATTAAAACAAAAGCAAAAGTGCTGGTTTTCAGTAGTAATGACTTTGTTTCTGACTATGAGATGCTCAGGAGAAATATTTTTGACCATCACTAATTCCCTAATGAAACCTTCTATAAAGGTGAAGTATCCTATGTGTGCTTATCACAGATCCATTACCGCCTCAGAGCTCACTCATTCATTTCGCAGAACCCCTTAACCACTTACATCATATTCAATCACAGAACACTAGTGCATGTGCCACATGATGGTATTTCATTAACACCTGGTAACATTCCTCCACTTGTATTTTAGTCTCAACCTGAGATCTGATTTCCCTCTTGTCTAAAACCTAAAATTTACAGTGAAGCCTCTTTTCCTCACACTGACCTTGACTTACAGTGAAGGCTGGTGTAGCTACAGCAATCACAGATGCTATTCTGAGAGAATGCAGCAGCAGTAGATGTAAGAACTTCTAAAATTGCAGTGCTTCCCCATTATCCATGGTTTTAGCTTCTACAGGGTGAATTACCTAAGGTCAACCACTGTCCAGAAATGTTAAATTGTAAGTTCCAAAACTATCACATCAGTTTAGGAGTGTGTTTTTCTGAGAAGCATGGTGTGCCTTCTCACAGAGTATGACTCATCCCTTACATGACATCCATATGTAGATCCTCCTGACTGTCAGCTACCTAAAGCTCTGTAGATTATAAGATTGTTGCACATTACAATGCTTGTGTTAAAATGAACCTTGCTTTATTTAATAACAACCCCAAAGTTTAATAGTAATGACACTGGCAGGTCAAGAGACAAAGAAGAGCCATAAAGTGTTTCTCGGAGTAGAAAACTGAAAGTTCTCAACTTACAAAAAAAAAACCCCTATATATTGTTAGTAAGATTACAGTATAGCAAGATATTTTGACTAACACCACATTCACATTCTCATAATTTCTTGATTCTATTATTAGTCATTTATTATTACAGGGCCTAATTTATTAACTAAGTTTATCATAAATATGTATTATTTCCCTGGGGAAATGACAGGTGTCTTAATCAGATTTACTACTGTGAAAAAATTGCATAGAAAAAACTTTAAAAATAAGAGATTTGGCTCATTTTTTAGAAGGTTCAACCCCTTGTCTTTTTTTTTTCCCACGGCTGTGGATTAATGTAAAGCAAAGCAGCACTTGGCAGAGCATAGGGAGGCAGAGCTGATCAGCTCATGATGACTGGGGAGCTGAGAGGGTTGGGTAGGAGCCCAAAGACGGCGTATACCCTTCAAAGGTTTAACCCTATAAATTATACTCTAACTACTTGTCTTAGTTTGGGTTTCATTGCTGTGAGGAGATACCATGACCAAGGCAATTGTAAAAGACAACATTTAATTGGGGGCTGGCTTGTAGTTTCAGAGATTCAGTCTATAACCATCATGGAGGGAAACATAACAACAGCCAGGCAGACATGATGCTAGAGAAGGAGACTGGGTGCCACACTGGGTATAGCTTGAACATAAGAGACCTCAAAGTCTGCCTACAGAGACACACTTCCTCTGACCAGACCACACCTATTTCAACGAGACCACATCTCCTAATAATAACCATTCAGCCACAGATTCACCAGTGGATTTTTCTGTGGATGAAGTTAGAGCCTTCATGATTTAGTCACTTCAATTTCCTCAGCAACTGGCAACAAAGCCTTTAACATGAGATTTTAGAGAATTTCATAAAACCATAGCAGTTCAATATCTATTACTTGATTCTCATTAGGAGAAAGCTTGACAGAAGGGTATCATCTGTGTGTTTGCACTCATTTTCTTACAATACTGTACTTCACCAAAAAGGGAGGAAAGAAAAGCTATTTAGGGAATATCAGCACTACAAATATATTCATACTTATAAATTCAGCTTATAAATATCAACTTAAAGTTTATAAAGCTTAGGATCATTGTGTGAAAAAGATTGTATCACATTTTTAAATCTTGGTATTTGAAATTAACATAGTTGACTTTCAACCAATAAAATATGAAGTACAGAATGTGGTATAATTATTATTTTTAAAAAATGATTGAGTAGTCAAAAATCTGTCAGTAATAAAATAAAATTTTGTTATTACTATGAAAAGCTAAATGTAACTGAAATAGTCACCATCAAAATTTACAAAAAGACTCTAAATATTTCAAATGACTTTTTTTGATTATTAAATTCTATCCATATGTATTGTTTTTAGGAGTTTTAAGAAATTTATTTCTAACAGATTAACATTATGCCACAGTCCTCAGGTAAAGTTCAATTTTAATTATGACTCGGATATTAAGATCACAATTTGTTTTTTTGAGAGAATACAGGTTAAGTCTTCTAGTCTGGGGGTATGTAATGCATCTCAGTGAGAAAGGATAGAAAGTAGGCCTTGTTTTCTTTAAAAGTGTAGAAAATATTTATATATCTTCTTTTTAATTTCATTTTAAATATTTGGGTTTTTGAGAATTTTGATGTATCTTTCATATTCACCCCACCCCCAACTCCTCCTAGACCCACTCCTATCACCCTTTGCACCTAACTTCAGGATCTCTCTCTCTCTCTCTCTCTCTCTCTCTCTCTCTCTCTCTCTCTCTCTCTCTCTCTCTCTCTGTGTGTGTGTGTGTGTGTGTCTGTCTCTCTCTCTTCCTCTCTCTATCTGGATCTCTGGCTCTCTTCTTTCCTCTCTCTGTCTCTCTGTCTCTCTGTCTCTGTCTTTGTCTCTATCTATCTATCTATCTATCTATCTATCTATCTATCTATCTATCTATCTATCTCTATCTGGCTCTCTCTGTGTGTCTCTCCACCCCCAGCCCCTCCACAGTTTGATATGATCAAACTCTTACTCTTGGGTACAAGATTGGGCTTACCCTAGAATATACCAGAGGCTACAACATTAAAAAAAACTGAGTCTGCAATTTCCAAAAACTGTCAAATGCCAATAGCTTCCATTTCCACACCGTGAGAAGATTTTGTCAGCCTTGAACTTCCACAGGTGTTGTGTGTACTGTCCTAAAGGACCTATATCTTACCAGAGATACTTGCTTTTTTGTACTTATTGTTCCTCTGTTTACAACAGCCTGGAAATGGCAACAATCTAGATGAATGCCCATCTATGAAAGAATGGACAATGAACAAGTGGTGGGATGGCTCTGTGGTAAAGAGCTTGCTGAGCAAACACAAGAGCTTGTGTCTGGATCCCCATCACTCATATGAAAGTCAGACATGTCAACATGTGTGACGTTAACACAAGCTTTATATAATCTATTCCAACTCACACTATTTCAACAACTACAACACAGTGGGCAGTAACTAGAAATGTGTTTATGGAGAGATCTACAGTAGTTTGCATCCACATCCTGAGACGTTATAAACAAAACCCCTTTGTGGGGAAGAGGAGTAGAGTGATACGGAATCACTCTATGTAGCCAAGAATGACACTGAATTCACAATCTTCCTTCCTCAGCTCCCCAATACAAGGATTGCTCATGTAAGTAACCAGGGCCAGCATGGAACAGAAAGAAACTCCCTCATAGCACTAGACTCGTGTGAGTCCTAAAACGCAGCAGGCAGTATGTCATTATAAAGCTGCAGTGTGACCTAATGTACTGTCACATTGTGTGTCACTATGGTCCTCCCTTCTTCCAGGGATCTTTGGCCACTAGCCCATGAGGATGAAGAGAGGAGAGTTCGCAGAGTTTTGAACTGCCCACGAATACAGTGGAGCTGACAGAATTATCTCCTGGATAAGCATCAGAAAGACAGCTCAGCTTTACTCATGTTGAATCAAGGGTTATATAGTGTGGGGGAAGTGGGTAGGGATTTGTAGAGTGGGTACATGTCATTGGCTGGAGTCGAAGGCACTGAGATACCTCATTACCATGGGAAGGAATACCAGGAATACCAGGAATCTCTGGTGCTTGCTGGACAGGTTCTTATCAAGAGAAAGAAAGCAGAACCTGTAATCTCACCAAGGCTACATGACATCCCGCAAGTAGAGGCTATAGCAGTTTCAGGCTCCCCAACCAAGGTCAAAGAAGGAAAAGCCCAACTGGTAAAGGGAGTCCACCATTTTGCACAGGCTCAGGGCATTTTGGTAGTGTCAGACTTCGACCTTAGTCAGCAGGGCCCAACATGTCACCATCTTTTTGATGCCCAACTTTCCTTTCTCTGACCCTGTGTTCTCTGTGTATGTAAAAACATAAGCTATGTTCTTTAAAGTCAAAACTTTTAGTTTTCAAAAGCCAAATCTGTTGAAATTCAAAGTTATAGGCCAAAAGGAAAATGGTAAATAGGAGGAAGACTAGCTTCCATTGAGAATAAGCGGAATGCTAGGTTACTCTTTTCTGAAGAAAAAATCTGTGCTAAGAGTGGGAAAGGCCATGGTAAATACTTTTTACTTTTTCGGTCCATATAAAATCCCAACTTTAAAAGGTAATATATGTGATTCATGCATCCGTGTAGGGCAGGCGGTGTGGGGAAAGGACAGGGGGCCTCTGCTACCACTTGTTGGTCCCAGGAAGCAGGGAAAGGGGGTGGTAGAAAACCCGCATCACGCCAAAGCTCCAGGCTCTGGCCGGGCAGACACTCACACACCTCCAAGGCGCAGGATGGGTGTCTGGCTGTGAGAAGCCACTGGACCCCAATCTGCAGGAGTGGGGAAGGAGCAGTCCATGGTCCCTATGCCTCACGGAGGCCAGGGATGACAGGTTCTGGCTCTCAGGCTTCACAGGACACCACTGGATACCACAGAAGAGCTAAGAACAGGGACCCAGGGGGGTAGCTCAGTCAGCCCTAGGGTTGAAGAGGAAAGGGGGCAGAGGGAAGGCATGCTGGGTCCGGTCTGGTGGCTGGAAATGCTGGGAGGCAATCCATGGTTTTAAAGCTTTATTGTAGAAGAGTAGAGTGAGAGAGAGAAGGTAGAGAAGTAGAGGACGGCCATGGCCACATAGAGAGAGGGGGGAAGGGAATGAGGAGAGAAGAGGGGGAAAGGGGACAATAGACAGAACAAGAGAGAAAGAGAGTAACAGACAGTAAGAGAGAAGGGAGGGGGCAAACAGTCCCTCTTACAGTGGGCCAGCCTACCTGTCTGTTGCCAGGTAACCTTGGGGAGGGGTATACCTGGATGTTGCCAGGTGATTGTAGGGGTGCAGTCCAGCCAGAAAACTAGAAGCTTGGGGCATGGCCCTACGTGACTGATGGCCACAGAATTATGGAGTTGAGGGCCTCATGGTGTCAGAAGCCTAGTGTCTGGGAGTGTAACGGGATTAGTCCCTTGTAGGTTAATCTACTGGGTCTCCAGAAGTTAAGCCTCACTCAACCAGAACACAGATTGCCTTTCACGGTCCAACAGGTCTATAGGAAATGCAATGATCTATCAGTGAAGATTTCACAACTTTACGAGCAAGCATCCAAAGCTCCCACAAACCATGTACAGCAGAACAAACAAAATATCCCCAAAGGAACAGGGATATAGGGTTAGGACCCTTGGTCCAGTCTGGCCTCAGGTTGCCTCTGCTCTAGTGTTACTAACAACCCTGACTGGACCTTGGTTCCAGAAGACTTGAACTTCCATGGAAATCAGCCAAAGCATAGCAGGTCAACTGAATCACAAACTATGAGCAGAATCCTTCTCAGCCCAGTGTAGGAACTGGCAAGATATCATCCAGTCTGGAAGAAGAGGAGAGAGAAAGATGCTAGCACCCAAGTCCAGGGTGGAACAGAGCTCCATAGTCACACTGCAACCTACTCTGCAGACATGGCTCCTCCTCGCTCCTTGTTCACATAAGATGGTCTGTGAAGGGAGAAGTGTGTGTACCTGGAGAAGCTGAAGAGAGCTGATCTTTCTCCCACAGTGACACATTCCCCTGCTGCATTGTTCTATGACCCTAAGCAGTTGTTCAATTACCCTGAATTTCAAAATCCTCATGTGCAAATGGAGACAGTAATACATGCCTCCATGAAGCACTGCAAAAATATAGTGAACTAATGTGGATGTCTGTCTTGTTTACAGTAGGCAATAAAAAATGCTAAAGGTGTTACAAATACTTTTCTTTTAATTACTTAATAATTATGCATTGGGCATTAAGTATAGAAATCATACAAAAAGAAAAAATGAACAGCAGTTCTCTTCTAACAAAGAATTTTTCATGTAACTGAAAGATAAATATTGCTATGAATAACACATAAGGTCCTCTAAGGAAAGAGAAAGGTGAAAGGAAGAACTATAATGAGAGGATGCTAACAGATTGCTTGGTTTAAACAGTATTGGGAAGATTTCCAAGACCAGAGGGATTTTTGAGTCAAACTTGACTCACCAAAGAAAGAAGGTGAATGATAGAAAACGAAGAATCCCTCCCTCACAGAAGGCCTGGACCTCCACACCAGCTTACAAATGATAGGCATGGGCACGGAGGCTTCCAGGGGAGATGGAACAGCAGCAGGTCATGGTGCTGCAGAGAAAGCAGTATCTCTAGAAAGAAAAGGGAGGGGAGGGGAGGGGAGGGGGGAGGGGAGGGGAGGGAAGGGGGAGGGGGAGGGGAGGGGAGGGGGGAGGGGAGGGGAGGGGAGGGAAGGGGGAGGGGAGGGAAGGGGGAGGGGGAGGGGAGGGGAGGGGAGGGAGGGGAGGGGAGGGAAGGGGGGAGGGGAGGGGAGGGAAGGGGGGAGGGGAGGGAAGAAAGGTGAAAGGCAGTGGTGATGCACCCCTTTAATGCACTCAGGAGGCAAACGCAGGCAGATCTCTTAGTTTGAGGCCAGCCTGGTCTACAGAATGAGTTCCAGGATAGCCAGGACTACACAGAGAAACCCTGTCTCAAAAAACAAAACAAAACAACAAACAAGCAAAACAGACAGGCCTTTTGGGATGATTTTTAAAACTGGTCTCATAAAATTGAGGGGAGGGCGGGGCAAAGTGTAGCCACATTCAGGATGGAGAGAAGTCATAGATACCCAGTATGGGAACACAGTCAAAGGAGCGTGATTTTGCTAAGTAGGGCCAGTACTCCAAACCTCAGGAGGCTTGGAACAACAGTCCCCAACAGCATGGAGATCCTGCTGCTGCAGCCCTTGCTGCTTATCCTACTGAGGAGAGAAGAGTGCTGGGCCACAGTGCGGGCCATGCACAATGAGCAGGCAGGATGAGGTGTACAGCCGCCTGGAGCTCAAATGGATCCTGCCTCCAGATGCCCTGCCACAAGATCGCCCTAACTCTGAGCAACAACAGGATGTCAGAGATGAGTCTCAGGGGTAGTACAGTACTTACGGTACTTACAGTATATACAGTGTGTGTGACACAGCAATTTGCAATGCCACTCGATGGGTGAATATCAGATAGAGGTAGAGCTAGAGATGCGGCACAGCTGCAGCCGCAGGCATGGGAGTTCAGCTCCAGTGGTCAAAGCAGCACGTCCTTGCTGAGTAGGGATTGCAGGGTGGTGTAGAGCATCATGGAGCTCAAGTAGGCTCTACCCAACCACTCAATCACCCTGGCTCTGAGTAACAAGATATCTGAGAAGAACAATTCATTTTCTGGACTAAGCCTTTGACTTCCATAGTCTGTGCTGCCGCCAGAGCTCATGTGGATGTCTGTGGGTTCTGCTACTGTGGGAGGCCATATAGATGTCCACGACATGTGCTGCCACCAGGAACCATCTTCAGGTTCACGTTTCTGCTGCCACTGAGTGTTATGGGTAAGGAGAATTATTTTGCAGTGGCATTGATGATTGCAGACACACAATTGAGAATGAGAGACATTGAAGGTTTCTGTGACAATCCCCTCACCTGCAAGTAGAAGAAGAAAAGGAAGAGTAGGAAGAGGAAGAGGAGGAACAAACATTCCAGACAGAAAACCACTGAAGAGAGTCCTTGATAATGATGCTGAAGTGTAGCTCTTCACATTTGATAGCTTCTAACAGGGGATGGGGGTCAGGGAAACTCGGTTATCTTTAAGGGGCTGGCTACTAAGATTTTGGCCCGGCTTCAGTGAGTATATGGGTAACATAAATTGGACATAGTGCATGTTTTTCTTCTTTTAGTGAGGGAGGGCTTATGGGTGAGAGGGTGGACCTGGGAGAAAAGAGAAGAGAATGTGATGAGACTTCATTGTGTGGAATTTCCAATTAGTCAATAAAAATATTATATCGGAAAAAATTAAAATGCAGTGCCCAACACCACCAACACAGCTTCTGTAACATTTTTCCTGTTGTAAGAATAGCCAGAAACACAAAACCAAAACCAAATCAAAACAAAATCCATGTTATCATGCTGAAGGCTAATTCACAGGTTGCAAATAAACACAGCAAGGGCCTCACTAACAAGGATCATTCAGAACATAGCTCTGCTGGTTCTCCCACTTGACAAAGGAAATTCTGAGTCTCCTAACCAGACCAGGATACAAACACATCAACACTGAGTTTACTAAAGTTCAAAGCCTCCATGTAAAAATGATGGCAAGATATCCAGTAGAGGTCTGAGTAGCAGTTGCTTGTCATAATTCAGCAAACACAGAGCTACTTGGGTGACATTAAATGGAGAGTTTGGCATAAGAAAGACAGTTTCCATATAGAACCTGATGTTCTTTCCACACACACACACAGCTCACAGTTATTCAGATCGCTCTGTGGAGCCACCCAACTAGAGCACCAAAGGCATCCTTCTAAGAGACATGTGTCACTGGCTACTCAGTGTTCTGCACAGTGATGTGCTATTGGACTTTAAATAACAGGTTGAAGTTTTGCCCAGTTCCATTGCATGAAGATTCCTACCACATCCAAAGACCACCCTATTTTTGTTGCATAAAAATTCCCACAGTAGCCAATATGAAGCTATCCACACACTGTCACTGAACACAAAGATGGAAACAAACAAGTACCGTGTGCTTGGGGTGTTACCACAAAACTCAAACTCACAACTTTCAGCTCTCCTGTCCCATGATTCATTCTCTCTCTCTCTCTCTCTCTCTCTCTCTCTCTCTCTCTCTCTCTCTCTGTCTGTCTCTCTCTGTCTGTCTCTCTCTCTGTCTCTCTCTCTGTCTCTCTCTCTGTCTCTCTCTCTGTCTCTCTCTCTCTCTCTCTCTCTCTCTCTCTCTCTCTCTCTCTCTCTCTCTCTCTCTCAGATTCTTCTATCAGCTCATGTTTTAGGGCATTTTGCTCCCACTGACATTTTGTGTGATTGAAAATTGACCATTGCCAAGCAACAGGGAGCATGCCTCCTGGCTAGAGTACCCATCCCACCACTAACTCAAGCATCTCTCTTTATGTTGGTGGGTGACATGGGAAAATTTCCAGTGTTAGAATCAGAATTGAATGCAGTGACCACACCATCCTAGATGCTCTTCATATTATGAGTAGGTTCTGATATGCCAGGAGAGTTTTCTAGTAATTTCCCTCTTTCAAAGATGATGAAACAGAAGACAAAGTCTAGTATACAGCAGTGGATAACCATTTGAAACTAGTTACTGCAGTCTTGAACACTGGAACCTTGGCTCCTTTCATTTTAAGTGTGAATACTTACTACTGCTATTCATAGAACAGTACAGACCCTTGTCTCCAGCCACCACTGAGTGATAAAACCTCCAAACCCCTGTGGACTCCTTGGGGTTCTTTGATGAATCAAAATGCTACTCAGAGTCCTTTAGGGCCTTGGATCTGCATAAGAGAAATCTGTTCCAAGAGAGGAATTTTGCAGGAAAGTCCTTTTAGAAAGGAAGTCTGATGTGGCTACTCTCCTGTGTGACTTAATCTGCCTTTTACAATAGGAACAATTAGGTAGAATGTGGAAAACATTCCAGTTGGGGTATTAGATGGTCATGGTGACCTTGTACTTCATTCTGTTGGTGTAGTGTTACCTAGAAATGTGTCATCTAGACCCAGCTTCTGGTGGCTTTCTGGGTTTCACATACATAGACCAAAGAGGCTGGGAAGAGTAATGTCATGAGAGACCTAGAGAGAAAGAATTGATAGTCAGTGGTGCTCCATGTAAATGCAATGAGACCCACAAGTACCATTTGGTTTTTTCGCATAGCCATGTTTTAAAACAGATAATAAATTTTAATAAGATAAAAAATTTAATCTAATTTACTTTGTCAATTTTTAAAAATGCACTAATGTGGAATACTGCATCTTTTCTTATACTGAGTCCTTAATATTATGTATTTTATAGTTAAAGAACTTCTCAATTTGGAGTTGTCATATGTCAAGTACTCAGTAGCCACTGCAGATAAAGGTATCAAATGTAGTGAGTATTTACAAAAGAAAAGACAGACTGATTCTAAATTCCTGATTCTACTAATAAACAAACTAGGTAATGTTTACAAAAACAATCCGAGTCTCAGAATTCTCATCCATATATTAAAAGTGTAGGGTATATTCATAAGTGTATGTAATGTGTCTAGTGCACGCATTTTATTTAACAATTTAAAAAATGTCTACTTGTGTGGGCTAATGATATCATTTTTATTGGCTAGATATTGAGTATATCCAAGATTTTGTCATTGTCCTGAGGTTAGCAAGATACAAACACATTAGTGATATGTACAAAGCAGTGTAGTTATCATCACAGACATCTGTAGATGGCAGATGAAATATAATAAAGAATTGGAATCCCATAGCTTCAGTTGTAAATCAAATATGTGCCATTTACCTAGCATGTGTCCTTGTATAAACTACCTAATTGCTCTGAAATCCTGTACCATCCTATCGAATCACCTTTGTAGAAAGTCTTTGGCCTGGAAGGCACAATGTGTAATTAGAAAAGGATGGGTGTTTTGAGCCTAGCCTGCCTTTAACCACATGAGCAACATACCAAAGTACTTATCTTTATAGTATGGTGTCTTGCTTTTTGATGATTCAAGTCTTACTCCACAAGTTGAAATCCATTCCTACCACCATTATCTAGGCCAAGAACCTGTGACTAGACAAGTCATAGGCTTGACGGGAGAAGCTACTACCATTACTCTGCTAAATGAACATAGTATTAAATCCCTAATGACTTAGATAAATTAGTGCATTGGTCAATCATCATCAGAGAAGCTTCCTTTACAGGAGAGCATGCTTAACATGGAAGCACTCAACTGGTCAAGTTCAGAGAATAAAAGACTACAGAATGCTCAGTCCTGAACTGGACATCTATGCCACACCTCCTATCAAGTCTCAGGGATCATTGGGGAAAACCAGTTAGAAAGATTTTAAGAGCCATGGATGATGGATGACTAAGGGGAGATAGTGTTTATTGCACATCAGGCAGTTACACTTAAGAATTCACAGGAGTAGAGACAGTAGGCACAACACTGCCACAGGCTCAGGTCTGACAAAATTCCAGCATGCAGAGGAGAGGTAAGACTTACCCCTACCAAAGGAGCTATTGGAAGGTGATGGCTTCCGGAAGAGTAAGAATCTGTTTTCTAAAATGGTGTGGCCCTGCTGTATTAACTACCTTCCAGTAAAGGCCACAAATCCAGGAGTATATGGGCAGCTTTAAACCATTCATGGTTTAAAAATAAGAGAGAAAATAAATAACTCAGTTTTTCAAAATGGGCTACGTAACTGTATTAGTTTGGGTTTTACTGCTGTGGACAGACAACAATGACCAATGCAAGTTTTATAAAAGACATTTACTTGGGGCTGGCTTACAGGTTCCGAGGTTTAGTCCATTGTCATCAAGGCAGAAACATAGCAGCATCCAGGCAGGCATGGTGCAGGAGGAGCTGAGGGTTCTATGACTTTATCTAAAGGAAGCCAGGAATAGACTTGGCATCTTCAGACATCTAAGAGGAAGATCACTACGCCCAACCCTACAGTGACACACTTCCTCCAACAAGGCCACACCTTCTAATAGTGTCATGCCCTGGGACGAACATATACAAACCACCACATTCCACTCCTTGGCCCCCATAGGCTTGTTCAAACATGAGTCTATTGGGGCCATACTTAGACATAGCATAATGCAAAATACATTTAGTCCAACTTCAAAAGTCCCCACAGTCTATAGTATTCTCAACAGTGTTAAAAGTCCAAAGTTCAAAGTCTCTTCTGAGATTCATCCAATCACTTAACTGTAATCCCAAAAACAAGACAGGAAACCAGCTGGGCAGTCTCCAAACTCTGTATCTCTATGTCTGATGGCAAAGCAGTCTTCAGATCTTCAACTCCCTTTTTGTCTTTGTTGACTGCAACAAGGTTCTTTCTCCTGGGCTGGTTCCACTCCTTGTTAGCAGCTTTCCTGGCAGGTATTCTGTGTCTCTGACATCTTTAACATCTTGGGATCTCCAAGTCATCTTCAGCTTCACAGCTTCTTGTTCCAATGTCTGAGTTCCACACATGATCTTCTGTGCATCTCCAAAGGGCTGGTGTCACTTCTCCAGGTCTGCCCTCTGTAGCACTCTAAGTTCAAGTTTATCCATTCCGCTGCCACTGCTGTTCTTAGTGGTCATCCCATGGTACTGGCATCTCCAGTGTGCTAGGGTCTTCTACTGCAACTATGCTCCACCAAAGCCTCTCATAGGCTGTCTTCATGGTACCAAGCCTCAACACATTTGCATGACCCCTTCAGTCCTTGGCTGTCAACTACAACTGAGGCTGCACTTTCACCAATGGCCTTCCATGGCCTCTCACAGTGCCAAACCTCAGCTGTTCTTCATGATGCCTTCATGCCTTCAAAACCATTACCACCTGGATTATTCTTACACATTACCAAGTACAGCTGCAGCATGAGATATAATTTTGGCTATCTCTGGAACACAGCTTCTTTATGCTCTCAGTAAACACTTCCCAGAAGATATCACCTAAGTGATGCTAGTCTCTTCTTAATCACCACTAATTTCTTAGCTCCAGCTAACCAGCATCAATTGTTCCAGTAGTCTCCTTCTCCTCTTGAATATAAAGCCAGAGGCACATGGCCTAAGCTGCTGAGTTCTGCTGTTTGCAGGAACTGGAACATTGGCCCCCTTGTTCTATTACATTATCATTAGCTTCCTTTATTCCAACTCCTTCACTGTCTAAGCTTGGCTGTCCTGGATCTTGCTCCATAGACTGACTTTGAATTCAGAGATCTACATGCCTGTCTCCTAAGCACTGGAATTAAAGGTGTGGTCCACCAAGTATGGATTTAAATTTTTCTTCACCTAGAATTTGCTCTGTCCTAGGCTGACCTTGAACTCAGAGATCTGCTTATCTTTGTCTCCTGGGATTAAAGGTTTGTACTACCACGCCTGAACCTAAATTTAGCTGGGAGGAATCTTGCCTCATAGTCACTACTTCCTTAATTCAGTTTAATATCCTTGAATTCAGCTCCATTTCACTTCCTGGTGTCCCTTTAATACTCAAAGTATATATTTTGTATGTTTCCTTTCTCAGCTTGCTATGTTTGTTCAAAATGCTCTTCATCAGACTTAACCAGAGAACAAAGTCTCTGTTGGACTTTTTTGAGACTTCTTTTGTCAATGCAATTAATATACATCTCTTTCCCTTAGCCTGAGGCAGTCTCTTCAGAAAATGGCAAAAAGTAGCCATTTTCTTCACCAAAACATCACAAAAACAGTCTTTCAACCACATATGAAAGTTCTTCTCCACTGAAACCTTTTGGGCCATCAGGCCTACACAGTTCAAATGAACTTCAATACCACTGTCTTCCATATTCCTACTAGGCTGGCCCATTAAGCCCCACTTAAAGCATTCCATGACTTCCCAAATCCAAAGTTCCAAAGCCCACATTCTTCCAAACAAAAGCATGGTCAGGCCTATCACAGCAATACCCCACTCCTGGTACCAACTTCTGTATTAGTTTGGGTTTTACTGCTATGGACAGACACCAATGACCAATGCAAGTTTTATAAAAGACATTTACTTGGGGCTGGCTTACAGGTTCCGAGGTTTAGTCCATTGTCATCAAGGCAGAAGCATGGCAGCATCCAGGCAGGCATGGTGCAGGAGGAGCTGAGGGTTCTATGACTTTATCCAAAGGAAGCCAGGAATAGACTGGGCATCTTCAGATGTCTAAGAGGAAGATCTCTAAGCTCAACCCTACAGTGACACACTTCCTCCAACAAGGCCAGACCTTCTAATAGTGTCACGCCCTGGGATGAACATATACAAACCACCACAGTAACTGAATAGAAAATTCTCAAAAAGTACAAATGAATAGAAAATACTTCTAAACTGGGCAGTGGTGGCGCATGTCTTTAATCTCAGCACTTGGGAGGCAGAGGCAGGTGGATTTCTGAGTTCAAGGCCAACCTGGTCTACAGAGTGAGTTCCAGGACAGCCAGGGCTACACAGAGAAACCCTGTCTCGAAAAACCAAAAAAAAAAAAAAATACTCCTAAAAGTATTCAATATCATTAACTATAGGTAAATGCAAGTTTACAATACTTTAAGAAATATTATATACAATTCCAAAGAATTAATAAAAAAAAATCTCACCCCAGTCAGAATAGCCATCTTAGGAATACAAATTACAGCAAATGCTGATGTGGATATGGCAAAGATGATCCCTTATACATTGTTGGTGGGGTGAAAACTAGTTCAGCAACTTTGGAAATCAGTCAGTCATTTGGAAATGGCTTCTTAAAAAAAATAGAACTACCATGTGGCCCAGTTATGAAACTCTTGGGCATGTACCAAGCAAGGGACTTTATATCCTACTACAAAGATATGCATATTTATGTTCATTACATCTTCATTCATAACAGCTATGAAATGAATCAATTTAAATGTTCATCAATAGATCTTGATAAGGGAATAGATAAGGGAAAATATGGTACATGCACACAATAGGATATTATTAAAAATGATATGAAATTTTTAAGTAATTAGGTGGATAGATAGATAGATAGATAGATAGATAGATAGATAGATAGATAGATAGATAGATAGATAGATAATTCTGGCCCAGTAAGACAAAATGTCACTTTTTTTCCCCCAAATACATATTCTTGTGAAGTTTCAATCTTGTGAATTTAACTTAGAGAAAAACCGAGGCCAAAAAACTTTAAAAGGGACTTTGTGGGAGGAGTGACATTAATGGAAAAGGATAGTAGAGCATAAGTAAAAGGAAAGTAAGGAAATAGAGTCCTGGGTGCAGAAAAGTCTAAGCAAGGAGGGACAGGAAGAATGGTGGAAACCAAGGTATGGAGGGAAGGGGAAACCCGTAGCAAGGATATATGAAAAGCCATATGGAAGCCTAATTACTAAAAACAATTGCAAGAATGGTAGAGTAAAGCTAAAATGAAGTAAGAGGGAAGAATATTGGGAGTTAAAAGATTAAAGGATAATGAGGCAAGGAAGGGGTGGAAGTGGAAGGGATGTTTGAAAATAAACTTATAGAACCCACTAGTTAGTAAGACAACTTCTAAATACAACTTTTAAAAAAAGAATTGTGTAGAATTCAACTGCATAAGTAGACAATGTTGCTCCCATACAATATAGATTATTACATGAAACTTAAAGTTTAAGGTATGAATGCCCCCTAAGAGTTATGGGACAAGGAATCCAGAGAAGTCTCCAAAACAAAATAGCAGGCTCTTTCCATTGTCTTTGATTATTCTCCATAGCTGCATGATAAGACTGCATTGCTTGAAAAATCACACACACTTTGATTGCAGAACAGAAAGAAACCAATCTCAAACTAATAGAGTGACTTCCTCTCTGTTGAACAGTTTTCATGGTACTTGAATGTGCCACACAGGCTGCTGGAGCAAGGGGAACATCATTCATCTTCCCTGGTGCTGGACCCAGAATACTGCAATATCAGCTTTCCAGGCAAGTTATATCCACAGAAACAATAGTGGCACAGATGTTAAAAAGTAACCAACCCCTTTCTGTTTGGATTTGATGCCCCCTCCACAGGAGGAAACTATATGCCTGGTACAGCAGTCCTGGTCAAGATCCTATGGCTGAAGAGGTAATAGACCTTGGGAAGAACTGCGATTATTACTTGCTAAATAGACATGCTCTAAGATTTTCTTCTAAATGTTAATGCTTATACCTATAGACCTAGTCCCAACCTTAGTCAGAGAAGCCTCTTTTAGCTGTGGGCAATAGCCAATGCTGTAATGCAAGCTAGTCAAAGTGCTGAGAATAAAAGACTGACTCTTCAGCCCTAAACAGCACATATATCATAACACCCTCCATCAATAGTCAGGAAATATTACAGAAGACAAGGTAAAAAGAATTTAAAAAACAAAGGATGTGAAGCAGTGTTGTTTAATGTGGTCTTCTAGATATGACATATGTATCATATTACTGAATTCACAAATGTTGTGCTTACCTGAATAATACCTACACAAAATGAAGCAGATAAAATCCAGCACAGATGGCTTCAATGATCTCAATATTCCACTTACCAAAGAGTTATTGCCAGTTCATAGTAATCCTTTATTGAAAATGTGGCAACTGTTAGGTTTGTCACTCTTCTGTGAATAGCCCCATATCCATGCACATATTGGAAGCACCAAACAGACTTAATGGTTATAAATAAATAAATAAATAAATAAATAAGAAGTAAATATTAAAAAGACATGAAAATTGGAAGGGGGACAAGTTGAGGATGATTTGGGTCAAGGAAATGAGGGTGCTCATATAAAATCCTCAAGAATAACAAAACTTAAAATATAAGTATATAATAAAACTTTCATAGGCAAAAATAAGCATATTTAAGTAACTGAAAAATGAAGTCCATAAAGACACTTCAACAACAGATGAAAGTGAATATTAAGATATAAACCACAAACCTAAGACACTGTGTGTTTATATCCTTGACATTTACATGTTTAGATGCTATGTCATCTAATGCTAACTGATTGCATGTTAATCAATCCTAGACAACAGAAATGGCAACAAAGTACACCAAGAATGATATAAGACACTAAGGATCTGGAAATACATTTTAAGGATCTTAAAATCAAGAAATTGCAATACCTAAGAAAATGTTTAAAAGCTGAAAGGGTACATTCATGAAAGTCATTAATGGTGAAGTCTAAGAAAAAAACTACAGAAAAAAAATACCCTTATGTAGTAAGATAAACAAAGAAAAGACCCTGGATCACAAAGACAATACCAGCTGTCAACAGCTCAATTTTAAAATGGGAAAGTTTCCTAAAAAATACAGTCTTACTACTACTTCTGATAAAATGTTCTGAATTTCAAAATCTCAGTTGATCATGAAGCATCTGGAATTTTATAAAAGAAACAAAATATATTTGTTTTCATCTCGTATAAATAATCAAGAATCTGCTAAAACCAAAGGTGCTACTCTGGACCTTCCCCACAACCTCCAAAGCTCAACTGAAAAGCCAAATTAAAAAGATACAGGAGAACATGGAAAGTAAAGATCACAATCAGAACACAACCATTCACTTTCTGGAGTCTCTGCCCCTCCTCCCTCTGCCTCCACTAAAGGACTAATTATGAGAAGAAATTGCGGCCTATCTTTTATTGGGCCTCTGTCCAGTGCTAGAACTGATTCATAGCTTTTTTAAAAGGGTGAAATGACCTTCAGCCAAAAGAGTTGGCAGCCCTTAAGTTGAATGAGGCAACTCACAGATGACTGCATTGGGCATGTTACCTGGCCATTTCACAATGGTAAAGCCTTCAGGGTGCTTAATTTACCAATCTGCATAACACTGTCAACATTTCAGAAAGAAACATCTTTCTCTATTTACAGTCTGTAACATACAGCCAAATATTATCAGGAGCCAGGTAAAATATCTACACATCACTGTAATATCACACTGAAATTGTTTTATAAATGAGTTTCTCACCCAAGAAAATAAAGACATTGCAAGCTGTCCTACAAAAACGAGAAGCCAGTGATAGGTCATATATTTCTAACAGAGGCTAAATCTCACTATTGTCCATTACACTTATGAAGGCTGTTAATATTTTTACCTTATAATTTTTTTCTTGAGAAAGAATTCCTTGTACTGAAGAATAAAAGGATTACAACTGATCTATTAGAATCTACTGGATTCAAGTCTGAATCTTATTTGATCTCAGCCACTGTTCTTGAAAACGTAGTACAGAAAACACGAGTCACTTCTTGTTCATCCTCCTAGACTTTCTCACTGATCCTTCAGGACCCCAAAACCTTTGAGCAACAATTTCATAGAATCATCTTTCACTTAAGGTCAAGTTCTAAAATGTACAAGCCACCTAAGTGCACTTCTGAGATATAAAAGACGGATGCTAAGATTTCATACTCAACTGGGGTGTCTTTTAGAAGAAGAAGGGAAGGGAGACTCCTGCTCTCTCAGGGATGCTGACAGAAGCTATGAGACTCTGAGGTCAGAGTCCAAAGATTATTTTCCTTTACCAGCAAGCAGTATGTATGGTAAAACATTTGTATATTCTCTTGTCTACAAGTCCCAAGGAGAACATGAAAATGGGCTTAAGTGGATATCGCAGAGGCAGTCGGTTGCATTACAAAAATGGAATCCTGAGATTAGAGAATGCACATCTTAAAATGTGAAAGAAGCTTGTGTGACTTTTGTTGTAGAAGACACTTTCTTTCTTCATCTTAGCACCTGTAGTCTGCTTTTGTCTCCAGTTGAAGACACTGTCTCTGCTGTGTAAGACTCTCCACCACAAAAACAACTTGAAAAGATAGGCATGAGTAGATGCCAATCATTGCCTCTGCTTGCAGGGCACAGAGAAATTAAAACTGAGTCCTAACTCCTGTTCAGCAAGTGTATAACACCAATAAATTTTCTATTTTTGAAAACTCTTGCATTCTTGGATAAATTCTATCTTACTATGATGCAATTTTTACGATTTTATGCTCTAATTTTTAGTTTATGCTTTGCATCTATGATAAAGACCTTAACACCTAGAATTTGTCCGTGTTTTATGTCATAGTTATTTTTCATGATAATGAGTTAGGTAAACTTTATTCTTCCAGTTCTTAACCAAGTTTATACTAAATAAAACTTTCTATTTTCTATATTTCTTTATTTTGTGGGTGGCATTTGTGTGTGTGTGTGTGTGTGTGTGTGTGTGTGTGTGTGTGTGTAACATGTGTGTATGTAAGAGAGAGTGACACAAAGCATGTATGAAGGTAAGAGGACAACTTTCCAGAGTCAATTTTCTCCTTCTACCATATAGGTTCCAGGGATTCAATCCAGGTCATTGGGCTTGTTCTATACATTTCTTGCATAATCTCTTTTAATTTTTTGTATAAAAAATCCTGTGTTTATGTTTTGTTTCTTTTTTATTCCAACTTTGGGTTTATTTGACTAGTTAGAATTACTCATTTTGGATTAAGCAGATCTGTGTTTGGAAAATTCTAGAACTTCAGCCATTGTTGTTCTCGTCTTTATTCTAGATTTTATATTTGATTATTTTGTTTTCATGCATTTGTTTTGTTGTTGATGGTGTTGTTTTTTCCAGAATGGAGCGTGGCTCATTTATTTTCCTAATTTCTATTTTAATTTTTTTCTACCTCAAATACTGACTTAAGCTGCCTCCCAGAAGTATTGAGATCTAATTTTTACTTATTTTTTTTACTAACTCATAGCTTATATGAATTAGACATTAATAGGATACTAAGCAGTGTTTGAGTACATGAATACTACATGTAATTGTTGTTACTATTAGTTGTGAAGCATAACAGGTTTCCTGTGACTTTCTTACACCTGTAAACAACATACCTTGTTCATATTTGTTCTTCATCACCATCTTTGCATCCACCTCCCCTTCCTCTTCCCAGGAATTTCCCCTTCTACTTCCATGTCAATTTTCTCTACTTTCTACATGTAGGTATTTTCTACATGTGGCTGAAAGCATGGACTATATGGTTTTATGAATCTAGCTTTTTCAACCTAACTTAAACCTATCTCTTCAAAAATGAATTATTTACTGATATCAAAAACTCTCAAATTCCTCTCATAACTTTCTGGAATATACAGTGCTTAGGTGTGTTTTACATTCACCCTATAATAGAATAGCACACCAGAACTTCTCACTGCCATCTAACTATAGTGAGGCACCCTCTGATTAACCTTTACTGTCTTTCTATGTTGTTACTCCACTCAGTTCTAAATCATGGTCCTACTCTCAACCTCTATGACAGTAACATTTTTAACTTTCAGAGTCCACACATAAGTATGACCATGCAGTACTTGTCCAGTACCTTCCTGTACCTCTCTTGCTTCAGTTAGCATAATGATCAATTATTCGAGCAGTGTTATCACACATGAAAATCATCATTCTGGGGATAAAGGGTGTGGGTCCTAAAGATCTACACATGATGTTATCCTCAATCATTTTCCACCTTATGTTTTTTCTTTCATGTATTACATCTCAACCTCAGTTTCCCCTTCCTCCTCTCCTCCCAGTTTCTTCATCCAGATAAGGTGACTCATATATGTCATGAGTCAGTTAAAAATAAGTAAAAATTAGATCTCAATATTTCTTGGAGGCAACTTACTTCATCCCCCATCCATTCCTCCTCCATTTTCCTTCAGAAAATAGCAAGCTTCCCAGGGATATCAACCAAACAACATAGAAAATTGCAGTAAGACTAGGCATCACCCCTCATATTAAGGCTGGACAAGGCAACCCAGAAGGAGGAAACGATCCCAAAAGCAGGGGAAAGAGTCAGAGACAGTCCCTGCTCACTGTTAGAAGAGCAAGATGCACAACCATAACATATATACAGAGGGCCTAGGTCAGACTCATACAGGCTTCTAGGTTGTCGGTTCAGTCTCTGTGAGTCCCTGTGAGTCCAGGTTAGTTAATTCTGTGGGTTTTCTTATGGTGTCCTTGTCCCATCTGACTCCTGTAAACTTCTTCCACCTCTTCCACAGGATTCACTGAGTTCTGCCTAATGTTTCCTTGTGGATCCTTGTGGGTCTCTATATCTGTTCACATCAGTTGCTGGATGAAACCTCTCTGATGACAATTATACTAGGCTTCTGTCTAAAAGTATAGCAGAATATCATTAGAAATCCTTTTATTGACTTTTTGCTGGTTGATTTGGTTCTATCCTAAGTGTCTGGGCTATCAAACCTCTGGTTCCTGGCCCTCTAGGCAGTCAGGGATGGGCTCCCTCTCATAAATTTTTCTCAAGTTGGACCAATCATCAGTTGGCTGCTCCACCAATTTCTGTGCGACCTTTACAACAGCACATCTTGCTAGCAGGACAAATCGTAGGTCAAAGGTTTTGAGATGAGATTGGTGTCCCAATCACTCCACTGGAAGCCTGATCTGGTTACAGGCTCTGTATCCCCACTTACTACATGTCTTAGGGTTAGATTCCTGAGAGTTTCCATTGCACTAGTTTTCTTCTTCACCCCCCCCCAAAATGCCCTGAATTCCAGTTGTCTCTCCCAGTACTGTCTTCCTGAGGTATTCCCCCTTAAGCCTTCCTTGTTACTCAGTACAAAATCTGTACAACTGGATTTGTAGATATAGTTTAAATTGGAATATCTTGTTTTGTCCAACTATACTGTTTGAAAGTTTTACTGGGTATAATAATCTGGGATGGCATTCATAGTCTCTTAGAGTCTGTATAACCCAGGTCTTTCTGGCTTTAGAGTCTCCATTGAGAAGTTGGGTGTAATTCTATAGCTCTGCCTTATATGTTACTTGACCTTTTCCCCTTATTACTTTTAATATTCTTTCTTTGTTCTGTATGTGTAGTGTATTTGATTATTATGTAGCAGGGAGACTTTCTTTTCCAGTTCAATCTATTTGGTGTTTTGTAAGTTTCTAGTACTTTTATAGGCATCTCCTTTTTTTAGGCTAAAAAAATTTTCTTCTAAGATTTCGTTGAAAATATTTTTGAGTCTTTGAGCTTGGATATTTCTATTCCTATTATTCATGTAGGTCTGGTCATTTCATACTTTCCCAGATTTTTTGGATGTTTTGTGTTGGAAACTTTTTAGATTTAACGTTTTCTTTGACTGACATATCAATTTTTTCTATCATATCTTCTATGCCTGAAATTCTCTCTTTCATTTCTTATAATATTTTGAAGATGGTTGCATCTCTAGTTCCTGTTTGCTTACCTAGGTTTTTCACCTCAGGATGTTGTGGTTCATATTTAATCTCAATCCGGGACTTCTAACTCAACTTTGATTATTCAGTTCTCATGTAAAAGACACACACCCTTTATATTTATAAAAAGTCTTAGTACTACAACTGGGCAGATATCTACCTTCTATGCTGTTAGAATCTATTTCTCCATCAATAAACACAAGTTATAAATTGCCATGTTATATCTGGGCAGCTCTTTCCTGCAATTGACCAGCCCTCATAGCTATGTTTTCATGATTCACCTACCCTATGGTGGCTTCCTCCTCTTTCCACGTTCTTCCTTCTCCTTGTGGTTCTCCTCAGACTCCAATTCTGGGAACTCCAAACCCTGCCCACATCTCTTCTGTCCAGCTATTGGCTGTCAGCATCTCTATTTAACCAATGAGATTATATAACATAATTTGTGTACATGCACATCCCTGGGGACAATCAGGCCTTGGGGCCAGTATTTAACATTAAAATACAAGCAAAAGACTGAATGTCAACATCCAGAGTTCTTCAGTTTGTGAGGGTTTTATTGCTTCTATTTCTGTTTTCAGGTCTTGAACAGTTTTATTCATTTTCTTCACGTGTTTGTTTGTTTGTTTGTTTTTCTTGGCTTTCTTTAATGGATTTAATCATTTTCTTATATTATCTTCATAAACTTTGTTTTAAGGTCATTTTCTTACACTTCAGCTGTGTTGGAATATTCTGGAGCTACTATAGTACTGTAGCAGGGCTCTGGTGGTGCCATATTGCCCTGGCTTCTATTAATTGTGTTTTAATATTGGCATCTACAAATCTGAGGCTGGGATGAATATAGTTCTAGGAGCTGATTTCTGAGTTTGTCTTGTTGAATGGGTATTTTGTTTCTGTTTCCTCTTTGGTACTCTCGGCTTTGTGCTTTGTGCTTCTGGCAGCTGCTTTGGCCTATTGTCTAGCAGGGAATCTCTGTCAGAGTTAGACTGTACTTTTGGTATCTAGCATGACCATTGGTCCAGGATGGGGTCTCTGTTCTTCTGACTGTCCTGCAGTATCAGGTATCTGCTCATGCAGGGGTTGGGGCACGGTGAAGTGTGTGAGGGAGTATGTCAGTCTTTTGGCTCCAGATTGGGAGGTTCAGGCAGCAGGCTGAGCTCGTATCTGTTCTGATTGCTCTCCGCCTTATTTTTTGAGACAGAGTGTCTCACAGAGGTTTTTGACTCAGCTAGGCTGGCTGGTCAATGAGTTCCAAGGACCTACCTGTCTATCTCTTCAGCTCCAGGATTTGGTACCACCATACCTGGCTGCTCTGCATGCCTGAACTGTAAATGCTTTGCCAACTAAGGCGCCTCCCCAGCCCCAGTACTTCAGTCCTTCTATGACTGAATAAGATTCTACCCTGTAGATCTAACATGTTTCCTTTATACATCTACCCACTGATGGATATGCAAGTTCTTTCTATTTCTTAATACTTGTAGATGATGCTGAGGTAAACATGGAAGATCATGTGTCTTCAGTATATTGATCCATTCCTTTTGGAAAGAGGATGGAGTTGCTGGATTATAGCACAGCTCTATTTTTTTTTTTTACTTTTTGAGGAATCTACATTGATTTTCATAATTGTCTTACTATATTTACCTTCCCACCAATAACAAATAAGAGTCGATTTTCTCTAAGGTAACCATGTGGCTTCATGCATGCAGGCAAGGAGTATCACATTTATCATTTTCACGCATTCAATCATCTTTTAATCTATGGGACAACTTTTATTCAATCACAGGGAATAACGTTTTTTAGATTTTATAATTATTCCATATTTAATTAGATTCTCAGCCCTCCATCAAACCAGGCATGGTGTATCCCTATAATCACAGCACTGGTGAGGTAGAGGCAAGAGAATGAGAAGGTCTAGGTCATCCTGAGCTACACAGAGAGTTTGTCAGAAGCCTGGGCTATTAGTAGATAGATAGATAGATAGATAGATAGATAGATAGATAGATAGATAGATAGATAGATAGATAGATAGATAGACAGACAGATAATAAACAAACAAACAAACAACTTTTCACTTATGGATTCTAGTCTCTATTCCACTTCCTTTTCTTTGCTCTGTATTTTCCTTCTTTCTAATAATTTCAGATTCATTTGTCTCCCTTTTCTCTTTCCTTGCAGTACAATGATAAGCTGTTTATTTGAGATCTTGCTGGATTTTTGTTTTGTTTTTGTGGGTGTTAGTTGCTATAAAATTCTCATCTTGTTGTAGGACCCTGGTGTGAGACAAGGCCAACCCCATAATCCTGTAGCCATCAGTCACGTGTAGCCAGGCCCCAGGCCCCTAGGTTCTGGCTGGACTCCACCTCTACAGCCACCTGGCTACAGCTAGGCTTTCCCCGCCCCTCAGTTACCCGGCACCAGCCAGGTAACCCTACTCACTATATATGCAGTGCTCTCTCTGTCTCTCTCTGTCTCTCTCTTTCTCTCTCTCTCTCGTCTCTCTGTCTCTCTATTTTTCTCTCCTTTCCATGTGGTCATGGCTTTTCTCATCTCTCTATTTTCTCCTTTCTCTTTATTTTTCTATTTCCTTTTCTCTTTCTATTTTCTTAATAATAAAGCATCAAAGCTATGAGCTGTCTCTTATTAAATTCGCCGCACGGAGTTAGCCTCAGCACTTCCAGCCACAAGGGAAGGATCAAAACCATCACAGCCAAGCCGTCTAAACAAGCCAAACAGCCCACAGGTACTTGAGAGGTCCACATCAGAATGGAACCGCCTTCTGAGAGAGACCTTCCTGCCCGCCTGCTAGCTAGGCAGCCTCATGCTCTATACGCTGGCGCCAGCACTCCCTATCACGGTGAGGCACATGTGTCCTGCCGGTGTCCCCTCTCCCCATGCGGACCATGCCTGCCAGAGTTCTCTTATGCCGGATTTGCCACCGCCTCTGCCGGAGCGAGACCCAAGCACCGCCTCTGCTCTGCGCCCTTTCTTTTCTTTTTTTTTTTTTCCTCACATCTTGTGAGGTATATTAGTTGTCTTTCTTTTTTTTTCTTTCTTTCTTTTATTTTTTATTGAAAAAGGAAGTAAAAACATTTTATGATAAAATTAAAGATTTACATGGAAAATGTTTCTGACAAAATTGAAGAAGCATATAGCAAAACACATTAAGATTGACAATTTTCATGGAAAATTACAGATAAAATGGTAGACATTAAAAACATTGCTAAATTAATTGAAAAAGGAATTAGAAACATTTTATGACAGAATTGAAGATTTACATGGGAAATATTTCTAATAAAATTGTAGAAAAATATAAAATAACATCAAAATTGAAGATTATCATGGAAAATTACAGATAAAATGGTAGGCATAAAAATATTTCTAAGTTGATTGAAAGTGGAATTATAGACATTTTCTGATAAAATTGAAGATCTACAAGGGAAATATTTCTGATAAAATTCAAGAAATATATACAAAAACATGTTACAATTGATTATTTCATGGAAAATTATACAGATAAAATGATAGGAATAAAAATATTCCTAAGTTGATTGAAAGTAGATATTCCATGATAAAACCAAATTTATACAATATCTTTCCACAAATCCAGCCCTACAAAGGATAATAGATGGAAAACACCAACACGAGGAGGGAAACTATACCCTAGAAAAAGCAAGAAAGTAATCTTTTTCCAACAAACCCAAAAAAAAGTAACCACACAAACATAAAAAGAACATCAAAAATAACAGGAAGCAACAATCACTATTCCTTAATATCTTATAACATCAATGGACTCAATTCCCCAACAAAAAACATAGTCTAACAGAAATATTTTTCATGTAAATCTTCAATTTTATCAGAAAATTTTTGTGATTCTTCTTTCAATTTAGTAATGTTTTTATGTCTACCATTTTAACTGTATTATTTTCCATGATAACCTTTAATTTTAACATTTTTCTATATATTTCTTCAATTTTATCAGAAATATTTTCCATCTAAATCTTCAATTTTGTCAGAAAATGTTTATAATTCCACTTTCAATCAACTTAGGAATATTTTTATGCCTACCATTTTATCGGTATCATTTTTTCCATGAAATAGTCAATCTTAATGTGTTTTTCTATATATTTCTTCAATTTTATCAGAGATATTTTCCATGTAAATCTTCAATTTTATCAGAATATGTTTATAATTCTACTTTCAATCAACTTAGTCATTTTTCAAAAGCTGTGATAAGACACCACGAACAAGGCAACTTGTAAAAGAAAGAGTACAATTGGGCTTCAGGTTCCAGAGGTTCTTTGTCTACAATGGGCAGAGCAAAGGAATTACAGCGGGTGGCTGCAGCAGCAGGTGAGACCTCACATCTTCATCTGTAATCAGAGAGCACACTGGAAATGGCAGGGGTCTTTTGGAACTTCAAAGCCTACCCATGGTAACACACCTTATCAAATAGGGCCACACCTACTCCTATAAGCCCCCATCTCCTCCTACACTTCCTAATCCTTCCCAAACAGTTCCACGAACTGGGGACCAGGCCTATGGGGGTCATTCTCCTTCAAACCACCATACTAGCACACGATTTGCATGTTGAGTCTTGATTTACACTTAATTCAATAAATGTTTAGATTTCCTTCATAATTTATTGTCCCATTTGTTATTCAAAAGTAAATTATTACATCTTTGTGTATTTTTATACTGGTTTTCTTGTTGTTGTTCTAGAAAGTCTTACTGCACTATTGTTGGAAAAGATGCTTCATGTGACCTCAATAATTAAGACAAGATTGACATTTGTTTGGGGACCTGTCATAAGATCTATTCTGCAGAAATTTCCATGTGTTGATGAAAATGGGCAGTCTGAAGCTGTTAGATAGAATCTATAGATACAGGTCAATTTGGACAGTGGTACAATTTTGTGCACACACATACACTCTTCCTTTCTCTCTGCATGTGTATATTTTATTTTATTTTGTGTGTACGTTTGTGTGTGTGTGTATGTGTGTATGCACACACACATGTGCATGTGTGGTATGTGGAGAATTAAGCCTCATGCCTTTACACAGCTATGGCCCTTCACCACTTTGACATACTTCCAGCCTATCTGCTGCTTCCTGTTACATTAATCTGGACACCCGTTCCTTGCTGTAAGTACAGTTTTTAAGTCCCAAACGTCTGAATCTTTCTTTTCCTTTATGTATATTAATATTTCTTTTATATAATTAAGAACTCTAATAATGACCATGAATATAATTTGAAATTTATTTCTATCACTGAAATAACCTCTTCATCAGCATGTCATGGCCTTGTGGTCTCTTCATATTGTTTTTAAATTAAAGTCTATGTAAAAATGGTCATTTCTGTCTTCCTCTAAAACTCCATTCACTTGAAATATTTTATAGCACCTTCTGTCCCATTACTTTCCATTTGTGTGACCCTTTAGAAATATGTTCCTTGTAATATATATTAGGCTCTTGCTCCACCACCACCCCCATTCACTTTATTCCTTTTAACTGGAGAATTCAACACGTTAACATCGCTGATAGATAAGGTCTTACAACAGCCATGTATGACTTGTCCTCTAAATTTATCATAGCTCTCTTTTTCTATCCCTTTCTTACAATTTCTTACATTTCCTGTTAAGTGATTTACCCTAGCAATGTGCTCTGAGTCCTTGTTTTACTATAAAGACTTTGCCTTATGATTATGATGAGACTGATGGAAGCTTATTTGGATCATAACTGGTCACTGTGAAATGTCACCAGCTTAACAGGGGGTGGGGACAAAGGATGTACAAACAGCTCGCGACTTGCCCTCAGCTTTGTGTTTTCAAGCATCCTATGTTCAAGCTCACTGGGTTTCCTGTTTGATCTTCCTACTGATGACTTCTATTGGATTTTCAATATTCTTTAGTGTATTTTTTAGCTCAAGATTTTCAGTTTGAATTTGTTTAGGTTTCTCAGATACAGAATTGAATTGCTTCTCTGTGTTTTCTTAAAGCTCATCCAATTTCATTGCTGTTTTGCATTCTCCCAGGGGGCTCGCACATACTGTTGTCCACCTGATTGGCTTCTCCACTTTATTGTGACCATTATGTGGATTCATGATTTCCTGAAAATTCCTAATGCGTGTTAGTGAGTCATATCACCTGGGCATTAAGAGATTCAGTGTTGGCTTATTATTACCCGAGTCCTTACAATGGGACTCTGTGCCTTGTTTTCCAGAAAGTTTTTTATAATTTTACCACTAGATGGCGCCAAGAATACAGGTTTTTAAATTTGTCACTGTTTAAAAACAGTACTGGATGGCAAGCCAAGTCTAATTTTGTCCCAAATCCCAGTTGGTGTGCTGTTCAGAATTGTTTTAGGCTTCTACTGCTGTAATAATAAAACACCACGACAAAAAAAAAAACTTGGAGACGAAATGATTTAATTTACCTTAACGGCTTTCAGATCACACCCTTGCACTGAGGGAAGTCAGGAAAGGACCTCAAGGCAGGAACTTGGAGGCAGGAACTGAAGCAGAGCCCTGAAGGGAAGCTGCTTGCTGGCTTGCTCAACCCATTTTCTTATAGAACCCTGGACCACCTGCCCAGGGATAGCACCATATTCAGTGAGCTGGGCCCTACCAGATCAATCATTAACTAGAAAGAAAAAAATGCACTACAGACTTGCCTACAGGAAAATCTATTGGATTTTTTTCATTCGGCATATTTTGATTTTGATGCGGCATCGAGCCTTTCCAGGACCAAGGACCTCTCCTCCCTTTGTTGTCCAACAAGGCCATCCTCTGCTGCCCATGCATCTGGAGCCATGGGTCCCTCCATGTGTACTCTTTGGTCGATGGTTTAGTCCCTGGGAGCTCTGGGGGTACTGGGTGGCTCGTCTTGTTGTTCCTTGTTGATAATTTTTCTGCTCCTCTAATTAATTCCTCCCAAATCCTCCCCCACCTCCCTACCCACCCAACTTTACGTTCTTCTTCCCTTAAAAAATGGAGCAAACAAAAACAAAAAATAGAAACACATATACAAATGGCAATTAAAATAAACAAGGAAAAGATCAATAGGACAAAAATAATGCCTAAACAAAGCAAAATGAGACAAAATTGTACAAGAGACATCACTGAGGTTATTTTGTGGGGGCCAACTACTACTGGGCAAGAGGCTAACCTGAAGTGTGGTTAATAGACCCAATGAGACTCCATTGGAGAAAAATGATTCTTCTTTGCCAGTTGGGACAATTACTGAAACTTGCTTGGTTCTAGGTGGTGTCCATTTCCCTTCTCTTTTTTTTTTCTTTCATTTTTTTTATTAGATATATTCTTTACTTACATTTCAAATGTTGTCCCCTTTCCTGGTCCCCGCTCCCCCCCCAAAAGTCTCAGAATCCATCTCCCCTCCTCCTGTTCCCCAATCAACCCTCTCCTGCTTCCCTGTTCTGGTATTCCTCTACACTGCAGCATCTAGTCTTTCCAGGACCAAGGACCTCTCCTCCCTTTGATGTGCAACAAGGCCATCCTCTGCTGCCTATGAGGCTGGAGCCATGTGTAACTCCATGTGTACTCTTTGGTCGATGGTTTAGTCCCTGGGAGTGCTGGGGGTACTGGGTGGTTCATATTGTTGTTCCTTCTATGGCGCTGCAAACCCCTTCAGCTTCTTGGGTCCTTTGTGGGAAAAAAAAGGTGGGGGGCAGAGGTGGCGCATGGACTCAAGTGGCAGTGGCAGCTTGTGTCCATCGCAGGAGAGACACAGGCCGGCAGAGCCCCCGTGGGGATAGGGGAACACCGGCAGAACTGCGTGACTCACCACGATAGCGAGTGCTGGCGCCTGAGTATCTATGGAGCAGGAGGCTGCCTGGCTAGCGGAAGGGGCAGGGATGTCTCGCTCAGAAGGCGTTGCCTTTCTGGCATGGACCTCTGGCGCCTGAACCTGAATCTGGCACACAGGAGGCTGCCTGGCTAGCTAGCACAGAGGTCTTTGTCTAGAGGGTGGGGTCGTTTGCACGGTCCCAAATACCTGTAGAGAAGCTGCTTGGCTGAGATGCTGTTGCGGAGATGGCTGCTGAGATGGCTTGGGTCCTTTCCCTGGTGGCTGGGAACACTGAGGCTAGCTAGCTCCATGCGGCGAGTTTAATAAGAGAGGTTTGTAGCATTGATGTTTTATTATTAGGAAAATAGAAAGAGAAAAGAGAAAAATAAAGAGAAAAGAGAAGATAGAAAGATGAGAAGCCATGACCACGTGGAAAGATGAAGAAAAGAGAGAGAGAGAGAGGGGGGGGAGGGAGGGAGGGAGGGAGGGAGGGAAGGAGAGAGAGAGAGAGAGAGAGAGAGAGAGAGAGAGAAGAGAGAAGAGAGAGAGAGAGAGGAGAGAGAGAGAGAGAGAGAGAGAGAGAGAGAGAGAGAGAGAGAGAGAGAGAAGGGGTGGGAGAGAGAGAGAGAAGGGGCAGGAAGCCTCCATTTATAGTGAGTTGGGTTACCTGTTGCCAGGTAACTGAGAAGCGGGGAAAGCCTGGCTGCAGCCTGGTGACTGCAGAGGTGGAGTCCAGCCAGAACCTAGGGGCCTGGGGCATGGCTATATGGAACTGATGGTCATAGGATTACGGAGTTGGACTTGCCAAACCAAGCTACATACTGTCTCAAATCACGATCCCACATCCTTTCTCTAGCTCCCCCATTGGGGACCCTGTGCTTACTTCAATGACTGGCTGAGAGTGTCACTCTCTGTATTTGTCATGCACTAGCAGAGCCTCCCAGGTGACAGTTATATCACGCTCCAGTCAGCAAGCACTTGTGGGCATCCACAATAATGTCTGGGTTTTGTAACTGCATATGGGATGGATCAGTAGGTGTGGCAGACTCTGTATTGTCTTTCCCTCAGACTTTGTTTCAAACGTTGTCTCTGTATCTCCTTCTGAGGGTATTTTGTTTTCCCTTCTCAGAAGGACCAGAGTATCCATACACTGGTCTGCCCTCTTCAAGAGCTTCATTTGATCTGTGAACTGTGTCTTAGGTATTCCAAGATTCTGGGCTAATAACCCAGTGAGTGCATACCATGAATGTTCTTTTGTGATTGGGTTACCTCACTCAGGATGATATTTTCCAGTTCCACCCATTTGCCTAAGAATTTCATTAATTCATTAATTTCAATAGCTGAGTAGTATTCCATTGTGTAAATATACCACATTTTCTCTATCCATTCCTCCATTGAGGGACATCTGGGTTCTTTCTAGCTTCTGCTATGAACATAATGGAGATGTGTCCTTATTACATGCTGGGGAATCCTCTGGGTATATGCCCAGGAGTGGTATAGCAGAATCCTTCAGTAGTATTATGACCAATTTTCTAAGGAAAGGCCTAACTGATTTCCAGAGTGGTTTTACCAGTTTGCAATCCCACCAGCAGTGGAAGAGTGTTCCTCTTTCTCCACATCTTTGCCAGCACCTGCTGTCTCCTGAGTTTTTGATCTTAGCCATTCTGACTGGTATGAGGTGAAATCTCAGGGTTGTTTTGATTTGCATTTCCCTGATGACTAAGGATGTTGAACATTTCTTTAGGTGATTCTCAGCCATTCAATATTCCTCAGGTGAAAATGCTTTGTTTATCTCTGTACCCCATTTTAATAGGGGTTATTTGATTCTCTGAGGTCTAACTTATTGAGTTCTTAGTATATATTGGATATTAGTCCTCTGTTGGATGTAAAGTTGGTAAAGATCTTTTCCCAATTTGTTGGTTGCCATTTTTGTCCTTTTGACAGTGTCCTTTGCCTTACAGAAACTTTGTAATTTTATGAGGTCCCATTTGTAAATTCTTGATCTTAGAGCATAAGCTATTGGTGTTCTGTTCAGGAAATTTCCCCCTGTGCCCATATGCTCAAGGCTTTTCCCCAGTGTCTTTTCTATTAGTTTCAGTGTGTCTGGTTTTATGTGGAGGTTCTTGATCCACTTGGACTTGAGCTTTGTACAAGGAGTTAAGAATGGATCGATTTGCATTCTTCTGCATGCTAACTGACATTTCTTGAAAAGGCTATCTTTTTTCCACTGGATGGTTTTAGCTCCTTTGCCAAAGATCAACTGATCATAGGTGTGTGGGTTCATTTCTGGGTCTTTAATTCTATTCCATTGGTCTACCTGCCTATCACTGCAACAATATGATGCAGTTTTTAACACTAATGCTCTGTAGTATAACTTGAGGTCAGGATGGTGATTCCACTGGAAGTTCTTTTACTCTGTTTTATTTTGTTGAGAGTAGTTTTAGCTATCCTGGGTTTTTTGTTATTCCAAATGAATTTGGAAATTGCTCTTTCTAACTCTATGAAAAATTGAGTTGGAAAGTTGATGGAGATTGCACTGAATCTGTAGATTGCTTTCAGTAAGATGGCCATTTTTTCTATATTAATCTTACCAATCCATGAGTATGGGAGAGTTTTCCATCTTCTGAGATCTTTTTCGATTTCTTTCTTCAGAGACTTGAAGTTCTTGTCATACAGATCTTTCACTTGTTTGGTTAGAGTCACACCAAGATACTTTATATTGTTTGTGACTACTGTGAGGGTGTCATTTCCCTAATTTCTTACTCAGGCTGTTTATCCTTTGAGTATAGGAAGGCTACTGATTTGTTTGAGTTAATTTTATATCCAGCCACTTCGCTGAAGTTGTTTATCAGCTGTAGGATTTCTCTGGTAGAGTTTTTTTGGGTTGCTTAAGTATACTATCATATCATCTGCAAATGGTGATAATTTGACTTCTTCCTTTCCAATTCGTATCCCTTTGCCATCCTTTTGTTGTCTAATTGCTCTAACAAGAACTTTAAGTACTATATTGAATAGATATGGAGAGAGAGGGCAACCTGTCTAGTCCCTGATTTTAGTGGGATTGCTTCAAGTTTTTCTCCATTTAGTTTGATGTTGGCTACTGGTTTGCTGTATATTGCTTTTACTATGTTTAGGTATGGGCCTTGCATTCCTGTTCTTTCCAAGACCTTTGACATGAAAGGATGCTGAATTTTGTCAAATGCTTTTTCAGCATCTATTGAAATGACCATGTGGATTTTTTTTCTTTGAGTTTATTTATGAAGTGGATTACGTTGATGGATTTCCATATATTGAACCATCCCTGCATCCCTGGGATGAAGCCTACTTGATGGTGGTAAATGATCGTTTTGATGTGTTCTTGGATTCGGTTAACAAGAATTTTACTGACTATTTTTGCATCGATATTCATAAGGGAACTTGGTCTGAAGTTCTCTTTCTTGGATCTTTGTTGTGGTTTTGGTATCAGCATAATTGTGGCTTCATAGAATGAGTTGGGTAGTGTTCTTCCAGTTTCTATTTTGTGGAATAGTTTGAAGAGTATTGGTGTTAGGTCTTCCTTGAAGGTCTGATAGAATTATGCACTAAAACCATCTGGTCCTGTGTTTTATTTTGTTTTTTGTTTTTTTGTTTTTTTTTTTTTTGGTTGGGAGACTTTCAATGATCACTTCTATTTCTTTAGAGATTATGGGACCATTTAGATGGTCTGTCTGATCCTGATTTAACTTTGGTATTTGGTATCTAACTAGAAAATTGTCCATTTCCTCCAGATTTTCCACTTGTGTTGGGTATAGGCTTTTGTAGTAGGATCTGATGATTTTTTTAATTTCCTCAGTTTCTGTTGTTATCTCTCCCTTTTCGTTTCTGATTTTATTAATTTGGATACTGTCTCTGTGCTCTCTGGTTAGTCTGGCTAAGGGTTTATCTATCTTGTTGATTTTCTCAAAGAACCAGCTCCTTCTTTTATTGATTCTTTGTATAGTTCTTTTTGTTTCTACTTGGTTGATTTCAGCCCTGAGTTTGATGATTCCCTGACATCTACTCCTCTTGGGTGTATTAGCGTCTTTCTGTTCTAGGGTTTTCAGATGTGCTGTTAAGTTGCTAGTGTGTGCTCTCTCCAGCTTCTTTTTGGAGCTATGAGTTTTCATCTTAGCACTACTTTCATTGTGTCCCATAAATTTGGGTATATTGTGTCTTCATTTTCATTAAATTCTAAAAAGTCTTTGATTTCTTTCCTTATTTCTTCCTTGACCATGGTATCATTGAGTAGAACATTGTTCAGCTTCCATGTGTATGTGGGCTTTCTGTTGTTTTTGTTGCTATTGAAGACCACCCTTACTCCATAGTGATCTGATAGGAGGCAAGGGATTAGTTCAATCTTCTTATTTCTGTTGAGGTCTGTTTTGTGACCAATTATATGGTCGATTTTAAAGAAGGTACCATGAGGTGCTGAGAAGAAGGTATGTTCTTTTGATTTAGTATTAAATGTTCTATAGATATCTGTTAAATCCATTTGTTCCATAACTTCTGCTAGTTTCACTGTCTGTTTAGTTTGTTTCCCTGATCTGTCCATTGGTGAGAGTGGGTGTTGAAGTCACCCACAATTATTGTGTGACGTGCAATGTGAGCTTTGCGCTTTAGTAAATTTTCTTTTACAAATGTGGGTGCCCTTGGGTTTAGAGCATAGATGTTCAGAATTGAGAGTTCTTCTTGGTATATTTTTCCTTTGATGTGTATGAAGTGTCCTTCTGTGTCTTTTTTGATAACTTTTGGTTGAAAGTCAATTTTATCCAATATTAAAATGGCTACTTCAGCTTGTTTCTGGGTCCATTTGCTTGGAAAATCATTTTCCAACCTTTTACTCTGAGGTAGTGTCTGTCTTTGACACTAAGGTTCGTTTCCCGTATGCAGCAAAATGCTGGGTCCTGTTCACATATCCAGTCTGTTAGTTTCTGTATTTTTACTGGAGAATTGTGTTCATTGATGTTAAGAGATATTAAGGAATAGTGATTATTACTTCCTGTTATTTTTGATGTTATTTTTATGTTTGTGTGGTCATCTTCTTTTGGGTATGTTGAAAGAAGATTACTATCTTGCTTTTTCTAGGGTGTAGTTGCCCTCCTTATATTGGCGTCTTCCATCTATTATCCTTTGTAGGGCTGGATTTGTAGAAAGATATTGTGAAGAATCCTGAGTCACTGGAAACTTATTTTGAATGGTTCCTCAAAGGAAATGTCTTATATGGATCATGGTTTGAGCATGTCTGTGGCTGGCTGTCCATGAGAGAATGTGACAACTTCTTGGTACTGTACTATGAAGACATGAAAAAGGATACAAAGGAAACCATAAAGAAGATCTGTGACTTCTTAGGGAAAAAATTAGGGCAAGATGAACTGGATCTGGTCCTCAAGTACAGCTCCTTCCAAGTCATGAAAGAAAACAACATGTCCAATTTAGTCTCGTCAAGCATGAAGAGATTACTAATGGCTTGAAGCTCATGAGAAAAGACACAACAGGGGACTGGAAGAATCACTTCACAGTGGCCCAATCTGAAGCCTTTGATAAAATATTCCAGGAGAAAATGGCCAGTTTCCCTCCAGGGATGTTCCCATGGGAATAAGTTTTCAAAACTTTTAAATATTATGTGAACACTGATGTTTATGTTCCTGTTCTATATCTGAATAACTGAATGTGGTCATAGAATAAATCCTGTTGTGGAAAAAAAAAGAAAGATATTGTCTAAATTTGGTTTTATCATAGAATGTATTGGTTTCTTCGTCTATGGTGATTGAGAGTTTTGCTGGGTATAGTAGTCTGGGCTGGCATTTGTGTTCTCTTAGGGTCTGTATGACAACTGCCCAGGATCTTCTAGCTTTCATAGTCTCTGGTGAGAAGTCTGGTATAATTCTGATAGGTCCGCCTTTATAGGTTACTTGAACTTTTTCCCTTACTGCTTTTAATATTCTTTCTTTGTTTAGTGCATTTGGTGTTTTGATTATTATGTGATGGGAAGTATTTCTGTTCTGATCCAGTCTGTTTGGAGTTCTGTAGGCTTCTTGTATGTTCATGGGTATCTCTCTCTCTTTAGGTTAGGGAAGTTTTCTTCTATAATTTTGTTGAAGATATTTACTGGCCCTTTAAGCTGGAAATCTTCGCTCTCTTCTATACCTATAATCCTTAGGTTTGGTCGTCTCATTGTGTCCTGAATTTCCTGGATGTTTTGGATTACAGGGTTTTTGCATTTTGCATTTTCTTTGACTGTTGAGTCAATGCTTTCTATGGTATCTTCAGCACCTGAGATTCTTTCTTCTATCTCTCATATTCTGTTGTTGATGTTTGCATCTGTGACTCCTGATTTCTTTCCAAGATTTTCTTTGTTGTTTCTACTTCTGGTTTTAGATCCTGAATGGTTTTGTTCACTTCCTTCACTTGTTTGTTTGTGTTTTCTTGTAATTCTTTAATGGATTTTTGTGTTTCCTCTTTAAGGGCTTCTACCTGTTGACCCATGTTCTCCTGTATTTCTTTAAGGGAGTTATTTATGTCCTTCTTGAAGTCCTCTATCAGCATCATGAGATGTGATTTTAAATCCATATCTTGCATTTCCAGTGTGTTGAGGTATCCAGGACTTGATGTTGTGGGAGAACTTGGTTCAGATGGTGCCATGTTGCCTTGGTTTCTGTTGGTAACACAATGTTCTTGTGTTTGCCCTTTGCCATCTGGTAATCTCTGGTGTTAGTTGGTATTGCTGTCTCTGACTGTGGCTTATCTGTCCAGCAAGCCTCTGTATCTGTGCTCCTGGTAGATTCGTTCTCGCTGTGTACACAGGTATATAGGTACTCCTGCAAGACCAGCTCTCTTGTAGTTGTATATGGGTATGAACATCTATGGACCTAATCAGCTCTAGGTAAAGGCAGATATCAGAAGATTCCTGTCCCAGGCTACTCCTAGGCTCTTGTGACCTCAGGATTTCTGGCTGTTTCCTCTGAGCAGCAGTGGTAGTCCTATCTGTGCTGTCTGGCTGCTCTGCACTCCTTGGTGGTTAGCTCCCTGTGCCACTTGGGTATGGTGCGCTGTGGCAGAGGATGGTCCCAAGCCGGAGACAGAAACTGGAAGGCTTCCACCAGAGGTTTCTAAAGGTGATCCTCTGAGCTGCAGGGGTGGTTCTATCTGTGCTTTCAGGCCTCTCCACACTCCTGGGTGGTTAGTTACCTCCCTCGCCACTTGAATATGACACGCTGTGGTCGAGGATGACCCATTTCCCCTCTCAATAACGAGACCCTGTCTGGATTGAACTTGTGAAGTCATTGTGCATATGGTTATAGTCTGTGTGTTCATATGAGCATCAGTCTGGACAACAATGTCTCCTTGGAGTCATCCATTGCTTTTGACTCCTACAATCCTTCTGCCTGATCTTTCATTTTCTGAGCCCTTAGAAGGCTTTGATGAAGGCATCAAATGTAGGACTGAGTGTTACAATCACTGTCCAGTTATTAGTCTCTGTATGTGTAGTGGGTTTGACCTAATGCTGCTTATATTATGTTAACTTTGGTCCCCAAACTTGTTTGCATGAGCATGCACATGTCCACATGTAAGACACTAAGGGACCCTGTCCCCAGTTGATTCTGATTGGTAAATAAAGTTGCTGGCAACCAATGGCTGTGCAGGGCAGACTGAGGCAGAACTTTTAGAGTTCCTGGACTAGGAAGAAAGAGGAGGCAGAAGGAAGGAGATCTTCCATGTCAGGAGAAGGAGAGGAAAGATGCCACACCTGAGAAGGTGCAGGACATACAGCATAGCCACCATGAAGAAACCAAGCAAGAGTGGCCCTAAGAGGGCTGCCTGACTGGGTCCAGGGTTGCAAAGATGGAACATAGGATGAGGGAGTAATAACTCAGGAATATTGGAGAGAGGTGGATTAGCCACATGGAGGTTAGGAAGTGGCCCAGCCCTTGAGTTGTTTAAAGCATATCAAAATATAAAGGCTCTGTGTGTGTGTGTGTGTGTGTGTGTGTGTGTGTGTGTGTGTGTGTGTGTGCACGCATGCACGCGTTTCATTCAGGAACCCAGAACATTGGGGTGAGTAGCAAAAAATATGGTCACCACCAGGATCAATTTAAGTATTTGAGTACTACTACAGATGGTGTCCAATGTGTCTGTCAAGACCTCACTCTTAAAAATTAATTGGAGATTCCTGAATGGAATACACATGCCCTCCCCTTAAGATTAGGAGGTGGGGATAATTGGTTTCTTAGCAGAGCTACATAGTTTTTGCCCAAGCTGCCTGGTTTCAGAAGTAGGACAAAATGCAAAATACAAAATATGTGTTAAATTGGAGCGCATAATTCTGAGGCTTATGGCATGAGCTAGGACACAGCTATGTCTCCCAAGCTGACCCAGACAACACTAGGTGGCAGAATAGGGATCCAGCCAGAGGCTTTCTCAAAGACATCTAAGAGGCCTCAGAGAGCTTAAGGCTCAGAGGTACTGGGAGCCCCTGCTGTGCAAAGAGGCAGGCTGCTCAGAGGGCAGAAAACAAGGCTGCATGACTCCTACAATCAAATAAAAAAAAAATAGAAATTTAAGAAGTCAGTGCTATCATAAGCATTTGGGTCTTTTAAACATGAACTCTATGGAAATTCTGGGATTATTTATCCTGAGAATAGGCTTATACAGTAAAGAGAAGGGAATTTAATTGAAGTGAAGTAGGAAAGGATATTAATTCAATTCATATAAAGAGAAAGGTGATATAATTACATATGTCTGCAGAGATATTAATCTCCATAGAAGGGAGAAATAAATGAAAATTGCCCAATTGTTTTTAAGTATGCATGGATGAATAAATAAATTTAGGTCTTTGATCTCAAATTTAGGTACAACGGCAGGAGACAGGGAGAGACCCTATCTCAATGGATGATAATAATTGTTTAAGATTGCTTTAATTGCTTTGAGTTGTTTTAACTATCAAAATGCAGGTAGTTATAAGATTGGTGATAATAGTATTACAAATCCTCCATAAGAGAGGTCAAAATAAAGCAGGTCTAAAGAGAAGGGAAGTTGCTAAATTGAATCAATCTATACTTTTGATGATTTTGGGTTGGTGGACCAAGGACATGCTATTTGGGAATGAAGGTCTGTATTTTTGTTAACAGGAAACAGCAAAACATTTTGGAACCATTCCAAAGTAATATGGCTCAGATATAATAGGGGAAGACCTGCTGAAGATCTTGGCTACAAACAGAAAGAAAATTTCAAGAACACCAAACAGAACAGATAACATGATATGCTGATCCCTCCACAAGGGAACAGCCCTGAAACTGGCTTAGACATAAAAATTTCTCTAGCTGAATCTTCAGCTAAAATTAGCCAATAAATCTTGTTGGTTATAGAATTCTTAAGATTCATCATGCCATTCTTCACATGGCATGAACGAAGATTTATTACAATTAGTTACTGATCAAACTAACTCAGAAAAATAGACAGTTGTCTTTCACCTGCTCAAACAAGGAGCAAAAACTGTATCCTTAACTGATATATACACCTTACACAATTCATGTAAATATCTTTATAGAACTAAAAATTTGGTTGTAAGATTATATATAACAGAATGAAACACCAAGATACAGCTCTGACAAGACTCATCCTAGGGGTGCTGAAATGACTTGCTGCTCCAGTTCTCTGCCTGATTTTGCCTCAACTGATATTTCCAGAGACTTGCTCCCAGAACAGCTTCAGGAATAGCTGCTGATTCCCAATGCTCTCAGTTCATCCAGCCTTTCAGACAGAACCAGTCAGAACTTCAATCAAGCTCTGAGTCTTCCAAGCATACAGAGACTGCATAACAAATTCTAAAGTTGCCTTTCTCAAATCTGACAAATTTTTCTAATTTTTCTACTCATCCCACCCATTAAAAAATACCCATTGCCCCTATTCATCAGGAAGAAGCCATGGAGAGTTGTCATCTTGATTCCTTGTTTTGGGGTGTCTGGTTATGGTTATTTTATAGATTATAAATAGGCTGTCATTTTTAAGGGATCATATTGAAATGGTCATAAGTTTGGACAGAGGAGAAACTAAATAGAGAGCTTTGGTTTTGTGATTTCTGTCTTTCCTTTCTTCTTTATCTTTCCTTTCTTAGGTAAAGGGAAGGGGTTAAAAAGAAAAAAGGGGGATAGGGTAATATTATAAGAAATTAGATATATGGGAATGGATTACTAAAATTACTCTTAAAATATTTTATAGCCATAATCTTACACTGGTAGAAATCTTTACATTTTGATGCAGAATTGAAGTTATATTGGTACAGAATTTATATATTGATACAGATTTAAAGTTTTCATTGGTATGAATTTTTGTATATTGATACAAAATCGAAATTTTGTTACTCTTAGATAGGCATTATTCCTATGCAACTCATTTAAGAATGCACCCCCCAAAAAATTAAAAAAAAGAATGCACCCAGTCCTTCTAATAGCTGCTATTACCAACTGTTTAAAATGATTAAGTATTGTTAGTCAAAGGCCAGATAGTAAACTCATGGTAATATTAGATTCTGATTTAACTATAATAAAGTGTTTTCAATATTAATCAAATAATATGTAGCTAAGAGTAGTCAAGGTTTAACAGTTCAGATATATGATAGATAGATGAAAGATAGAAAGATAGATAGATAGATAGATAGATAGATAGATAGGTAGATAGATAGATAGATGGTCTTCAAAAGCATCAGCAATCCACAGAATATGGCATTTAAAATCATTTTATTATTAATAGATCTTTTGACTAGGAGACAGGTCTGCTCCTGACAATACTCCCACCTCACTTCAAGGAAGATAGTGAGCATTATTACTGTCATATGGAGTTGCTCCAATTGTGGCAAGGTAGCCACTGAGCAAGAATTGACCTGATTCATCTGCAGACAAAATTACTGTCCAGGACAGGACACACAGTTGCAGGATAGTTGACTGCTAAGCTCTGCCAATACAGGGTAAGCTACCCCTTCATAATTTCTGCTTCATTTAATGTCTGTCAGATGATTCTGGGCCAGAAAGCTGTATACAGTTGCTCCAACACTATGAGGCATATATGGGATTATCCAGGCCTTCAGCTGTCTCTGCAAATTCTTTAAGTTTTGGATGCTATGTTTTTATGCTTTCTACATATTCAAGTAATATCTATTTTCTTCTCTGGTCTCTGACAGGGTTGAAGACCAGTTGTAGTCTCATAATAAAACTTATTATATCAAACTTATTAATAGTTATAATTAACTTATCATCAATATTATTATTATTATATCAAAGTTATTTAGCATTAAGGAAGATTATCTAGATTTGAAAGGGTGGTTTTTCAGATGGTATTGCAAGTTAAAATCAAAACATAATTCAGGCATAGAATTATAAACTCTCTAAGTTAGGATAGATTATAGCATGCTTTATCTAATTTTTATGATATACTGGATGTTATAAATGTATATCATGCCTTGTAATTCACATAATTGTTATAATTATGTTCATTTTATATCTGAGAGAAAGGAGTCTTTTTAATTGGACAAAAAGAGGGAAATAGAGTGGGTTTAGCCTAGTGCTGCTTATAATATGTTAATTTGTGTCTCCAAACTTTTTTGCATGAGAATCCACATATCCATACGTAAAGCACTGAGGGAACCTGACCCTAGTTGGTTCTGATTGGTAAATAAATTTACCAGTAGCCAATGGCTGGGAGGGCAGACCAAGGCAGGACTTTTAGGATTCCCAGGTTAGGGAGAGAGAGGAAGAAGAAGGAAGAAGACAATCTGTCATGCCAGGAGAAGGAGAAGAAAGACACTATACCTGGGAAGGTGCAGGACAGAGAGCATAGCTGCCATGTAGGAGCTCAGGGATAGTGGCCCCACGAGGGCTGCCTGACTGGGTTCAGGGCAGCAAAGATGGAATATAGGATTTAGTGAGTAATAATAATTGAGGAATATTGGAGGAAGATAGATTAACGATTTCGAGGTTAGGAAGTGGCCCAACCATTGAGCTGTTTGAGGCATATCAAATTATAAATGCTATGGGTGTATGTCTTTCATTCAGGAACCTAGAATGTTGGGGTGGGTAGTAAGGAACACTGCCATCAAAAGGATCCATATAAGTAATTTAATTGAATACTGCTGCATGTGTTAGTTTGTATCTGCTATATGAATAAGCTATTCTGATCAAGGTTGGACAAAGTACTCATGAGTACAACAGGAGTCAACTTTATTACTATGTCCCTTTGGCAGAATAGTAATATTAGTTTTTCCCTTAGACCTATAACCTAACTAATCACAGGCTCCTGGCCACTTTAGCAGTGTCAAGGTATGGGTACCATCTCATGGAGTAGAACTTAAATCCAATCAGAGAGTGATTGATTACTCCTATAACATTTGTGCCACTATTACGTCAATGTATTTTACAGGTTGGTCACTGTTGTAGGTCACGGTGTTTGTAGCTGGGTAATATTAATAAGAAGATAATCACCTTTCTTCTCCAGTAGCAGGTAGAGTACCTTCCAGTACTTCACAAACACTAGTCATATGGGTGAATCTTCTTTTCGGATACCAGCTTGCCTTCTCTGTGTTCAGTGAGATATTTATGTGCGTATTCATCCAAAATGTTTTGCCATCAAGTTGTGGAGAATAACCTACAGGATAATCTTATGGGGACATTTTCTTTCAGTTGAGAGTCCCTTTCCCAAATGACTCTAGCTGGTATCAACCTGACATAAAATGTTATCTAACACAAGAGTGATCCAAGGTAGTAATCTAAAATGGACAGCTAGAATAGCCTACTTTGTCTGATTTTGTTTTTTATGTTTATGTGGTTTCAAGGTTGATCACTTTGCACTGGACAACCAAAAAGGGGACTAATCTGAGAGAGGCTAATTCTCCTTCTTCAAGAAGTCAGTAATTAACTGTAGAGTTTTGTCACCAATGCCACAAAACTGTGTCATAAACCAACCTAACTGTCCACCAAGACAAATATACTGGGTAGGATGGACTAATACCCACATTACTATAGGATGCCTATTATTAGGGCAAACTGTGGTTCAAAACTACTGCAATAGAGGTGATGTTGACTGGTATGAAAATCTAATACATTGGGCCATAATGTCTTCACTTGATTCCAGAGTTATTCCAGTCTTCAACTCTGGACACAGGCTTAAGTTTTACTACCAGCCCAGAGTTCCAAAGTAAAGTCCTGTGCTAATTACATTCAACAAATGAAATCTTGTTCCATGATAAGTTTCCCAGGTTGGGATAGTGTGCCTGTAGATAATTATTTAGCCACAAAGGTTGATGGATGCTAAGTTTGGTCACACTTGAGTCTCACAAATACAAAGATCTGCACTGTTTGTTAGAAAGTATGCCCCAGATACACCCCAAGGCTGGCATGATATTGGCCAAAACTTGAGTGTGTCCCCACCATTGCACATGTCTTTACATGATGGTTGGCCAAGTCCAGAAGTTCCCTATAATTTCAACTGTTCAGTGTCCTTTTGCTTTGGTATTACTCTTCCCAGGGCTAAAGAAACTGAGTTTTATACTCACTCTGTGGTACTTTGAGTGAACACAGCATCTATACTCTCCTATGTTTAAATACTTGGTCCCCGGAGGTATGGCCTTGTTGGAGAAGGTATGTCATGGGGGTGCTAGGGCTTGGGGGTTGAGGTCATTCTATGCTTTCAGGTTGACATTTGAGCTCTCAGCTGTCCCTGCCACCAAGTCATAAACTCCAACACTCTGCAACCATGAGCCCAATAAAGCACTTAATAAGATCCTTTGGTCATGGTGTTTTAGCCTAGCAGTAGAAAAGTAACTAATAAATACCCTGTAATTCACCTTCTAGAACTCAGTGTAATCAACCCACATGAATTGTGGTCATTACAGTGCTGGTGCGTTTGGACTTCCTTCTGCCACATTAGTTGTGCTTTTTTTTTTTTCATTGCTGGTTATTTTTTACATTTTGATTTCTGTTGGGCAGTTATTCTTATAATTTTAATTTTTTTCTGTTATTAAACTTTGGTATATACTGCTTTTACTTCGGTAACCCATTTTAGCATGTTAAGATTGAAACAACCACAAAAATTTCCCAGAAAACTCATAGTTAGTACTTTTATTTATAGTTCTTAAAATGACTACAGTATAATTGGACACTTTGACAACACTTTGACAACTTCAGATCTTGTCCTTATTGTTCCATTTGAAATTGTTTAAAATTAAGAAAACATCTTAAGGGTCTGGAAAGACAGCTTGTGATTAAGAGCACTTTGGTGCTCAGTTGCCTGCACTTCTGCTGGAAGACTCACAGCCACCCATAATCGCAGCTTCAGAAGGATTTGATGACTCTGTCCTCTGCCAGAATCTATACTCACATGCACATACCAACACACACACATCACTGAAAATAATAAGAAGTGGTTATAGGAAGTTGGCTCCGTGATTAAGGAACTTGTTCTTGCAAAGACCTGGTTTTGGTTCCAAGCACCTACATGAGAGCTCACAACTGTCTGTAGCTCCAATCTCAGGAGGGTCCCATGCCCTCTTCTACCCTCTGCAGATACCAAGCACACACATAGTGCACATACATACATGCAGACAAAACAATCACACCACTTACACAAAACAAAATATATAAATCTAAAAACAACAAAACCTGTTTAAATGAAAGCATTTGTAAATGATAGCTCACAATGTTTGCCAGTTTATTATATCTACTTTTGTGTTCACAGTATTTTCTAAGGCCCTTTATCTCCAGCTACACTAGCCTGAATGCATCTAGACTTCCTCTCCCCTTAGCATCCACTTTTTTTCCTTGACAAAGAAAACTTCTAGTGACTATAGAATTCTTTCACATTCCATATTTCTCAATTTCTCTTGCTTCTAACCTTGTGTATTTTACATATAATTGATTTATTTTCCCTTAGTTCTTCTTAGATATATTGTTCCTCTTGATTAAAAGAATGCTGTTAGTCTAATTATATCTTTGAAACTAAAATGAGTGCTTTCCCTAATAACTTTTAAGCATTTCATTTGTTCTTATTTACCTAGTTCTGCTATTTTTCCAAAAGAGAAATCATTTTTATTTCTATGGTTTTATACTGCGTTTACATCTAATCTTTGAGTGATAACCTTAAATTTGAGAAGTGTTAGTAAAGATTATTGTCCATTATGATGGTATGAAAGATAATGGCCCCTGTCGGACCACAGGCTTGAATGCTTAGCCGCCAGGGAGTGGAACAGCTGTGGCCTTCTTGGAGGCAGTGTGTAGCTAGCTGTAAGCCTTGAGGTCTCAAAATCCCACAGCAGACTTAACACCTCTCTCTCTCTCATTCTCTCTCTCTCTCTCTCTCTCTCTCTCCCTCTCTCTCTCTCTCTCTCTCTCTCTCTCTCTCTCTCTCTCTCTCTCGCTCTCTCTCCCTCTCTCCCTCTCTCTCTCTCTCTCTCTCTCTCTCTCTCTCTCGCTCTCTCGCTCTCTCTCCCTCTGTCTCTCTCTCTCATTCTCTCTCTCTCTCTCTCTCCCTCTCTCTCTCTCTCTCTCTCTCTCTCTCGCTCTCTCGCTCTCTCTCCCTCTCTCTCTCTCTCTCATTCTCTCTCTCTCTCTCTCTCTCATTCTCTCTCTCTCTCTCTCTCTCTCTCCCTCTCTCTCTCTCTCTCTCTCTCTCGCTCTCTCGCTCTCTCTCCCTCTCTCTCTCTCTCTCTCATTCTCTCTCTCTCTCTCTCTCTCTCTCTCATTCTCTCTCTCTCTCTCTCTCTCTCTCTCTCTCTCTCTCTCTCTCTCTCTCTCTCTCTCTCCCTGCTTTTAACAGGTGGTTAACTCTCAGCTACTGCTCCAGCACCAGGCCTGTCTGTTTCATGCCTTGATGACCATGGACTAGCCCTGTGAAATTATAAGCAAGTCCCCACTTACATTCTTTCTTTTGTAAGGCTTTCCTTGGTCACGGTGCTTCTTCACAGCAATAGAGCAGTAGCTAAGGCACCAATATATTTGTTCTATGGTATTTTTTTCCATCTTCTCTGCCTCCCTTGATCATACCTACACTGAATATTGAAATATCTAACTTAGTCTTTCATGTTTCATAACTGTACTTTCAACCTGTGCTGGATGATTGAGGCCATTCAATCCTGCTTCATGTTAACTATTCTTTTGTGACTATATCCATCCTAAAATCTGTCTACTGTGTTGCAGTTTTATGATCCACATTTTTTTAAAAATTTTTTATTGGATGGTTGGTATTTGATCCTTTAAGAACTTTATACAATGTCTTTTGTTCGCATTCACCCTTCCTCCCAAACCCTTCTCAAACTTACCCTATTTCCCCCTCTTACCTCCTACTAGTGATCCTGTGATGTCTGTTGCAGCATTAGGATCTAAACAAATCCATTTTAGACACTACAAAATGGCTGCGTGCAGATGCTCAGCTCTTGTCAACTCTGAGAATAAAAGGGAAAAACAATAAATAATAGCAGCATTCCAAGGTGAGCACCCTAAAGAAAGCCTGAAGTCTGGCAAGGGAGGGATGAGACCCCATAAGACAGAGCCCAGAGAGCGCAGCACTGTGGCTCTGCCTCCGCTCTGCACTGCCCCCAAGAGCAGCAACTTTGTTATTTCATTTGCTTGCCTGATCATAAACAAGTTTTACCAATGACCTCCTCACCCTTTTTCAAACACATTTATTAGCAATGCCAGAGATTAAACACAGTGCCCTGCACATGCTAGGCAAGCACTCTGACACTGATCCATATCCCTAGCACTACAACATAAAATTCTATAAGTTCCTCAAAGCAAATTTCATATTTCATATGACATTTTATGAAGGCACAGAATAAACTGACATTTATTAGTCAAAATTGCAATAAATCTATTTTTCAGTTTTTCTTGTCACCAAACTCCATTTCTTATCTAGTTTCTACAATGCTGTAAAAATGATCTCCCTAAACTATAAGTATTACCATAACTTTAGGTGCCATTTTATAATACTGAAAATTCAGTGATATAGTATCAAAGTAAAACCAGATGATTTAATCATTATATTCATAGATTAACAGGTCTCTGAATGTCCATCATCAAAGCTTCTATTTACAGAAAATAATGATTAACACAGAGACCACAACTGCTCATAGTTTAGAGAATAAGAGATTGCAAAATCCTCATCCTAAAATGGGACATCTGTATCACAGCCTGCTCCTCCCAAGGCTCAGGTACCATTGCAGAACATGGATTATGAAGAGTGTAAAAGTGGTAGGTAACTGCAGAAGGGTCCTCCAAACACATCATGGTAGCAGCACATAGAAACTGAGGGTGATTTTGACACCATGCGTAAGACCTGTGTCAGCCCAAGCCAGACCAAATCACAACACAGAAAGAATGTGAGCACAAAGTCCCACCCCTAGCTGGGGAATTACTGACAATGCATAGCTGCTGGGAGAGGAAAGTCAGTTTTCCTGAAAGATGGAGCCCCTGGTGAGTTGAACAGACTCTATTGAATGGTATCACCCAAGAATATATGGGTGGCAAAAATTGGGCTTGATGGATATTCTTAAGACACAAAATTGGATGGGTAGGAAGTAGAGAATGGATCCAGAAGGAGGGAGAGGTAAATATGATCAAAATGCACTGTACAGAAACGTCAAAGAACCAATGAAAACCATTAAGTCATGTTCAAATGTTCATGCTGTCCATGAATGTCTTGTTTCTGTTGTTCTCCCTGCCTCAAAAGAAATCTCATCATGCTTCTTCTCTACCATGCCAGAGACTTGACAACTGTACTCTGTCATCTACACAGTCAAGCCTTCATCCAGGAAGTCATCCCTTCCAAGAATGTCCATGCTTGATCCTGGACTAATGAATTTATCCTTCATATTTTAGATCAATCTCTCCAGAAAATAGGCCCTGCCACCCACATCTGGAACAGATTCCTCCCTTGGCCTTCGAAACATTTAAGCATGCTGTTAACCCAAGCATAATTTTCTGTTAACTTACTCAGTTGTCCACTGAAAACTCTTTGAGGGAATTAGTATATCTCACTTACATCTCAGTTCCCGTTTCTGGGTATGTGTATCACACACACACACACACACACACACACACACACACACACACACACACATCAATAAACTCAATAAATTGATAACTAAATATAAGAATGAGAATCATGTTTTGCATCATATGATTGATAATCTTACAGAGATATTACATGTGATAAACATCTCTTCTGAAACAATGATTCTAATAGATTAAAGATCCCATTTTCAAATCTAATTCCCTCTGTCTTTAAATGCAGGGGCATAATATCCGTCTTCAAGGGTTTCTTCAAGGCAAAAGTAAAGTTGAACACCCATTGTTCAGATTCTCTTCAACTTCCTGTGTTCTACAAAGTATTTGATAATTAACCTCCCAAAACCTGAACTTTTGTAAATTTCTTCTCTTGTGCCTAGCTACATTATGTTTGTCTGTAAAGTAGTTAACTCCAATGGTTATAGTAGAGGGCCAAGAATAGTATGTTGGGAATTATTTATGGAGTTAAGTAAGACTGATCCATCCAAAACTATGCTCACATTCTTCACTCCTTTTAACCCATAGCAACCAAAGTATCCTTGGCAACAGGGACTAGCTGTGATAATGTGAATTAAGGCTGACAGATACAGAAATTTGTTTTATATTCCTTGTAAACCAGATAAGATGAATACATCTTATTAGTCATTTTTTTCTGCATTTCCAGGAAGTGATTTATTGGGAGCAAGGGAGACAGAGACAGAGACAGAAACAGAGACAGAGAAACACAGTCAATTTCCAGAAGTTCCATCAGTTTCTGAACTTCTAATCTCTGTTTACTACATTTGCAGTCTATTTTGTCATGCTTTTAAGTCCTTAGTACACCTGTCAACATCCGGGGGTCCTTTGTTTAAATTTCTGTAAATTAATAGGGTCTTCTATAACTACACAACTTGTAAGAAAATTTTGATTTTTTTTTTAAAAAATAAAAGCAATAAATCGCAAAGACAGTTCCTACTCAACTAAGCATGTACTGAGTACCAGGCACTGTGGTAAGAACATATGCCAATCACTTACCAACTCAACAGCCACATAAAGTTTTACTTATCCCATTCAGCCAATAGAAATATTGTGGCTCAAAGATTTTTTTCAAGACTGCTAAATAACAAACCAAAGCTTTGGACAGATACATCTCATTCCGCAGCTCACATTACACACTGCTGTGTTAGCACATAGTTATGTGTTATGGTCATAGTTATGGTCATGAATGGGCCATCATGAACACATGCTACCTGTGTTTACCTTACAACACAGAATCATGAGCCGAAGAACCACCAGGCCCAGTCTGGCTGTGTGCGATACTTTATTTAGGAGCAGCACTTTAGTATTTAATCACATTATTTTCACCCCAGTGACCAGTGCAACCCTGAATGTTAAATTATGTTTCTAGTTTTATAACTAATCAATCTTTTTCATTAAAACCCAGTGAAGCAGACAAGGAGGATAATGACTGTAGAATCATCTTAATTAAAAATTTTAACTTCTAATTAAGCGTCATTGTTTATCTCATCAAGAAACAGTTAGAATCCATGACAGGGCTGCTCTGTTCATTAAATTTTTAGCCTTTTATTGACGTTGAACACAGCGCATGATACCATTGCTTATATGAATATTAGGGTTTGCACATGCACATATAATTCCTTATTTAAAATAAGGAAAAGGCAAGAAACCAATGAAAACTCTCACTGAAGCTCCAGATACACTATTTATGTTTCAACTAATTATGAAATGCTCAAAGTGAATAATTTATATGTTGATTGCTAGTCGGATGTATAATTATATTCACATTACAAAAGCTGCCTTGAAACTTGCTCTCCCAAGTCACGAATTGAAGCAGACAGCTGAACAGCCACTCAAGTCTCTGCAGCATAAAGAAATAAATATGATTTCCCAAAATTCCTGTTCCTGGAGATTTCTTATCACCATGAGAATAATGCTTTTAGATCCTCAGACGCACATGACAGTCTTTTTGGAGTGCATGAAATTCTATCCATTTAGCTGGCAAATACAACCATAACGTCTTGCCTCTAGGAAGGGCTCATGGCAGCTGCAGCATGGCCCTCAGATGGGGGAGTACACTGTAATATGTAAACAGATGCTGTCATGAGGTTATACCACTATCCTATACTTTAACAGTGAGAAACCATGGGCCTGTACCACACCCCCAACTCAGGCACAGTGAAAACCATGGTGCTTTGAAAGTCTTTGCTTTGCTATAAACCTAATTCATGGATTTAATGCCATCAAATGTAACCAGAGACTCAAAGGACAATGAGCACTAGGAGAGAGGTAAGAGAGGGGAGGTGGGGAGAGGAGAGAGAGAATTTCTGTAGGAAAATTGAGTCCTGGGTTGACTGATCCTAATACGTGTGCTAGAAAACCTGGGGAGGGAAAGAGAGTTGGGACTATGGAGTGGAGGGAGCTAAGAATATTGGAAAGATAAAATTAATCACCAGAACTGGCTTAAGGATAAATTTAAATGTATCGTATAAAACAACAGTTCCCGTGTAGCAATATTTGTAAGCCAGATGGCTTCCATCAGCTGTGACAGTGACCAGCATGACATCAAAGTTGACACAAGCAGTTCAAATATTTTCCCATGTTAAAAGTAAATTTGTATAAGAAATTATGGGGGTGGGGGCAGGCATGGAGTTGAAGCTATCAGTTATGGTAGATTTTAAATCCTCTTCTCAAGTCACTACACAGAGATTCGAGGAAGAAACCATTACTGCCTCACCCTCAACAATAGGTTGTTTTGCATTCCCTGTACCATGCTCGCAACTTAAGGAGTGTGAAAACCATAGCTCTTTAATTCTTTGCTTTGCAGGATGATTATAGGAGTGGTCTTTAATGTTCAGAATCACAGCAAAGAAATGTGAAAAGCATTTTAAAGGAAATGGTTTAGGAAGAATGAGATTAATTTAATCAAGCTAATAAGTGTTCCCAATGTGAAAACAAATAGAGGTATATAAGAATTAGAGTCTCAGATGCCACTTCCACGCTACTAGACATCCTCTTTTTGTTATATCAGTCTCCACTCTATGAAACACACTCTTTAGCACAATAGAGCATGGGATAAGACGCACAAAGATGGACTTGCACACAAGTGCCTACATCCCAAGTTAAGACAAAGACAGAAGTCCTTTTATTTTTCTGGGAACAATCTGTACATATTTCCAGTTGTTGGTTTTCTTTTCTTCCAGGAAATAGCAAAGTCTGCCTGACACATATTTCACTGATGTAATCTGTGGTCTTTTAGGTACTGTGTCCTATAGCTTGGTTCACTGTTATTATAACTTGGGCTTCACCTATATCTGTCCTGAAAATTGTGGCTGAAAGAATCCTTCCAGGTAAGTTGTCAACTGGCAGAAAAGATGAGGTGGTAAGGGGAGCATTATGAGTTTTGCAAAATGTTCGATGCTGGTGCCATAGCATAACAAATATAACCATGGAGTATTTCATAGATGAGCAGAATTGTGGTAGAAAAGTTGGTGAATTATATGCCTTTAGAGGTCAAGCACTGCTTCCTCAGTGCTGTCTGTGACATGTATGGTGTGTTGTGGTGCTGAAAGTGTCCAGCCACTGGGGTTAATTGTCTTATAAATTGTTTTGGTTGCAGAATATCAATGGCTAGACTAGTGCATTATTAAATAAAAGAGAACAAGGGATATAAATGAGAAAGATTCAGTTAGATGCCAGGGCTTCTATTCTAGCTCAGCTACTGTGGGGAAATAATGAAGGCAGCACTGAAGTTGTGTGTCTTCAGTGATATTGTGTCTCAGACATTGGGATCATGTACATTCTCTATTCAATCTGTAAGAAATATTTCCATGAGAAAGTTATTGCCATCCTTTTTACAGAAAGGAAATTGAGTTTCAGAACAGAGAAACAACTTGCCTGAGCAACATGTAAGAGCCAGACTATGAATTTAACTGAGATCTCTTGATTCAAAATTCATATTCCTAACCACTTTACATGGAGTCGGCTGTTCAGCGTATCCTACAGTATAAAAATTTCAATTCTCCTAGGGCACAAATTATGTTTTCCTATATTGAGGCTTTTTAAGGGTGGAAGAAACTATTTACAAAAACAAGAAGCCCTTATTTCTGTTTTGATTCACCTAGACTCCCCAAGTCCAGTCACTGAACTGAAGCTCACTAATGGAAATTAAAATGACAACCAAAATTAGTTTTGTGAACTCCACATCATATTTTTATTATCAGTGATGTTGTTAAGCATTTTGAAAAACTGCTTGAATATCTTTCACAGAAGATCCTCATACATATATTAATATAATAAAGAAATCATAAAACACTTGTAAGGGAACAGGGAGTGAGTTATCACAGATTTTCTACTTATAGATACTATATTTATCTATCTGGGCCCTCAATTTTGAATTGTCATATTATATTTAAAAGACAGATTGTCACATAAAGACTCAATGAAGAAAGAGAATTATAGAGCAATTTCCTTATGAATGTAGATGCAAAAATAGTCATGAAACACTTATAAAACGAATCCAAGAAACATCAAAAAGATATCTGCCTTGATCAAGTAGAGATGCAGGGGAGGTTCAACATATAAAAATCCATCAATGTCATCCATTGTATAAACAAACTCAAAGAAAAAAAGATCCTTCATGGAAAGATCCTCCATCTTCATAGACTGGTAGAATTAACATAGCAAAATTGGCAATCCTACAAAAACCAATCTACAGATTCAATGTAATCTCCACAAAAATTCCAACACAGTTTTTCACAGATCTTGAAAGGACAATTTTCAGCTTCACATGGAAACACAAAATACCAAAACAATCTTAAATAGCAAAAGAATGGCAGGAGGTATCATCATCCACAATATGAAGTTGTCCTACAAAGCTGTGGTAATGAAAAGAGCATGGTATTGGTACAAAAACAAACACATTGATCAATGGAATAAAACTGAAAACCCATACTTAAATCAACACATCTATGGACACTATTTTTAATAAATAGGCCAGAAATACACACTGGAAAAAAAAGACAACATCTTCAATAAATGGTGCTGGTCAAACCGGATGTCTTCATGTAAAAGAATGCAAATAGATTTGTACCTATCACCCTACAAAAACTCAATTCCTAATGGATCAAAGACCTTAACATAAAACCACATACACTGAAACTGATAGAAGAGAAGGTGGGAAATAACCTTGAACTCTAGGCACAGGAAAGATTTTATGAACAGAACACCTTTAGCACAGGCACTGAGATCAACAATTAATAAATAAGACTCATGAAACTGGGAATCTTCTGTAAGGCAAAGGACAACATCATTCAGACAAAGCAGCAGTCTACAGAATGGAGAAAGATTTTTACCAACTACTCATCTGATATAGGGCTAATATCGAAAATATATAATGAACTCTAGAAACTGGATATTAAAATATAACCCAATTTAAAATTTGGGGTACCAATCTAAACAGAATTTTCAAAAGTACAAAATCAAATGGCTAAGGAATTCTTAAAGAAATGTCCAACATCCTTAGCCAGCATGGAAATGCAAATCAAAAATACTTTGAGATTTCATCTTATACCTGTCAGAATGTCTACGATCAATAAAACAAGTGATAGTTCATTCTCATGAGGATATGGAGTAAGAGAGGAACACTCTTCCATTGCTCATTCATGTATGTGACAGTTCCTCAGGAAGATAGCAATGGATCTACCTCAAGATCCAGTGATATCACATGGCCATATACTCAAGTCTTCATCCTACTTCAGAGACACTCAAATATATTCTTTGCTGCTCTATTCTTAGTAGCCAGAAGTCAGAAACAACCTAGATATCTCTCAACAGAAGAATGAATAAAGAAAATGTCATACATTTACACAATGGAGTACTAATCAGCTATTAGAGAAAATATCATCATGAAATTTGAAGGCAAACCTATAGGACTATATAAGAAAAATTCTGAGTGAGGTATCTGAGACCCAGAAAAACAGTTATAGTTTAGTAATTGTTTTTCTTTTGAGGTGTTGTAGTTTGTTTTCTAGATTTTGGAGGTTTTGTGGTTGCATTATTTTTTGGGTTTTTTGTTTTGGGGGGGTTGAGGAAAAAATTAAAGTTGGTTGGCAAAGAGGGAGAGAAGGTCTGGAAGGACTTGAGGGAAGGGACAAATAGGATCAAAATACATTGAAATTTAAATTTTAAAAATAAGAAACAATAAATAAATAAAAGATAAAAGACAAGTAGCAATCTTTACCCAACATGAAGGAAATCACATATTCACAAAATGGTAAAATTACACTAGAGAGTTTATAGCAATCATAAACTCATTTAAATGTACCAGAGAGATAGAGGGTTAGAGGAAGAGGGGATGTCTGCATGAAATGGTGGGTAGATGAGTGGATTGAGGGTTGGAGGGGCTATTTGAACAAACTTTTAATTTACAAGCAAACTTTAGTATTTCTAATTCCCGAAAAACTATCTGATAGTCATAGTTTTCTCCAAAAATAACTTAGCTCTCACTGGACAAAATAGACTCAATTGTTCAGCTCAACTGTTTCTTTTTGCCTCCATGACAGGCTGCAATATTTAAAAGTATGAATTTATTATCTTAGGGTTACAGATATAAGGAGTCTGAAATGAGTTTTAGATAAAGCTGTGTTCCTTCCGAGACCTCTGTGTTGGTTTTTTTTTTTCAGGATATATAGTGACTGCCTACCTTCCTCACCCTGGCTTCTTTATTGCAGAGCACATGACTTTAGCCTCTATTGCCTGACTACCTCCCTTTCTGTCTTTCTTTTTATGGACTCTGGTGATTATATTGGTTATCTAGAATGATCTTCCCATCTTGAGATTCTTAGCAATGTCTGCAATGCTGTTTTGGCCATGTAAAATGACACATTCAGAAGTTCTCTACTGTGAACATCTCCAGATTATTATTTTGTCCAACACAAGTTCTCTTTTAAAAATGACCATGGTTTGCTGCAAAAAAATATTTTCTAGGAGGCTAGAGTTTAGTGGATGACATTTCTACTTTCTCCTATTCAACACATTTGACAATTTCATCTGGTCTTAAATTCTTTTATACACGTAGGAATTCTAAAAATACCTCTCTACATCAAACTCATGTATCCAGTTCCTACTGACATACACACATGGATGCTGTCTTAAGGTTTTGCTGCTGTGAACAGACAGCATGACCAAAGCAAGTTTTATAAGAAAAACATTTAATTAGGGCTGGCCTACAGGTTCAGTCCATAATCATCAAAGCAGGAGCATGGCAGCATCCAGACAGGCATGGTACAGGAGGAGCTGAGAGTTCTACATCCTCATCTGAAGGCTGATAGGAGAAGACTAGGGACTCCAGGGATCTAGGACGAGGGTCTTAAAGTGACATATTTCCTCCAACAAGGCCACATAACCTAATAGTGCCACTCCCTAAGGCAAGCATATTCAAACCATCACAGATGTCCAGTAGGCACACCTGACTCAATATCATGACCCACATCTCTCAGAGTCAGTCTTCCACACACTATTTAACAGTAGTTGTAACCTTACAGTTGTTCACACCAAAAACATTGGAGTCATCCATGACCTCTTACTTTTATATACTTTGTGCAGCTCATTAGCAAATCCTGTTAGCATTCCATTTCAATTTAATCAGAATCTTGTATCTTATCTCCTCGACGCTACAGCACTGGGCTAAGCCAGCATCACCTCTCTCCTGGATTTTTGTGATAGCCCACTAACTGGCCATCTGTCTTTTATCCATATCTAGAATTTGCTCAGCATAGTAGCCAGGCTGGACCTGATAAAAACCTACCTGGAGTAGATGCTATGAGTGTGAGTGTGTGTGTGTGTGTCTGTCTGTGTGTGTGTCTGTGTGTGTCTGTGTGGGTGTGTCTCTGTGTCTGTCTGTGTGTGTGTGTCTGTGTGTGTGTCTGTGTGTCTGAGTCTGTGTCTGTGTGTCTATGTCTGTGTCTGTGTGTATGCGTGTGTGTCTCTGTGTGTGTCTGTGTGTGTGTCTGTGTTTGTTCCCTCCCCATGGATGATGTGAACATGCAAAAGCCTTCATTTTGGATTTGCTGTTGAAAGGCTGAAGCCTCTGTTGCAAATATGTTCAATTCAGCTTCTCCCTCTGCCCATTTCTGCTGACAATCCCTCAGATGCCCTTCAGGTAAAAGCATGACCAAGATAAGGTGTTCCATGTGACTGTACATCTCAGGTCTATTTCTAGGAAAAGTTGATGTAAGACACTAAATAAGATCATTTTGCTCCTGTGACCAAAACCTTCCAGTGACTCTCCAGTTCATATGAAAACTGACATTGTCACTATGATCAAGTGTGCCTACATGACATGGCTCCTGGTACCTCATCTACTATTGTGCCACCACTCAGGCCAAGCATGCATCCAGACTCTCATTTCTAGAATACTCTCTTCACGACTATGCACACAGTTTACTTGCTCACCTACCTCTGAGCTTCTCAGTTCCATTTTTTCTAGAGTAGTCTTCTTGCATTTTACTTGGAATACACACATAATCCTGTATCTTTGTATCACCAGCATGCCACTGCTTCGTTCCAAGTGAGTATCCTTTCTCGCCTGGATTCCCCCGATAATCAGGAACCATCTTCGGACACCGAAGCTTGTCTGTGCTTTGCAGGCTGCCTTCAGTTGCGCTTTGTTGCATTGCCCCTAAGCCCGCCTGACCCCCACTATTACACCGTCACTTAGTGTGTTTGTCTTTCTCATACCACTAAAACGGTTCCTGTTTGTCTGTTTCATCCTCTGTGCTTAGAATACTAGACATAAGATCTTCAAAAATGAATAGATGAATGAATGAATGAAGAGTGCCAACAGTGTGCCAAGAACCACTGGGCACATTTATATACAGTGCCTCATTTAACACTCCAACAACTGGGAGAAAGGATGATGATATGTGTTTTTAAACTGTGAAAACAGAGAATATTTCACATCAAAGGAATAATGGAGGCCAGATGTGACCTCATGGTCCCAAACTCAAAGCCATATTCCCAGTAGCCTCCCAAAGGCACTTACAGTACTTTGTTTCCAAGTAAATTTAATCCTCTCTGAAAGACATGTTTAAGAAGAAGGTGCAGACACTAAGACAGAAAATGTGATCTCAACCCATGTTATATAATGCCTGTATCCTTGCTACTGTAGTCAAACCACAAAATAAGTTTAACAGAGCTAGCTTCTAGGTGTGCCCTCAGGGACCTGATTAACATGGAGGTGACTCCTGGTGCACACAATAACATTTGGACAAGTCCATGGCAGAGTTTTGTATCAACTTATTGTCTTCCACTTAGCAAAAGAAAGCTTTATAAAGGAAATGGGAATATAAGAGATTTCTGAGGTCCAGTAGGGAAGACGGATTTTACCCAGCTCTCGACACCCATTAACTTCAGAGAGAACTTCTAACCTGGATAGGTGGGGCAGGACATGATGCAAATGGAAAATAAACCTGATCCCAGGACAGAAGCCTAGAGTTGCACACGCATGTGGGTCTGATGGAATCTGTTGGCATAATAGCAAGGTGGGAATGCTCTAAATCAGCTTTTACCATCTAAGGATGGTCACACACAAAGCGTGCATTGTGGCCACTAATGAAAGACATGTGCTGGGGTAGTTACACATGGCAGCAGGCTGAACACTAATGACATGAAACAGCCACAGTGCCTCTACACTGACCCCTGTGAAACCTCAGGCCTGCCTTATAACAGGCAGAGCTAAACCAATTTATCACCAAACTATGCATCATTTAATAAAGACTGGTGTGACTCAACCTGCCAGGCAGGAATGTTGAGAGTGGAGGAAATGGCCTCTAAAGGCCCCTCTTCCTTGTCTTAAACGCATCTTTAACCCTTCAGTGATTGATGGTCTGCCTGATGTAAAAGTCTAAACTTCATAAACTGTCTAATAACCCTGGGTTAGTCAGACCTTGGGATTCCAGAGTTACAGACTTGAAGACTACTACTCTTAGAAAACCATTGATAATAGATTAAGTGAAAGAAGCCCATCCTCTCGAAACACCACTTACATTCACACACCCAAAGCAATTGCTGACTTTACTGGTGTCTTTTGCAAAGTTGTTTTCAAAATATATTCTCATTTACATAAAAATTACTCCTACAAGTTTTGTGTTCTACCCATAGCCACTAATAGTTCTACCCTCTACATTTTCAAAGAGAACAGTTCTAAAACTTCACTACTGTCATAGAAAAGTAAAATTCCACACATTATCACACACACACACGCACGCACACGCGCGCACACACACACACACACACAAATATCTCAACAGAAGTCACTCATGCATGGCTGAGAGTAGGCACAACCACATCAGGCCGCAGGGGCAAGAGACTTAGCAAAACTTCAGATGGGGCCAAGGGAATTACAGCAATTTCTCCATCAGCTCCATACAAAACCGTTTTAGTAACAGCCACAGGACACCATTAGATATGCTCTAAGAAGTTAGAGAATGGTGCCTGCTTTCTTTCTCTTCCAGATATAATTGCTTTTTATGAGAACAAACGTGCATCCTGTAGAAACATTTAGATTTCTGAAATCTTATAGGCTCTTTGGTCCTTTATGTCCATCAAAGACTATGTGTCTCTTTAATGGAACCGAATGATGATGATGGAGCCAAAAACATATTGTGATTAAGCTCAGCAACCATCAACTACATGAAGACAAGCTGCAGTGGTTTTCCTTCTTCTGAGAAGACTTCCATTTAATCTGCCAGTTCTGTTTCTACATTTCATTCCTTCTCCTTTTTCTTCCACCAAGATAATGAAAACATCAAGAATTTCTAACATATAGAGAAAATTGAAAGGCTCATTCATGTGCCAGAAAACCTGTTTCTAATCGGGAGCAGGGGGTGTCATGGTTTTTAGGTTTTATTTTTTTCTTGAACTATTTGATTACTTAAGAAATTTTAAGGAAAGATACCTTAAAAGAAAGACAGATCTATTCTAAGCATTTTTATATGTATTGACTCAATATGTGCTTACAACAGCTTCAGAATAAAGGCCTCACTGTTACGGTCATCTCACAGCCAAAGAAACCAAGGCACAGTGAGTAGAGTAATGCGTCAGGACTACTAGTTCTAAATGGTGGGGGCTGGAGTCAAATCAGGGCAGTCAGAGTGCAGACTTAACCACATCTTGCTGTCTTGAAAAAGGTAGTGAGAAACTGAAGCTTTTATTATGGTAGTAAGGCAAAAAGCAATCCTGCTGTCTCTGTGCCCTCAAATAGCCTGACTAACACACCTCAGTGCATACACTCAAGTGGAATAATGTCGTTCCTTAACCCATTTCACAGATTTGTAAAAAATGTACAGTGTTCTCTTTCTGGGATGTCTGTGGTTTATTTTATTCCCATTAAGAAGAGACAGGAAGAGACAGGCTGTGATGTGCAGTGCTCCAGCTGGTCATTTTCTAGGCATGCCATTGTGTTTCCAAATTAGCACATCATAGATGTGAAGTGTTCCAGCCAGTCATATCCAGGTTTTGGTCACTTCCATCCCAACCATGTTTTGGATGCATGCAAAATACAAATTAGCAAGCAATCCCGAAAGACAAACAAGGTTTGGTGTAGTTTTGTTGCTGTTGTTGTTTTAATTATATGAATCCTAAACAAATTATACTAGAATTCAAACATCTACCTTTAAGAGAGATAGCAAAAAGTAAAAGGAAAGAAGAAAATGTCAGGCAGCTCTCGGGGTCTGTCTCTCCCCTCTGTTCTCAGCATGAGCCATTCCCCACCCTTCCCATTTCTACGGTTATTCAGTTGAGTAGCTTTAACTTTAATCTGTCATGTTTGAAAGACTTTACACATCTTCTAAGCATTTTGATTGTTAAATGAGAAATTATCTTCAGAGATACATGAACAATCTTCAAAAAGAAAAACATCTAACTGGTTGCTTATTTTATTTTGTTTCTTTCTAACACAGGGTCTCATTACTTAGCTGCCCATGGGAACTTGCTATATATCTTTTTTTTTCTTCCATTAATTTATTTACTTATTCACTTTACATCCTGGTCTCTGTCTTCCCCTCATCTCAGTCTCTGCTCTGCCCACAGACCCTATACATCTTAATCTGGCCTGGAACTGGCAGTTCTCCTGACTCAGCCTCCTGGGGTTATAGGCAGTTGCTCTGCTAGATACTGAAACTGATTTCTAGAACAAAGCTTCTGTAGAAAACTAAAGAGCAGACTAACAAGGGGGATGGGGTCCGCTCGTCAAATAAGGAGCTGATTGTAGCCTCCATAGCAAATATGTCCTCTGCACATTTTAACATTAATTATTCCATAATGAACAAAAGCAAATGCAGATGCATATTCTCCTTAGAGAACATTTGTCTTCAAAGCAATGAACAAACATCCTCTTGAAGGCTTTGAGTCATGGGGGGGGGGGGGCAGGGGCATGAGTAATGGCTGAAGTTTGAACCTGGAATGCTCTTCAAAGACTCACCAGACTGCTATTGAGAGGTCATGGGATCTTTAAGAAGTTGAGCTTATAGGGGTGAGGTATATCATTGGGAGTATGCCTTAGACAAGGATGGTGGGATGCTCTTTTCAACTCACAGCCTTGAGATGGTTTTGCTACACTTTACATTCTGGCCATGCTGTCCTTTTCACAACCTACCATCCTGCGATAAAAGTCTGGGCTGGGCATGATGGTACATTCCTTTAATCCCAGCACTTGGGAGGCAAAGGAAGGCAGATCTCTGTGAGTTCAAGGACAGCCTGATTTACAAAGCAGGTTCCAGGACAGCCAGGACTGCTACACAGAGAAACCCTGTCTCAAAACAAACAAACAAACAAAAGGTAATAAGTCTTCTCAGTTAGGGCTAAAAAGCCCCCAAACTGTGAGCCAAGTTCCCCAAACAAACACTCTATGTACTTGTTACAGTGACAAAAAACTGTTTAACTCGATGACCAGAGTCTGCAAATGATCCAGAAGGGATATGAGAAAGAACTACCTTTTCACTAGGTTCTGAAGGCCCGCAGCAGCTGTACCCTGCCAACCTCAGCTCAAGCATGGTGCTCCACACTCCACAGGAGATCCATTCGTATGGATTGCATTAGGTTGTCTAGAAGATTTAGAGGGACAATTGAAAGTTAATGCACAATTTAATTCTCCAGAGGACTTCAGACTTACCTAGAAAATGTGGGTAGTATAGACATGATAGCCTCTCACTATGACTGTGAGAGAAGTAATTTCAAATAGCATTAGGAGTGGCTTAAAGCTGTTCCTTATCACCCAAATCACTTCTGAATGAATCTTGACAATGGCCAGCAGTGATACATGATGGGCGGCATGTCAATAGTCACACAAAAGCGAGGCATCAACCATGAGCTAATGCGCTTCTGATAGGTAGGATTTAAAGGTAACCCATTGTGGCCTTCAACCACCCATAAAGATCCATTTTCTAGAATATTATTGTTATTTAATTATGAACATGGCAGTGGGCTCCAGGATTTTATGTATGCCCTAAAGCTATCGCTAAAATATTTCAGATCGAGTAAAGGCATGTACCTGTGTAAATGCTAATAATAACGCTGTGCAGAGCCGAGCAGCGAGTTAAAGAAACAGATAAAGCCAAACTGCGCATGGGGGCTCTGGTAATTGGAAGCGTCAATGGCTGTATGATTCAAGAAAATGGTCTCCCTCGAGAAGGAGACTGATAGTCCTGCATTTATATGGCAGCTCGCTGAGTTAAGCAGCTTCTCCTCTGCATATTATTGGTGCCAGCCCGATGAGGCAGAAAATTGCATCGTGTCATTTAATTTCCCAATCTTTGTTTTCATTGTATTAATCTTTTGGCTTTACTTCACTTTATAATTTGAAGGCTCAGCAAGAAGCAAACGAAATGGAAATTCAGCTACTTTCATGCCCAACTCGATGTGTTTGGTACAGTTTCCAAAAGTTTAACTCTATGTAATACTGTTCATGAATAATAATGGGCTCTGTCTGCATACTGACTTGTTAGTGCCTATTAAGAGTCTCCTTAAAGTTTCTGGGAAATGTGCCAAAAGTCAGCCACCAAAACATGATTAGTAGATTGGTTACAGAAGGAGGAAGGATAATTTTTTTGAAACAAAAGAGTAATCATCTTGTTGATAAATAAGGACTGAAACCCTCAAAAACTAACACCTCTTAGTGGGGTTTTCCCTTTTCCCTCCTTCCTTCTTTCTTCCTTTTTTTCTTGTCCATTCTAGTAATTCCTGTAGGGAAAACAAAAGGGAATAAATCTGAAGTGATGCATAGAACTTGGACCCCAGCAAGTTGAACAGAAGTTAGTATCTTGGACTATAAATAAAACAGTACTAACAGCTTTCAAGGGCTGATGATGCCACAGAGCTTGGAATTGTCTGGCTTTCTGGAATGAGACCAGCCTGGCCCCAAACCCCTGCCATCTCTGCTTGCCAGCTACATCGTTTTCAGTAAGTCATTTCATCTCCCCGAGCCTCACTCCCTGGTCTATGAAACACAGAGCTGTTAGAATAGTAAATGTGAGTCGTAGCACTGTGCCTGGCACCTCGGGCAACTTGCTACTTCTGCTGCTGTCCTGGGAATGACTCAGGAACAAGGAAAGAAAGAAGGACAAAGAGTGGCCAGGTTCCTTCTTCTACCCAATGACTCTGTTGTCACAAGGGTTGCATTTTAGAGTGCCAAGATTTGGAAATGGGAGTTCTCCTTGCCTCCTGGCTGTTGTTGTTTGTAATGAGAGTGAGGTTGTCCTGTGGAACTGGCCTCGGAGCTGGAACATACCTGCCTCTTTCACTACAAGTAGTATATCACCAGCCACTTCTCAAAAAAAATTGGACTATTGATGTTTTTCTGTTTGTAAGTATACCTCAAACATGCTTTAGAGTAAAGGATAACCATCAACAAAAATAAAACTACCATAAAACAGGGAAGACTGTGTAGACCACATCATGGACATATGATCATTTAGCTTGTCACATTTTGTAATTGCTAAGTCTTTCTTTGAGGTAGTATTTGGCAGGCATGATGAATGAATGAGAGAGAGAGAGAGAGAGAGAGAGAGAGAGAGAGAGAGAGAGAGAGAAAGCAGGTTGAGAAAATGTACAGAGAAATTTATTGCAGTTCTTCAGGCAAACATCATGTTCAGCTGAAATTCTGATTAGAATTCTCCAGTTCATTATTGATCTCCAATTCTTTGTATAGATCTCAACTTAGCTGGCTTGCCAGCCTCAGAGGAAAAATTGGGCAGGTGATATTGACAGAATTACAAAGATGAGAAAAACTGAACAGTATATGACATCCCAAAGCTATCTTACTGCTGAATCGTTGGCAACATCAAACTTTGGCCATCGCTATCTATGCAGAGGAAAATATAGTAGTTCAAGAAACAGCCATAGGAGAGCCAGAGAGATGACTCGGCAATTAAGACTATTTGCTGCTCTTGAAGAGCCTGGGCTCAGCTCCCAGCACCCACAATACAACTTACAACCATCTGTTACTCCAGTTTCAGGGGATGCAATCACCATGACCTCTGCTGTCTCAGTGAGCACCAGATTTATACACAGTACACATAAATACATGCAGGCCAAACACATATACACATAAGAGTAAATAAATCTATTCCAACAAGAAAATGAACAGACTTAATTTCCACATAAGTAGATTAATAGCATTATTAAGAGGAGCATAATTGTGATTTAATTATTTTAATTTTAGGAATTTGTCACTCTGAAAAGAAATAGGTATGGGATTTTTGTTGTGTTTACTTCTGTTAACCTTTAAATAAAAACATCAGATCTTTTTTATTTTAGTTCAAAAAAAAGTAAAGAACTTTTTCCCAGTTTCCTTACATTCCTATCATGCTCTTTGTGTCAAGCAACCCATTATGAATTGGAGAAATGACATTTCTCCTCTCTCAGCTCCCCAGGCATCCACAAATAGCCACTGGAAGTCCCTAGGCTTCTTGTGCCTTAGATTTCACTTTCCCAAGCGTCCCTGCAAGTAATGTCAAATTACATGAATCTACAGCCCTAGTCTGCTCAAAATACTTTCTAAGTTTGTTAGAATGCATTCTTTTTCCAAGTGAGTCATCATTGTTATAAAATGAATTGGTCTTATGTAAATGTCAATTTGGGGTTATATTTGTCAAGAAATTCTACCTCCTTCTTGTATCATGTTTGAAATCAGAGAATGGGTGAGCTTCTGTCTGTCATACTGTGTGACATGGTATAAATTTATCCAGTCTATTTTTCACCCAACAATAGAAGTGTCTTAGGAAGTTAATTATCCAGACTCTGTGCTAACTGACAAGCAATTTCTTAACTGGTGGGTTCCATGAGTCCTGTCCCAGCTGGTTAATAGTTAATCATGGAGCTAATTCAAATAAAGTGGAAGCATGTGCAAATCATCAGTACAAACAACTTCTATATTTAAAATCAAGATCATTATGAGTTCTACAGTTAATGCTTAAAGTTGTTCTTTAATGTTATTGCCAATTGCCTTTTCAAGTTGTTCATCAGGATTTTTTAACTGTTAAGGTATCTTTTTATTAGCTCAATCCACTTCCTATTTGTCTAAGAATTTAACAAGCCCTTACAGCAAAGCAGGTCTGGAATAGGGCTTATTAACTTTCCCTCAGGGTAATAAGTCCCATATGGTACAAAGAAATGATACCAACATCCAGAAGACCGAAGTCATTATAGCCAACAGAGGGTTAAGATGACTTTTAATTGGAGGTCCACTCCTATTTCCAGGTCCTATAAAGTTGAGAATCTGTTTAAACATAGACAAAATGATTCCTTCATTATCCTTCTCAGAAGAAAAGGTGGCTTCATTCTCCTATGATGTCAGATTTTTCTTAGGATTATGCATATCTCTTCATCCCTTTTTATAAATAAATAAGACAGTTAGGTTTAGTTTCTGAAAAATATTTCACTAATTGCAGTAAAATCCTTCATTTAGTTGCTCATTAGAAATGAATTTGAACTTAGAGTTAAGTGGTTACAGCATAAAAAAACCATAAATATTTCCCCATCAGATATGCGTGCACTTAAGACACAGTTTCTTCACTATATATCACTAAGCACACATACCACATCTGCAGCCTTTTCTGAAAACTATCAGTTTAGAAAAATAAGGCAGACAAAGGTAGCAGCACAACTGAATAATGAGTTCAGGAGAGTAGCAGTGTGTTCAGTACTGAGACTGCATAAGAGAATAAAGCTTGTCACTTACAACGGTGAGGGTGACAGAGAAAATGCCAACCTGAGCAGACCCAGCTCGGCTCCTACACAGGATGACTCAGGCCAAGAGATTTCACCTCCATTTCCTCATCTCCAGCATGACATTCTAAGTGTACCTAGAGTCATTATAGTTCCAGTAATCATAAACACATGACAACTACCTGAGAGGTAGGGCTTCAAGTCTCAATTGAATCCATGCTATGCAGGAAAGAGAACTGTATCCACTGCTGATGTCTACCATTAAAGACATTGTAATATCTATTTATAATCACTACATTAAACTTTTACGCTAAGTTGTCAAGGAGTTCTTGCTCACTCCAGTGGGTGCATCTTTCTCTCAACTCTCAGCAGAATGATGTAAGTCACTGACTGTAAATACTTCAGAGGATGATATCTGCATTGACAAAAGACAGACTCACAATATGGAAAATATATAGCTAAAATTGGACAAAATGAGGCTGAAGGGTCCCTGAGTCCATGAGTTTCTAAATAGAAAAGAATACTGGCCCCCTTCTCATCCTAGAACACCTCACCCTGAATAACAAGTTTTCCCTGGAAACAACTCACTCCCCAATCCAGTGACAGGGCAATATTCATTGCTTATAATGAATTATGAAGACTAGATAATGCAGATTAAAGTATCAGCAACTTCCAGGCAAGAAGATAGTATTTTAGATATGTCCTATAATATTTTAATAAAGTACTTTAATAAGCCTTTCATAACTCTTGGCAAGCAAATGAGAAATATATTGACACAGAGAGATGGTGAAATGTTTATAATGTACAGTTGCTACTAATGCACTGTAGCTGTTCAAGAAATCTTAATAATAAATGAATGGAAATATAATACTATATTGGATGTGAAAATGTTCAATCAGCCATTTGTGATGAAATATGAAAGCATTTAAAGAAAGTAAATATATATGTAATAGATTTTGATTAGCTGTAACTATGTATGATGTGACCATCCATCACAGAGTGTATAATATGCTGCTATATTATATTTATGGAAGTGAAAGTGTTGAAGAAACCAAGAATCCTTACACAATCGGGACATGCTGATGAATCTCTTTGTAGTGATCATTTCCCAATATATACCTTTAAAACATTCCATTTTATTAGTCAGTTATAGTTTAGTAAACATGTTATATTTTTACCAGTTAAAATTGTATCATCAACCTGGGAAATCTTTTCTCATTTACCATACTTTTAAAATTATTTATAGCATTTCTTTAGTAAATGTTTTTGTTTGTAACTAGTGGTATTTTCTTTATTTATATAAATCATGAACTTGACCATTGTTTTTATCACCAAAGAGAGATAGGAAATGGGTCAAAAGGAACAGAAAAGAAAGATTGTCTCTATAGAGAGATATCTTCATGTAGACACACATATACACACACACATATATACCTACACACATACACATACTGGGAAATAAATTACTTCTAAAATTAAAACAATTGTATACTAAAATTAAAATAATTGTGTAGAATGATCAAAACCCCAACTATCCCTGTAAGAGCACAGTTCTCAAATCTAACAAACGCTGCTCTGTGCACACTAATTCATTCCTTAACAAACACTTCCCACCCCTGCTTACCACTCTTTAATGTCTCATCATCTCTCCAGTGTCAGACACAGACACCATCCCTTACTGAATCTACAGTGTATGACATATTTACGGTACTCTCCTATCCTCAGGACATACCCTTCCAGTCTACTCTCCGAGCTCTAACAACATGACATTTTGCTGCCTCAAGGCAAATTTTCTGGGTGTAATGCCACATACCTTTCAGCCCAGCACTTGGGAGGCAGAAGCATAAGAATCTCTGTGTGTTTGGGGCCAGCCTGGTCTACACAGTGTAGAGCAATTTTAATCCAGCAACACGGCAGCTCTGGCAAGGGATCACATCCAAAGTCCCTCCTGGTCCATGCGATTCAGCTAGAATGACACACCTTTAACCCTTCTGGTTATAATACAGATATGCCCTTAGTATACACTTTTAATCCCAAACAATGAAGGTAAATCAGTTTGTAAACGGAAACAGTCATGTTTGAAAGTGACATCTAATTGAGGAGCAGACAATGGGACAAATCAGAGAAAGATTTGACAGAATGAGTCAGAGATAGGATTTGCCCAACTATCGTGAGAACAGACGGGAAAGAGGCTACTGAAGAGTAGCACAGGGTGAGTCAGATATGGAGAGCATTTTCAGTGTGTGCAGTTCAGTTGAGTTGAGGCATTGCGGTGGAGCGCATTTGAATGCAGTAAATTTAGAAGTAATTTATTTCCCAGTATGTGTATGTGTGTGTATATATATGTGGGTGTATATGTGTGTTTACACGAAGATATCTCTATAGAGACAATCTTTCTTTGAGTTCAGCTGAGTTTGTTCGGTCAGAGCAAGCAGTCAGTGCATTTCAGTCACCAGCACTCAGAAGACTGAGGCAGGAGAATTGCAAGGCCATCCTAAATTACATAGTGAGACCTTGACAACAACAACAACAGTTAAAGCCCATCTTGTTCTGTCTCAGATGTCTTCAGTTCTGAGGGGAATGAATTGGCAGCTCCCTGCTCACTTGTCAGCCCCACAGGCTAGACAGGCTCTCTCTGGGTGCTCTCACGGCACTCTTGGCTCTTTAAGTACTTGCCACAGTTGGACCTAAACAACAAATCAGGTCTCTAATAACCTTTACTCAAACTCTTCTGCTTGGATGTGCACTCCATGAGGGAAATAACCCTGTTCCTTTCATGTACTAATTAGCTACAGCTTTCTGAAAACATCTTGCAAATCAAGGCTCACTGAATATTATTAAAAGAATATAAAGGCTAAGGAATGTAGATGAAGACAATAGCATTTGTTTAGCACACCCCTGGAGCTGGTCTTAGCACTATAAACAAAATGGTGAAATGCATAAACATATCTATAGAACCTACCCTTTAAACACTATGTCAAGTGCCAAGAAAGGTAAATAAAGTGGATTGAGGCCTGAAAATATCAAATATGTCAAAATTAATTTCTTAAATCTTAACTCAGATTTTAGGAGAATTATCTGCATGGCTGTTTATTTTATAGCATAAAGACTGAGTCCAGTTTCACAAATATCAGTCATAACAGTATTCTCTGAGCTCTACTAGAGAGTTTAAGTGTTTAGATTTTCATTTTGTTCCATGTCCCCACTCCTAGAATGCAGCTCAGGCTGCGTGGCTTTTTTCACTTAGCTCTTCCATTTACTAATTATTTGGCTCTATGCTCTGCTGTTATTATGCGAGTCTGACTGGAGATCTGGCCAACTTCCTCTAAATCTGTTAAAAACAAAGTGATATCCTCTAAAGATAAGTGCTACTGCGACAAGGGAGGTAATCTTCATGATACTTCACCTCTGCTTTATGCTGGAAATCAGAACACAGGAGAAACAGCACACCAAGAACAACAAGACTACAGCAGCCAGGGCTCTCCAAAGTCCAACCAATCAATGATAAATAGTGAGGCTTCCTAAAAATTAATATAAAATGAAATATAACCAGCATATGGCCAGCAATCACACACTACTGGGTATACAGTCAAAAGCAATGAAATGGGTATGTTGGAGAGATTAAATAAAACAAAGAAATGGAAACAGTATATACTCAACAGTGAGTGAGATCATGGTAGATATGCACAGTGGGATATTATTCAGTGATGATATAAAAGGATGACATCGTCTGTCAAACAGCAATGGAAATTATTCTTTTAGAAAACTCCAAGAAAAGAAGGGCAACAAGTACTTTATCTCACTGAAATGGAACCTAAAATTGTTTGATAAATATAAGCACAAAATGGAATACTAGCTACCTAGGACTAGAAATAATACAAACATAACAATGGAGGAGGCTGATAAGTACATTTCAACTAGAAAACAATAATTTCTGGTGTTTTTTTGTATATAGATAGATAATAGAAATGCTATTATAATACATAATAATAAATAACAGTAATACTGTATGTTTTAAAAGCTATTTATAAAGAGTTTGAATGCTCTTATGATGAACAGGGATAAATGGTTGAGGTAATAGATCTGCCTACCTTGACTTAAACATTATAGTATATATATATATATATATATATATATATATATATATATATATATAGAGAGAGAGAGAGAGAGAGAGAGAGACTGAGAAGCTCACAATGTGTTGGGCAGGCTGAAAAGCCAGGAACTGAGGCAGGATTTCTGTTATAGTCCTAGGACAGAATTCACTTTCTACAGGAGACTTCAATTTTATTCCTAAAACCTTCAACTGATTTGGTGAGACCCATCCATTTCATCTAAGAACCTCCTTTTCTTAAAGTTGACTAATTATCGATTTAATTGAATCTACAAGCACTTCACAGAAGTATCTAGACTGTTTAGGAGAAAAGTGAGCATCACAAACTAGGTTAGCTTATCCATCGTCATACAGACTCTAGAAGATGCTATGCTTGAGTTTAAGCATTCACTGGCTGATACTTCCAGTCAAAGGAATATACTTCCCTGCTCTTGGAACTGCTTTGTCCAGTAGGACATCTGATAACTCAGGGGCAGGTTTCAGGGTGACCTTTTTTGGTGTGGTTTGGTTTTGGTAGGTTCCCTTGTCACGAGAATGAATCTGTCCTGCATAGATCCTTTGCAGACGTAGAACTCTGTGTATAAAGAACACCAAAGGCTGATCTCAAACCTAGCCCAGAGCTAGGTTGTGGCAGCAAGGCCAATGACCCACAGCCACCAACAGGTACCATGAGGGAAAAAGAACCCTTTTATATTATATTTTATAAATCACAGATATTCAATGGTTTAGTACATAAAAAGGTAACAAGCAAGAACCTATTATTACGTGGCACATTGTTGAAACCTGCCTGTTATTTCAGCTAAGCAAATCTGTGATGCCAACAGTCTCCAACCAATCAACCTGCAATGTCAGTGGTGAGCACGCATGAACTGTAGAAAGATTATTCTTACCTAGACTGAAATGCAGCATGGTCTATGTCACAGGGATTTTATGTTTCATAAGGCATCACATAAATATAGCTATTTAACATTTATTTATGCTTTATTTTATTCTGTTCTCTGAGCACAGCAGATGCAAGTTTGTATGGAGTGTAATTTTTTCCTGAGAAAGCTGACAGAAGAAACTGTGCATGTCAACATACAGAATGCTGTGTGGGGTATGAGGTGACATTAAATTTACCTTACAATCCTGACCATTCCTTTCCACCATAAAAATTATCTCATGTTTCAAGATTTGGCTCATAACTGACTTTCTCAGTTGGCTCCTAAGAAATATCTTTTCTCTTAAAGCCAACATTCATGTAGCCAACATTCATGTATCCATCTGCTCATCCAAAACTAGGAAAGGGCTTTTTCCAGAGTACACAGGTAAATGAGCACACAGCAATCTCCCCTTCCAGTAGCCAACAAGAAACAGGGCTAACATGGTACAATAAGATACCATGAGAGAGATGTAGAAAGAAACTATATTCCCATAAACTTTCATTGCTATATGTCATTGTTCAAACTTACTGCTAATAACAGTTTCCTATGGTTCCTACCTCATGACTGGAACTTTGCCACATGTGTGAATAGAAGAAAAAAACCAGCATTTTTAGGTTTTGGTTCTGCCCATTACACATCACTTGGGATTCCTAGCCCAGAACTTTGTCATATAATCATGAGCCAGATCACACCTTTCCCCTCCTCTATAAGAAACTCAAACCTAAGTGCCTTTTCCAATATTCCAAGATGTCTTCTCCCTTCCCTGGTCTTTCTCCCACCATATCCCAGCATGAGCACTGTGCAGCTAGGCTGTGTCTCAGCCCACATTCATCCTTCACAATGTAGCATCGTGGTCCCAGAGCTTGACACTACATGCCTCATGTCTGCTTGCTTGCAGTGTGGTGCCAATGATGGGACACTTGAGACAGAACGAGAAAAGGAAAAGACCTGTTCTTGGCTACTTGCTTCTAGTCACATTGTCTTCAGGAACAGTTCTTTCCTCTGGAAATGCTTGGGTCTCATTGTAGTAGTGATTCTGGGTGGCATTTCACTCCAAGTTCATAACACACACACACACACACACACACACACACACACACCAGAAACACATTAGTCTTTCTCCAAGACTGGTGGAATCACCTCTCAGAACTTTTTTTTTTCTTTTTCGTTTTTACTTTTTATTTTATTAGATATTTGAGCTATTTACATTTCAAATGGTATTCCCTTTCCTCATTACCTCTCTAAAAACCCCTTATCCCTTCCCTCTCCCCCACTTACCAACCCCTCTCCCACTTTCCTGACCTGGCATTCTCCTACACTGGGGCATCGAGTCTTCACAGGACCAATGGTCTCTCCTCTCATTGATGTCCTACATATGTAGCTGGAGCCATGGATCCCTCTATGTGTACTCTTTTGTTAGTTGTTTAGTCCATGGGAGCTCTGGGGTACTGGTTGGTACATATTATTGTTCCTCCTATGGGGTTGCAAACCTCTTCAGCTCCTTGGGTTCTTTCTCTAGCTGATCCATTGGGGACCTTATGCTCAGTCTATTTGTTAGCTGTGAGTCATGGGTATTTTGAACCACTTTCCAATAAGGATCAAAGTATCCACACTTTGATCTTCCTTCTTGAGCTTCATGTGGTCTGTGAATTGTATCTCGTGTATTCTGAGATTTGGGGCTAATATCTACTTATCAGCGAGTGCATACCATGTGTGTTCTTTTGTGATTGGGTTACCTCACTCAGCATGATTTTTTTCTAGTTCCATCCATTTGCCTAAGTATTTCATGAATTCATTGTTTTTAATAAATTTGAATAACAACCACTTTCCTCACAGTTTCTCCAGCCTCAGTGGTGGCTGCCTCTTAATGCAGCTACTGCTCCTCCAGAACATACCCCTGGACACTTTGGTTCTTAGAGCTCTCTAACCCTAGATTATTAGCACCTGAGACCAAACTCTCTACACTAAATCAAATGGCAAGTGTTCTAATTCTGACTGGATCTAAACCAGCACCTTATAAAGAGGACAATAACTTTCCATTCTTGACTTGCTTTTAGATTTTTTGTTATTCCATGTTTTTGATGTAAGACAACTGAATATTTACCCCATTTCCTCTCTCCTCCAGGGTCATATTCTCCATTAATGCCCTTAACTTGTTTGTTCTGCTAATCCCTACACTCCAATAGTGTTATCACCACAGAGGACACTGGACTGTGGCACAAGACAGGCAAGGTGAGGCAAGACCTTGACTCAGACTCTTCTAGTTCCAGCTCTGTCACTCACTAGCCCTGTAAAATTGGCTCTTTATAGTATTTAAATTTCTTAGTTATATAGGAAATACTGAGGTTAAATGGCCTTTCAATCACTATATTGCTACTATTCCATACCCAGAAATTTTGAGTTACATTCACGTGTGTGTGTGCGCACGCGCACACCCACACCCACACACACAATCTATACAAAACAGAGGTGTCAAGTTGGTGTTATAAAAATCAAATCCTGCCTTCACTGGGGCTTCCTTTGGTCCATGGTAGATTTTTACTAGCTAGTTGCCATGATTTTGAAACTGGAAGATTCTCATGTAAAACACACAAGACATGCTTCTGATTTCACATGTGAGAAGATTTGTGAAGGGGAAAGCATAGGCAATCACCCAATGCCAATGACAACATCAAGAGAAACATGGCCACTCAAATTCAAAGGCTTCTTTTCCTTTGGGAGTTCATGAAGAATCTTGCTTCTGAGAAATGACACTGAGATGAGAGAATGTGGTGTGGAAGCAAACAAAAGGAAATGTGGATTGAGAGCCATACTCTCCTTTGTCACTTGCCAGATACTCTCATTGATCATCAGAGTTCAGTGGGCTTTGATGCTCTCTGGATGAGCCTGGTAATGCTTTTTCAAGGCAATGTTGTTTTCAGGTAATTATAAATGATCGGCACTTCATTTCATTTGTATTGGCATTCATAATTCACAGACTTCACTGTGATTGATTTTTAAGAAAACTGATACCATGGATATTTGTTCTCTGTAATGTAAAATTAATAGCAGATGCATAGCTGGGAGAAATGTTTTCCTGCTGTTCTCATAGTTATTAAAACTCTTGGACTCTCCTCTTTGTCTTTCTAACCCACAAGATCCACCGTCTCCCTTGCCACTCATAGCATTTGGAAGCTATGGCTCCTCACCCCCTTCTAAAAATGCTCATCTCCCTTCTTTTCTGCATTGAAGTAGAAAAGTAGTTTCTATTGACTGAACATGGACTGTTTGTTACTGACAGATAGTGTCTTGACTAGTACGCAAGAACAGCTTTCAAAGTAATACCACCATTTTAAAGAAAAATAGAAACGTCACCAGGAATGGCTCAGACAGTGTCTGGTGGCACCAATATTCAAAATATTATTTGGTATTGCCTCTCTTGGTTTGCTTCCTTAGACAATATACGTAGCCCTTCCAGGCTTGAATCCTCCCATGTATGAGTAAAATCATAGTTACTGAAAGGATTCTATAAGATAGAACGTATAAAGAGACTGGCACTATATTCATATTCAATCATTATTAATTTGTATTGCTTTTAAACTATTAGGTAATCCCAATATGAGTCTTCAGGTAGCCCTCAGATTCAGCCTGTGTAAAGCAGAGACTGCCTTTCTTCCTATTCTCTTTCACATCTATATTACACCCACTCTACCCGTTCACTAGATAGGAAGTCTAGGCAACTTCTATTCCAGGGGTTAGAAGAAACTTTGCCTGACCTTTTGATAATCTTTTTAATCTATCTTTCATACTCTTGTAAGACGGAGCAGGCTTTCTCATTCCAAATCAGCTCACTTTCTTCACCTCATTTCGAATTCCTCATTGAATTACCTTGGTCTTTACAAGAAGTTCAAAAGTCTCAGCAGAGAATGTCCAACCAATTGATGGGCAGGGCTTTGTTTATAGGGCTTGTTGTTGGGGATGGATTGGACAAGGTCTCACTCTACATACTAGCCTGGCCTCAAATATACTATATAGCCCAGGCTAGCCTCAAATTCATAATTCTTTCATTCCAAAGTGATGTTGCCCTGCCTTATGACATACACAACCTTTCAATGATGAATCTTGGTTAACTCTCCAGGGTCCTCCCCTCTCCTGACCACTTCCATTTTCCACCAGAACAAAACTGCTGCTGCTGAAATAGAAGCCAGTCTTTCGTGCCTTAATCTACTGGGCAATGCAGCTTTCAGGAGCTACCAATGTCCTCACAGTTAATTCCTTCCTGCGTTTCCAATGTACCTCAATCCCCTTTTATCCTGTCTTCACTCACTCCTAAGGTCTGAATCTGGCCTTTCTATGGGTAACCCTTCCACCTTATCTAAGCTAACCTGAGCCCCTGTGTCAAAGAAGTCTCCCGTCTGATTCTCTGCTGGGCCTCACCCTACCTAAAATTCCTAAGATGAGCCTCTACCTCTGCTCCTGGCCTCAAGGACTCAGCAAGTGAAATTCAGACAGTGAGTGAACTAGGTTGTAAAATGAGAAGTAGGCATGTTAATGATGCGATTATTAATCTGTATGCAATGGAAAATTTTTAATGTTGACAACAAAATTACAGGATTAACCAATAAGTGTTCCATTTGAAGTGAGAGACTAGGTGACTCCTGGGAGTTTATCTGGCCATTTATTCCACCAAGTTCATCCCAGAGCCTCGATTTCAGATCCTGGGTCCCAGCTCAAACATCACCACACAAATAATTTGCTGATGTTCTAATGAAGAAAGAATTTGGAATCGCTTGGAAAATGCTTAAAAGAAAATAGGACTAATTTTCATAGAGCCTGTAAGAAATCTTGAAAAGTTGAAATACGGGGGCTGTGGATTACTACAGGAGCAAGACGACCCAAAGGAGGAAATGGGGAGCATTTAAAGCCCTGAGCTAAGGCCTGAGAATTCTCTGGGGGTCAGTTACAAAGTTGCCTATAAACCACTTGACAACAAGCACAAAAGGGAGAAGAGCCTTTTCCTTAATCACACACAACATAAAACCAGCTTTGGTTCAAGAGAACCATCCCTATACTGAAATGTGTAAAATCACAAATAAAAAAGAAACTTGGATGTCTGCAGAAAGAAAATAAAAGGTAAAATTTAAAAAAAAAGATTTTAAAAATAATCCTGAGTTTCACAATGTCATCTTGTGTATCTTTCAATGAAGGATAATTTTTAAAGTACAACTTATAAAAAAACAAACAAACAAACAAATAAATAAATTTGGGAGGGGCTGGAGAGGTGGTTCAGCAGATAAAGCACTGGCTGCTCTTCCAGAGGACCAGGGTTTAATTCCCAGCATCTATATGGCAGCTCACAACTGTTTGTAACTCCAGTTCATGGGATCCAACACCCTTACACTGACATATGTACAGTCAAATTACCAATGTACATAAAACCAATTAATAATTTTTTTTAATGGATAGTCAACACAGTCCTTAAATCCACAAAACATCAAATATCTTCCATGAAGGCCAGCAGCCCCTCTCTTATTTCCTAGCACTCTGTCTCCCACTGTGGCGCAGCAGAGTACCCCAGTATTCAGCAGGACTAACTGAGCCAGCATGAACAGTTTACACTCAGCCAGTCAAGTGAGACAAGTAAAATATGAGCATTATAGTTCTGAGAGGCAGAAGCAGTAACCGCCTCAGATCCCAGCAGACAGCCATTCGAGAGACCACATTGGTATGCAAAGAATTTGAACAGTGGTTTCAGAAGAAACATTTCAAGTTTGCAGTTAAAACCAAATTGGAAGAGACAGCAAATAATGAGAAACAAAGCAGGCAGATAAAAGGGGTTTAGATATTTCAAGTACCTACCCAGCTAATAAATGCAAATGAAGTTCGGTGGAGATAAGCACAGAATTATGAGCCCTGGAAGCAAAAAGAAAAAGGAGGGCTATCTGCCTAATAGAAATGAGCTGCACAGTGTTGGCCAGGAATGAGGTCTGGGGAATTATTGCAGAAGAAATCCCTCAAGCTTTCAGCCCACTCTGCTGCAAAGGAAAAGAAACTTGATGAGTTGTATTAACCCACAGTAAACAGCAATTGAGTCCTGCCATAGGAAAATGACACCAGAACAGGGACAGAAAAGGGCGGCGTTCTCTCCTTTCTTTTTTGATGAATTTCGAATCTGTTCAGGGGAAGCCATCATCTCTGCTTTCTGTCTTTACGCCTGAACAACAAACAGGCAGTTGTCATCTAGGCATGTGTGATGTGCCTTCTCATGCTTTGTCTACAGTCTGTCACTTTCCATGCTCTCTGATGGTTCTTCAGTGGGACCTCCAATACTGGCAGTGACACTAGAGAGCAGATTAATCACTGGGAAAATAGCTCACACTTACAATGCAAAGGTTGATTGTTTTCCTCCTCCAGAGCACCTGCTGCTGCTGCTGCTGCTGTTGGTCAAGGATCATAGTTTCAAAGCTGGAGACATTCTAACACATCCTTGAGTTCCAAGATTATCAGGAGAGCAGTGGTTACTAACACCATGATACATCTTGACTCCTGAGCTGGAAGCGGCAATATGTCAGCCAAGCATATCTGAGTCCACTATAGAATCATCTAAGTCAAACAAACTCGTCAGCACTGCAGGAGACAGGTGGGACAGGAATAACTTTGGGTTTCACTGACCCCAACTCAATCTCCATAATCCTATTTTGATCTCATGTTCGTTCACATTTGTTCACACAACACAGAGGCAGCAGCCCTGCCCATGCTGCTCCCCCAACCCCCAAGGCTGAAACCTTATCTAGAAGAAAGGTAACAAACACAAACAGACATGAGATGGCCATCTCAAATAACAGAAAGTGCTAGGAAGGAGATAAATGGAGCTACAGAGAGAAACCAGAGAGGGATATGAATGGTTTAAAAAAGATCACACTGAAGCTCAAGAAGAAGGAAAACCAAAGCGTGTGTGCTTCGGTCCTTCTTAGAAAGGGGAACAAAATACTCACAGGAGCAAATATGGAGACAAAGTGCAGAGCAGAGACTGAAGGAAAGATGATCCAGAGACTGCCCCACCTGGGGATTCATCCCAGATACAGTCACCAAACCCCAATACTATTGTGGATGCTGACAGGAGTCTGATATAGGTGTCCCCTGAGAGGCCCTGCCAGAGCCTTACAAATACAGAGTCAGATACTTGCAGCCAACCATTGCACTGAGTGCAGGGTCCCCAATGAAGGAGTTGGAGAAAGGACTGAAGGAGCTGAAGGGTTTACAATGCCATAGGAAGAACGACAATATCAACCAACGAGACCCCCCTCCCCCCAGAGCTCCCAGGGACTAAGCTACCAACCAAGGAGTACACATGGCTCTGGCTACATATGGAGCAGAGGATGACCTTGTCAGGCATCAATGGGAGGAGAGGTCCTTGGTCCTGTGAAGATTCAATAGATGCCCCAGTGTAGGGGAATCAAGGGCAGGGAGGCAGAAGTAGGTGGGTGGGTGGAGGAACACCCTCATAGAAGCAGGGGGAGGGAGAATGGGATAGGGGGTTTCTGGTAAAGGGGGAAACCGGGTAATGAGATAACCCTTGAAATGTAAATATATTAAAATAAATAAATAAATAGAAAGAAAGAGCGTACCGAAGGTGTACTTGTGTATGTGAATGATGATGAACCAAGAAGCAATTCCACACCAAAATATCACAGTAGCATAGGTAAATCAAAGAGAATTTTTAATTACAATTTTCTAAGATCTCCTTCTGGATCAATTTTGCAGAATTTTTAGACAATCACCTGATAAGAACTGTGTGAATAAAAATAATTACATTTCCTATAGGGACAGATATGAGGCATTTGTAACAGTAAAGAGTACATGTATACCTCAGTAAACAGAAAGGCAAATGGAAATATATACTGAATGGCATAAAAAGTCTCCCTGGACTAAACCTGATTTTCTCCGATACTTTCACTTCGAAGATGGTATTTCTTCTGAACTAATGACATCTATAGATACCTTCTATCAACTAGTTGTGTAGCTTTCTCTTACAGTAAAAAAAACTAGTATACTCCAGCAGTCAGCCTCTAGGGTGACTGCCAAGGATTCCCATCTCCTGGAATCCTATACAATCCTCCCTCCTAAGTGTGGCCTGGACCTGGTGACAGATTCCATCAATATGGTGCAGAAAGGGTAGAAGTCATTTCTGAGATCAAAGTGCAAAGAGAGGGTGGCTTCCACCTTACACACCCTCTCTTACGTGCTTGCTTGCATGTCACTCCAAGAGAGCTCAGATTTTACACTTTGAGCCTTGTGGAGAATCGGAGAAACTGAGGCAAGAACTGGAGGAAAAACTAAACCTTGTGTGCACGTCAGGTTGGAGTGGGTCCTCTCTGGGCTGCTCTCAGAAAAGACTGCATTTCCAGCCAGCCCTTTGATTCCAGTTTCATGAGAGAATATGGGGCTAAGGCACATAGTCCATGTTTGGATTTCTTTCCCACAGACACTGAGAAACAATAGAGCTTGATTTTAAGCAACTAGGTAATGTTTTACTCAGCAATGCATAACTGATCCATACACTAAGAAAACATTTTTGCATCATGGTCTGAATCTTTTTGATATTTTATGTTTTTCCTAACTCTGCTTATAAAGTAAAATACTATCTCCCCATGCCTCTTTGAACATATGCTAAAGATTGAGGCCAAGGCAGGGGCCAAGTACAAAGTCAGCAAAGTAAAGTATATTAACAGTTGGCCATTAAATTCCATTACATTCTTAGTACAATCTCATAATATCACATGGGAAATTAACAACCCCAGGAAACTGTCTGTTGCATATAATTTTAATTAATTTCTCAACTAGTCACACCTTGATGATTTACTAGTTTGGGGTACTGCCAAGCTCAGAATCCACTATACCCTCTCCACATAGAGAAAAGAAATACACCCTGAACCTCACAAAGACCAAGACTATCACAGCCATGTCCTCTTCTGGTTGGTCCTATGAGGATTCCAATGACATCAGCATTCACAATAAGTAAATAAAATGTGATAAACTCCCTAATACCTCCAGAAAAGAAAAATTAAAGCAATTAATACCATTAACACTTTCTACTTCAGATTGAATTACTTTTACATTTCTCAAATATAAACTTAAAGCTTGTTTAGGTGTGTGAAACAGGAGCTATTATTAAATCCTTGCTTAATTTTGAAAAAAAACTAAGAAATTTCTCCAAAATCTGTACAAGGTTGCTCCTATATGCTAATCAAAAGAGACAGTACCCCATATAGCACCTGTCACCTGTCACTGGCTATCAGTAATGAGGGCTACACAGTAGGTCTCCACTGTAGCAACTGCAGTAAGATCAGACTTTGCAAATATAATAAGATAGGTCAATATTGCAGAGAAACTCTGGATACAAAGACAACACACACACACACACACACACACACACACACACACACACTAGAAAGACCTTGGAAAGCATTCTCTCTTCATCCCATGGCCTTAAACTTGAAGACCCAGTCCAACAGAGAAGCCAAAGGACAGAAGTCTATAAGAATTCCCCTACTTCCATCTCTTTTCTTCCCCCAACACTGGCCTATATAAAAATCAATGCAGAAGCTAATCTCTCCTCAACGGTTCTTTTTACTAGGTCTCCATTCCGGGAATAGCCATAGATTTAAGGCCAAACTCTCTGCTGGGACACTGTCGAATGCCAAGTAAGGATGCCTAAATTAGAATCTGGCCCCAACAATCAGCCTTCACCCTTGCCAGCATTTACAATTTACCTCCACAAATGAGTTTTATCAGAAGCAATGGAATAGCATACTTTTCCTGTAAATCTCTCTTTCATATACCATATCCACAAATTGGGAAATCTAATTACAATTTAAGGTCTCCTTTGCCAAATTCAATAGCAGTTCAAGCATCTACTTTTTAATCTATGATTCACTGATAACTTCATTTTTACTGTCCTGAGAATCCTTTCAATATGAACATTTTATATCACTCATTCATATTGAAAACCACAACATGTCTCCCAGGGAAATATTTAAATACAATATTTAATTTTATTTTAAGTATCAGTACAACTATATAATATTTGCTTTGTTGATAAAAGATTCAGGGGAAGCCTCAAGCCCTACTGGAAGCTTCAACAACTAAACCTCTCCCCTTTCTAGAGTCCTAAATCATCATTAGGAGTTTTGAGAAGGTAGATACTCATTTTGGTTTTAGCAACACACATAATTGTGTTTGCTCCATGAGTCTAGGGCTTGGGTGGTCATTAACAGAGAATAGCATCTCTGGTTTGACAAGTACACAGAATACTGTAGGAGAAGAATAGAAACAGGGGACACAGCGGTTGTCTTTCAAGCTGAGTTCTTGTTGCTAAGCTGTCATCTAAAGTGAACACACACAAGGACTCACGGAGTATCTTCCAATAAGACAACACAATTAAATCATCCTGTCATGACACACCTGATTTTACCTTAATTATCTATCAGATTGTTGCTTGTTCTGTTTATACTGTCTTAAGACACACACAATTTAAGCTTTCACCAACACCAGAGGTATTTTCTACAATGTGCAAAATTTATGATGTTTCTCAGAGGGAAAAGCTTGGGAAAGCTGGGTTAAAGATGCACCACAAAGGAGAAAATCCCATAGAAATTTCCTTGTAACCTCACTTCTGATTTCTTCTACAGATGTGAAACCAAGTTTACTCTGAAAGAAAGACCCTGTCATCCATATCCAATCAATATACATGCTGGTCAGAATTAGTCAAGATGAAAATTTAATATATTAGAAAATCATTACTTTCTTCATCAACTTTCCCTGAGAACCACCTAGACTGTCTGACCCTTTAGTTGTTTGGGGTTGTTTGTTTTTCTGGTGTTTGCTTGTTGGTTTGGGTCATGCCACACTGGAGATCAAATGCAAGACAATGTTCATGGAGGCATGGACTCATTAGCTAAGACACATATCCAGTCCCCAGTATCTTACAGGTAACATTTTACTAAGTTTTTCTTATTAAAACTGTCCTCCATAAATAAAAATTATTTTAAAACTCTTCTTTCATGGCCAGTGAGGAAAGCTTCCTGACCCAAGATGAACCCTCAGAATCTAAATAAAAGCAGAGAGAATCCACTCCACAGAGCTGTCCTCTGACCTCAGCATGCCTTCCATGGCCAGTGAAGGCCCCCAACACATCAGACACAGGAAACAACAATAAATAATCTCTAAACTGGCTTTCAAGTATGGAGTATTGTATCTATGTCCATGTCTTAGATTGATAGATGTTTTATGATCATGTAAAATATCACACTTGGCCAAAGGTGCTTGAAAGATATACCAAACCACCCTGGGATGTCTTCTTATACCTTCTGTAAGTTTGAAATTATTTCAGACTAAAGGATTCTAGAAACTGTTCTTTGAATTTCAATTTTAGATCAATTGGGGAAGAAGCTTCCTAGCATTCTATTTAGAGTCTACTCATAAATGCAATTAACAGAGAACAGGTGTTCTCAATTGACTTCTGACTCGAAGCCTGTGTTATAGTTTTGAAGATCACACTGAGGCAAAGGGGTAAGGATTCCAGCTTGAGCCCTACATATTTGTAGCCTCAATCAGAACAAAGCTTTCAGTGTCTCTGAAAATCAATGTGTCTTTTCAGTCATAGGAAAGCAGGCTAAGCAGTTATTTCTAGAACAAGTTTCCCCAACTATCAAAGAAATTTTTAAAACCACATGCTATGGAAATCCTACATTCAGAGAAGAAAGCAGACCATCTATCTTACCTGTTCATACTCACTATTTGCATGGAAATAATACATATGGCATCAGGATATGTGTGCACACATCTATGTGTATACGTAGATGGGGCCATGAGAATGTTGAAGTCTCTGTGTTTGGCAAGCATGTTACATATTCTCTGGGTAAACCAAGAGATCCCATTATACCGAAATGCAGTGGGGTCTCCATGTCTGTCCAATGAAGAACTCTAGTCTGCTCAAATCTAAAGAGGAAACTGACCTCTTCCTGCCACAGACCCTAAGGAGTCCTTTGCTCTTAAGCACAGAGGTAAATTAAAAAGGCTCAGATGGAAACCACAGTGGTGATTGCCTCAGTGTGGTCTTCAGAACTACAACACAGGGAGAAATGCAGAAGATGGAACAGCAGCAGAAGGCCATAGTCAAATAGTAATGGGTACTCATATCTTGCATGCGAAAAACCAGAAGGGATTGCTGGAGAGCAAGTCTGAACCTCATTACTACTGACACAAGTAATGAGGGTCCCCAATTAACAAAAATGTTCTAACGTTCTAATAACAGAAGGGGTCTGATTCCTATGCAAATGAGTTAGAACAGTATAAAACAGCCCAGAAAATAAGAACTCATGGAGAAACCAAAGTGTTATCAAACATGAACTAGCAGAACCAGAGTATGACATAGACCATTCCATGGTGAGTAGGCGAAAATAAGAATAATCCATTCCTAGTCAGAGAGGGACAGAAACTAATGTTGTGTGAAAATTATAATGAAGACCATGTCATTCACATTCCATAGTAGTGATGCAATAATTTCCAGCTGATACCTTTATTGGCTCAAACTTGAATACACATAACCCTCTACTGTATGTCTTTGTGGCCACACAATGGACACATTCTAAAGGAACCCTGAAGGGTTGTGCACATGATTGTTTCTTTTGGAATGAGTGCAGCTTTGCTTTGTAAAAGCTTAGACATGAGAAGGCATCATCTATGGCCCCTTCTTTCATTGTGCAATATTTGACTTCAGTCTCATTATGCCCTGTCTCCGCCAAGGCTCAATGTCACCCCACCAGCCTTGTTTGTGCTTGTTGCACACCAAACATCACTTGAGTTGACATTTAAAACAGAGTTGTAAATTACTATAATAGCATTTCCTTTCTACAGTCCTTCAAAAAGAGAGCTACATGTTATATTAGTTTTAATAATGCAAATACAAAAAAATGAAGATTGTACCCAGTCTATAAAAAACAAAATAAGGACTAAGTTTGGCAGTAATAGAAGTTACATACTTTTTAAGATTACCACATAAATTAAAGCGTTTGTGTAAACCACTATTTTTAAAGCCATCAAATCAGAGAGGTGCCACAGTCTCTGGCCACAGTCCATTACACAGGTTCCCTGAAATTCTGAGCAGACACTAAAATTAAGCAAACACTTTGTCCATTTTCTCTTCACATTCCTGACTCGAGGTTAATTGTAACCTTCCAAGAACAAGCTAGACTTCACTTAACTGACTTCAAATGAGAGTCCACACTGACACAAGCAAATGCTTTTAGGTAGAGGTTTGCTAGATGCATAGGAACTCCTTGAAGCAATTTTTTTAAATTAGTTTAGCCAAGAAATTTGACCTGCTTTCCGAAGAGCGGGGTAGGCACTAAGAAAATCAAATCATAAGGGAACTGGGATATTTTTAGTGGATCATAAAATCATTCAACTATTTTGACTGTCCCCAACTAAAATGTATGCTTGTCCAAATACCAGCAGTTCTTAAAGTCCCTGGAAAATAACCGTTCCAGGAAGGGGGAAGTGGAGGTCTGTGGCAGCAGGGGTTCATGCAGTCAGAGGATGTGTGAACTTCAGGGTCTCTCAACAGGATGTGCTGAGAAGTCAGTGTACCCCTGCTACTGGGCTGCCTGGGGTGGAGGGCGGTAGTGGGTGGGGAATGCTGTGTGAGACCACAAGACACTTTCCTTTCTAGAACCTCACACCTCATAAGAGACATGAACGATAAGTCAAGTACTTGGCTATAATTCCTCTGAGAGCTACTGAAAGGAGGATTTGGGAGGGCAGAACTAACCCACACAGAGGTTGAAATACCTGGAGAGATAAAGGCAAGAAAGAAAAGGAAAGTTGTTTCCTGAATGTTTCTGCAGCAAAGGCAGCAAAGAGCAAGTGTTCAAAGTAGCTGCTCGGTCCATAGCAACGTGCACTGCAGCATTTACTTCTCCCTAGAACACTTTCAGATACGCAGGGATAGGTTTTAATAGCATCAGTTATTCAAGTTAGAAAACTGAAGCTCAGATAGGAAAGATTCTCAAGGTTCCAGCCCATGGACAATCTTCCTTCTCTAGATTGCCTCCTCCGGAAAGGGTCCACCGCAGCTCAGCTGCCCTTTCCTCATGAGTGAAAGGAGGGGGACCCTGGTTCTGGGCTGACCACACCCCCACTTTTAATAACCTGGGAACCCACCCTACAGTGCTAAAAGCCCCAGCGTAATGGAAGGGTGTGTTACTAATGTATGCTGTCAAAGAAACCTGATAAAAATTACCTCAGGATCTGATATTACTTCCTTAATAAAAATATTGAGAAAGAAAACCCAGCTAATTTTTCTTCAAGAAAAATTAACCAAAATTAATCAGGCCAAACCCTCTTCACCTATCCCTCATCACTGCTGAAATGAGAGCTTTTCTTCATCCAGCCAAGTTTTCCAAAATTCAGTATTGAATGGAATTGGCCAGCAAGTGAAAACCCTTTGGACTCTCCTTTTATTCTCTTTAAACTGTCATGACACACTCCTCTCAACAATGTGTCTGTATTCTCTTTATCATAAGAGGATCTGTGAAACAGAAACACAATGTAAAAGATGACCAGAAGCAAGACTCTGATTTAGCTATAAAAGGTGGCTGCAGGAGCATGGGTTCCACCCAGCCTGCCTTTCTGCCTCTGGGAGCTTCCCAGACGCAATGCAGCTGGAGGGAAGCAGACTGCAGTTTCCTGATGTGCACTGAGCTGGAGCTCCTTCTATTTCAACTGAATGTGAAGAATCATGGCCTTGTTTTAAGGACTTTAGAAAAAGAAGACAGTTGGAAACTGGCTGGCTGCTTTCCGTTATTGCTACTCTACCAGCAGATTGGCATTTGTGAAGGGGGTCTATAATAAAAAAATGCAGTTATTTTTATATAATATAGGAGCTGTTTATCAACTATATTAAGCCTAAAGACACAGGTGGTAGCAGATTTTTCTGCTTGAAAAAGAAATGTTTCAACTTGTGAAAATAAAAATAATAATGATCTCACCATTTTTGTATAAAACCCAGGAGTATCTCATTTCTTTGTAGGTTGTTGTAAAACAAAAGAAGAGGCTGAGGGAGGGAAGGGGTGAATCTGTATGCAGGTTTCATGTCATGTAAGAGACACAAATGTGCAGTTCTCAGGAAGAAACTATTCCATTCATGGCCTGAGAATCCCAGTGCATAGTTTGGAGGGCGCATAGTCCACACATGGAAACATTGAGTGCTGTCCTTTGGTAGGAAGGTTGCAGCACACAGAAATCTTGTTAAAAATTTTGAGTGAGGAAAAAATTGGTAATCAGTGCAGGTATTAATTTAATGCATTTGTGATTTTATTTGTTTTCTAGTCATGGCTTTCTGCAGAATTAGGTCCTCAGTAAAACAGCACCCTTCTATGAAGGTGTTAACCAAGCATCCCCTAGCTTTGTGGTGAGAAATAATGTTCACTGATATAAACACAAAAGGTGAAAAAATGTGAAGCAAACTGAAAATTGCTTCTTTATTCACCGACACTCATATTTATTTCTGAGTTCCCATTTCCTAGTCTGCGTGTTTTATTCAGAGACATAATCTTGCTCCCTCTTTTCTGTATCAGTGTATCAGCCTCGGATTGAATCAATGATGAATATGGAGCTATTTAATAGTAAACAGAAAGTGCATGCGCCGACTACAAAAGCACCTGTAAATACATCTCAGAATATAGCCGCATGAAATTTTCATTTCAGTGTGTCTTGCAAGCAAACGGTAAAACACTAAGGAGACTGGAGAGACATGACATTTCAGACTGGGGTTTCCCTACATGGTTTCCATCCCGATCAGCATCGTGTGGTTTAAATGGGGAGAGGAAAGCACATAAATCATAAGCTTTTTCTCTCGCTTAAATATCCGTACTGGGATTTTGTTCTCAAACCCTTCAGACAAGTGGAATTCCACTGCCAACTGCCAGTCATGCAAATAGCAGACCATTCCAGCCTTTTACTCCTTGGGGAAATACTTACTCTGTGAAGTCATAATGACCAATTTTATGAAGCTTTTACAGGCAGTGGATGGGGAGAGGGTGGCTGGCTTCTTGTCTGGGTCCTTGTCAAGACTCCATAGAACATTTCCCATGAATGACATGACATGGCACTGACACTCAGTGAGCATTCATTCTCATGGCTGTGAGCGATGATGGACAGAGCTGCTGCTGGATGGACGGAGGCAGGCAGACAAGCGTAAGCACCCCTCATTTACATCCTGCTAGAACACGCTCTCTCATTTCTCTCTTCCCTGCCTGTGGTTGCCCAAAGCATCTTTTCTACACCTAACTCCATGGTTGAGCTGGGTGTGCACTATGGCATGGAGTTGGATACAACCCAAAGAGAAGTGGGATGATAGGAGTGGGGCTGGAGGCTGGAGGACAGGTTTCATGCGGCTGCCCCAGACCTGCTTTCAGTCTTGCCAGAACAGAAAGCCATTCTGACTACAAGGTCAAGGAATTCTGGATACGGAACAAAGCTACACCTGAATTCTGCCACAGCTGTGTCCTCTTTACCCCTGGTAAAGGAAGCCAGGACCTGTGGGTGGAACAGTCCTGTACCACTTGCTCACCAGTTCTCTGAGACAGTACCCATCCATCCATCCCTCCTTCCTTCCTTCCTTCCTTCCTTCCTTCCTTCCTTCATGCTATCTGTTCTACTTTATACCCTGAACTGTGGCATGACACTCTTCAAAGATTACTTAGTAAATCTAGCTCTAGGTCACAGAATATAGCAAAGGTTGGCACCGGCCCTGTCATTGCCTGTGATACTAAATCCTGAGTCTTACTCCCCATTATCACATCTGTTTTCTTTTAATCTGGTGGTGGTCATCAACAATTTTATAGTGACTTCGATAAACACATAATTGCACTCAATGAGAATCCAGCATTTCTTAAGTATGCATTATAAGTCACCCCCATGTCAGACACTGGGGACCAGACAACATGTGGCCAGTGACAGCATGGTGGAGACAGGTGTAACTCGGATTAAACACAATTTGATATAGAATTGCTGAAATGCAGACCTGAACAAGTTATGGGAATACGGAGTTGGATATAATTAATTTCTGTCATTTTCTGTTTGAGGTGACACACAAAATCGCAGAGTTTGTTGCAAAGCACAGTAAGAAACTAGGTAGCCTTTTCATGGGCTGCTTCTTTCTGGGACTGGCTCTTTACCTTTCACCTCTCTGCAACTGACTTCCAATTCTGCACTTGCTTATTATGGAAATGTTCCCCCTCATTATCTAGAAATGTTGTCATAGACATTTCTGCTCCAGGGAATGCTTGGGAAACTCTTTAGCAGATAAAATGATTAACATTTTACATTGAGGCCACCACTTATACTAGGTAGAAATCTCAGGAATTCTGACCACTTAAAAAGATCAAGCCTCTATCCATTTTGTACATCTCTGCAGTACATAAAACGCAGCAAATTATTCTTCGTGAGAGTCTAATGTAACCGAGGGGTGAAAGATAATAATATGTGCAATCATGCCTTCTAGATGTCAAATAGGGATTTTTTGAGCTCTCAAAATATAAAACAGTCATATAAAATTATTAGGAGCCAAGGTCAACACTAGAGGAATAAGAGTTGGCCATCTGAAAGGGTTACTTATGGATACAGAAGAATCTATGAGCTGCTTGTTTTGTGGAGAGGGGGGACTGTCTTCTTCCATGACCCAGCTACTTGGTTCTTAGAAATGAGGGTTGACCCCCTCTCTGCATGCCCCAACTGAGAAAGGAACAAGATCACAATACTGGAAAAACTGTGGTTTGACCAGAATGTTTACTTGTGGCCTAGGTTTTTCAGAAAGGTGTCTTTCGTATTTTTCAAACACCAGGTTAGCTAAATAGCACATAATGGTAGAGCTGATTTTCAACATTGCTTTATTGTATTTGTAAAATATATTCTATTGATAAGCTTCCATGTGCTGTTTAAGCTTGTTAAAAGCATCCTCTAGGAGTGAGCCAGGCTCCCTTCATGTCGCTTTCCAGTGTCCTCCCAAGCTTACTGTCCCAAGTCAAGTGGGCCCCTGACACCATAGCCAGGGAAAGGGGAAAGAACAAAGAACTGAGGTTGGAAGAACATTGCACCTCAGGAACACCTTCAAGGTTAGCCCTTCCCAACACAGGCTATTGCGTATCTCATGGTATAATAATGTTCTTAGAGGAAGCGGCATTAAATGTAAAAGGTCATCCCTGGAAAAAATGCTGCTCTGCTGAGAAATTTCTCAGTTGGGAATTGCAGCATAGCAGATTCTTCAGGCTTCCCCAATCATCTCTGCTGGAGGTTCTAAGTCCCTGATTTGGTGATGTTACTTTGGTTTTTTGTTTTTTGTTTTTCTCCCAATTCATCTAATTCAGTTTCTTTGATAAATGCTTGATATGGTGGAATTTTACCCACTTGATATTTGTTGTTCTTCTTTTTTCTGCATCATTAACAAAGTCATCCATTTGAAATCAAACAAGAAGAAAATACTAGAATTCAGTGTCTTGGACCAAGATGTCCAAATCCTCTGTGAGCTAATGCCAGTTGACAGTGCCCCTTCATAAGCCACCTTTTCCCCCATCAAACACTTCAGTCCAGGTAGGACAGCACAAGCCTCACCTTCATTTGCTTCAAGTGGAGATAAACACTGCAGAAGCCCTGCTAGAGGCTGCTACAGAATCAGCAGTTCCTTAAGTGGTATCTCCATACCACTATGGTGAGTTTCAGAGACTCAAGTAGTACTGGACCATAGCATAAACATTTAGAAGTAAACACCTTAACAGTTGATAATGAAATAAAAACAAGCATCCCCACCACTAAGAAGCTCTAGATTCCATGACTTCAAATATTGTCAAATGGATCAAGTTTTAATCAAAAACTTCGTGCTTTAACTAAACATCCGGCTAACAAAATCTCACCTGATCTCCGAAATGGCTTTCTGTAGAGCTCTGCTTGCCTGTGGGCATGCAACTCTTCACATCTACAGGCTCTTTTCTTCAAATTCAAACAAGTGCTGATCAAAAGTATCTGGACAAAAACTACACCTACACTGAACATGTGTTCTTGTCATTATAGTGCAGTGTAAAATCCACTGACACAACATTTACAATCGTATTATGTATTTACTGTAAGTAACCTGTACATAACTCGATCATCTTATATGAAGGTCTTTAATACACACAGATTTTGGTGTCCATAGAGGGTCCTAGAACCAAGCACACATTAGATGCCATAGGATAAGCATAACTCATGTAATCCTCACAGAAATCTTCCGAAGCAGGGGATATTTATGTGCACATTGCAGATGAGAAAATGAAGTCTGAATGTGAATAACTTGCTCAAATTTGCATGATGCCTAAGTAGTTAGATCAGAAATTGACCTCCTGCTGGCTAAAGCTAGAACACATGCTCTAAACAGGTTAGGAGATGTCAGACTATAAACAAGTTCTATAAACAGGAAGTGAATTTTAGTGCTTCATAGGAGATAAAATACTGGTTGATTAAAAATGAAGAAGTATGGTTGAGGTATAACTCTTCGGTAGCCTGCCTAAAAGTAAAAAAGATGTATACTTATTAGTTTCTAAAAATCATTGAATCATTTACTCCATCCAACTGAAAAAAGGAGAGGGACCTTCCTACCAAGCCTATTGTAAGAAAATGTCTAGTCCCAAATCACAGAAAAATTTAAGGAACAGTATCAAAGTTGTCTTGGAAAGCCTGCATGGAAGACTTGCAAACTTGATCTAAGAAATAAGCTATGAATTCATCCCACACAGCAAATAACTCCCTCTGAAGCAAATTGCTTTCAGATGAGATTTTCACTCAAAGCTTTTCGTCCTATGGTCCCTTCTATTTCTTTTAATAATTCTAAACATGAATGATAATTACTAAGTGGCTATTTCCTGAGCTGGTTTCTACATTACACGTGGCATAGCACAAAATGAGATGTGAATGCATTTGGGGGAATAAATATTCAGAGGAAAGAGGCTGGGAGAAAATGTAAGAATTTTTTAATGAAACAATTGTCTTCGGGTGGTAGCACATAGACCCCTGCCCCCACACCTTGTAGTGCATAGACCCCCACCCCCACACCTTGTGCTCCCATGCATTCCTAATTTTCTAGAAAAATAAACCTTATTGCTGTGATAAAAATGTAATTTAAAAATTATACACGAACAAGAAAATCATTAGTAATCCAGCTTTTGTTTCTACACAGCTCTTTGAAGAAACAACTTACCATCTAGCTAAGAAAACTCTCTTTGAACCACACAGACATTAAGTGTACTTTTACAAGACCCTCCCGAGTGTTATAGTTGGCCACTAATCCAGAACAATAAAGAAAAGCAGGCATTCTTTCTTTAACAGAGGAAAACATTTTTTCTTTAATTTAAAAGAAATAATAAAATGGGCTTTAGACTACGCTTGAATTCTAGCTCAAATACTTCAGCAAATTAGTTAATGTCCATGAGTCCTGGTTTTCCCACACGTAAAAGCTGTTGCTAGAATTACATTCAAAAGCATAAGTCGTTTATCAGCTGTAGGAATTCTCTGGTGGAGTTCTTTGGGTCGCTTAAGTATACTATCATATCGTCTGCAAATAGTGATAGTTTGACTTCTTCCTTTCCAATTTGTATCCCTTTGACCTCTTTTTGTTGTCTAATTGCTCTAGCTAGAACTTCAAGTACTATATTGAAAAGATATGGAGAGAGAGGGCAGCCTTGTCTAGTCCCTGATTTTAGTGGGATTGCTTCAAGTTTCTCTCCATTTAGATTGATGCTGGCTACCGGTTTGCTGTAAATTGCTTTTACTATGTTTAGATATGGGCCTTGAATTCCTGATCTTTCCAAGACCTTTAGCATGAAAGGATGCTGAATTTTGTCAAATGCTTTCTCAGCATCTAATGAGATGACCATGTGGTTTTTTTCTTTGAGATTGTTTATGTAGTGGATTACATTGATAGATTTCCTTATATTGAACCATCCCTGCATCCCTGGGATGAAGCCTACTTGATCGTGGTGGATGATCGTTTTGATGTGTTCTTGGATTCGGTTGGCAAAAATTTTATTGAGTATTTTTGCATCGATATTCATAAGAGAGATTGGCCTGAGATTCTCTTTCTTTGTCGGATCTTTGTGTGCTTTTGGTATTAGTGTAATTGTGGCTTCATAGAACGAGTTGGGTAGTGTTCAGCAAAGTGGCCGGATATAAAATCAACTCAAGCAAGTCAGAAGCCTTCCTATACTCAAAGGATAAGCAGGCTGAGAAAGAAGTAAGAGAAATAATACCCTTCACGATAGCCACAAACCATATTAAGTATCTTGGCGTGACTCTAACCAAACAAGTGAAAGATCTGTATGACAAGAACTTCAAGTCTCTGAAGAAAGAAATTGAAGAAGACCTCAGAAGATGGAAAAATCTGCCATGCTCATGGATTGGCAGGATTAATATAGTAAAAATGAGCATCTTACCAAAAGTAATACACAGATTCAATGCAATCCCCATCAAAATCCCAACTCAATTCTTCATAGAGTTAGAAAGAGCAATTCAAAAATTCATCTGGAATAACAGAAAACCCAGAATAGCTAAAACTATTCTCAAGAGTAAAAGAACCTCTGGGGGAATCAGTATCCCGGACCTCAAGCTGTACTACAGAGCAATAGTGTTAAAAACTGCATGGTATTGGTACAGTAACAGACATGTAGATCAATGGAACAGAATTGAAGACCCAGAAATGAATCCACACTCCTATGGTCACTTGATCTTTGACAAAGGAGCTAAAACCATCCAGTGGAAAAAAGATAGCCTTTTCAACAAATGGTGCTGGCTCAGCTGGAGGTCAACATGCAGAAGAATGCAAATTGACCCATTCTTATCTCCTTGCACTAAGCTCAATTCTAAGTGGATCAAAGATCTCCACATAAAACCAGACACACTGAAACTAATAGAAGGGAAACTAGGGAAGAACCTTGAACATATGGGCACAGGGGAGAATTTCCTGAACAGAACTCCAATAGCTTATGCTCTAAGATCAAGAATAGACAAATGGGACCTCATTAAATTACAAAGTTTTTGCAAGGCAAAAGACACTGTCAAAAAGACAAAGCGGCAACCAACTAACTGGGAAATGATCTTTACCAACCTTACATCCGAGAGAGGGCTAATATCCAATATATACAAAGAACTCAAGAAGTTAAACTCCAGAGAGGCAAATAACCCTATTAAAAAATGGGGTACAGAGCTACACAAAGAGTTCTCACCTGAAGAATATCTAATGGCTGAGAAGCACCTAAAGAGATGTTCATCATCCTTAGTCATTAGGGAAATGCAAATCAAAACAACCCTGAGATTCCATCTCACACCAGTCAGGATGGCTAAGATCAAAAACACAGGAGACAGCAGTTGTTGGCGAGGATGTGGAAAAAGAGGAACACTCCTCCACTGCTGGTGGAATTGCAAGCTGGTACAACCACTCTGGAAAGCAGTCTGGCGGTTCCTCAGAAAACTGGGCATGACACTCCTGGAGGATCCGGCTATACCACTCCTGGGCATATACCCAGAGGCTTTACCTGCATGCAATAAGGACACATGCTCCACTATGTTCATAGCAGCCTTATTTATAATAGCCAGAAGCTGGAAAGAACCCAGATGTCCCTCAACGGAGGAATGGATTCAGAAGATGTGGTATATCTACACAATGGAATACTACTCTGCAATTAAAAACAATGAATTCACGAAATTCCTAGGCAAATGGTCAGATCTTGAAAATATCATCCTTAGTGAGGTAACCCAATCACAAAAGAACACACATGGTATGCAGTCACTGATAAGGGGATATTGACCCAGAATCTCGGAATACCCTAGACACAATCCGCATATCAATAGATTTCTAAAAAGATGGTAGGAGAGACCCCTGGTCCTGGAAAGACTGGATGTAGGGGAACGCCAGGACAGAGTAACGAGAGGGGGTTGAATGGAGAAAAGAGGGAGGGAAGGGGGCTTATGGGACTTTCGGGGAGGGAGGAAACGGGAAAGGGGAAGTGATTTGGAATGTAAATTAAAAAAATAAAATAAAATAAATAATAAAAAAAAGAAAAAAAAACAAAACAAAAGCATAAGTCAAGCCATCAGCTCAGAAGATGGCGCCCGCAAGCATCTGAGGGCCACGGCAATGCCAGTTTCCTCTTCCTTTGTGCCTCTTAAGCCTGATTCAGCATCCGCCATTGACAGGAAGCACAGGAACTGCATTATGAATGCACCAAAGAGCTAGTGACTCCAAACCGGGAGCCAGAGGAAAGTGGACATCATTTTCTAACCACTCTCTCCAATATAAAAACAATATGCTTCTTAAGGAACATTTGACTTTCTGAAAGCGAAAGAAAAAGAATGTTACTTGACTTTAAACATGTTTTTTTTTCATAAAGTAATCTGTAACATTCACCTACCTTGCTTGTTTTCTCATTTTCTGTCTGATTCTCCTTCTGTCTGACTTCCCTTTTTTCTATATTTCTGTTGTAGAGTATTTTGGATGTATGGAAAGGCAAGATAATTCAATAGACACCCAAGTTGCTTATCATTGTCATACAGCTGGAAGACACAATGGATGTGACTTGATCCAGAACATGTCAAAGTATGTTACTCTGCCAAGAAACACATCAAAGAAAACTTTGCTCCACTAGATTTAAAGATTGTAAGGATGATGACAGGCCCACATGTCTGTCAGAGCTATCCTTCTCCCTGCAAACGCTTACATCTTTGCCTCCATGCCTAACTTCAACAGTTTCATTAACAACCCTGTAATTCTTCACAAATTAGATATATTCATGATGCTTTTATAAATCTCACAGTTCTTACCCATTATCAGTGACAAAACACTATGAAGTAGGGTTAGACAAACGTAACTGAGACTACATCAGAGGTGATTTTCAAATCTTTCCTTACTGTTGCATTTGTGGAGATGGTAACTTTTCCCTCCCCTCCCTATCTTGTGTTTCAAACCCTAGAGTAAACAGAAGCCCTTCTAAAGTGCCTTTGGAACACTTCTCATCCTGCTGCTCTGTACCACATACCATCTGAGGCTGGAGCCCCTCATAAGCTCTTGCGGTGCGTGATGTTTTCATGTTACACACTCTCACAATCGACTGACATCACCCCAGTTGTCCATCTGGATAAGCCACAACTCCCTTGTAACAAAGATGTATTTGTCCTTTCATTTTTGTACATCAGGACCTCTAGTGGTCCCTGAGCATGGACTGACATTTAATAACTATTACTATATGAATTTATAAATATAGCCTTTGTAGTGGCTAACCTCAGTTCCCCCTCCCCCAATGCTACACACCTACTTTCAAATTCCTGACCTTCTATACTTCTCTCCCATCTCCTCCCATATCTGAACTTTGTCCCTCCCCCTCCTCTCTCCTTCCCAGATCCTTCTCTCCCTCTACTTCCCAGAGATTATTATCTTCCCCCTACAGTATAGTAATGTAGCATTCATACTTTGGTGCAATCTCCTTTCTTCTTGGGTTTCATATGGTCTGTGAGTTGTATTGTGGGTATTCCAAGCTTCTTTTTGCCTAATATCCACTTATCAGTAAGTACATACTATTTATGTTGTTTTATGACTTGGTTACCTCACTCAGGATGATATTTTCAAGTTCTATACATTTGCCTGCAAATTTCATGAAATCATTGTTTTTAATAGATGAGTAGTACTCCATTGTGTAAATGCACCACATTTTCTGTATCCATTCCTCTGTTGAGGGACATCTGGGTTCTTTCCAGCTTCTGGTTTTTATAAATAAGGCTGCTATGTACATAGTGGAGCACATATTCTTATTATATGTTGAAGCACCTTTGGGTATATGCCCAGGAGTGGTATAGCTAGAAAGTCTCAGATGCCAGGAACCCAAGAGGTTCCTAGGACCCAACAGGGATGACTTTAGCTGAAATACCCAACAAAGGGGAGATAGAACATGTAGAGATTATATCCTGTGAATTGGCATGGCCCCCAGGATCTGTGTTCCCCATAACTATAAAGGGCAAGGAAGCTACTTTTGCAGATGACTTCAGATGCACAGTTGAGAAAGAGGGACACAAGAGGCTTCTGGGACAATCCCTACCTATACTCCAACCCCACACCTCCCCAACAAGTATCAGCTTAATCAAGAAACTATTGAAAAGAACTCTTAAAAAGTGTGGACCACCCACCCACCTCAAAAATGTTAATCCAGATTTTCTCCTGTCAAAAGGAAATGCAGGGACAAAGGGTGGAGCAGAAACTGAAGGAAAGGCCATCCAGAGACTACCCCAACCTACGGATCCACCCCACCTGAAAACACCAAACCCAGAAACTATTGTTGATGCCAAGAAGTGCTTACTGACAGGAGCCCAATATAGCTGTCCCCTGAGAGGCTCTGCCAGAGCCAGACCAATACAGATGCAGATGGACACAGCCAAAAATTGGACTGAGTGTGAGGACAGCAATGGAGGCATTAGGGGAAGGACTGAAGGAGATGAAGGGGATTACAACCCTATAGGAAGAACAACAATATCAACCAACTAGACTTCCAGAGCTCCCAGGAACTAAAGCAGCAACCAAAGAATACACATGGGGTACCCATGGCTCCAGCTGGATATGTAGCAGAGGATTGCCTTATCTAGCATCAGTGGGAGGGGAGACTCTTGGTCCTGTGGAAGCTTGATGACCCAGGATAGGGAAATACTAGGCAGCTGAGGCAGGAGTGGGTGGGCGGGTGGGGGAGCACCCTCATAGAGTCAGGGGGAGGGAGGAGGGGATTGGGGGCTTGTGGAGGGAAAACTGGGAAGGGAAATAACATTTGAAATGTAAATAAAGAAAGCAACCAATAAAAAAATGAAAAAAATATACCCTTTGGTTGCTGACAGGTGGACTATTAGGAACTATGCTTTGAGCTCTGGAAGAAAGAGATTAAATCTCAAGGGTCCATATAGAATCAGTGTACATATCATGTGGTCTAATGTGCACGCACACTTCCAGCTTGTAAATATACACTCCAGATAAGCAAAGTATAAATAGATGTCTTTGGCACAGTGTGTCCTACCAAAGGATGCTTGGAAGGATATATTGGCAGTAGGAAGATGCTTTCTAGATCCAGGTGTATGGCAGCTATTGTTTTTCTACTTTTTTCTTTTTGACACAGTTTCATGCATTGAAAGTTGATGGAATATCTACTTTCAAGTACAATCGGGTTGTTTCTAATACTTATCACAAAATCATATCAAATGAATACAGAATCTGTTAAGTCATAACAAAAATAAAAGAATTTAAGTCAGTGTGCTTGAAAAGAATATAAAACAGATCTCTCTCTCTCTCTCTCTCTCTCTCTCTGTCTGTCTGTCTTTCTCATAGTGATGATAGAGATGAAACTCAGAGCCTCATGCTTAAGATGCAAACATCCCTTTTATTTCAACATAATAGTTTATTGATTCTTTTGGAATTTCACGCATGTGATCATGTACGCAGATCACACTCATTTCCAAGTCCTTCCATGTCTTTCAATCTATGACCTGCCAAAAATAAAAAATTAAAATTAATAATAATAATAAAAATAATAAATTTAAAACCAAGTCCAATTTGTGTTATCTATATACTCACTGGAGCATAGTCAAAGTCTCATTAAATAGAACTGAGTCCTTCCCTCCTGGACTCCCACCAGAAGCTATCAATTGAAGCAACCTACACTTCGCACTTTTTAAGAATTCTTTTCAATAGTTTCCTGATTAAGCTGATACTTGTTGTGGAGGTGTGGGGTTGGAGTATAGGTAGGGGTTGTCACAGAAGCTTCTCGTGTCCCTCTTTCTCAACTGTGCATCTGAAGTCATCGATACCACTGCAAAAGTAGCTTCCTTGCCCTTTATAGTCATGGGGAACACAGATCCTGGGCTTCCACGTGGTTTCTAATGACAACACAGACCATAAACACTGCCCCCCACCACCACTGCAGTAGGATCATGGACCCAGACAAGGCTCTTGGAGGCAGCCCGAACCATGCATGTCAGCATGGCCTGATGTGGCAACACAGGGCACGGATGTCTGCATGATCTTTGATGGTAACATAGGCCACCACCATTGACACAGACCCCAGCTACAGTAGGACCTCAGACATGGCCCTTGATGGCAACACAGATCATAATAGCATCATGGTCTCAGGTGGGAGTGCAAGCCACTCATGTTAACCTGGTCCCCACTTCTCTTTCCTATCTATCACATATTTGTTCACTATGGTGGTGCGTGCCACCCAGGCCATGAGATGAAGTGGCCTGTCTCAAAATGTAAGCATTCTATCAACTGAGTTATGTTCTCAGTTATGTCACAGTGAGCATGTGGATGGCAAAGGGCAGTTTGTGGTAATTGTGTCCCACCTTCCATCATAAGTCCTAGGGATCAAAGTTAATTTGTCCAGCTTGGCAGCAAAGGCCTCTACCCTCTGAGCATTCTGAATGGATCCCAAAATTTCTCTAGTAAATCAGAATAAGATCTTCAAAGTAGCCCCCCATCTCTTAACAGTAAACAAGCTCAGATAGCCAACAACAACGAGTTCCAGGGGTTGACAGGATGCTCACTGTGCAGTAATCTGTAGCTTTGCAAATTACTTTTAGAATGGAGAGACTCAGGTCACTCTGTTTACCTTCTGAAGTCACAATAAACAGCTTCATTCTGGGATGAACCTACACATGGAATCAAGGGGCAGGTTCCACTAACACTGTGCAGTAGATAGGAAACAGCAAGAACATGAGCATAGCTAGGAAAGCTTCCACAGCTCATCACAGCAGCTGCTGAGCAATGAGTGCACAGCAGCCAAAGGGTTTGTTTTCTTTTCTAATTTGAGCCCACAGGTGATTGTTGGCCTATGTGAGAACTGAGCTCCATCATAGAGAAGAAGACGGGGGTGGTGCAGGGATATGCTGAACATCAAGACTCTTCTGAAAGACAATGCAGCAACATGGTCCCCAGGGAGTAACGTTAAACACATTAATATACTTACTGGTAGGTAAATGTTATAAATGCTGTGTCATATGTGCCAGTCACTTGAGAGGCATCCCAAGAGTTGAGCCTATTAGTCACAAGTAACCATAATACAGATTACAATCTGATGATACAAACGATAAAGGCTGCTAGGGTCAGAAATCACGAAGTGGACAAAGGATCTGACACACACATTAGATTTAAATAGGTCTTAAAAGAACACAGACCTGGAAGAGAAGAGAAAGGACCCTGTGGAAAGGCATAAAAACCATTCAGATGCAGGAACACACAACTGAGGAAAGGTGGCCAGTGGGTTTGGCTGAGAATATCAGGAGTAAGACAATGAGGTTGGAGCTGGCAAGGAAGCCTGACTCTTCAAATGCCATCCATGTGCCTTGCTAGGTAATGTTTTAAGTATGTGAAGAGAAGACTGAAAAAATTTACATTAAAGAGAGTAAGCTGGTAGCGAATGTCTTCTAACACCTGGCTTGAAAAATGAGACCATGTGGCTTAATCAGAATCACATATAACACTGTGAACAACACATGTCCCAGGTCCTTCATCACTAGAGATTTCAATTCAATGTATTCCAGAAAATATGTACATATATATTCTATACGCATATATGTATAAGTCATATATACATTTCCCTGATGACTCCAGACCATAACTACGTTGGTAAGAACTGATACAGAAGGTGAAATTGGGTCTCTAACAGTATTGGCTTGCAGAAAGTGGGGAAGGCCACACCGGCCTGACTCAGTCTAACCTGAAAGGCAAGATGCTAAATTGAGTCAAAATTATAAGTCCTAGCTGACATCTGGAAAGAGTTGCAGGAACTTTTGACCCCTGAAAATGTATTGCTCTTATGCTGCATGAACCTGTTGACCTCCAGAAGTGCATTACTCTAATGCTGCTACATTTAATGATTAAAATAAAAGGGGTATTGTGTCCAGATTCTAAATGAATCTCCAGACTACCTCTAACATCTTCCCTCCGTCTGCTTTCTGCTATCATCATCCCACAAAGAGAAGCAGGTTCCCTGGAGGTGTAAACCTGTTCCGTGCTGCATCTCAACCTCTACAGAGATGTTAGTAGACTAAACTAGCTATAGGTTTTTAATAAATGAAGAGAATGAGTTGATTTTCACTCTTCTGAAAATCAGTGAAAAAAAAAATCCTGACACACATCATTTAGGAATATGTGTCCATTACCTATTTCACAGGTGGGAACCTGAGTGGTTCACTTAATGTGCACCAAAATTCTGAAGGCTTTAGAAATATATTCTGGAAAGTTTTGGGATAAAGTGGAGAAGCAAAAAAGAAAAAAAAAACAAAAACAAAAAACAAAAAAACAAGGCAAAACCCAGAGACAGCAAGGGTAGAGAACCCTTATGGTAACTATATGTCAATATGGTGGCTCTCTTTGTAAACACAAACCTACTAATGTCTACAAGCACATTTCTGACCCATAAAGCTATTTCTCTTTCATTTTAGAGTTCTAGGCATCTGGGAGAGAAAGCACCACTAAATGCTTAGAGTTTAGCCTCTGAGAGTTGGTAGGCCTTATATCTTTATGTCTCTAAAATATACATAGCTGTGAAGGTTATAAAATCTATTTTTATTTCTTCAAGCGAGATTTCAAACATTGGTGCTGAGGGGATGGGTCGGTGAATAAAGTGTTTACCACACAAGCATGAGGGCCTGACTGGCATTGATCCAAAGAATACATGTTTAAATAAAAAAAATTAATAATAACAGCAAAAACTAGTATGGTGGTACACACGTGTAATCTTCATGCAAGGAAGGACTCTTAGAACTGACTGGCCACCCAGGGAGGCCACCCTGTCCTCAAAAGTAAGGTAGAGAGCAGTTGAAAAACACACCTGATATCAGCCCCTGGTCTCTACAGGCCTCCTTCCCCTGTCTCTTAGAGAAAAAAAATATTAAGCATCTTAACTGGACACAATTGGCCACACTAACTGTTTTTGATTACTCTGGCCAATTCCTTCATTTCTCTCTTTTAAGAACCTCAGCCCAGCTGTAAAGCAGGGAAACAGAGGCCCAGAGATCATACAGCTTCAGGCACCACCATTAGTGAAGCCTTTCCCACTCAAGAGCAGAACCTCCTCTGTGGTGCTTTCATGGTTGACAGGGTCGAGTGGATCTATCTCAAAGCTGTTAGTGGCTCGATGGTCTTCCTTCAGCAAAGGAATCTGGACAAAAGAGCATTGTGAAAGGGAAGTTTAGACCTTTGGGATAACTGCCATGCACAAACCTCCCTCTCAGAGAGGAACAAAGCACACCACAGACTCTGCCTTGACAAGGAAGTGTCTTTTTGTGTGTGTGTGTGTGTGTGTGTGTGTGTGTGTGTGTGTGTGTGTGTGTGTGTTTATTTTATTTTTTTTTAATTTACATTCCAAATCATTTCCCCTTTCCCGTTTCCTCCCTCCCCGAAAGTCCCATATGCCCCCTTCCCTCCCTCTTTTCTCCATTCAACCCCCTCTCGTTTCTCTGTCCTGGTGTTCCCCTACATCCAGTCTTTCCAGGACCAGGGGTCTCTCCTTCCATCTTCTTAGAAATCTATTGATATGCGAATTGTGTCTAGGGTATTCTGAGATTCTGGGTCAATATCCCCTTATCAGTGACTGCATACCATGTGTGTTCTTTTGTGATTGGGTTACCTCACTAAGGATGATATTTTCAAGTTCTGACCATTTGCCTAGGAATTTCGTGAATTCATTGTTAACTTTGCCTTGACAGGCATTTTTGTAAACTCTGTGAACAGAGCCCACTCTCCCTATCACTGTCAGTCCAGGAGAAGCCAGCCTAAGACATTAGGAACCATGCGGAACTATGCAACTTATACCTTCTTCTTAAGCATATAATCTGATCAACCCAGAGCAATAGCAAGCACTCGGGATAACTTGAACTGCAGAAATCTGAGATATCAAGCCACATTGAATTCTGAGTGGTTGTGGAAATAGAGGGCCTTTGCTGCATTATTTATGTCCACGCAAATAAGGACTTTAGGAACAGAGTGGCATTGTGACATTTGCTTGATTGTGTGTGTTCCACATGCACATGAATACAAGAAAGCTTTGAGCACTCAGTTTTTGTCCCAACTTTTTCCCATCTAGAATTCCTCTCTGTCTGGTTACACAATAAGAGCAAAAGTGAGTTTAACTTAACTTGCAATTTAAGTAAGTCAACAAGAATTTTCAACTATATCTGAATTTGAGATGTCTCCCCTTCGCAAATAAAGTCACACATTTCTTCAAAAAAGTAATCATTTAATAAGTTTTAAATATTTGAAGATGCATGGACATCAATCTAATTAGTATGCTGTTTAACACATTTCTAACCACCTGCTATTCTGACACTACATTGAGAAGATACTCTCTCCAAGGCCAATTAGGTTCTTCATCTGTGAAGGGTGTAGGAGGTGATAGATTATTGTTGCTATGTGAAAGAAAAATATCTTATTCATTATTATCACTTTACATCCTGCTTTTTCTGGGATGTCTTAATTTTTTGTCACATTTATTCCTTAGCCACATTTAGTGGACCTTCTCTCCTTGACAACTGTTAGTCATAAGATGCTCTGAGTCAGAAGTCACTAGCTAACACGACATTCATCTTCTTTCAAGACTTAATTGAATCACCAAGAAGACAAAGTTTTTAACCATATATCAAAATTAAAACTTTATATCAGCCGGGCGGTGGTGGCGCACGCCTTTAATCCCAGCGCTTGGGAGGCAGAGGCAGGCGGATTTCTGAGTTCGAGGCTAGCCTGGTCTACAGAGTGAGTTCCAGGATAGCCAGGAACTCAGAGAAACCCTCCCTCAAAAAACCAAAAAAAAAAAAAACAAAAAAAAAAACTTTATATCAGCCATTAATTTTTCTTTTAAAGGATTTTTTAGTTAAGTGTATCTGTGTCCCATAGGTCTTATGCCTTGTGTGTGTGTGTGTGCAGATGCCAAAAGAGGACATAATATCCCCTGGAGCTGGAGTCTCAGGTAGTTATGATCAGTCTGACATGGGTGCAGAAACATGAACTCAGGTCCTCTGGAAGAATAGCAAGTGTTCTTAACCATTGAGCCATCAACCCACGGTACCACATCCTAACCAATCAAATACATACTGCTTTAATCATTATTTATTGTATTATCATAGGTACAATCGACTGTAGGGGTTTAGACTGATGCTGCTTGTATTCTATTTCTAAATTCTGGCTTCTCAAGAAACAGTTGTCCCTGACAAGCAGTTCTTCATATATATCAAGCGGTGCTATACAGCCTTGCTCCTTAACTTAAAACTATTGGTTGAATAAAGAAGCCTACAGTCTATAGCTGAGCAGAAGAGGGAGGTAGGCAGAGCTTCAGTTCCCAAACTTGGAGTCTGAGGCAGAGACCATGAGGAGAAGAGGAGAGAGGAGAAGAAGGGAGAAGATGACATCAGGTAGGTAGATCGTGAAAGCATGGCCGTGAGGGTTGGCCAGTTGGAGCTGGAGAGGCCCAAGGGGAACATAGCAAGTGATATCTCAGATTTGGTGATAGTGAGGCAGGCAAAATACCATAGAGAGTTGATATATGCCCAGCTCTAGTGCTTTAAGGCATACTATAAATATTAAGGTTTGTGTCATTTATTTGGGAACAATATGATCAAGGATGGGGTAGAAACCCCCAAGTAATTTTTACTACAACAATGAACAGTGAACATTTTATTACTAACTAAACTGGCCCAAAAACGTATTTAGGATGAGAAATAGGGGAGCAGACATATGACTATGTTTTTTTATTCTGGTGATCTCAAGTATGAACTCTAGCTTGGCTTATACCTAAGGGTTTTTCATAACTTGTTTTTATCACAATAAAATAGTGGGAACTAATTTTAAAGCATGCAACTATCCTGTTCTTTAATTTCAGGTCAAACTGAATAGCTAGGAGTTTGAATGGTAACAGAGAGAACAGTATTTGAAGTACAGCTACCCACGATGATCTACACAGGTTTCAATTCCATGGAGAATAACCAAGTTTTAAAACCTGAACTTGAGTGGAAAGAGAGAGACTGAGATTTTGCAACATAGAACAGAGAGCGTAGTAAAAAGGTTTCAGTCTACAGCTCTGAATTATTTCTTTCTGTTGTGTGTTTGCTCTTTGGTCTAACTTACAAACATTTATCCCATTATCTCGTGGGTAATTCATTGAGTTGGGTAGTTAAATTTTATGCCATTTTGGATGTTGTCTTTTGTCCACCTCAGCCCCACTTTCATTCTTCCTACTGGGACAAGGGAATTGCATTCCATTCCAGTAGAGCCTCCAGACTCCGGCTTACTCCTCTCTGCAGCACGATTCAATTGCCTGCATTGTTCCAGTGGCTGCTCCTTCCCTGGAGCCAAGTTGGCAAGGCTGTGTTTTGAGCAGCAGCGCTTTAATCTGAGTGCCGAAATGGAGCTTTTAACACAGTGCTGGGTAGAGAATCCTGAAGTAAGTGCAAGGTCGAATTGTTTGTTGTCGTTTTCCCTCAGTCCCAGACAGCACTGAAAAAAAAAATTATAAGAGAATGTTTTAAGGCAAAGCTGATAAATGGCCAATCCCATATTCCTGACACTTGTGGCCCTTGGATTCCACTCTGCCAGAACTGATCTGCCCGGCGGCAAGGTGAAACCGTCTCCTCCATGTCCACAGACAGTACTTGACCTTACCTAGAGTCCAAAGACACACCCCAGGCAATATGCTTCATTTGAGGACACACGACTCCCAGAAACCAGTCTGAACTAGAAATATTACTCTGCTGAGTTCTGCACTTAATTGGTTTCTTTCACAGTTTTAACCAAAAGATGTTTCATTTTACTCAGGAGACAGCATGATCCTTGAGAAAATAGAATCTAGTGACATCCTAAATTAGGGATTCCTTTATGAAAACCTTCTGTTGGGAGTGGAATTAATGTTACATAAGGCATTTTGAAAACACCGTTTTCTGACAGCAGCTTTTGTTTCTTTATTCAATGGGTCTCATCTAGGACCTATTATATAACAAGATTTGCTTTCCATGGAGAAGTGAGGTTGGTCAGGACAGCTCTCCTCTCAAGAGTCTAGAGTCTAGTGGGCAAATTAGATGCACCAGAGTAGAAACAGGAACCATTGAGCCCCAAAACAAATGAGGTGTAAATGGTTAACAATCATATAAATCATGCTGTCTGAGGTGATTTGAATATACTTGGCCCAGGGAGTGGCACTATTAGGAGGTGTGACCTTGTTGAAATAGGTGTGGCCTTGTAGGAGGAAGGGTGTCACTATAGGGGTGGGCTTTGAGACCCTCCTCCTAGCTGCCTAGAAGACAGTCTTCTCTTGGCTGCCTTTTGATCAAGATAGGGGCCTCTTAGACCATGCCTGCCTAGATACTGCCATGCTTCCTGCCTTGATGCTCTGAACCTGTAAGCCAGGCCCAATTAAATGCTGTCCTTTATAAGAGTTGCATTGGTCATGGTGTCTCTTCACAACAATGAAATCATAACTAAGACACTGTTTGAAGGAGTAAATTTGTACTACATGCTGATGAATTAGAAGTTTCCTGAAGAGGAAATGTACTTCAAAACAGAGGAAAAGAGGTCTGTGGTCCTGCCAGAGCCAGGATGTCTAAGCAAGAGGTTAGATGTTGGAGATGGGAGTGTGGGGTCCCGAAATCTTGTGAAGTGTTAAAAGATTTAAAAACTAGCAAGAAATAAAGAAGACAGAGCAAGCTCTTTGCCTTAAGTGTAAATGCTTGCGTTGCTAGTTCCTTTGAGAAGCACTCCTCCTAGCTAGCCCAAACTCAGCAGTGAACATAGAAACCAGACCTGTCCTATCAGAATGTTCCATACAACTAAGTCATGTGCTAAGTTCCAGGACAAATGGATGGCCCAATATGGGACCATCTCCATAAAAGTAATCACCGGCTAAGCACCACGTGCATAAGCCACTGGTTACATTATCCCTATATTCACACGGGTCTTCATTTGGTTCCATTTTCTTCCAGTGCTGTTTTGGAATTTTCATTAATTTTACCCTTGGACTTCTTTTTTTTTTTAAAAAAAAAAAGTCCAGTGGAAAAGCAAGACATGCGCATGAGCACATTCCATTTGCTATACAGTGTTCACCTGCAGCATCCCCGTAGATACACTCTCAGTGGCAACTACAGGAGACCCAGAATAAGTGTGAGTAAAAGTCTTGCATGCAAGCTGGAGACCCAGAGCCCCAGGAGACCATGCTTTCCATTCATCCGAGTCAGGTTTCTGTTGCTAGGACAAAACCATAACCAAAAGGAACTTGGAGAGGGAAGGGTTTATTTTAGCTTGCAACCTACAACATATCATGGAAAGAAACCAGGACAGAAACTGAAGCTGAGACCATGGAAGAACATTGCTTACTGGCTTGCTTCTCCTGGCTTGCTCTCTTGCTTGCTCAGTTACTTTTCTTATACACCCCAGTCCTAGAAGCCTAGGACTGTAGCACCCACAGTGGGCTGATCCTTTCTACATCATCCAGTAATCAAGGAAACTGCCCACAGACTAGTATGATAGATGCAACTCCTCAGTTAATGTTTCCTCCTTCCTGGTGACTCCAGTTCCTCTCAAAAACTAACCAGCACAACATTCAAACCAGAACTTGTTTTCAACACCATGGTTGAACACATATGCTTACAAAATATAAGTTTTGGATTTGGTTATTCTATACATGAATTAAATACTCTTAAAAATATGAGCATTCTTCATAATTGATAAGATTTGTGGTCATCATCATTTAATTTTTCTCTACTTAGGTATTAAATAAGAAAATTCTGAAAAGCATGAAATGGACTAGAGATGGCTCAATGGTTAACAGACTTTGCTGCTCTCAGCAGGATTCAGTTCCCAGCATGCGCATGGTGGTTCACAACTGTCCTTAACTCCAGTTCCAGGGCATCCAGCATCCCCTTCTGTCCTTCTCTGGAAGCAGGCTTGCTTGTGGTGCACATACATACATTTGGACCAACACTCATACACACAAAAATAAATATCTTTAATAAACATGACAAGGAAAAGAGAAAGAATACATAGAATAAAAATTTTATTTTAAACCTTTAGGACCAGTGTTCTTCCTTTTGAACAAGGGATGCTTTGAATTGTGTAGCCGGCCAGGCTACCACAAGACATGTTTTATTTTCTTTTATATGGTCCTGAGTTATTAGGAAAATGTCAACTGGTTGTATGTGGCACTCTTCTATGGTTAGCTGAATGAAGTTATCTATCACAAGAAAAACAGAAGCCAAGATACGGAGAAACACATCTGAGAGTAGAGATAGGCCTGGTGTCAGTGTCCGAGATTCCTAGTTCGGTGGGGCCCAAATTAATTGTACACCTGTCCCTCCTTGTTAAACAACTCAATGGATTCTTCTTTTCTTTATCCCTTTTTGTGGAAAGAAGACTTAAACAATTTGAGTCGGATCCCTGCTTCTTCCCATGGGAGTCTTGACTAACACACACAGCCTATATGCTTAGTATATACAGATTGATGGTGGTGTTTGGGTGTTTTTTAAAATAACTATATTACATTTGTTTATTATGGAGTGGGACACATGAGTTCCACAGAAATATGTAGAGTTCAAAGTCAGTAATCTCTTCCTCCCCCATTTATTCCAAGGTCAGATTCGGGTGTCAGGCACGGAGCAAGCACCTTTACCTTCAAGACACCTCTGTGCAGAGCTGACTTCACAGTCCCAGAAGACACTGAGCAGAAGAAGCTTTAGAGGGCTAGAGGAGGGTGGGTTCTGAAGTTTACTTTTATAATTTCAAATAATAAAAAGTTATCTTATTTTAAATTGTTTCTGGAAGAAGAAACGTCAGTGTAGTAAATGAGCATACACATCACCCAGCTTTAAAACACCCCCAGGACTTCCAATGACTCCATAAAAGCTCCCCGAACTCTACCCTGCTCATCTCCACCCTCGCCCCAAAGGAACCAGTACCCTAAACACCGTATGTGCCTTCCCTCAGGTTCATCTCCTAATTTAGTAACTTTCACTGGTGATCTATGACAGAGTGGCAGAGGCAGCCCTGAGACAGGAAAGCAAAAGTCAGAACCTGGCCCGTCATTCTGGGGGTGGGGGATTTGTGTGCCTATCAGAGCACAGTTTGGGAAAATAGGATTTTGTTAACAGATAAACTTATAAAGCAATATTCTTCTTCACAAATAAAGATAGTTCATGTTTGTTTCAATGTTTTAAATTTACACAAAAACAATGTAACAGGAGCCAGCTGTTAGGGAGCCTTGGGCCTGTGTTAAAGGCCACCAAATAGTGGACTTGCTCCTGCCTCAGCAGTAATAGCTGCAGGGGCATGGAGAGACATCTGGAGGAAGAGATAAAAACCATGTGCCATACTCCCTTATTTTTCCCCAATACAAACAAAAGCTACTTGGCACAGAGTACAGTATCTCTGATGTCATATATGACTATCTTCCTCCCATCAAATTTATTTTTAAATAAATTGCAGGAACAAATGAAAGAATATTTGGCCCATACAAATCAACTCGTAAGTACAAACCTTCATGCAGTATGTTCTTAGATGCAAGCATTCAGTGGGAGAGCTGCATCTCCAATCCTCACACTCCTGCGACACAAGGGATGTGAAAACAGAAGTGTCCAGGGAATCTAGGCCAGCCAGCCTCGAGCTTGGGATGCAGCAGAAGGAACAACAGACCCTGCCTCAATGAGGTAAAAATGAGAAAGTAACTCCCAAAAGTTGTCTTCTGACCTCCACGATGGCATGTCCCGGTCCATACTCTAACATAATCATAAATATGAGCTTAGAAAAGCAAAAGCTTGCAGCGGAATCATGCTCAAGCACTGTGAGCTCCCGACCCCAGCCCACTGGGGCTCAACAGGCCAGGCTCTCCATGCCGCACTGAGAACCCGTGTCCATTGGTCAACTCCTCTCAGCTTAGCACATCAGCAGGTTTGTTGATGCAATTCTCCCCTTTTTATGTTTTTTTAAATTAAAATATAATTACATATTTTTAATTACGTAATATGTCCATGCCATGTCTCATTCCAGCTCCTATCATGAACCTGCCCCCTTACATCCTATCAGAATCATGGACCCTTTTTCTGCACTTGTCATTGATATGTCTATATCTATGTCTATGTCTATGTCTTTCTCTATCTCTATCTCTATATCTATGTCTATCATCGTCTATATCTATCCCTATTCATATCTACATCTATAACTATATATCTATCTAATCTATCTATATTGCTGTAGATATCAAGGTAGATAGACAGACAGACAGACAGACAGACACATAGATAGAGATAGAAATTCACCAGGTTTCTCAGTCTTTCTTCCACCTCTTGACTCACTCTTTCACTTAAAACTGACCAGTAATATAGCTCATTCCTTGAACTCAGTTTTTCACACTGATCCAGTTGGGCAACATGTAGATCTTACTCTCAGTTTTACCTTCTTTCTTTTCACAACACATTTATCACATAATCCCTTTACATGTTGCAACACACCTGAGGTTCATCTTACATTAACATCTCTTATAGATAATATTTGATGATAGCATGTAGTACTTACAATGTTGCCCTGGACTTTCACCAAATTTGAAGGAAACTTCTTCAAGGTGACTTGGATGGAGACTGTCCTCTGCAGCTTCCTCAAGTAACTGCATGTCAGGGATTCTGTTAAAAGAGCATTGGCAATGTGTTTCAATTAGGATGTAGCTGTTATCTAGGAACACAACTGAACTTGCCATTTTCAAAAAAATACTACATGAAAATATTGAAATGCATATTGAGGATCACAAAATTTGCATAGAAAAATCTCATTAAATATTTATTTTAATCTAATATCTTTCTCATGTTCCTCAGCATGCACGTATAGAGAAGAGGAAGAACACACATATACAGAGTACCCAGCATACACACATATAAATTTATCTAGTGTTACTTGTATGCAGTTCAGGACTGACCAATTGGGATTGAATAACCAAGTAGGGGGCTCACTCCTGGGAAGCACTATTTTTCCTATTCTCAGGGTTTCTTAGTTGTCTGTAGCTCTTTGTTGGTAGGGCTTTGTGAAATTTCCCTCTTCTATGTTAGTATGTCTATCGGTGTTGAGCTTCTTCAGGTCTTGGGTATGTATGTATGTAAGTATGTATGTACATATGTATATATGTATTTCCTTACTTAATGTGTACATGTACCATAATCACATATATGTCTATGCACCATATAAGTACCTATGTCTAGGGCCCAAAAAGGCTAGAAGAGGGTATCAGATATCCTGGAATTGGAGTTATAAATAATTGCAAGTCTCCATGTGGTGCTTGGAATTAACCAAGAATGGTATGTAAAACAGCAAGTATTCTTACCTGCTGAGTCATCTCCCAGCCGTGTTCAAGTCTTGGGAAGCAGTCATACATATCATTCAAGTTTCATGGCTGTAGCCTCTGTCATTTTTAGAAGACGTAATCTCACAGCAGCTTCCCTGGTGCTCTGGCTCTACCAATCTTTCCACCCCACCCCCTTCTATCATTGTGTTCCATGAACCTTAGGTAAAGAAATTGTGTTTTTGATGTATCAGTTAGGGCTGGCCAAGCCTTGTCACTTGTTCACTGTATTTCAGCCAGTTTGAGTTTTCTGTGATGGTCTCTGACTATTGTAAGCAACGTTTCTTTGATGAGAGATGAGAGCACACTTACCTGCTTATATGAGGGGAGATATTTAAAATTCTTCCAGGAACTGCTTTGGTGTAGTAAACGGCAGGAGTGACTTCTCTAAGATGCAAGATGTCACTAATCACTACCTCTGGGTGATTGGCTAGGTTTCTAGTACCAGGCATCATGATTTCCTGTTCTCTCTCTCTCTCTCTCTCTCTCTCTCTCTCTCTCTCTCTCTCTCTCTCTCTCTCTCTCTGTCTCTCTCTCTCTCTCTCTCTCTCTCTCAGTCTCTCTCTCTCTTCCCTTCCTCTCCTCTTCCCCCTCCCTCTCCCCCTCTCTCAATTAATTTTTATTGAAAATAAAGTTATTTTCGTGCAATATATTCTATTCTCCCTCACCTCCTCCCAGGCCCTTCCTGCCTCCCCATGCTGATATTTTGTTGTTATGATGTGCAATTTTTATCTTTCTTTTGATTTTTCTGGTCTGGAATTATTTATTCTTTGTATTTTTCTGGATGTCCATTTCCCCGTAAGGTCTGTAAATCCCACCAGTCACTTGTGTGAAGGAGAGTAGAAGGTCTATTTTGATATCACAGCAAAGCCACATTCTCTAGTTCTACCCATAAAAAAAATGTTTCTATGACGATTTCTTTTATGTCTATTTTAGAACTAATTAGCCCTTTCAGATCTCAATACCTAACATCTCCTTGAATTAACATTATTTAATTGTAGTTTGTAAGATTGCCTCAATCAAAGAAAACCTTCCCTCTTTGTGAATAAAATTAAGTGGTACAGTTAGTGCAATTCTAAGAAGCAGAAAAAATAAGTATGCAGATTTTTATTATGAAAATCAATTTTGTTCCTAATTCAAAATGTCCTCAATAAAACAATATGATTTTTTTTTACCCTCCAATTGTCTATAAGTCTTAGCCTTCTCAACTATGGATTCTGTGTTTATAATGCTCTCCAAATGTTGTCTACCATTCTCTGAATACATAAATCTGCAAAACAAATTTACCCATGAGCAGCTCAGGACTTGCTGGCATCAATTAAAAGTAAGTGGTGTAAAACAAATTGATGAAGGATAATTTTAATGCAACATCATTTCAGCTTACATGCCTTCCATCTCTAAAAATAAACAGGCCTGAACAAACAAAAAAATTCCCTAAGAAACAAACAAACATTTGTTCCATTCAATAAAACAAATTGCTTTTATGTTATCTGAAAAGGTTCAGTCAAACACAAATATTGGCACTGAAACAGAACACATGAGTACTTTTGCATAAGTGCTTTCAAAGCATCCTTTTGTGTGATTTAATAAAAAAAAAGTGGTGCTACAGTTGGAAAAATAATAGGACAGGAAACTTCTTAATATACAGTCAAATGAAAGGTAAGCTTTGTTGTGCTAGTAATGGCCTTTATGGGACTTAGTCCTTAATGCTCTTGAAATTAAATACTTGAAAAAAGACTGGTTTAAACATAACTTTTAAAGCTGTAAAATATAATTTTTTACTTTAATCTTCTGTTCCAAATATTTGGAAATCTGTTTCCAAATAAGTAAGTCATTGGAAATTCTTATATTTTTGGATGTGAGCCTAGCCTTTAACGGCTGAGCAATCTCTCCAACCCATTATTGGAAATTCTTGCACACTCAGTGCTTTTTAAGGGGTCTTGTCTTATCTTTCACCCCCTGAGTTAGTTTCCTCTTCAGTGGGCTCTGTACAAGTGTCCTAAATCTTCCTCCATTGCTCAGACCCAGTATTTTGTCTTTTGATTCACAATGCTACATTTATTTTATAAAGACTAACAGCCTCTAATGTTTCCTCCTCCCCTCCCCCAAATCTTCTTACCTTCATGCACTTACCCTTCATGTCCAGTCTTTCTGATCCCACACTAATTTTGAAACTCCATTCCTTTATTCACCTTCCCTTTGCCTGTCTCTTCCTCTCTACAAAGATGATCAGAGAGTCTCCTTTTCTTCCAGTGAAAAGCCATCAGACCACCATTTAGATCAAACCAAAGCCCCCAAATCCTGTGCCAACAGAAGTCAGGAACATCAGGCAAGTGAATAAAAAGCTATGGAGAAAAGAGGGAGGGAAGGGGGCTTATGGGACTTTTGGGGAGGGAGGAAACGGGAAAGGGGAAATGATTTGGAATGTAAATTAAAAAAAAATAAAATAAAATAAAAAAAAATGGTGTCCACAGGGATGGTGGTGGAAAATTCACATTATTCCTAAAATAGACAACAGGTAAAGGCCCAGTATCATCACTTCTGATTTTATTTTAAGATAAGTAAGATTTAAATGAACTTTTCAACATTTAAGTGATGAAAATTAAGTTCTTAAACTTTGGAATCTAGGTGAGACAATGTGTAGATCTGTCAGAGCACAGCCTTGCTCTGTGAGAGGAGGTATGAGACAACCTTGTACCTGTCTGCTCCTGATGTTGCCACATGCTCAGTGTCTGACTCCTGGTTCTGCAACCACAAGTTAAAGAAGAAATGAATCTAGGTTGGGACATTTTGGTCTCTTCCCTGTGCTTATCAGTCTAAACTGTGACAGCCTTTGACATCAGTGACTGACACTAATGGCCGACTCACAAGCTTGAAAGTCCCTTTCCAAATACACTTCCTCCTGTCTGTTCATTCCTTCTTCAACTAAACCTCACACTGTATTCTGCTTTGATGATTTTATTCATACATGTGGACAGTCTATAGGGAGAGGATACATGGAGAAGAAACTTCATGTGGCAATTGGCCAGAGAACAATATCACATGCAAAGAGGAGGCTCTGTCAGTATTTCTGATCTTGTATGTAAGTTTAAATCATTAGGCTTAAGGGATTTAACAGGTATGGGTGTCAGCCTAGCCTTGGGACTTTTTTTAAAGGTTCCTCCAGTTATCCTAATATCCAGCCAAGTTGAATTGTGATAGCCAAGAAAGTGAGTGTCTACTCAAACTGATGAGTCCAACCTAATGCAAATTACTGCTCCAAGATCTGCCAGCAACCCCATTTACTCATTCACCAAAAATTAACTAAGTGCTACAAGCATCTGCTCTGTGAGAACCGAGTCAATATGAGCAGCTGAACACAGTCCCTCACATTGCCTTCCTTAATATGAATAAATTTTACATGAAAGTGTCTGTCTCATTGCATAATTTGTAACACAAAGCTTTAATTCGGACTTCCAGATGGAAACCTTTTGAGTCCACTTACTATTTCTCGAGACTGTGTATTTATTCTGTGAGTCTGGTGGCCTGTATTGCCACTTCTCTTCACCCTGCTTCCCAAATCTTGTCCTCCGAATTCCCTATTATGCTATTTCCAGTCCCCCACCTGTAGGAGTGTGAAATTTAACCCATCCCTTGGCCCATCCTTCTAGCTTCTCCTTTATAGCTAATGCTGATCTTCTCCCACACCACTTCTGCCTCTGACCAATTCTAAACACACGTTCTTGAGCCTAACACCCTGCTGCTCCATGCTTGTCTTATGCCAATCTGCCTATTTCAGCCTCTTCCTCTTCTCTGCGGCCTCTGATGTTTCCTCTTCCTACAACCCTTCTTTGCACCCTCAAGGACAGACTAAAAGGCCTGGTTAATTAAGGTACATTACTCCATCTCTCAGCCTCTTCAATAAAGGCTCAGGGATGTGCTGATCTTTCTTCTAGCATGGTTTATCACCTCTAATGAGACAGGGTCTACTGCACAGTCAGGTAGACAGTGAGGAATCTGGGAAACCCAGGAATGATAAGATAAGCCTCTGGCTCCAGTCAAATCTGCATCAGTAAAGACCTCTTTAGGAACTTGGAAAGCCATCCCTCTACCTTGGAAACACTGCTATATGTAGTTGCCACCAAATGAGTATGTTTCTGAATTCAGTTTCACTGGGGAACTTTTTATCTTCTGATTGAGCCTTCTGGCAACTTTTTATATTTGATATCTCATTCCCAACTTGACTGCCCCATAGGTTTCTAGTATCTAAGAATTGAGCTCCAGAGAGTTGTCATTACTTAGAATTGTTATTCATGATCATTCCCAACCCCTCAGGCCCTCTCTTCCATACACCTCTGTTTCCACCCAAGGCCCTGGCCCTAGTAGGCCGCTTGCAGTTTTTATTAAGAGTAAGACAACTGAGTTATTGAGATCCCCTGTCTAAGAAGATGTTTGCCAGTTCACAATGTCTCATTGAATTCTTAAAAGGCAGCATTTCTGAAGCTCCACAGTGATATTCAGTGTTGGATATGGACATCAGAATTTCTTTTGCTAATTTTAATAAGCTTGCCCACTTCTCACTTATGGCCGTTATTTCATGGTACATAGCACTTGAAAAGGCTTTGCTTATATTATCTCCTTAATCCAAAAAACAATCTTTCGAACATTTGCAGATGAAGAAATTGATGCCCAAGAAAATTACTTTGACTTTCCTAAGATCAAGATCATATGGTTTATAAGAAGTACAGATGGTTCTCAATCCCAGATCTGACTTTAAAATCCAATTAACATTTTATTACCCAGTCTTGATTAATTTATAAATGTAAATCTCCACATCGATCATCAAAATTCATGGTAAAGATCAATAAAATAAATGACCTACTTTTAGTATATTGATGCAAAAAAAGCCCTATGCTCCCTCAGTTAAAAAAGTCTTCCAGGACTTTTGTCTCTGTAAATAAGTATTTTATAAACCTCATATACCAAAAACTATCCACAGACAGAGGAATGATGGATAGTGGAAAAGCACTGGAATCAAACAAAATAGTGACGGAGAGGCAGGAAGAAAAACAGCATCTCAATAATTGTGTGCTCTGTATGGAAGCTACTTGTCAGATGCAGCCTCTTTGTGTTGTCATGCAAAAATCTAACTGCACCATTTACCTTGTCCAGGACCAAAGAGAACCCAAAAACCTCAAATAGCCTTCCTACTTAAATTACTTACTCACTTACTTGATTGATTCTTGTGGTTATAGAAGTTCTGCCTCTGTGTGTGTGTGTGTGTGTGTGTGTGTGTCTGTCTGTGGACCACATGCATACGTGGTGCCAGCGACACCCTGGGTTGGCAGCCTCAGATAGTTATAAGCCACTGTGTGGGTGATGGAATTGAACCCAAGTTCTTGGAAGAGGATCCAGTACACTTAACCACTCAGCCATCTCTCCAACTCTTCCTTTTCTCAACAATGTCACTCACCACAGATTCCAATGCTAGAAGGAAGAAGCAGAGATTCTAAAGCCACACAAACCCTATCTGTTCTCATACTAAAGAAGACAGAATGTGTCCCTTGAAAATCCCTCATATCCACATGGACTATGGGGCTGACAATAGCTAAAGTGAAGGAAGAAGAAGCAGGACAAGCTCTTGCAATACGTCATGACATACTTCAGGGACAGCTCAGATGGCTTAATTTAAAAGAAATTGAATGTGAATACTTTTCATAAATTAAAATTTTCCTATCTTTGCCTCCAGAGCTTTGACTCAGCTCTGATCCCTCTAGAATATTATCTCCAAAGAGGAACCACACACACACACACACACACACACACACACACACACACACACACACACGTGCACGCACGCATATGCATATACACACATGTGTGCACATGTATGTACACATACATATGCATGTGTATGCACACACACACAGATCTCCCTTACATATATAGAGAAGAGAAGCTGAGGCTGAGAAGAGTAGCAGAGGGGATTAATAGAGAAGGAGGAGTTGACATTGATTTAATTTTATCTTTTTGTACCTTCAGTTTTTATCCAGTGAGCACATTACATTTTCAGGAAAGTAGCACAACATATATTGTAGAGTCTTTTTAATCTGTGCTTCAAACACGCATCCTCTTACACCTAGAAATTCCTAATTTGAATACATTTGCAATAAATGCCCAGAAGTCTGTACAGGAACATTCAGGACAATTTTTATAATAAAGAGATTAGATGGGCTCTAACTTCTTAGCAGTGTAAGATTTGGTCAATGTAAAACTCCATTATTATGAAAGACAAAACTCTCCACAAACAAGATTGGCTGTTCACAAAAATGTCAAGCTGAGCCGAGGTGGCAACGCATGCTTATAATCCCCACACATGGGAGGCTGAGGCAGAATAACCAAGAATTCAAAGCCAGCCAGGACAATATAGTGATATTTTTGTCTCAAAAGTCAAAACTTCAAGTCCCCTCGAGCAACTGAGAAGACTGGCAGGAGGAGGGGGAGGGAGTCTGGAGCATCCCTGAGCAGTGTACAAGTGCGGGCTTTCCTGTTTCCCCTACTCCACCAGAGTAATGACACAGAGACATTTCTATTTATAATGTTTATGGCCTTAAGCTGACTTTGCTCCACAGCTAACTTGTAACTTACATTAACCCACTTAGACTATTCTATGTCTGCCACGTGGCTGACTACCTCCTCCTCAGTTTCATACCTTAGACTTCTTCAGAGTCTGGGTGGCAAGTCTTCCTGTGCCTGTCTATTCCTCAGAGTTTCTCTCTTCTTGCTGGATGTCCCACCTTCTAGTCCTGCCTCAACTTATTGGGCATCAGACTTTTATTGACAGGCGATGCTTCCATACAGTACACAAGAGTTATCCCCATAGACAAGCAATTCATAAGAGGACATACTATCATTGGAGGTGGTTTGCTTTTTTGTTTGTTTAAGGACTCACTTCATAGAAGTGCCTGATACTATTAAACTGTTTAGAAAGCAAACAAACAAACAAATGTTAGGAAGTTCCTAGGCTTTCCGGAGGAGCTGAATATACTTATTTAAGTAAATTGATAAGACACCAAACTGCCCTATGATCTGGATATGGCAGTACCCATGTAGCCACACTTTTTAAAGTATTTGTAAGAATGTGTAGGTGGATAGATAACACATACATACATACATACATACATACATACATACATGCATACATACATTCATATCCCTGTAATTATGTGTGTATATAATTAGTTCTAGAAGGAAACATAGGGAACAAGGAACAGTTATTGACAATTTTATTTTCTGATTTGCAATAAAAAGATTTACCTTCTGTAGTATTCTCTGTTTTGCTTTGATATCTTTAGTCCTTATATGCATTAATTTTTAAATTAAAAATACTTCTTAAAAATCCAAAGGAAAGACAGGGACAAGGAATAGAACAGGGACTGAAGGATGGGCCATCCAGAGATTGCCTCATCTGGAGATCCATCCCATTTGCAGACAATAAGCCCACACACTATTGCTGATGCCAAGAGGTGCTTGCTGACAGGAGCCTGATATGGCTGTCCCTGAAAGGTTCTACCAGTGTCTGACAAATACAGATGCAGATACTTACAGTCGATCATTGGACTGAGACCGGGGACCCCAATGGAATAGCTAGGGGAAGAAATGAAGGAGCTGAGGAGGATTGCAACCCCTAAGAAGAACAATGTCAGCTAACTGGACCACCCAGCACTCCCAGGGACTGGGCCATCAACCAAAGAGTACACATGGAGGGAGTCAGAATTCCAGATACATATGTAGCAGAGGATGGCCTTGTCTAACATCAATGGGAGGGGAGGGAGGCTTGATAGCCCAGCGAAGGGGAATGCTGGGAGGATGAGGTGGGAGTGGGTGAATGGGTGGGGGGAACACCCTCATAGAGGTAGGGGTGAGAGGGTGAGGAGGTGAAGGGATGGGATGGAGGGTTAGTGAAGGGGTCACCGGGAAGGGGAATATCATTTGAGATGTAAACGAATAATATGATTAATTTAAAAAAAAATTAGTGCCTTAGTACAGGATAAGAAAAATTCCTGCCCACTTTCTGTTAGCCATCCGTGCTTTTCATCCACTCACCAGAGCAACTGAAGGCTAATGGAGCCAGTACGCAAAACTGCATCAACCGCCCAAAAGAAGAAGACCAGGATGGGTGGAGACAACAAGGGACCAAAGGGGGAAAACTGCAGACTCCAGAAATAAGTGAGATAAATAAAACCAAGGTCATGGGAAGCAACGTGCTCTTTGAAATTGAGAATGGGATTGATAAGATAAAAAAGATAATACATCATAGAAACAAAATATGAAGAGAACAAATCTTCGAGATCTCACATTCATCTTATAAAGTTTCCACAAAGAACAATAAGACACACAGAAGACACCATCTAACTATGGAAGAAACTCATCCAGAACAAGAAAAGATGAGTCTTTGTGTCTGGAGTCTCAGCATGAAGGTAGCAGAAAACTCCTGAGCAGATTCTTGCAAAATTTAAGAACTTTAAGGAGAAAAAGAAAATTCAAAAAGAGTTTTCCTCTGGACAAAGCAAACCAACAAGATTACATATTGCTCTGATAAGAGTAAAAGCCAAGCTCACACCGGAATAAGGGCCAGGCTCACATGGGAGGCCAGCTGTCGCACTGATGAGAGCAAAACAATGACTTGGAGGAAGTAATTCAAAATTTGAAATTCAAAACCAAAGAAGACACAGGTTTCTCCAGATAAAAATGATTGTTACTTTTTGCCCTAACGCATGCCTACTGTGGTTTATCTGGTTTTTTTAAACTAATAATTAATCAGCTAGACAATCTAAAGAGATACAGTGTCTCTCTCTGAACTCCCTCTTTCTACTTCTCAACTTACATCAGTGTTTATGTTATAGTTGAACACTTTTCTTATGAAAAACAGAAAATTCAAAACAAAAAGAGCAAAAATATGAAGAAAAATATGTAATCTAATTAAACATTAAAATGCGTCTGAACAAATAATAGATATAAAAACTTTAAATCAACTTGAGCTTTCTTCTTAGAATGTTCTCTTCTAAAAACATAAATTCTGTGACACTGAAGATTATATCTTCTCTACAGATCTTATCCTATCATTTGGTCTTCAGAGAGTAAAACTTGTATAGCCATACTATGACCAAAGCTCATTGTTGATCTCGATGTTCATAGTTAGCCTGTAAAGAACTGATTAAATAACCATGCAGAACAGAAATATGCTATATTGTGACCATTAATCTCCTTTTCTAGATTTGAAGACATCTAGGAGATGTAATTCTGGACTGGTTGGTCACAGTGTTTCAGATAGGTTTAGCTAAGAAAGGAAGAGTCTCTGTTGGATGCAGGTTGCTCCATCTGATGGTTCGGGGTTCCAGACTGATAAGAGGGTAAAACAAGCAGAAAAGCCCACAGGCAGCTGAGGTCACCGCTCTGTTTCCTGCCTGCAGATGCAATGTGACCAAGAAGCATCTATCCATCCAGGATGGACTGCATCGATTCTAAACCATAAATCAATATAAATCCTTCTTCCCTTAAGTCAATTCCCTCAAGTGTTTTGTCATGGGAACAAGAAAAGCAACTAATGCACATTATCTTGACATGACAGTAATAGTATATCTGGTGGGAGGTGGGAGGTGCTTTCAAAGAATTGGAAAGAAAGATGGAAGGCTAATTTCCTCACACCATAATGGGGAACTAAGATTCTGTCTAATGTTTGAAACAGCAAGAAACAGAATTTGCATATATAATTGCATGTATAATTCAGGTATGAAGAGCAGTCAGCAGGCAAATTAAAATATTAGAACCCAAATGAGTATTGATAGGGGTAGAAAGAAAACATGAGTGCTACATTCACCAGCCCATAGCAGTCAGTTGGCACTGTTTGCAAAGGTGATGAATTTGAATGACTGTTGAGAGATAGTTTACATAAAAATTAATTTTCAGGGTTTCTGTTTTGCTGTTGGTTGGGGTTTGGCTTTGTTCTGTTTTGTTTAAGACAGAGTCTCCCTATGTAGCATTGGCTGGCCTGAAACTTGCTATGTAGACCAGGCTTGCCTCAAATATGTAGATAGCTATTTGTGTCTGCCTCTGCCTCCTGAGTGTTGGGATTCGAGGCATGCACCATGATGTCCAACAAAATTAAAACGTAAACTTTTTAAGTGAGTCATTCTGAAAAGTGATTGGAGAACAGCAAAATGCCACTTTTATGTTACTTACATCTTCTACTGCTTGAATTTTTATTAAATGTTCCCAGTTTTTTAGAATTAAAAAATAAATTTGCTTTATATACTTAGGATGCCTCAAACCCTAGTTTAGGGATGTTTAGGTAAGTATTTTTATTAATACATAATAATATTAATAATGAACAATAGCAAATATTTCAACAAAGAATTTTGTGTTCAAAAGACCAATTGAGTTACTGAATTATTACAGCTATGATGGCGTAAGAACTCTTGTCTTCTGCATTTACATAGGAAGAAACAAAGACTTAGAGGTTCAGGATTTCCCAAGATACTACAGTGAATGAGAAACTAGGGGCTAGGGCTCTAAGCCAAGTGCGTCTGACTTCAAAGTCAAGCTTACAACTACCTGGACTTATCCTGTAATTCTGAATTTCCAACATGAAGTCTATTGTCCCTACAGCTATATGAGATGTGACAGAGAGAAAGAGAGAGAAAAATCATTTGAAATCATGATTCAAACAATTTCATGTATTTATGCATATATGTGATATACATCACGTCTATGTGGTAGAAGACAACAAGACAATTATTTTCAATTCAGAGATAGTCACTTCTACTCTGGAATTCAAAACCCAAGGAACCTACCAAATGCAAGGTTATAAACAAAAGTACTTCAGACATAAAGGGACTGAAGAATGTTACTCCCTTTGTAGCTTCTTCACAAAAGCCACATGAAGACAGGAAGAAGGGTGAACTGTCTGCTACCCCTCAGTTTCTAAGGAGGAAAATGTGGAGCTGGCTCTCCCTACCTCCCATAAGTTATTTAGTGTCTCCTATGGCAACCATGAACAGATTCTAGTATTTTCAACATTCAATAGAGTTTGGAAAATTCTTGCATATCACACTGACTGGGGCTGTGGGTGATGTTGAAGACAAGGGTCAGTGATTGGTGCTATAGACAACAGTCAGCAGACACGGGTCTCTGCAGCTGAAAAACTCATGGTAATGAAGGGTAGCTTGGGGTATGTTTTAAGTTCCAATCTTAACTTAAGTTCACCATGCCTGCCCATAGTTTTGAATTTTTGTGATTCTTTTAGTGCTGGGAAAAAGGCATTACTACCCCAAGTCCATCTTATATAAAAAGTCAGAAACTATCATGAAGTATTAGAGTCCATGGAGGACAGACAAGCAATTAGCCAATATGATATAATGTGTCACACATGCCTAGGCAGGGTTTTCCTACGTAATATGTCATTTATGCTACTCTGGAAAGTCGAGCTTATGGGCCAAACCATGCAACATCATTTCAAATAAGGGCAAGAAACATGAATCCCAGTCTATCTCTTCAGTGTATTTTGATAAGTTATGATTTATAGTTTCCAAAGTCTTTAAAATTCTCCACATTTCTCACAGTTATGGATCCCCAGAATCTCCTCTGAAAGTCCATATTTCTGTTTACCAACTTCAAACAAGCCTCGGGGTACTACATATTATTAAGATAAGACCAAACACATTATTTTTTCTGAATCCTTTTCATAAACTCCACAGCCAGATATTGTGCAGAAGGCTCTGTGGTTTAAAATAGAAATTTCCTTTCTGAGATAGCTAAAGAAAGATTTGCGAAGAACAAGGTTAACGGCTCTTTTGTGGGTCACAGCACCAAGGAGCTTCTGCCTCCAAGCTCCGTTGACTTTTAATCATTGACTGAATCAATTCCTGTTTCCTCCCCACAGTGGCTGGAAGCTGAGTTCACTTGAACATGCCGGTTTATTAACTTATGCACCCATACATGGAAAAGTTAACTTCTAGTTTCCCTAGACACAAGGAAAGAAACAATGTTACCCGTAGTAACAGAAACATTGGGATCAACCCAAGTCCTTCCTTTTACCCACTTGGTAACATACTGTCTATGCTGTTCAGATGAGGCCCTTTCCCTTCTCTGTGTGCTCAGATGATGCAGAGGGAGAGGATTCACTTTCTGTCCTCTACCTTCCTACTCCTACTGCCAAGTTTGGTGACTTTGGGCATGAGTATGTGACATAACTCCAGTTACTACAATGTGTAGAAAATCTGGGAAATGCTTTTATTAACAAGGAGAGAGAGAGAGAGAGAGACAGAGAGAGACAGAGAGACAGAGACAGAGACAGAGAGACAGAGATAGAGAACAGAGACAAAGATAGAGACAGAGAATGTCTGGGAATAGGCATCTTCAGTGACTGACTGCTATAGAGCTGGTAATGATTTCAGCACAATGGCCACCATACTAAGTCCATTTCATTGTTTACACCATTTTTCATCAGGATTTTCTGTCACTCTGGTACAGAGAGATAAGTTCTCTGTGTAACCTCTTTCTCTGCCCATCCAGCCAACACTTTGCATATCTGAAACATGGCTTAGCTGGCTTTAGCATATTTTATAAATCAGACTCTAGCTTTCATCAGGATCATATTTAAATGAGTCATCACGTTTACTTACCTGAAGAAAGTGATCATATCAATAGAGTCTAGTCCCTGTACCCATGAGACTACATGTTCTTACAATCACAGAATGTACACACCATGTTTACTGAGGGCCAAGCATACCAAGTTTGACCAAAGGAACTTTATACTCTTTTCTCATATTTTTACAAAAGAAAGAAGAGAGAACTATATGTAACTTTATAATTCTTTTTTTTAATTTTTCCTCTCAATTTTCCTAATAGCACCTCTTACTTGAAGCCCATTTGCTTCAGTTTAGGTCCCTACTTTGTGTTAACTGAACTTCAGGTAAAAGCATGCTATTGAGTTCTGAAACCAGTCAACAGTCCATAGAAAAATAAGATGTGCATCCACGTTGAATCTATGGAACTTCTTCAAAATTCCTGAATCTGTAGCCGTGGTTTTCATCAAAACCACTTCCAAGTGACTCTGTCTGGGGCTTATCAAGAGAGTGTCGGAACGTATGAAATCAGCCTCAGTAACAGAAGGACCTGTGTTCACTGTAAATCATAACAAAGTCAACACTAATTACAATTAGATCTCGGATGTTTTGCTTGAGACTGCTAAGCATATTTCATCTGAAAAGTATTAGGATAAAAAGTGAAATGCTTGCATATGGAAGTATACTACAGCTGCCACGGGAGAAGTGCTACGCAGCAGTATTTAAACATTACACGTCCATCTCAAACGTGACAAAATAAGCATCCCAGATGTAAATTATTCTCAGAACTTTTAGTTCCTAAATGGGAAAGTAAAAGTCATAATCTCTCAAGCATGCTTGGGCAATCTAGTCTTATTTTGTTGTTGTTGTTGTTGTTTCAATCCAACTTGAAAAAAATATAAAGATGTCAACTTTCATTTCTGGAATCTACAGCCAACCCTGCTGTACAGGGTTTTACTAGTATTTTCTGACCCTATGTTCAGGTCTAGCAGGAGTTCTCCAGAACAAAACCTTAAGCTTAAGCCAAAGGCATACTATCTACATTCAGTGTCTCACAGACTTAAAAATCAATACTGGAGATGCAATTAGATCTGTCTTTAGATGAGATGTAAATAAGGACTTTTCTTTCCAGCTAGAGACTGGACACCAGAATCTCAAAGCCCGAGACTACTGGACAGTCTAATATGAAACTGAATGAGCATATTTCGTAAAGGGGGAAAAGGAATCATTTATTTAAAAATATAGGCAAAAAAAGCTTATTATACTTCAGCCATGCAAAAGCAAACATCTGATTTAGCTGGGTGTAGAGGAATCTATACTCAGTTCTTAATTTTTTTTAATTCTTTGAAAATCTAAAATTATCACAAAATGAAATGCTCTTAAATGACATCTAACATTTTTCTACTGTTTTGGCCTGATGATTTCCTCTCTGAGTTGAGTCAGGGAAGATGCATTTCCTGTAAGTATCTGCAGTCTCGGCTCTCCTCTTGGTTCCTGGTACTATGCAGGGACATCATCACATGTCACATATTCAAGTCTTCAAAACCTCCATGGAAGGAAGCCCAGGTTTCATGATCAGTTAAAGTCTCACTTGAATACTTTGCTTTTGTGTGTGGTGGTTTATCAGTTCTTGTCAAGTTATAACATTTCTAAAATAAGCCACAAGATTAGAAAACAAAAATTCTCAGAACTCAAGACTATATATTAGAGATCACTCTATACTGCCCGAAATGAGAAGAGGCACATTCAAAACTAAAGCAACAAACTCATCCTGAGTCACACAACACAGCATGTGTGCCAACTACAGTGTAGAAACTTGTGCATAAATCATGAGAAAGACATTCAGATAGTAATCATGACAAAAGAAATATGGATTGCGGACTTATAGTGATAGTATATAATTATTCTCAATTTACTATGTGCAATAAAGTAGCTCCATCAAATTGATCCTCAGAGGAAAACATGAAGCAAGACTTTATGTCTGATAACTAATTTTTACAAGGTATGCCCCATGTGTCTATGCATTAATATATTCAGAGGCAGAAAAACATATACAATAAGTGGTAATTGTTTTGTTTTGTTGAAGACACAAGGGTATTCAATGTTTCCCTATGTTTTAAAACAGACTTTACTACTGCAAGTTTTCAAAGGCCGCAACAGTTCCAAAGGGATGACTAACTTTTATCATATCTTCTAATCATATACTGCCAGTCTGCTTACTAGGAATTGTCTGTGGAGAACTGCAGGGCTCTGGCCTGGACAGTGTGGCCAAAGGGCTGCAGCTCTCTGAGGGGAAACCAGAGCAAGACTAGCTACAGCCCTCCTCAGAGACCGCCACTGCCCCAGAGTTGGTGGCAGGCTGCGGGGACATAGCAGGTGGCTAGGAGCTAAGGTCTGGGCTACAAAGCAGAAAGTGGCTATGGTAGACTAGAGTACCAGTTGGTTGGGCAAGGTCAAGGTCCAGACAAAAGCTTCAGGACAGAATACTCTTCCCTGCAGTGTTACAGCTTGATAAGACAGGCACTCTTCAGTCAATCTTCAATGAAATAACTTGTGTGCTTTAATCCGTGTGGATAGGACCTTCCAAACATTTTGGGGTGGATTGGGATCTAGAGGCAGATACTTTTTATTGACTTAGTCTAAGATGTTAGGGATGCCTCATCTGCATGTAGTGTTGTCCCTACATGACTACATGATTGTCACAGTTCTTTCAATGGGGTGTTGTGGTCACATGTTCCAGGACAGGAACCTGGTCAGTAGATTTAAATGCCTAAAGTGCTCAGTTATGAGAATTGCCAGGGTTCCTGAATCCACTCGACCTTACCAGGTTTTCTGTTTGGTGGCACAGTCCACTGCCCCCACAATATATTTCTCAATGAAATTTTCCTGTTGGTTTTTTTTACCATAACAGTTTAAAACAGAAAGTTAAAATGAAAGATATGAAGTAGAAATTTTTGATTTCTTTGGAGACTCAGTTGTGCCATGTGATATTTTTCTGAAAACTGTCTTATAAGAGGATGTTTTTGCTGAAGCAGACACAACACATAGGATGTTTTGCTAAGAACAACATGTGGTGTTTTTCTGGAAGCAGCCTGGAAAAGGGGCATGACATGTTTTACTAGACTGACTACTTGAGAAAACATGTGATGTTTGGAAAGGATTTAAATATAACCCAACAGACCATGAATGATGCTGGATGGTATTGGTGCACCTTACTGTTCTTTGATGGCCATTGTTAGGCTTTACTGATGCTGTCTTTGCTAATAATGCCGGGTGGTATTGATACACCTTACCAATCTTTTCTGGTCATTGTTTGTAATGACTTCATAGAGATTGATAAAATGCACCAAAAACTTCTGATGGTGTTCCAGAAGCTTCTAGCTGCTTCCACGGACTCTGGCTGATTGGCAGAGTCTTGCAGTTTCTTCTGGATCACCCTGCTGTTGCTGATTCGTGAGTGGAGCTTGCGATGCATGGAGCTGCCTCTGCTGATTCATGTGAGCTGATGCTGAGGTCCTGACAATGCAGACTGGATTGGCTCCAAAGGTCTATTTCTAAACAGTCCACATCCTCCTTTGCCCTATTAACCTTTCCTTTGCATTACCTCTGCTGGGTGGTGGGCTAAAAGCGAGGTTAAAGCATTCAAGAACCCTTATTAAAAGTATGCTTTGAAAAATATAAGCCTACAGAGACACTTAGCAAAGATTTATAAAATGTCCACCAAACTTGGTCAACACCTATGGCCACAAGACTTGAAAGATGTCCTACAAAAGACAAAAGCATTTTTTAAAAGTTTAAAATATCCAGAGTGGAATGTTACTCAGCAGTTAAAAGAAAAGAGCTTTCAAGTCACTGTGGGATAAACAGAATCTTAAATGCATATTGCTGAGCAGAAGGAATTGGGGCAGAAAGTTGCACACACACACAGCATGAGTCCAGAGACATAACACCCTGCAAATAAAACCTATGATGACAGGTTAGTGTTACCAGGGCTTGTGGTAGGGACCTGAGGAAGAGAGAGACAGGACCAAGAAAACTCTAGGGTGATGCAACTGTCCAGGGGTGGTCTTGCCTTGGTTACTTTATTCACTCATTGCTATACACAGAACCCTGGCAACAGTGAGTTGAGAGATGAAAGGGTTATTTCAGTAACGCAACCCACCAATACAGCTTAATTACAATGAAGATTCCTCAGTAATCCAAGACACTGTTAAGGTAAGGGTCTGGGGTGGGGGCCGGGGGAGGGGGAGGGGAAGAACAGACAGTCTACATTCTGCTTGGCTTACCAGAAACTTAAAACTTGCCCCAAAAACACAATGTGAAGTTTTTTAATAAGAACTTGTTTTGTAATTATTATTCATTTTTCTCCAAGTTCCAACAAAAGAGATTCTATTGCAATAAACATCTACTACTCACAGTTAAATCTTTATTGCCACTAAACTGATATTTTATGAATTGCCAGTCACTTTTAGATACCCTGCGATAATGAGCATGTAAATTATGGGTAGGCCCTGGGCAGGGTTTCAAAAAGTGTGGTCTTCAACCCACCTGCACCAAAATTATTGAGAGACTTGTTAAAAATCAACCCCCCTTCCTAAATCAGAGCCTCCAGGGTACACAGTCTGTCTGTGGAACAGGGTCCCAGAGCTGTGGTGCCCAGCAGTGTGGAAACAGTGCACAGGCATACTTAAGGCTACTCTTACATGACTGCTTATAAATGCAGACAATTAAAGACCTACCAGCTGCCTAGTAATTGAGAACAGGTTTTGCTTCCTCTCCTTCTCAGAAAATGACAGGCAGTGACTTATTGGCCATTTTGGGAAATTTAGCCAGAAGGACGATACTCTCCAGAATCATTATGTTACCTAACATTCTGCACTACCCCCCCCCCAAATGCTGGCATCTCAGGACAGGAATGACTATGCTGAGTGACACTTGGGATCCTTTTGTGTCTTTTTTCCTAATTGAAAGTTTATCTGTCATAGCCTCCATAAGAATTTAGAAAAGAAAAGACTCCTGGTGCTTTGTGATTTATCATTGTCCCAAACTGAATAACATTTTTCAACGAAATTTTCAAATGGCATTGTCAATTTCTATTTCCCCTGCCCAAGAAAATTATTTTGATGAAATAATTTTGGTTTTGACCTTTTCCAGAAAATAAAATTTTGCTGCTTCTATGTCAAAGAAGGTCGCTGTGTCAGAATTCAGGGCAGCCTCACGACAATGCCCTAGGACAATCATTGAGTGGCCCGATCAATCCTATTGTCATTAGCCTTCAGACTCTTCACCTTGCTCTTTGATGATCCTGGCGATTCATCTTTCAGCTGTGTGGTGTTATTATTACCTCAGTTTATCTAGCGGTCAAACCTCAAGCAATGCTGACCATTTGGGACAAAGCACAGGCATGTGCTTTCCGGGCTGGCTTTATAGCTACACTTACTACTTGCCTCCTACTTTCCCACCCCCATCAGCACTTCAAGGAAATGACCTGGCATTAGCCATTGCCACTCTAAGCTAAGCCACAGTGGTGTGGATTGGCATGTGTGTCACAATTACCTATGAAGCGGTTGTTAGAGTGAACAGTGCTGAACCAATCGTCAGAGTTTCCAATGTGATGCTCAGGAGTGGGGTTGAAAATTGGGATTTCTAATAAGTCCTGAGGTGTAGGTTTCAGTCTTAGAACTGATGATTGAAGGTCATTTGCCACTTTCTGGATTAGCTCCAGATAGTGTTATAAGTGGCAGTATAATTTATATAGCTTCTCCTATAATTTACCGGAGTGAAAACTATAATTAACAGTTCCTAGTTGGTGTATTAAGATGATACAAATTGACAGCCTCTTTTGACAGTGCCGTAGCAACCATATAATTACTATTTTTTTTTTCTTTTGAGAGAATATCAAGCTAACAAAACTCTCAAGTTACCATGAGAGCAGCCTGGTGTTTTCTTGCTAACCAAGTCTGAGCTAGTCAAGTCACTTGCCTGCCTCTGACTTTCTTAAACATTCTTCTTTAACTCTATCTGCTACTCTTGCAATCTCAACAGATCTGAAGACCCGTCTCCACCCACCAAGAATTTACAGCCCACTCACCACTGAAACTGCTGTTTTGCTCAGAGGTCCTCCATATTTTGGCTCCAGAGTGGTATTCCAAGGACTCCTTCCAGGGCCCAGGCATCTGTGTGCCTATGAACCTCTTCCTGTGGCCGCCTCCCTCCCGCTGTGTTTTGGACATGGATGTTTACCCTTTCTAAGTGCACTTAACAGCACAGCTGAGCAAACGTAAGGCAAGGGCCCAGCAAGGAAGTAGGCAAATGAAAGTCCCCAAGAGAATAGAACTCTCTCACAGAGACCTATCAAGCACTGATAAATAGGCTAACTCTACATTTTTGTTGTTATTCTCACATTTTCTGTAGTAACGTACCACCCAGAACAATTTCATGAAAGAGCACCACACTGTGTTTGGGGCGTAGGGGCTGGGGTGCAGAAGCAAGTGAAAGTTGAGAAACATGAACAACTTCACTGGCAGAGGGTGGTAAAGCACATGCGCAACTTTGAAGGGGGTACACCCTGACTACAATTACTGTTTCCATGTTATTAAACCCTAATACTAGCATACTAGCAAGCACCACATAAGACAGTAACATAGAACTTGTGTCTAAAAGAAAGATTCCAGTATTTTTCTACCCTGTGAACTGACCAGCCATATAGAGCCTCCATTTCCTCATTAGCAAGATAGAAGAAGAAAAAAGCATCAACTTGTGGCTGGAGAGATGATAGCTCAGCAGTTAAGAGCACTGACTGCTCTTCCGAAGGTCCTGAGTTCAAATCCCAGCAACCACATGGTGGCTCACAACCATCCTTAATGAGATCTGATGCCCTCTTCTGGGGTGTCTGAAGACAGCTACAGTGTACTTAGATATAATAAATAAATAAATAAATCTTTCAAAAAAAAGATTCAACTTGTATATAGCTATTCAACTTTTCTAGTTTTCACTGAGAGTCAACAAGAAACAGGAAAATTTTGTATAATATACTAAATAATTACTAAATTATTACATATAAATAATTACATAAGTGTACAGACCATCATTATTCCCAGGTTGTGAACAAGAGAAATGTGTCCATTTGAAAGGTCACCTCGGCAGTTCACACTATGTGATCCAATGCTCATAAATTCTCTTCTCTTATTACAACTGTGGAAAGAGAGAGACTTTGAACCTGCACAGAGAGGGGTCCCTTCATAACAGCACCAGCTCCTAATGGGTAATTAATGGTACTGGCCACTCCAACCTGACCCAGTTTCTTAAGAGAGACCTGCAAAAAAGGAGTCTGAAGTCACAGGCAAGGACAGATTTAAGAGAAAATCCGAATTCAGGGCTGACTTTCTAAAACAATTACTGGAAAGCTGCAGAACCGATAGCCCCAGGAAACCTGAAGGAAATATTGTTTTGATTGTGCAAGTGTACCTTTTGCAGGGCACACAGGTGCGCTATCAGGCACTGTAAGGCAGGAGCTGGACTTCGTAAGATCTCTGTGCTGTGTTCAAAGAAACACAAAATTTAAAGCCAACAAAAAAAAAAAAAGAAAGAAAGAAAAAAACACCAATTCTGGTCAAAACTTCAGAATAGAGTTCCATATGGTTTTGTTCCACTTTTATTTGATGGATTATTAATTGAAGTCACTGCACACAATTTGCATTTTAGGACAGCTGATGTTTCTCTTGCCTCCAAACTCCAGTCACTTCCTTTTCTGCCTAGGAATTTTTTTTTTCTAACCAATCTTCTTCCTGTTCTCCTCTCAGACTTCTTCAAATTGATACCTGAGAGCTAATCTACACCTCACTGTTTTTAAAGACAATCTCATATGACAGTACCAAGAGACCTACCCCTTTTGAATTAAAAGTCTAAGTTCTAATTTTCAGTTTCTCTTATGGATTATGTAAGTTGGGCACACTTTAGGGGAAATACAAAGTGAATCAATCAGGACAATTTTTCTATCCTTTATTTTCTCAACATACTTGTGTTGGTTACTTTTATATCTCCCTTATCTCCTTCTTCAAATGGTGGTTACCAAATAATAATTAAAGAAGGTAAGCTTCCATGTTCAAGGTGCATTAGAGGAGGTGACCATAAAGAGCTTTGCCATACAAGCAGGCGCATGGGTCCTGAAAGGAGGTGAGGGACACCTCAAACCCACTGGAGCCTATGTCTTGGGGACCCCTGTTAAAGGGACCTTTTGAAAGAAAACAAAGATGATCTTACCAATTCATCAATGTGTGTAACAGAACCAGAACCATCTTTGGAACAGCTATATTTTTTTTGAACTCTAGAAACAAGTCCAGTGAATGTTTAAAGGTATCACTGTTACACATGAGAAACTTAATGCCAATGTATACGTATATCAAAATTTAGCACAGATTTCTTTGTAAAGAGAATCTCTTATAAAGCAACGCCTGTCAATAAAAAGCCTACGGCCAATGAGCTGAGGCAGGAAAAAGGAGGTGGGACACTGGCAGGAAGAGAGAGGATTCTGGGAAATAGGAGAGATGTAAAGGCCTGAATAAGGGGAAATGCTGGGGGAGACACTAAGAAGAAAGAGGCCAGGACAGAAGGAGAGGTAACTGGGTGTGTGGAAGACATAAAATAGTTTGAATGGGCTAAATAAGTTACGAGCTAGTCAGGGAATGACTCGAGGCTTGTAGCTAAGACATTTATTAATAAATAGTCTCAGAGTCGTCATTCTGGGAGCAGGGCCCGGGAGGGAAAAACAGTTTTATTTATTTTGCATTTTTTTCTGAAATCTTGTGTTACTATGCCATTTGTTAATGATGAACCCTGCCTCCTAGAGTGGGAGAATACTGCACTTACCTGCCCAGGCAGAAGAAGTAGATCTATGTGAATTCCTTTGGCCAATCAAATGAAGGAAGTGGATGCTTTCTTTCTATCAAAAAGTGTCACTGTTGGAGTTAATTGTCAACCTGGCAGAATCTAGAATCACCTGGGAGAAGGGACCTAGAATATCACTGGGGGTGGGGGGGCGTTGATTTTGTTAAATGTTTCAGGAAGATGTACCTAATTGTGGGCTGTTCCTAATTTTTCTTAACACACACATGGCAGCCCATGGTAACTCCAGTTCCAAGGGGTCTGACACCCTCTTCTGGCCCCAGGATGCCAGGGGTATGCACAGGTGCACATATGTGCTTGCAGGCAAAACACTATACATAAATAAAACAAAAGCAAATAAAATATTTTAAATGGTGATAGGCATTGAGAGAGATGAACTTTCAGAGTCAGTGCACACTGTCACTCAAAACCCATCCGACACTGCCATTAATAGCATAGCAAACACCTGAAACTTGGCCTAGAATTCTCCTCACCATAACATGATATCAATAAGATATAGCTTTCTGAAATGACCATGTACATGCAAAACGCCCTTCACACAATACTCTCTAAGCTCAGTTGTTATTATTTCTGCTTTGACTGAAGAGACAATGACAACGAGCTGGCATGAGCCGTGCATGAGCTGCGAGTGAGCAGAAACCATCTCCACTTGTTCATCTCTGAGAAACGTGAGGTTGAAGTTTACACTCACATTTTCTAGCTAAGCTATGCACCTTGTACGGGAAATACAAATTATTAATAGCAGTTCCAGTACCTTATAAATGCAGAAAGTAATAAATATATAAGTGCTAAGTACACAGAGTCAATGATAGAGAAGGATTTGTTTATTTGCACAATTTATGAAATTGTGACCTTGAAACTGTCATGTTAAAAAAAAGGCATTAATCCCAATTTGTAAAGTACATGGGATCCACAGCAGGAGTGGTAATGTGGATTAAAGGCGGCGTAAGAAGACAGAGACTGTCTTTTATAGCACATTTGTCAGCTTCCTTCCCATTAAGCCTGTTTTAAAAGGTGAGGTATATTTCTGACCCTAAAAAATTAAAACTACTCACCCCAATCAATCTGGTTTTGTACATTGAGATATACTGCCTTCTTCCACAAGTACTAAAAGATTTGGTAAACCCTGAGGTAACCAGAGATGAATTTCTTAATAAAAATTCAATTTGTAAGGTTTCACTATTATTTATTTCTTGATTGTAATTTGTGAGCCTTGCCCAACACAGCCACATAACTCCCGCCTCTGGCAGCGGAAGTAAAATTGATTGGTCCTGTTCACTAAATAACACATGAACTGAAGCGTTTTTTTTTTCTACTCAAGTCTCGCATACTGCTTTGCTATTTACTTTCTGTCAAAATAATCCTTGCATGTCAGCCAACAGGCAAAACATAGACATCTATCTAAGAATTCTCCTCTCAGTTTAGTAAATGACTTTATATCTAAGAGTCTTAATGCTCACACAAAATTCACATAGGAAAAAAAAAAGGTAACTCTGACATACCTGGTTCACCATTGCGGTGCTTCTACCTCAGACCAAGGAATACGGCTTTATTTTGCACTTCCGGTGCTATTCATTCACGGTAGTAATCACCAGAGACTTAATTACACCCTTAGTGCCAGAACAGAGGCATACAGTGTTGGTCCACCAAGTACTTGTGGGAGGGGCACATTGGGGGCCCTGGAACTTTCCATTCTGCCTAGTTTCCTGGAACTCTGACAGGACAACGGAAGTCCACATGGATACTGCACTGCGGGATGCTGGGAGCCTAAGAAAAAAATTCCATTGTGTCCTCCTGCAACCTTATCAATTCAAGACAGAAATCCTCAGGCAAGGTCCAGTTTCTCCAGCGAGGGACATTGCTTGGAATGAGAAGCCAGGCCACATGCAGGTCTGTAGTGGAATTGAAGCAAACTGTGCCCCTTGAACGACCTCTCTGACCAACTGCTAATCATTATCCAAACCTCAAGAGAGGGAGAAATAACAATAAAGACCCTCAACTCTCACTGCACATGGTGGGATAAACGCAGGCAGTACCCAAGAGCCCAATAACACGGGGAGGGCGTCTCAAAGCTGAAACTGGTATTTAATCTCTGGGGAGAGGAAAGAGGGCATAGAAAAAAGAGAACTCTAATTGAAACCGCGTAGAAGCTCCCAGTCAGTGCTTCGCGCTGACAGTCACCAAGCCTGTGTAGAAATTGGCTTCACAGTCTTTGTTTCCTCTGGGCCACATGCTGCGAATCTGGTTACAATCATAGCTGTGATTAATCAGAACCGGGCTTGGGTTGCTGGCAAGTAAGTGGTACCAGGATGTAAGCTTTCGTGTGCAGATACACAGGCTCCATTGACTTTGCTCTCCAATTCCCACATACTGCTCATCAGTATGTACAGAAGGCTCTCCAGAGCGGAACATCCAAGGCACAGCAAAGGCCAAGAAGACTGACCAGAAAAAAAATTAGGAACGACAGATGTTTGACTGCTGCAAGGTCAGAGAGTAGGGTGAATAAGGTTCAGATGCAGAGAGTCAAGGCTAGCAAAGCCTTGCCCGTCAAGCCTCGGCTCCAAAAGCACTGCAAAGTCACCTCCTGAGAGAAGACAAACAGCGCCTGAAGCAAACAACTGTGGTGTCAGCCCAGATCTCAGGTTCAAACACCTGGCTGAGAAGCCTCTGGCAAGAGAGGACAAATGTGGTTAAGCGGCAGAGCATGTGCTCGGCATGCACAAGACTCTGGATTCAACTCCCAACACCAAATGAATAGACAGATAAATAAAACATTGGCATGCAAGCCAAGCCCTGGCTGGGGATGGGTGATTTACATAAAGGAGAGCGGCGTGGGAGCGACAGATATATAATTTACATCTTTCTGCAAATCTCTGACTTCCCTCTGTCACCCCAATCCCTACTGGTTGGCACAGCAGCACCTACACCCATTCTGGCTCTACCCCAAACTCCCAGGTCAGTGCCTAGAGGGCACACTTGCCTTTCTTCCTGGGTAGTTTCAGGCTCTTTCTCACACAGCAAACCTCTATGGCTTCTTCAATATGTCTCATGGCCAATTCCCCAATTGGGAGGAACCCCAGCTCCAGATAAAACACAGAATGGGAAAAGGACTCTATACATTTCTCTTTAATACTTGTTTTTCTTTGTAACACAACACACACTCACACACGAGAATACACAGGTGCATACACATGCATAGGCACATACTGATGCACACAGAGACTTATAGTTCTATGCTACCTGGAGAAACTAGTCATTAAAACATTCACTAGTGGACTGATTCTGTCTAGCTGGCACTGCTCAAAACCCGCAGTCCCTCCTTGCTCTTGTCAGAAGTTTGGCATACCCCACCCCACACTGCAGCTAAGGAACACCACTCGCCACCTAGTGGCTGAAGGCACCATAAATTTATTCTTACATTCCTGGAGATGAGAAGTCTAAAGTAAGTCTTAGGGACCAAGATGTATATTTTCCCCAAGCTTGTTCCCTCTGGAAGTTCCTTTCAGAAGAGAATTTGTCCCTGCCAGTTCTCATTTCCAGGGCCAGAGGGCTTTCCTTGGCTTATGGTTTCATGAGTCCAACGTTCTCTTCCAGTAAGGCAGCAGCTATATCCACCCTCATCTCCTACCTTTCTTAAGGACCTCTGTGGTTGCATCAGATCCACCCGAATAACCCAGAATAAGGTCTTTAAGATCTCACTATCCCTCTGAGAGCTCTCAGAGACTGAGCAATCAACCAAAGAACACACGGGCTTGAACCAGGCCACTGGTACCTGTGCAGCAGACGTGCAGCTCAGTTTCCATGTGGGCCCCCAGCAACTGGAGTGGAGGCTCTCCATAAAGCTGAAGGCTGCCTGTGGCATCAGTTCCCTAATAGGCTACCTTGTCTGGCCTCCGTGAGAGGATATGCCTACCCTGGCTGAGACTTTGATGCACCAGGGCAGAGGGAGATTGGAGGGGTGGAGGCTCCATCCTCACAGAGAAGAAAGGGAGGGAGATTGGAGGGAGGATCTCTGTGAGGAGGGAACCGAGGGGGACAGCGCTAATTTTAATTAATTATCAATTAATTAATTAAAGAATCTCAAGATTCTTAACTCAGTCATAGTTGCAAAGTCCCCCTCAACTTTCGCAAGACCCAGAGCTTTCCTCGGGCCTACCTTGCTATTCAGCTCGCCCCAGTAGTTCCAGATGTCACAAACTCCAATGCTACAAAGCCTATTCATGCAAGAACAAGGTGATTGAAAAGGAAAACTGCCAAATTTGCAAAAAACATTAACAAACCTACAGTCAACAAAAGTTATGGATGAGAACGGCTGGGCCTCCGGAGAGTCGCTGTGAAAACAGAGTCCCATAGGAAAGCCCTTGACAATTAAAGTAACAGGAAATTAGCAGGAAAATAACAGCTGGGCACGGTGAGGCGAAACTGTTTAAATTCCACCTGATTAAGGACATAGGAAAAATGATGAACCCCTCAAAGATTTGCTCATGATGCAATCAATAAACTAATTAATTAATTAATTAAATGCACACTCATAAACGTGTCTTCAAACATCTTTTTACCAGAAATGAATCAATCTTGATTCACTCACTCTGCTCCTTTTGTTTTACATTAATTTCATCCCAAAACTAAACTTATTTTCACAGCTTTCGGATTTGATTTTTAAAATAACCAATTTTTTCAAAACATTTTTACTGTACTCTATAAATTTCAGTCCCTACTGTAAGTGGATTCTTTTTCGGTGCATATTTTCTTTTTTAAAAAGCTTATTTATTTTTATTTTGTATGGTATTTTTCCTGCCTGTGGAAGGTGTCAGATCCCCTGGAACTGGAGTTATAGACAGTTACGAGCTGTTATGTGGGTGCTGGGAATTGAACCCAGGTCCTCTGAGGGAGCAGCCAGTGTGTGCTCTTAAACGCTGAGCCATCTCTCCAGCCCCAGGGCATATTTTCTAGCAAAACTCAGCCCTAGGAAAAGATGAGGGATGAAGGCAAACCTCCAATAAAGACCAAAATACATGTAAAAGGCCCAGCTCTGAGAGCTACGAATGTAAGACCACACACTGCTCTAGACACAACCTCTTTCCCTGCTCGACCCAAACATTTTCCCGATGACCAAAGTTTCTACCCAAAACTTCACCTGTCACAGGAAAGCTCATCAGTTTGGTAAACTTAATTTTGCCTCCTTAAAAGAATGTGTATATTCACTGTACAAAATGGCAAGCTTTAATATTACATTTTCCTACACGTATATAGTATCCTTTGATCATACTCTGTGAACTAGCTTCTCCTCCTCCTGTTTCTAAGTCAGCCCTCTTCTATTTCTTGTCTTTGTTTTGTTGTCTTTTGTTTCTTAAGCCTAGATTTTCCTAAACAAGAGACACAGCATGTGATATATGTCTTTCTGAGTCTGGATGGCATCTGCTTCATACCTTTCTACCCACTTTTCTGAAAGTGACATGGTTTTACTGTCATTTATAGCTGAATAAAACTCCACTTTATATATACAGCGTGTTTTCCTCATCTCATTTGATGATGAGCATCAAGGTTCATTCCATCATGTGGCTATCGTGACCAGGGCTCCAGTAAACATGAATGTACAAGCATCTCTGTCGGGTTCTGACAGCTCCTTCAGGTGCCCGGGAGCAGTGGGTCTGGAGCATACGGTATTCTGGATTTAGGTTTATTTCTAGAACCTCCATTCTGATTTCTATAATGACTTCTCTTTGGTAAACTTAACAGCACAAAATGGTCTCAGATATCTCTTGGTATCACAGGAGAGCATCACCCAATGCTTTTTTACAGGGGGTACTACCAACTGACAACTGTTTTGAAGACTGAACTACATTTGTACAGAAATTGAATACTTTTTTCAATATCTCACAGCAAAGACATGTAAAACTGAGGCCTTTCCAGGACCAAAGCCTAAGCTGTTTAAGTACACCTTGTTTCTTTACATGATCGTATTCCATCACATGTATGACTCTGGTACCCAGGTCCTTCCTTGTCCTAAAGTCATAGATGAAACTGACTGTTTGTAGACAGTGAGTGTCATAGAAGATCAAATTTATATTCAAACATATCTGGACTCACACCATATCTGAGACTAGCCAAGCTTGTAACCTTGAGAACACAGGATATTTATAGCCTCTGAGCTGAACTCAGCTGGTTCCTCTGTAAAACTAGATTACACACAGCAATTGAATTTGAGTAAACTCTTTCTTGGCTAGCTAGCAAGGTTTTAAATCTGGGTGTCCATTTCTTGCTTTCTGTTGGTTCCATTGCTGTGACAATACCTAAAAGAATCAGAGTAGAACTGATCTATCTGTCTCACTGTTTCAGAGGTTTGTGCCCCTGCCATTTACCCTGTGGCTTCTGAGCTCACAGTGAGGCTGAAGAGTATGACAAGGGACATACAGCAGAATAAACCGCTCCTCTCAGGAACAGAAGAAGGAGACAAGATGCCTTGCCAAAGGCTCACTCCAGTGGCTTCCTTCATCCAGCTAGGCATCACCTCCTAATCCCACTGAATCTCGACAATGCCACCAAATCACAACTCCAGCTGTGGATTATCATGACCTCCCACCCCCGTGGATTAACCTATTGATGAAGTCAAAGCTCTTGAGAATAGTCTTTTCTGTAATTGGAGCAACCTTCTAGGCCCCGCTCAACAGTTACCTTCAAATAGTATACACACACACACACACACACACACGTACATTGAAGTATTCTGTGGTAATTACAAAGAGAAAGATGCCTGTAGGTCTACTGAATAAACCCTGCTACTTGAGTAAGGAATGAATACATACATACATACATACATACATATATATGTGTGTGTGTGTGTGTGTGTGTGTGTGTGTGTGTGTGTGCTAGGATCAAGGATTAAAGAGAAACATTTTAATTATTTAGCATGTCCATATAATACATAATAGAAGTTGGGTCAGGGGCTCTTTTCAAACAAGTCTTAACATATTTGGGCAGAGTACCTGTTATTTACAGTTGCTATCCCCACTGAGCCTCAGCATTGGCCTGGATAACGAAACATCTTGTACTGAAATTCAGTCAGGAAGAACATGGTACAGTCCAGCGCACAGTAACTCTTTGATGTTGGCAAATCTACTTTCGGTTTCCAGTTTCCACTGTTTAAAGGTTTGTGATCGTGCAAAACACACTGACATTTTTGAACATCTGGATTTTCTACTGTTAATAAGGACAAATTCAACATAGGTTCTCTTGTGTGCTTGGACGGTGTAACTGAAAGTCCCATGTAAATGTAAAAGAGACATAAACAACATAGTTACTATATAATTTGTATTAAATTCGAGATTCAGTGGCCTACATAAAGGAAAACAATTTGGAAAATTGTAATAAAGGCTAAATGATAATGAGGCTTTCTAGCAAAAGGAACCCATAGCTGAAGATGTGAAGATGTCCAGGACGTCCAGGTAGAGGGCGCTGTTCCCACATGTATCCAAAGAGATGTGGGTGGGGAAAGGACTTTTTTCCTATTCAACTTGAACCCCAATCAAGAATTTTTTTCCTCTTTGAGGCCTTTAATGAATTCATATCCTCCCTCTACCCTGGCAGATGCTGAACACAAAAGGTCACTGGGCAGGGCTCAGAGAAAAGGAAAGCCCGACAAGCTGTTTCCAGGTTGAGAGGGAAGCACTTCATAATAAACTTAAAAGGTATACTTGTAGACATGTTAAAGACATGTTCTTAAGATCAACGTTTAGCCTCAAATGAAAACTGATTTTAAAACCTGCAAACAAGACTAATGATTCTAATGAGACAAAATGATAATTACACAAAAGACATATTTGAATAAAACCTAAGGATTGATCAGGACAGTGTAGAAGAGACCTATAGATGAATGTGGACATGAAAATTTTAATACAGGTCTAAAAAAGTCTTTGATAATCTTTTCACCAAAAGGTGGTTCTAAGTCCCCTGTCCCTGAGTCCAGGCTGAGACCAGTTGGCACTATGTCATTTTCCCTACAGTGAGACCCAAGAAGTCACAGAGCACCCAGCACTCATATGGGCCTTTTCTTGGTTTAATGTCTGCTCTTGAAGTTTCTAGATACTTAATTTTTCTTAAAGGGAGGAACTGGTGTTTTAATTTTGCATTGGGTCCACACATCATGCTGCTGGTCTTGCTTCTGAGACAGCTCATACAAATCTATTCATCTTCTGAGTTCTGTTGAAGGCAACACATAAGCCCTCTGAATCACTGTGAGGCCAACATGCTGTGAAGAAAGTCAACAATCCCACACAAAGAAAAACCTTGCAAAGTGCAGGAATTTCAAACTTCTAAAGGCATGCTCTGTCCTGGAAACCCAAAAACTATCCTGTCAGGCAGTTTCCTGGCTGGCCAGCTTGGGAGAGTCACCGTGAGTCAGCAGAACCACAGCGAGGAACCGCATCTAGGTGGCCCTGAACCTCCCAGGTCTCCCTCTGCTCAGCTAAAGCTGCTCATCTGTAAATCAGAACTGATCCCTGGATGCTGAAGATAGAGGAGATCATAGCAAAGGATCCAGAAATTGTAGATGGGCCCGCTGACTCCTCTGGGGGACACCCGAGCAGTGTGCTGTACCCCCCAGAGCTTCATTGTCCTGCTACCTCTCCTCTCTCCCCCAGCCTTCACCAGGCCCACAGCAGCACCAGGATCATACAAACAGGAGGCTTCATCCAGTAGCAGATGGAGGCAGATGCAGAGACACAAAGCCAAACATCAGGCAATGCTCCAAGAGTCTTGGGGAAGAGTGGAGGATAGAATTGAGCAATCTCAAGGGGTCAAGGAGACCACAAGAAGACCTAGAGTTAACTAACCACGGGGTGTCTCAGAGAATGAACCACCAACCAAAGACCATGCAGGGACTAGACCTAGGTCCCCTACACATTTGTACACATTTGCACAGCTTGATCTTCCTGTGTTTCCCATAACAGTTGGAGCAGAGGCTGTCTCTGACTCTGCTGTCTGCCCTTGGATCCCCTTCCCCTAGTTGGATGTCTAGTTGGGCCTCAGAGAGAAAGGACATGCTTAGTCATGTTGTGATTGGTACCCCAGAAGGACTTCTGGGGAGAGGGGGGAGAGGGTAATGGGAGGCAGGACTTGTAAGGTGGGACTGGGAGGAGGGAAGGAAATAGGGATTATGATCAGGATATAAAGTGAATAAATTAATGAATGAATGAAAAAATTTAAAAACCCATGCTCTGTCGGCCCTCAGCTGTTCAGACCCTGCCGTTCCCCTGGTAGCCTGTGTGTCACTACAGAGACATGACTGACCCAGAGCCGCAGCCCCCAAGTGAACCTTTCCAGAAACTGAGTGAAGCCAAAATGTCTAGCAGTGCTAACGTAAATTTTAAGCTGAACTTATGAAATGCACTTAATTAACTTATAAAATGAGTTTAATAGCCCTTATGAATGATTATATTATTCTCTAAAACATGAGTTCATTTTTCAGCATTTTATTTACTCTTTTGAGTTGCAATACAAAAAGTTGGTTTTACATTTTCATACATATGTGTGTTTCTGCTTTATTAGATTTGCCCTGCAGTACTGGACACGTAATCTCACCCTCCTTCCTAGTCCACCCTCCCTGTGCCCACAATAGATCCCTTCTGTTTCACAGCTTCCCCCCTCTTTCTCTCTCTGTCTCTCTGTCTGTCTCTGTCTCTCTGTCTCTCTCTGTCTCTGTCTCTCTCTCTCTCTTTCTCCCTCTCTCTTTCTCCCTCTCTCTGTTTCTCCCTCCCTCCCTCCCTTCCTGCCCCTCCCCGTGAATAAGACTTCTGGCTATGCTATGCTATAGCATGCCATGGCTTGTCTTTCTCTACCCCATCACCCGCTCCTGTCCTACCCACTTCTCTTTTATACTTCCTTTCTTCTTCATAGTCCTCTTTCATGTCTGGTATCCACAAATATTTATATTTATTCATACATATATATGAATTTAGATTTTGAATATGAAAGAAATCATGTAATATCTGCTCTTCTTGCACTAGCTAATTTTGCTCAACACAATGGTTTCCAGTGTCATCTGTTTTCCAGTAACTATGATTTCATTTTCAGTGTGACTGAAACTCCATTATGTCTAGACATTTTTTTATCCATTCCTCTGTGATAACAGCACATAGGGATTCTGCGAATTGGCTGTTGTAAATAGTGCCCTGACACGGAGGGCTGTTCAGGAATCTCTATTGTTTGCTGCCTTATGTGTCTTTGAACATTCCTACAGGAATCACCAAGACTGAATCCAATGGTAGCCGCCTTTTCAGTTTTTGAGGAGACTTCCATGCCAATTCCCCAGTGGCTGCAGCAATTTGCATCTCCCCCAGCAATGATGCCAGTTTTCTCTGTCCGCGCATGCTTACTAGCATTCATTGTTATTCTTTGTTCCTGATTGGGAAGTGGACAGGGAGAGGATTTTGAGACAGCATTTCATGTTCCCTAAGTTGGCCTCAATGAACTTCTGATCATTGGGAGCCTGCCCCTCCCAAAGAGCTGAGATAACAGGTGAGTGCCACTGATGGAATCTCAATATAGCTTTAATTTGGACTTCCCTGGTGGCTACAAGAATTAGGCTTTTTTCTTGATTTTGTTGAGTGATTTGTATTTCTTCTTTTAAGAACTGTTTCATTCATTTGCCTATTAATCAATTGGATGTTTAATGTGTAGAGATGTTTACAGATTCTAAACACTACCCTTCCAGAAGTGTTACTATCTCTTCACTGTGATAACTGCTCCCTTTGCTGTGCACATAGCTTTGTTTAATTTCATGCACTTCCATTGATTGGTTACTGATCCTTCTGAGCTGAGGAGGCCTTCTCAGAAAGCCCTTGCCAATACCCAGACCTTAACACATGACCCTGTTTTCTCCCATATCGCCTTCAGTGTGAGGTTTTACAGTGAGATATTTGATCCATTTTGAGATTTTTGAGGTGGTTTTTTTTTGTTGTTTTGTTTTGGTTTTTCAACCAGGATAAAAGATAGGGAATAGTTTCACTCTTCAGCATGGGGATAACCAGTTTTCCCAGTAATATTTGTTAAAGAGTCTATATTTCCTCTAGGATGTGTCTTTTGGGTTTTTTTTTGTTTGTTTTCTAGTTTCATTTGTTTGTCATTTTTACTTCTTTGTTGAGGATTAGTTGTCTGTAGCTCTGTTGGTTTGTTTGTCTACCATTTTATTTCTCTAGTCTATATGTGCTTTCATGCTAGCCCAATGATGATTTCATTAATTTATCGGTGAAGTATATTGAAAATCAGGGGTTCCCACAGACTGCACTGAGGAGACAGATATCCAGGTTTTCCCCAATATAACATCGCTTGGGACACGGCCTGTTGGGGCTTCCGTCTGCTCCCAAGAACAGGACAGCGCTGTGGTCCTCTGGGCGCCAGCTCTGCTGTGGGCCATCCCCTCTACGGGGTGACCTGTGCTGCCGAGAGAGTGAAGAGTGCACTCTGCCATCTTTGCTCCAGTGGCCAGGTAGTTGGGACCGCCAGGCTCGGAGACAGTCAGGCATAATATCACGTAGGTCTCGGGCGGCTTGTGTGTACCCTGCTCCCAAGAGCTGGGCAGATCTGCAGTAACCAGCGCGCCAGCTCTGCTGTGGGACTTCTGCCTTGCAGAAGGATGCCCCTTCCCCCCCCCCTTGGAGAGATCACACACCCCTGCACAGGGCAGGAGCCTACCAGCCTCCCTTTGGCGACCTCTGCTCCGGGAATCCACTACGCTGAGCCTTTGGATGTGCAGGGACTCCCCAATATAACATCACTTGGGGCAAGGCACATCAGGGCTCCAAAGTCACTCAGGAGCAGGGCAGGCCCCAGAAATCGGTGCCAGGGGAATCCTGGTAATCCAGGGGGGCCAGAATAGCTTTGCAGGCTCACAGGAGGTCCAAACAACAGTCAGTGACAACAGGACCAACTAACACCAGAGGTAACCAGATGGCAAAAGGCAAACGTAGGAACGTTACTAACAGAAATCAAAGTAATATGGCACCATCCGAACCCAACTCTCCAACAGCAGCAAGTCCTGGATACCTCACCACACCCGAAAGACAAGATCTGGATTTAAAATCACTTCTCATGATGCTATTAGAGGATCACAAGAAGGACACAAATAAATCTAATAAAGAATTACAGGAGACCATGAATCAACGTTTAGAAGCCCTTACAAAGGAAACACAAAAAATCACTTAGAGAAATGCAGGAGAACATGGATCAAAAGATGGAGGCCCACAAGGAGGCAACACAAAAATCGCTTAAAGAAATGAATCAACGGGTAGATGCACTTTCAAAGGAATCACAAAAATTGCATAAAGAAATGCAGAAGAATATGGGTCAACAGACGGATGCCCATAGGGAGGCAACACAAAAATCGCTTAAAGAAATGAATCAATGGATAGATGCCCTTACAAAGGAAACACGAGAACTGCTTAAAGAAACGCAGGAGACAAAGGATCAACAGATAGAAGCCCATGAGCAGGAAACACAAAAATCGCTTAGAGAAATGCAAGAGAACTTGGGTCAACAGGCAGAAATCCTGAAAGAGGTAATGCAAAAATACATTAAAGAAATACAGGAAAATGCAAACAAACAAGTGAAGGATCTCAGCAAATCCATCCAGGATCTAAAAAAGGAAGTAGAAACAACTAAGAAATCACAAAGGGAGACAACTTTGGAGATAGAAAACCTTGGGAAGAAATCAGGAGTCATAGATGCAAACATCAACAATAGAATACAAGAGATGGAAGAAAGAATCTCAGGTGCTGAAGATACCTTAGAAAGCATCGACTCAACAGTCAAAGAAAATGTAAAATGCAAAAAACGTATAACCCAAAAGAAATGAGCGGGAGTAGCCATCCTAATATCAGATAAAATTCATTTTCAACGTAAAGTCATCAAAAAAGACACAGAAGGACACTACATACTGATCAAGGAAAAAATCCACCAAGAAGAACTCTCAATTCTGAATATCTATGCTCCAAATGCAAGGGCACCCTGATTCCTAAAAGAAACTTTACTAAAGCTCAAAGCACACATCGCACCTCACACAATAATAGTGGGTGACTTCAACACCCAGCTCTCTGAAATGGATCGTTCAGGAAAGCAGAAACTAAACAGGGACACAGTGAATCTAATTGAAGCCTTGGACCAAATGGAACTAACAGATATACATATAGAACAGTTCATCCTAGAGCTAAAGAATACGCCTTCTTCTCAGCACCTCATGGTACCTTCTCCAAAACTGACCATATAATTGGTCACAAATCAGACCTCAACAGATATAAGAAGATAGAAATAATCCCATGCCTCCTATCTGATCACTATGGAATAAGGGTGGTCTTCAATGGCAACAAAAACAACAGAAAATCCACATACACATGGAGGCTGAACAATGCTCTACTCAATGATAACTTGGTCAAGGGGGAAATAAAGAAAGAAATCAAAGACCTGTTGAAAATTAATGAAAATGAAGGCACAACATACCCTAATTTATGGGACACAATGAAAGCAGTGCTAAGAGGAAAATTCATAGCCCTGAGTGCCGCTCAGGAATGGGAGACAGTATACACTAATGGCTTAATGGCACACCTGAAAGCCCTGGAACAAAAAGAAGCAAATACACCCAAGAGGAGTAGAAGGCAGGAAATCATCAAACTCAGGGCTGAAATCAATCAAGTAGAAACAAATAAAACCATACAAAGAATCAACAAAACGAGGAGTTGGTTCTTTGAGAAAATCAACAAAATAGATAAGCCCTTAGCCAGACTAACCAGAGGGCACAGAGACAGTATCCAAATTAATAAAATCAGAAACGAAAAGGGAGAGATAACAACAGAAACTGAGGAAATTCAAAAAATCATCAGATCCTACTACAAAAACCTGTATTCTCAGCAGTAAAAGAACTTCTGGGGGAATCAGTATCCCCGACCTCAAGCAGTACTACAGAACGATAGTGTTAAAAACTGCATGGTATTGGTACAGTGACAGGCAGGTAGATCAGTGGAACAGAATTGAAGACCCAGAAATGAACCTACAAACCTATGGTCACTTGATCTTTGACAAGGGGGTTACAACCACCCCAGTCAGAATGGCTAAGATCAAAATATCAGGAGACAGCAGGTGTTGGCGAGGATGTGGAGAAAGAGGAACACTCCTCCACTGCTGGTGGGATTGCAAGCTGGTACAACCACTCTGGAAAGCAGTCTAGCGGTTCCTCAGAAAACTTGGCATAATACTACCAGAGGACCCAGCTATACCACTCCTGGGCATATACCCAGAGGATTCTCCAGCATACATTAAGGACACATGCTCCACTATGTTCATAGCAGCCTTATTTATAATAGCCAGAAGCTGGAAAGAACCCAGATGTCCCTCAATGGAGGAATGGATACAGAAAATGTGGTATATTTACACTATGGAGTATTATTCAACTATTAAAAACAATGAATTCATGAAATTCTTAGGCAAGTGGTTGGAACTGGAGAATGTCATCCTGAGTGAGGTGACCCATTCACAAAAGATCACACATGATATGCACTCACTGATAAGCCAATATTAGCCCAGAAGCTTGGAATACCTAAGAAACAATTCACATATCAAAGGATGCCCAAGAAGAAGGAAGGAGAGGCCCCTGGTCCTGGAAGTGCTCAATGTGGCAGTGTAGGGGAATGCCAGAAAGGGGAGGGAGGCGGGAGTGGGTTGGTTGGGAAGTAGAGGAAGGGAAGAGGGGCGTATGGGACTTTTGGGGAAGGGGGATCCAGTAAGGGGGAAATCATTTGAAATGTAAATAAAGAATATATCTAATTTAAAAAAGAGTTTTTATTCAGTAGAATACACTGTATAATTTTTTTAAGAATTATTTTTTTCTTTTATATATATGAGTACACTGTAGCTGTCTTCAGACACAGCAGAAGAGGGCATTGAATCCTATTGCAGATGGTTGTGAGCCACCAAATGGTTGCTGGGAATTGAACTCAGGACCTCTGGAAGAATAGCCAGTTCTCTTAACTGCTATACCATCTCTAGCCCTAGTCTTGGTCTCGTTCTACTGAAACTTTTAACATTCTTTCTTTTAGTGCTTGATTATAATGTGTCATGGGGAGTTTCTTTTATGGTCCTGACAACAGACAGATAGGGAGGCTTTGGATGTCTCTAACTAGGGTTCCCTGGGTCAGTTCCACAACATGGCTCCACAAAACCCCTGAAGACCAGCAATAGGAAAGGGAAAGTATGGCTGGCTTTAAGATTTCCTTCCTGGATTTCTGCTTCAAACTCGTTTGGATTTCAAGCTAAAGTTCTTGTTGGTACTCTAGGTTCTGACTTCCTGATCAGCGTGGTAGGTTGAGTAGCTGAGAGTTAAACAGGTGGGAAAGGGGAATTGTCTTTGGAGATCTCTTAAGTAAGGTTCTGGATCCACACATGGGAGCCCAGCAGTGTGTGATACAGCTGAAAGTGGGTTGGGGTGGCCAAACTAACTCTAGGATTCCTTGCTTGAAGTTCTGATTTGAACTTTTTGGTTTAGACTCCAAGCACTCCCAGTTCAGTGTTGTGGTTTATATGTAGAGATATGTGTTAATTCCTATAATTTTGTTGTTTTTTTTTCAGATAATTAAATTATTGGGTTTTTTTTTTACTGGTATTTACTGGTTTTCAGGTTTACTGTGGTATATCTTTCTTGATACTAGTTTCTTGAACTAGATGAGTTCTTTCTTTGATCTCCTTTGTTCATTTGTTCTTCTCATGAAATTACTCTTTCCTATGTTCTCATGATCAATAGTGTGGTATGCATGTTGGGGTCCAGCTGTGATTCTTTGATCACTGCTTCCTCCCTCTTAGGGTGTCCAGATACCCCGTGGACCAGACCAGAAGGACGAAGCATAGTCCAGAATGGGCAAGGTCTGCAGGGCTCATATGCATACACTATATTCAGGGTGAACCAAGACTATATATGGACCTTGGAGAGTGGTAAGGAGTTTTCAGGGTACATGTAAATCATTGGCTGGAGTTCAACTTACAGTGCATGCTTCATTTGTGTGGAGAGGCATTCCAGGAATCCTAGGTACTTGCTGGGTTCTTATTGGGAAAAGAGGAAGTTGAACTTGTAGGTCTGCCAAGGACTACTCTACCTTCCCCAGGTAGAGGGCATAGGAGGAAGTGGGCTCCCCAGACAAGGTCAGAGAAACCCTCCTGGTAAAGGGAGTCCTCCATTTTTCAAAGAGCTCAGAGGAGTTATCTAGTCATGGTAGACCTTAATTAACAGGGTTTCCACACACAATAGAATCTTCCTTCTCTGTGTGTAGGATTTCTTTAAGTTTCTTCTGTGCTGGGTTGGTGGTCAAGTTTGTGCTTTTCTTAAAATGTCTTTATTTCTACCGATTTTGAAAGGTACTTTGGGGGATAAGCAATCTTGGTTGGCAGCTATTTACTTCCAGGGCTTGAAATAAATCATTCCATTCATTCCTGGCTGTGAGGAATTCTGTTGAGAGTTATGTTGTTCTGACATATTTCTTTTTAAATGAGTTGCCATTTTCCCATAAATTTTAATGATATTTCTTTGTTTTGTACATTGGGTATATCAACTGTGATGTGTCATGGAGAAGTTCTCTGGATATATATGTTGGGGGACTATAAACATCTCTTGTGATTGGATATACATTTCTTTCACTGGATTTTAGAAATTTTCTGCTATAATCTTATTGAATAGTTTTTCATTCCTTTAATATTTATCTCAATTCTTTCTTATTTATATGTAGGTTTGTGCATGCCACAGCATGTACATAAAGGACAAGGGAAACTTATAGAGTTACTTTTCTTCTTCTACTATGTAAATCTGTTCCTGCAAATCAAATTTAGATTATCAGGCTTGGTTGAAATTCCTTTACCCACTGAGTCACCTAGCCTCAGCAACACAAACCCTCTTTCTTTTACCACATGGAATCTTAGGTTTGTCTCAATCATATCTCAGAGATCTTGTATGATTATTTATTATTTTTCTTTATTGATGTTTAAGTAAAATAGTTCCTCAACATGTTCTTTCACCCCTGATAATCTTTCTTCTGTGTGGTTAATCCTTCTGGTGTAGTTTCCTCTCTGTTTTTATTTGATTTGTTAAGTTTTTCATTTCCAATACTTCAATTTGGGTTCCTCCCCTTTTTTTTCCTTTCCTGATACTGTAGGTTTTTCTTTGCAGCATAAGGTGTCTATTTGAAATGTTATTGCCTTCCTTTTATGGTGGTTCCAATCAATCTTTCATAGATGTATATATTTTACAAGGCTTCTATGTAGTACTTTCCATTTGATTTTTCTTTCTTTTTTTAAAGTCTTGATATTATTATTATTATTAATTTGCTTTATTTACATTTCAAATGGTATTCCCTTTCCGCATTACCCCTATCCCATCCCTCATCCCCCTGCTCATCCCCCCCCCCCAATTTCCATGGGTTTCCCTTATAATTCCCATTTTCTGGCTAACTTTGTCATTCATGTTGCCAAATCTAGAGACTTGGCTTGATGCTGAAGCTTTCATCAGTGATATTCTTTCATCTCTTTCATCTGACTCTCTCCTCCATGCTACTGACTCTCTCATCCATGTTGCTTATTTTAGCATGCATGTTGCTTATTCATTCATGTTAATGATTTCATCATTGCTGACTCTCATGTGTGCAGCTGACTCTCTCATCCATGTAACTGAGTCTCTCAGCCATGTCACCAACTCTCCATCCTGTCTTTCTTCTCCAGATCCTGAGTTTATTTGTATGTTTTATTTAATCCATTTGCTTGTTTGTATCTCTTTTGAAGTCACTGATAGTTTTTACAAGTAAATTTTGACTTTGTATCCATGATAATGTCTTTGACTGCACTGATTAAGGAGTCAGGGTGGGGTGCTGTTTTGTTGTGTTTCTCAAATTTCTGTGTTGCCACTGTGCATCTTGGCACTGTGCACCAGCTGTGCAGATTTCTCTTCCAGTTTCATTTGGAGATTTTCATTGGGTTTCATCATTTCTCAGTATCACTTAGAGAAGAAAACAACTTTAATTATGTTTATATGTATGGGTGTTTTGCTGGCATCTATGTCTGTGTACCACATATGCACCTGATACCCTTGGAGGGCAGAAGAGGACATCCAATCTCCTAAAACTGGAGTTACCAACAGTTGTGAACTGCTTTGTGGGTACTGGGAACACTAGCAGGCACTCAACTACTGAGCCATCTCTCCTCACCAGAAAAGAAACTCCTACTGTGGAATCTATCACATAGCTAGAATTTTGTATTGTCTGGACACCCTTCTGTCTTCCTGAACTTTTCAGCAGCCTTGTCACTCCCTTTGTGACTCCCCATATTCTCTCACTCTGTCTTCTATTCTTTGTCATCCTGACTCTTCTCATGGAGTTACACAGAGGTAGCTATTAGTCCACCATTTTACCAGGAAGTCCTGAAGTATGAATTGTTAATTTCCTTTATTCAATAAAGATGAGAGTAGGCAAGAATAAATATAAAGCCTTTACTTAGACCATTTTCTCTATTAGCTATTAAAAGAGAAAACAGTAATTTAAGAGAGCATCCAGGCCTGGCACCCAAGAAACAAGCAAATCCAGAAGAATCACTTTCCAGGATGCAGCCTCAAGCTGGAACCAGTGAACCAGTACTGTGTCAACTCAAAGGACTAAACAGAAGAAGTAAAAGGAAGGCATCAATGAAGTTCCTTATCCATTTGCCTAAATCTCTTCTGTTTATTTGTCTTCTAAATGCTCACCACATTGCTGAATTTCAGCAAATCTAACCTCTGGTTAAATTTATAGGGTTAGAGAATCATGGTCACTTATTAGGGACTCTTCAAAAGCCAGAATTTCCAACTTCGTCCAATGGAATGGAAGTGACAATGGGGAGCTTGGACAAATGTGTTAACTTTGTAAAGTCAACATCTGCTGCTGGTTAACTATGGCTGACTCCACCTCATGCTGTGTGTGCTGTGGATATCATTTTACTCAATGCTCAGCACCATGCTCTGAGGGAGGGAATCACAGCCACTTCATTACTATTATTATAATTATTAATATTATTATTATCATTATTATTATTAATAATCATTTTATTTGCTTGCATTTTGAATGATCTCTCCTTTCCCAGTTTCCTCTTCACAAATCCCCCATCCCATCCTCACTCCCCTTTGCCTCTATTAGGGTGCTCCTTCACCCACTTACCCACTCCTGCCTCATTCTAGCATCCCTCTACACTGGGGCATCAAGCCTCCACAGGACCAAGGGCTTCCCCTCCCTTTGATGCCAGATAAGGCCATCCTCTGCTACATATGTAGCTGGAGCCATGAGTCCCTCCATGTGTACTCTTTGGTTGATGACTTAGTCCCTGGAAGCTCTGGATGATCTGGATAGTTGATATTGTTCTTCCTAAGGGGTTGCAGTCCTCTTCAGCTACTTCAGTCCTTCCCCTAACTCCTCCATTGGTGTCCCCAGCTCAGTCTGATGTTTGGCTGTGAGCATCTGCATCTGTATTAGTCAGGTGCTAGCAGAGCCTCTCAGGGAACAGCCATACCAGGCTCTTGTCAGCAAGTGCTTCTTGGCATCAGCAATACTGTCTTGGTTTGGTGTCTGCAGATGGGATGGATCCCTAGATGGGGTGGTCCCTGGATGGCCTTTCCTTCAGTCTCTGCTCCATTTTTTGCCCCTGAATTTCCTTTAGAAAGGAACAATTCTGGGTTAAAATTTTTGAGATAGGTGGGTGGCCCCATCGCTCAACTGGAGATGGTCTCTACAGGTTCTCCCTCCCCTTGTTGGGTGTTTCAGCTAATGTCATCCCCGTTAGGTCCTCAGAGCCTCTTGCTTCCTTGGCATTTGGGTTTTCTAGTGGCTACCCTCATTTTCCAATCCCCCACTGCTACATATTTCTATTCAATTTCTTGACCCTCTGGACTCCTCTCCTGTCCCTTCCTTGTTTTAAAACAAATGTTGCCTACTTTGAGAAAAGTCAGTAACTTGCCCAAGGTCCCAGAGTGACAGAGAAGAAAGAAGAGTCAAAAAATCCTGTTCAGATCCCCTCTACCTTGACAACTCCAAAGCCAGCACTTGAACAATAGAATACCCATTGCCTCTGAACAGTGCCCTCTATAGGAGACAGAAGAGGATGCAGTGCTCCTTTGAGGGTAAAAAGGGTTCTAGCCTTCACATACCAAGGGTTCATAGTCTTCCTAATGCTGCGATCCTTTAGTTCGGTAGTGACCCCAATTATAAAATTATTTTGTTGCTTCTTCATAACTGTAATTTTGCTACTATTATGAATTAGAATAAAAATATCTGTGTTTTTCAGTGGTCTTAGATGACCCCTGTGAAAGAGTCATTTGACCCCTATGGGGCTCACGACCCACAGGCTGCAAACCACTGGTATATATACATATATACAAATATACATATGCACATGTTACATATATGCAAATACACATACACAAACACATATACACATATGCATATATATGCTTGCAATAACAATAGTAAAAATGGACACTACTTTAAAAGAGAGCAGAAGGGGTGTGTGTGAAGAAAGGGAGGAAGAAATGTTGTAATTGTATTATAATCTTAAAAATAAAAACATGGAAGGAGAAAAAAACAAATGGATAGTGTTATGGTTTGGAGATGCAGAAGGCCTGTTTTATAACAGACATCATTAGCTTCAGCAAACTTGTTCTATGGCCTTTAGTGGCTTATGTAGGGAACTGCCATTCAGAATAACTGGCAAATAGTATAAGCTTTGGCAGTAGCCAAGGGAGAAGTCTCTGGAAACACACAGGTTTCTCTTGAAACTCCTTGAAAATGTCTTTATGAGTTTTTAGATGTAACTGTTATTTGGTTCCACTCCAGCTGGATGCCCAATGCAGAACCATTTAAAACAAATTCAGTCAGCCGTGTGGTCCAGACTGAGCCCTATCTCTTTAGGAAGCTGGTGTGGAACAGATAACCTAAGCTTTTCCTGATCCTTTGGCTTGTATTTGTGCATCCTTTCTGTTTGGTTTTGTTCCAATTTTGTATATAAAGCCTTATGTTGTTGTTGTTGTTACCATTTTTAGAAACAATTTTGCTGGTGGCTTCCAGGGTTAGCAAGATCACCCACTCAAAGACCTCTCTTCTGCCTCCTAAATGAGATCTTTCACTATCTATTCCCAGTCATGTTTTCTTGCTTCTTGTGTAAATTGCATTCATCACTTTAAAGGGCTTTGAAGCACCCTGACTGCTTTCTTTTATGTGGATTCTGAACTGCATCGATTTCTGTTGCTATAGTCCTAGCTATATGTTCATTATCTGTCAGTTCCAGTTTACTTAAAGTTGCCTGTGCAACACCCAGCTATCTAAAAACTAGCTCATAAAAAAAGAGAGAGAGCAAGGAAGAGAATCCAAAGCTGTGGGTCGTTCATGTGTCATGTGTCAACATTTATACTATAAGGTTCCACGCAATATGCTTCTCCTGGAAAGGCTGCTGGCACCCATGGGCTCACACTTCAGTGGCCAGAAAGGACCCTAGATTCTCTTGCTGATATAATCCAGTAAATCTGTCACTTTTTGTCATCCTATCATCATTGTCCCTGTCCCAGACAGGTCCCACAGCAAAGCCACAGTTGCAAGTAAAACAAAGAAATATTTATTTCCAAATGTGTAGCTGTCTAGCAGCCATAGATAAACTGGGTATACCTGAAAGGGAGGCTGGAAATGAAAAAGGACAGGGGAGGAGGGGGGCCTGGCAAGAGAAGGATGAAGCTAAGACAAAGATTTCTGATCAAGGCTCAAAGTTTATTACTTAGCACAGACCCATCCTTTGTTTCAGCTGGATTATGTTGCTTTGTTTCAGCTGGATTATATTGCAAAGCTCAGCAGGCAGTCTGCTCCTATAGGAAATTGCAGGCGGAAGACTCAACCTAGATCAGCAGAAGACTAACTGTAGCAAACACAGGTCTATTCAGCCTGCTCAAGCCTGGAGGAAGAGCACACAAATGGTCACAAGATTTCTGGCTCCAGGAAATAAAACTAAAATAAAATTTGCCTTAGATTTTATTTTGTGTGTATGACTATTTCACCTGCACATATGTATGTACAACATATGTGTGCCTGGTACTCATGGCTGTCTGAAGAGGATGCTGGATCCCCTGGAATTGGAACTACAGATTGTGAGTCACTGTATGAGGGCTGGGAACCAAACTCAGATCCCATGTAAGGGCAAGAAGGTCCTAAACATTGGGGCATCTCTTCAGCTCACACGTGTCTCTCTTAAGTGGTCAGATAGAGCTATAGGTCTTGTTATGAAAACGTTACTGCCTCTTAAGTTAGTCCTCCCGCCTAAGTTACACAAAAAACTTCTCAAGATTCTTTTTGTTACACTTCCCAGGGTTCATGACCGCTTAAATTCAGGAAAATTATGATTCACATTCTAGCTGACTTCTTCAACTTTGTCATTGTTGAAACTAAATTTGAAGACTGATGGTGTTCTCAGTCAACAAAACTGGGTTCTTGTCACCATAACAAAAGATCCCTACGTTAGCATTGTATCCAAACAAGTAGAAGTGAGAAAACAGCTTGTGTGTGTGTGTGTGTGTGTGTGTGTGTGTGTGTGTGAAAGAGAGAGAGAGAGAGAGACAGAGAGAGAGAGATATTGTGTGTGTGTGTGTGTCTGTATGTGTGTGTCTGTGTGTGTTGTCTGTATGCAAATACTCTGAGTAATGAAGTCAGAAGGACCAGGTCAAACCCATGACTTCATAGAGCTGCAGACAAGAACTGTTGGAAGTCACAAGATCACTAAGTTTGGATTTGAATGAAGTATGCCTTATTTTTCTCTATCTTGAACATTTGGAAGTGTTGTTATGATGTTATTTAGATTTAATTCCACAAAACTTTATCACCCACCTTCAGATACCTAACATTTCATAAATGTGCTAGGAAGAGACCAAAGATGACCTTTGTGGTTTGAGATCTAGAATAAGTTGAAATAAAGATGACAAGAGGGTTTTTGTTAGTGACTTAGGGCATTTTTGGGTCTTGTCACATCCCACAATAATCACTATGAATATGGGCTTACATATCTACATGGACTTATTCAGAAAAGATTAGCTGAAATCAGTAAGATAGAAAATATGGCAGAAGAGACTCTGTGCTCCCATGCTATCCCATTCCATCCAGAACTTGAAAAGCTCTGTTACAGTGACCAAATCAGAGTTTCTGCCCCAAGGTTCTAGAATACACATCTGCTCTTTCTTGGGGTCCATATGTTCTGTTCACTTTTGCCTCCTAAGTAATCAGGTAGAGTATGAGATGCACACTCAGTGAATAGACAGAGTCTGAAGAATGGGATAGTGGAGATTTATTCAGCCTATGTCCTTCTGTGTGTTGCCCAAGAAAAGAAAGAGACCAAAGTTGATATTGAGGACATTTCTGCACATTGATGCTCTGCACTACCGTTCCAGAGAGCAGGTGGTGCCATTGCTACAGCAGAAAGAGCAAGTATGAGAGTGAACAAAGGGTTAACATCAGGCCATGGCTGACAGGGGGAATGCCTGAGAATGACCTTGTGTCCCATAGTCCTGTTTCCTTGGAAACAGTGGAGCAAGGCAAATGAAGAACAGTTGTCTCTCAGTCCTCATTGTGTGAAACAAAAACCTGAGTTGGGGGATCTGTGAGCAGGCACACATGCCCCAAGATTGATGAAAACCATAAATGAAGTTGGTGAGGAAAAGGGATTGTGGCCTCTCTGTTACAAGGTTACCCCCCACACCTTGGCTCTTACATTCGGCTGTGTATAGGTGGGGGATAAAATAAGCTATTTCTGCCATAGCTACAGGGCTGTTCCGTGACTGGACAATGCTGGCTCCATGTTGTGGCTGCAGCCTGTGTGTTTTAGAAAGGGAAGTGGAAGCAGTGCTGAATTAGAGTCTGTTGTATCTGCTGAGTATAATTAGCCAACGTGAATCTATAACCGTGGCTGAGGTGCTGAACATGGTTCTCTTGCTCCCAAATATCACTCTTACATGGACAACAGAAAGTTGAGAAAGAAAAAAAAGGGGGGGGGCAACAAAACAACCAACCTTTCCTCTTTCTAAGGATAGAAAATAAAATGTTTGTAAATATGCAGGGCATGCTGTGACCCTCAGGCAAAACTCTAAGAAGGCAGCACATTTGATGGTTCTGTCCCAACAGTCGGATGAAGGGGATTAAAATTAATCCAGGAGGCTCTGTCTGGAGTAGGCACTGCAAAATTTAAATGGCATCTCCTAAGAAAGGCCATTTGGGAAAGGAAGTGCAAAAGAGAAAAGGCAGGATGAGGGTAATTGCATGACTAGGGAAAGGTCAAAGGGGCATATTCACCAAAGGTCCCACCAGACCAGTGAAACAAGAGAGAAGAAAATCAGACGCATGTTCACTGAAATTAATCGCCCTTTCAAGTTTTCCTCTCTGCTAAACTCTATGGGTTAGAAATTATGTGAAGCTTCGTCCCTTCTGAGTGAATGTCTAGCCACTTAAAGATGTTTTGCCTGGGAGTTTACTGTGTGTTTAAGACAAGAGAGCTTTAAGAGAACCTAAGGTTCCCTGCAGGTTTCTGCATTTTTTGCTTTTTTTGTTTGTTTGTTTTTTCCAAGCAACAAATAAGCAGAATGCTAAGATAACATGACCTTAAGAGGTTATCTGGGGGTAGGACAGCACCTTCCTAGGTACCCGGGTGAGTCCTCAGGAATTTGCCCATCAGGCTGAGTATTATCAAGATCAGCCACTCATTACCACGTTTTAGGATATTGAGAGGTCATGGTGAATAAATCAAAACACACCTAAATGTCTCTGACATCAATAATTCCATGTTTAGTTCCAAAGGGAAGTGTATCACAGGCTCTTGTTGTTTCCTTCTTATTTTTCAAATGTAAGCAATCTCCAGTGGCTCAAATCCAAGAATAATGACAACTGGGTAGATTCACAGCTTCGCCAACATAAAATTAAGGAAGATGTCTCTGAAATTCTGCATCTTCTCCCAAAACATCCTAAACACAAAATATTTAAAGTAGTTTGTACATACTATTATTTTTAAGTTTATTGTATTTCTAGAGCCCTTTCAGTGTTTAAACATTTTGCAAAAGTCACCTAGTTCTCAATAACATTGTGATGTTAAAAAAACATATTTCATAACCACTCAGCTCACTTAGAAACAGAAAGTAATTTAAAATAATTAGAATACAGAAAGTTGTTTAATAACCTTGAGCAACAACCCATACTCTGATTTCTGACAAAACTTTTAATTACAGAACTTACTAGATAGAATTTGTGCAAAATATTTTTCCAATTCATTTCTATGAAAAACAAGAAAGAGTTGTTAAAGATAGCTCTTTCCCACAGTAACTCTGTAGCCAAGTAATTAGCCTGAGAGAAGCTAACAGTATAATTCAGGCTTTTGGAAAACACCTAGCTGCCGTTGTGAAGCCAGCAGGTAAGAAACTCTTCCTTAGACAGATAGAACATTTAAATTTTCATATAGCTCAAGAGCAAGTTCAAACCTCTTTAACTTCTGAAATATAAATACTTTATTTAATATCCAGAATTAAATCCAAAACCAAAATGTGGACCCCATGTCCTCGGCGAGTTTCTAACAGTTGAGTAATGTCTACAGTTTGTTTCACCATCTAGACTGTGGGTGTTTCCACCCTGCTGAGGTAATTTGCAGATATGCTTTCAATTCCACTGGAAGATGAACACTTCTAAAGTTGGGAAAGGAAATTAACGACTTCTGTAAAGGATAGAAAAAAATATTTATAATGGGACTTAAGGACAGGAGGTATGCAATTAAAAATACCATTTAAACACTTTCCCTAAATCCAACCAAACCGACGTGTCAGCACAATTCTATTCGTTAATTTTGACATGATTTACTCCACATAATCCCCTTAACTCTGAAGCTGACCTCCACAGCATTCAAACTTCCTGTGGGATCAAAAGGAATAATAAGAAACATGTCCGTACTGTAAAATAAGCAAGCGCAGTGCTGTGTGCAGGCGGATCTCACATTGTCAGATAGACATGCACATAGCAAATGCTCAGAACTAACCAAACAAGTGCCCAGAGACCTTTCCCCACTGACAGGCAGACAACTCAGCAGCTTCAAGCGGGTTTTTGCCTTTGGAGCTGACCCACGTGCAGTGTAGGCTGATAAAGCCGTATTAATCTCCTGTTTTTAAATCAAGCCTCTGTCACTGGGCTCCATTAATCTCCCCCCTGTTATCAAGTGTCTCTGTGGCAGGAAATTATATTTCTAAATTGAATTTTGTTCTGTTTCGATGTAGTAAGAAATATTTTCCAGACTGCTAATAGGACGCATAAAGATTGTGACTCTGACAATACCGTTAGACAAATAAAAGCTATAAATTAAAGCCACCTTCATTCACTAGCCAGCATAATAGCAAAATAGAAAGCATTGATTACCTGGAAAGAGTAATCAAATAAAAGATTTTAAATGAAAAGTGGGGTAACAGATGGTTAACTTTTCAATTTACCTCTTTATAGCAAATGCCCATAAAGGTAAAAAGGGAAAAAAAAGTCAATCCAACAAGTCTCTTGCTGCTAATAAAACACATATTGATTCTTAACACATATGCTCACTCTACAAAATGCTCTGACTTGGTTGCACCCCAGGAAATGGGAGCAGGTACTGTTTATGAGCTCTTCAGAGGAGACAATTTTACAGTAAAGATGTGTCTTTGGGTTAGATTTACTATGAAAGAGCAAAAACTTACAACAGCAAGCCACAAAGAGACTTGATCTTATGGGCAGAGACCCACTTGCCATGGGGCCAGAGCTATTCAGCTAATGGCAGTTGAGACTCTGGAAGAATTGTCCAGAATAATAGTCTCCTCTCTTGCTGGTGAACACTATAGTAATTTCAATAAAGCATAGGGTTTTTTTACATTGACATAATGTCTTTGTATTCTCCCCCTTTTGCACAGGTCTTGGTTCTCTTTGACATTAGCTATTTGGAGAAAAAGTATCTTCAAAGTGTTATTGAAAAGCAGGGACCCTGATGTCCATTTAAAACTTCTACTTAAAGAAACATTACATGAAAGACACTTTTCATTGTGCACCAATGGAAAAAGCCTAGAGAAGGCATAATTAATGCTACCAAGGCTCTAAGTTGCTCAAAGAATAGGTGGGACTTGACAAGCACACAAAGGGGCAGTGGAAAGAAGCCTTCCGGGCAGAACTGAATGGACATCTGCTTGCCTTCCCCTCTCTGCCCTGGGTCTTCACTTGAAGAGATAGGATAACCTAGACCAAGTCACATCTTTTCCATTACAGAGTCATAACATTTCAGACTGGGGACTATGATGATAGAATGACGTCAACCCCTATTTTCAAACCACACCCAATCTATCTTCATCAAGTTTAGTACTTTGAAGCTCCAGTAGCCTAAAAGAATAATAATTTGAAGTTTTACTTAATAATATAATTTATATTAACATAAAATATATAATAGTAATTTGATGTTATATTTACAAAGAAGATCTTCAAAATAATAAATATTATTTTGAGTTGGACAGAACAGTGGGCAGGAGTATGGTACTCCCAGAAAAGGATAAAGGTGTATACTTTAGGATAACTGATGGCAGCCGGACATAGGAAATCAGTGACTGACAAAAATACACCCTTTTCATTCATCCTCTGAAAAGACCTTATTTATTCACTCAAGAAAGAATCTACTACACCCCATAGTAAATGTCATAGGTCACATTCCTTAGAGGCAACTAACCAAGAATGTTTAGAAATTTACAGGCTTATCTCTTTATGACTATTTTTAACACAGTTCTGACTGAAGAATGAACAGAGATACGCTTTTGGAAGAAATGGTAGAAAAAGAGAATGACAATCACATTTTCTTACACCCTGCGATTTGATAAAGAAGTTAGTATAAACAAGAACATCAGGTATCTAGCCTCTGGACACCACCTTTCCCAGCATGCTGTACGCATCATGGGTTTATACAAGGCTTTTTTCACTGCCTGAAGATTTGCTAGTGTTCCACATGGAGTTCATCTGTGGTTCTGAAAATAGGGTTCACACGAGTCTCAGTTTAAAGCTGAGTCCATCTGCTTCAGTGTTGCTTCATATATGAGCTACACTTGCAGCTACTAATATTTAAAATTACTGTTGTATTACATGGGTAACTCAATTGCTGTTGGCTAAGAGGGAAAATTTGTAAATTACCTAAGTGGAATAAAACAAAAGTTATAAACAAAGCATGCAAAGCACCTTCTCTCTGAGATTTTTAAATGACATTGGCTGTAACTCCAGCTTCTGCCATTTTCCAGGTCAAATGTTTTAAGGTTCCCGTGTTTATTATTGGTTGGTCCCTTCAAAAGGAACTTTCTGAGAACAACAAAAATCCCAAAATAATCATTGAGTTTGTTTGGAATTGGCTATCTATGCTGGGCATGAGCCTTGCTCTTGAGCATAATTTATATACCTAGAAAGACTCCATTGGAGAAAATTAATTTTTACTTTAGAAAAAAAGGAAACATTGAAATGTCATTTGTACTTAAGTAACTTTGCTTTGATGTTATTAATTATAGTTTTCTTTTTGGTTTAATTTCAATGTATATAAATATTCTGTAAGTATATTAACTTTTTAAACAAAAGTTTCTGTCTTGGCAAAACACATTTATACACCAAACTGTGTTAGTTCAAAGATCTCTCATTCTGGGCTGGAGAGACTGCTCAGCAGTTAAGAGCAATAGTTAAGACCTCTTCCAAAGTTCCTGAGTTCAGTTTCCAGCACCTATATCTATAATGAGATCTGACGCTTTCCTCTGCCATGCAGACATGCACTCAGTAGAGCATTTGTATACATAAATAAACAAAGATCTCCATTCACGATGTCTACAGGTGAGTAGAAGTGCAAGGAACTGACACTACCTTGCCTTTCCTGAGTCTGAAGAGGGTGGATCGCCCCATTCCAGAGCATCTGAATGAGGGCAGAGACCGTGAGACCATTTCCTCAGGAAGGAAATCTTAACTAAGAAAGACACTAGGAAACTTCGGACCATGCCGGTGATTTGTAAGGAGCTAAAAATACTCAGAGAGCAAATGTTCAACCACCTTTTTTTAAAAAAAAAACAAAGAAATAAAATGTGAGACCAGGGAGAGAGAGAGAGAGAGAGAGAGAGAGAGAGAGAGAGAGAGAGAGAGAGAGAGAGAGAGAGAGAGAGGAGAAGAAGAAGAAGAAGAAGAAGAAGAAGAAGAAGAAGAAGAAGAAGAAGAAGAAGAAGAAGAAGAAGAAGAAGAAGAAGAAGGATCATTATCTTTATCCAAAAAGGGCCTATTCTCAATTTTTAAAGTGTGAGATCTTTTAGTCACTTCTAAATATGACTTCAAATATTGAGATATCTGCTTTCAACAATGGTGAAGTGTACTCTACCTGGGCATGCTTCCTGTGCCAAGCATTCTCCTTGAAGGTCAAATTGTCCAGGATGCTTCTTAAAAAGAACCTCATTCTCAAATAATACCGTTCATAAATATAGGTACCATAATGTAGAACAAAGTCCTAGCAAACCAAGTCTAAGAATATATAAAGGGGGACTGTGCTAACTAAGGTTACTATTGCTGTGACAAAAAAAAAATGACCAAACTCAAGTTGGGGTGGAAAGAGTTTATTGGCTTACACTCCCACATTGTAATCTATCATTGAAAGAATCAGGACAGGAACTCAAACAGGGAAGAAACTTGGAGGCAGGAACTGATGCAGAGGCCATGGAGTAGTGCTGCTTATTGACTTGCTCCCCATGCTTTTCTCAGACTGCTCTCTCATAGCATCCAGGACCACCAGCCAGTCTAAGGGTGGCCGCACCCACAATGGGTGAGCACTCCATTATCAATCACTAAGAAAATGGTGTACAGGTTTACCTACACGCCAATCTTATGGAGGTATTTTCTTAACTGAGATTCCCTTCTTTTAGAAGACTTTAACTTATGTCAAATTGACATAAAACTATCAAATATAGGGAACATAGTTAATTATACAAATTAAATCAAGAAAATATGCCATATTGATAAAATAAAGGAAAAGAAAACTTCATGATCATTTCAGTAGACACATGAGAGGAAATTTAAAATAATCTAGAATTCCTTCATGATACAGTCATTTAAAATAGCTATAGGCTGTAACTTCCTCCATTTTAAAAAGAGCAGCTGTAGAAATCTACAGTTAGTGCAAAGACAGTTTGAACTATTCAGGGCCTCTTGCGTGAAAGTCAATCGATGGTCAGTCTCTTCATTGGCACCAATGCCCCTTCCCCACCTCAGGTCCTGAACCTTGCAGCTGGAGCTGATCTCTTCTAAAATGTTTGCAGTTGTACAAGGGATAGTTATATGATGATGACATAATTATGACCTGGTTACTGTTTTTCTTTGGAAATTAAGCATGACATAAGAAAATATGATTGTGTGTCAAGTTGGCAAGGGGTAGATTTATAATAGATATTCTTGATTATGTGACTACATCTGGGATTAACTAAAACCGCAAGCAGCTGGGTACACCTGTGAAAGATTTTTTTTCTTCATTGTCATTTGAAGTGGAAATGGCCAATTTTAATTCATATCTTTTGGGGTGTGAAGATTCACTTTTAACCTAGTTCACACCTGCTTACAGTCTATATAGAGGACATGGAAGAAGCATACTTGCTCTATTTACCTGCTTGCTCTCACTCACAAGTCCATACCTTCATTGGCATTAGAGACTACTTCTTCAGGATCTGGCACATACCAAAGTCCACATGAGATACCAAGCCTTGTGGACTGAACAACAACTTGATTTTTGGACCTTCCGTTAGGCAATAGCAATTGTTGGATTAGCTATATCACGACCTATAACCTATTATAATAAATCTCCTTCACACACACACACACACACACACACACACACACACACACACAAACACCCTCCCTGAGAACAGTGACTAGCATATTCACCTAGCATGCACAAGGCTATGATATCTAAAGGTTGCTCAGTTTTATAGTTTTATATCTGACATTTAGTTGTTCTTGAGGAATTTGTTGAAAAGGTTCTTCTTCATTGAGTCTTTTTGGTATTTTTGTTGAAAGTCACTTGAAAAACATGTTTAAGTTTCTTTGTGGCTTCTCTATTCTATTCTATTTATTTATGTATTTATTTTATGCTTGACTCAATTATTATAGATTTTTAGGAAATTTTAATAAATTTAATAAATTGAAATTTTCTCTTTGAGGTTAGTTTGGATGACTCAAAGTTTCTGCATTCATTTTATAATAGTTTTGACAATTTTTGACATAAAAGCTAGTAAAGATTTTGCTGGAAAATACATTGATATGCAGGTCAATTTAGAGAATATTGCTTTTTTTTAATTTTTCTTTTTCTTTTTTCTTTTTTATTAGATATATTCTTTATTTGCATTTCAAATGATTTCCCCTTTCCTGGTCCCCCCCACCCCCGAAAGTCCCATAAGGCATCTCCCCTCCTCCTGTTCCCCAATCAACCCCCTCCCCCTTCCACATCCTGGTATTCCCCTACACTGCTGCATCCAGGACCAGGAGCCTCTCCTCCCTTTGATGAAGACAAGGCCATCCTCTGCTGCTTATGCATCTGGAGCCATGGGTAACACCATGTGTACTATCTGATTGATGTTTTTGTCCCTGGGAGCTCTGAGAGTACTGGGTAGCTCATATTGTTGTTCCTCCTATGGTGCTGCAAACCCCTTCAGCTCCTTGGATCCTTTCTCTAGCTCCCCCATCAGGGACCCTGTGCTCAGTTCAATGGCTGGCTGAGAGTGTCCCCCTCTGTATTTGTCATGCACTGGCAGAGCCTCCTAGGTGACAGCTATATCTGGCACCAGTCAGCAAGCACTTGTGGGCATCAATAATAGTGTCTGGGTTTTGTAACTGTATATGGGATGGATCCCTAGGTGGTGTAGTCTCTGGATGGTCTTTCCCTCAGACTCTGCCCACACTTTGTCTCTGTATCTCCTTCTGTGGGTATTTTGTTCTCCCTTCTAAGAAGGACCAGAGTATCCATACTTTGTTCTTCCTCCTTCTTGGACACTATTTGATATGTGAACTGTGTCTTGGGTATTCCGAGCTTCTGGGCTAATATCCACTTATTAGTGAGTGCATACCATGTGTGTTCTTTTGTGGTTGGGTTACCTCATGTAGGATGATATTTTCCAGTTCTATCCATTTGCCTAAGAATTTCATGAATTCATAGTGCGTTCACAGGGAATGTCTGATGGTGTTGGAGGCTGGAATGGGATGAGTTGGGGAAAGAAAGGTTGTAGGAGAAGATTTTTTTTGTGATCTGTTGGAGATGGAGTCAGAAAGAAAAGGGAGCAGGTTTTCAGCTATAGAACTGGGAAGAAGACAGAGAATTGGATCTGGGAAAGCAGGAGAGTCGTGTTGCCATGCTTTCTGCCATGATTATGATAGACCAAAGAAGTGAGACTGGCCAGAATTTTGTTGAGAATTTTTGCATCAATGTTCATAAGGGAAATTGGTCTGAAGTTCTCTTCCTTTGTTTGGTCTTTGTTTGGTTTAGGTATAAGCGTTATTGTGGCTTCATAGAATGAATTGGGTAGTGTTCCTTGAGTTTCTATTTTGTGGAATAGTTTGAAGAGTATTGGTGTTAGCTCTTCTTTGCAGATCTGATAGAATTCCCCACTAAACCCATCTGGTCCTGGGCTTTTGTTGTTGTTGTTGGAAGACTATTAACAACTGCTTCTATTTCCTCAGGACTAATGGAACTATTTAGATGGTTTACCTGGTCTTGTTTTAACATTGGCACCTGGTATGTATCTAGAAAATTGTCCATTTCATCCAGATTTTCCAATTTTGTTGAGTATAAGCTCTTGTAGTAAGATCTGATTATTTTTTGAATTTCCACAGTTTCTGTTGTTATGTCTCCCTTTTCATTTCTGATTTTATTAATTTGGATAGTGCCTCTGTGCCCTCTGGTTAGTCTGGCTAAGGGTTTATCTATCTTGTTGATTTTCTCAAAGAACCAGCTCCTGGTTTTGTTGATTCTTTGCATGGTTCTTTTTGTTTCTATTTGGTTGATTTCGTCCCTGAGTTTAATTATTTCTTGCCATCTACTCCTCTTGGGTGCATTCACTTCTTTTTGTTCTAGAGTTTTCAGGTGTGTTGTCAAACTTCTAGTGTAAGCCTTCTCCAATTTCTTTGTGGAGGCACTTAGAGCTATGAGTTTTCCTCTTAGCACTCCTTTCAATGTGTCCCATAAGTTTTGGTATGATGAGTCCTCATTTTCATTAAATTCTACAAAGTCTAATTTCTTTCTTTATTTCTTCCTTGACCAAGCTATCATTGAGAAGAGCATTGTTCAAAGTCCACGTGCATGTGTGTTTTCCATTGTTTTTGTTTGAACTCAAGACCAGCCTTAGGCCATGGTGATCTGATAGGGTGCATGGAATTATTTCAATATTTTTGCATTTCAATTTTTAACATCTGTGCTCCAAACACAAGGGCACTCAAGTTTATAAAAAAATCACATATTGACTCTCACACATGGATATTGAGAGACTTCAATACCCTACTCACACCAATGAACAGGTCATCCGGACAAAAACTGAACAGAGAAATACTAGAGCCAACAGATGCAATAAACCAAAGGAGTCTAACAGCTATTTACAGAATGTTTACCAGAAAACAAAAGAACATACAATCCACTCTGTACCTCACAGAAATTTCTCCAAAATTGACCACAAACTCAGACACAAACAAGTCTCACCATAGAAAAAAAAAATTTAAATAACTCTCTGAGTCCTAACAGACCACTATAGACTAAAGCTGGATATCACCAACAACAAACACAACAGAGAGCTTACAAATTCATGGAAACTAAACAATTCTATATAATGAAAACTGGGTCAAGACAAAAATAAGAAAAAAACTACAGACTTTTAGAATTTAATGAAAAAAGAATACACAGCATACCCAAACACAATGAAAATGTTGCAAAAAGGAAAGTTCACACACTATATGTGCCTACATTAAAAAAACAAAAAACACTGGAGACATCTTATACCAGCAACTTAATAACACATATGATAGTCCTGGAATAAATAAAACATGAGATACTGAGGAAATCCAGTGAATCATAAGAATATACTTTAAAAAGTAGTACTCCACCAAATAGAAAAGTCTAAAAGAAATAAATACTTGTCTCAATAGGTAACAATTACCAAAGTTAAATCAAGAGTAGATAAACAATTTAAATAAACATATAACCCTTTGTGAAATAAAAGCAATCATTAAAGTCATTAAAAGCCTTCCAACCAAAATAAACCCAATACTATATAGTAATTTTTTTGTGTTTTTTCTTTTCTTTTTTTTAATTAAATATTTTCTTCATTTACATTTCAAATGTTATCCCCTTTCCTTGTTTCCCCTCTGAAAATCCCCTATCCCCTCTCCCTCCCCCTGAGCACCCATCCACCCACTCCTGCTTCTCTGTCCTGGCATTCTCCTACACTGGGGAATCTAGCCTTCACAGGACCAAAGGTCTCACCTCCTATTGAATCCAGCAAGGCCATCCTTTGTTACACATGTAGCTGGAGCCATGGGTCCCTCCATGTGTATTCTTTGGTTGGTAGTTTAGTCCCTGGGAGCTCTGGGGGTACTGGGTGGTTCATATTGTTGTTTCTCCTATGGGGCTTGCAGCCATATAGTATTTGTGCAGTTTTACTAGACCTTCAAAGAAGAATTAATGTCAATACTCTTCAAATTACTCCACAAAATAAAAACAGAAGGAACATTGATAAATTCATTTTATGAAGCTACAGTTACACTGATGTGTAAACCACACAAAGACTCACCAAAGAAAGAGAATTGCAGACCAGTTTCCCTGATAAACATATATGCATAAATATTCAATAAAATACTTGCAAACTGAAGTCAAGAACATATCAAAATTATCATCAGCTATATCAAGTAGGCTTTATCTCACAGATGCATAAATGACTTAATATATGAAAATCAATAAATATAGTCCACCATATAAATAAACAAAAAGCCAAAAACCACATGATCACCTCATTAGATACAAAAAGGTCTTTGACAAAAATCCAGCACCACTTCATGATAGAAGTCCTGGATATTAGGAATACACAGGACATACATAAACATAATACAGGCAAATTACAGTAAGCCAACATTAAGTTGAATGAAGAGAAACTCAAAGCAATTCCACTAAAATCAGAGACAACACAAAGTTGATCACTCTCTTCATATCTATTTAAGATAGTACTTAAAGTTTGAGCTAGAGTAATAATAAGACAACTGAAGGAGATCGAAAGGATATGAATTGGAAAGGAAGAAGTCAAAGTATATTCATTTGTAGGTGATATAATAGAATACATAAGCTACCCTTAAAATTCCACCAGGGAATTCATACAGCTGATGCTAAACCTTTCAGCAAAGTGGCTGGCTACCCTATTAACTCACACAAAGCAGTAGCCTTCCTATATACAAATGACAAACAGACACAAAAAGAAGTCAGGGAAATTACACTCTTCCCAGTACCCACAAATAATATAAATATCAAGCAAGTGAAAGATTTGTATGACAAAACTTCAAGTCTTTGAAAAAATATTATTGAAGTTATCACAAGATGAAAAACATCTCCCATGCTCATGAACAGGTAGAATTAACATAATAAAAATGACCATTCTAGCAAAAACAATCAACAAATTCAATACAATTGACACTAAAATTCTAACATAACTCTTCACAGATTTTTTTGGTTGTTTTTTTTTTGTTGTTGTTGTTGCTGGTTTTTTTTGGAGGGGTGGGGAGTTTCAAGACAGGGTTTCTCTGTGTAGCCCTGGCTGTCCTGGAACTCACTTTGTAGACCAGGCTGGCCTCAGATTCAGAAATCCGCCTCCCTCTGCCTCCCAAGTGCTGGGATTGAAGGTGTGCGCCACCATTGCCTGGCCTCTTTACAGATCTTGATAGGCAATTTTCAGCTCATGTGGCTATACAAAAATAGTGGAATATCTAGAACAATCCCCCAAAATAAAAGAACTATCACAACCCCCAATTTCAAGTTGTACAAGAATTATACTAATAAAAACCACATGGTAATGTCATCAAAACAGACACACCGATCAGTGGAATTGAAGACCCAGACATTTTTGTTTAAAAAAGAAGACAGAAATACACTGAGAAAAACAACATTATTAACAAATAGTGCTAGTCAAACTGGATGTCTGCTTGTAGAAGAATCCAAACAGATCCACTCTTACTACCCTGCACAAAACTCAACTCCAAATAGATCAAAATCTCAACATAAAACCACATACTCTGAATCCGATAAAGAGAAAAAGTGGGAAATAACCATGAATTCATTGGCACAGGAAAAGACTTTCTGAACAGAACACCATTAGCATAGATGCTGATATCAACAATTAGTAAATGGGGAACTCAGGAAACTGAGAATCTTCCAATAGCCAGGAGCAGGATATAACATAGATGTCCTTCAACAGAAGAATGGATAAAGAAAATGTGGTCCCCTCTTTCAACAGGCTAAGAGACACTTTGTTAGTAGTGTTGTTCTTAGTCAGAGGCAGAACAATTGGTAGTCCTTTGTTAATCCTAGCTTGATGCCTGCCTTTTGAGCATCCCAATCATTCACAGATGACATAGATTTTGAGGAGGACCACCTCAAAGCCCTTCACTGGCTGCAGTAATCTGGAGAGTTGGCCTAACCTCTCATAGGCTGCAGCACTTGGGAGAGCCCACCCTGTGCCTCAAGAAAGTGATCAGTTCTTGGACATTCACATGATCTCCAAGAGTTGGCCTGACCAGGGACATCCCCATGTTCTCTAGTTACCTCAGACATCAACACTGATCCCTGCAGGTGCATAACTATGGACCCAGAATGGCTCTCAGTAGCAAAGCTGGCCACTCACAATAGGCTACTCCTCTTCACCCTCTTGTCCCAGTTTCCTCTCTCTTCATAATGCGTAAGCAGATCTAGTTCTTTTTCCCTCCAATCTGTCCACCACATACTCACACATTGTGGTGGCTCCTACCACAGACTGGCCACACTGATAGTGGGTCCCGGAATGACATCCTCCATCTGGACTGTATGGCCTTATAGCAGGCAGGTGTCTATGGCTCTGTCTGTATTGTGAGTTGGAGGGCAGGTCTGTGAGTCACATGGCAGTCTGCAGGTTTCTGTCTGCGTGGTGGTGGGGGAGCTCTGTGTGTCTATGGCTTGCCTGTGCTGTGGGTTGGAGGGCAGGTCTGTGGGTATCTTTCCCAGCCAACCCTGTGTTGCATGGTAAAACACAGGTCTCTGTCTTCCTCTTCCCATGCTGCTCTGCCTGGATTTGATTTGATTTAATTTTTTTTATGTGTGTGTGTGTGTTTTCTAGGCATAAAACAACTTTGATCGCCAAGGCAGGCATCAAGCCACTGAAACTAGTAGAAAGGAAAGTGGGAAGAGCCTCGAGCACATGGGCAAGAGGACAATTTCCTGAACAGAACACCAATAGCTTATGCACTAAGATCAAGAATCCACAAGTGGGACCTCATAAAACTGCAAATCTTCTGTAAGGCAAAGGACACTGTCAACAGGACAAAACAGCAACCAACAGATTGGGAAAATATCTTTACCAACACGACATCCGACAGAGGGCTAATATCCAATATATACAAAAAACTCAAGAAGTTAGACTCCAGAGAGCCAAATAACCCTATTAAAAATGGGGAACCGAGCTAAACAAAATTCTCAACTAAGGAAACTCAAGTGGTTGAGAAGCACCTAAAGAAATGTTCAACATCCTTAGTCATCAGGGAAATGCAAATCAAAACAACCCTGAGATTCTACCTTACACCAGTCAGAATGGCTAAGATCAAAAACTCAGGTGACAGCAGAGGCTGGAGAGGATGTGGAGAAAGAGGAACACTTCTCCATTGTTGGTGGGATTGCAAACTGGTACAACCACTCTAGAAATCAGTCTGGCGGTTCCTCAGAAAATTGGACATAGGACCTCAGGACCCAAGCTATACCACTCCTGGGCATATACCCAAAAGATGCTCCAACATATAACAAGGACACATGCTCCACTATATTAATAGCAGCCTTATTTATAATAGCCAGAAGCTGGAAAGAACCCAGATGTCCTTCAACAGTGGAATGGATACAGAAAACGTGGTACACATGTGCTACATTTACACAATGGAGTACTACTCAGCTATTAAAAACAATGACTTCATGAAATTCTTAGGCAAATGGATGGAACTAGAAAATATCATCCTTAGTGAAGTAACCCAATCACAAAAGAACACACATGGTATGCACTCATTGATAAGTGGATATTAACCCAAAAGTTTGGAATACCCAAGATACAATTCACTGACCAAACAAAGCTCAAGAAGAAAGAAGATTAAAGTGTAGATGCATCAGTCCTTCTTAGAACGGGGAACAAAATACTTATGGGAGGAAATATGGAGACAAAGTATGGAGCAGAGAATGAAGGAAAGGCCATCCAGAGACTGCCCCACCTGTGGATCCATTCCATATACAGTCACCAAATGCAGACACTATTGTGGATGGCAAGAAGTGCACACTGACAAGAGTCTGTCTCCTGTGAGGCTCTGCCAGAGCCTGACAAATACAAAAGTTCATATCCAACTATTGGACAGAGCGCAGGGTCCCCAATGGAGGAGTTAGAGAAAGGACTGAAAGAGTTAAAGGGGTTTATAACCCCATAGGAAGAACAGCAGTATCATCCAACCAGGCACCCAGAGCTCCCAGGGCCTAAACCACCAACAAAAGAGTACAAATGGAGGCACCCATGGCCCCAGTCACATATGTAGCAGAGGATGGCCTTGTTGGGCATCAATGGGAGAAGAGACTCTTAGTCCTGTGAAAGCTCAATGCCCCAATGTAGGTAATTGGAGGGCGGGGAGATGGAAGTGGGTGGATGGGTGGGGGAACACCCTGATTGAAGCAGGGAGGATGGGATAGGGGGTCCCTAGGGGAAAACCAGAAAAGGGATAACATTGAAATGTAAACAAAAAAAAGTCAATTAAAAAAAGATTTTATTGAGTGGGACCAGAACAAGTGGGGTCAGAGAGAGAAGAAAAAAAAATGTTATTTACAAAAAAGAAAAACCAATTAAGTAGAAAAAAAAAACTTGCTTTGGACACGATGTCTGTTCACAGCAGTATAACCCTAACTTAAACAGTCTGTATATAAATAAACATTCTCAATGATAAAAAAGAGAGAGAAAGTCTGGTACATTTACACAGTGGCATATTAACTGTTTACAAAAATCACATTGTGAAATTTGCAGGCAAATGGATGGAATTAGAAAAAAATCATCCAGAGTGAAATAAACATGGATGTATTCACTTTTATGTGGATATAAGCTGTTAAATGATAAACAAGCTACAGTGACATATATAGCTCCCTGGGAAAGGAAAATAGAATACATTTTATGGATGGAATCGGACAGGTGGAGATAGGAATGGGAGGATCACACAGAAAGGGGAAAAGGAGATAAGCTTAAGGGGGGAAATGTGGAAAGGAGCTGAACTCGAGGGATGTTTGAATTGTCATATGGAAATATAGTACAGTGGAAACTTCCTAAAATATATGAAGGTAACCCTATTGAGTTCTCCTAATACTGGGGTAAACAAAGTCTCAACTGGTTATCTCTTGTCACCAAATGAGGTACTGGGACTGAGTTACATTCACCTGAGTTATTGGGCAAGGGGATCCCAAGGAAATGCCCAACCAACCCAATCTGTTGCCAAGACAATGGTTGCTCTTCACAAACTGATAGCATGATCCCTTTGCTGAGAAGAAAACCCACACAACTCATTGAACACAGAAGTTGAGCTGGTTCCTACATGGAGCCTTCACCACATTGTTCTAGAGTCTTTGGTGTGGGAAGGTAGTTTGAAGGCTACCAAAAGAGTAACATAAACATCACCCAAAACATAAAACCTTTAACAGGCAATCTGTTCTATCTAAAAAGTATGACAGGGTAAGGGTGGCACAGAGCTTATGGGAGTAGCCAATGAATGTCTGATTTAACTTAAGGCCTACCCCATGAGACAAATCCCATACAAAACACTTCTTGGGTAATCAAGAACCAAAATCTAGATATCCTAGAGAACTAGAATAAAACCAAACACTACTGTTCTAAAAAAAAAAAAAAGAAAAATGTATCAATAACAATGACTCCTACTGATCCAATATTCTGCTATACTCATAGATCAGCTCCTTATTTACTCATTAAGAAGCTTCCTCCTGCAGCAGATGGGGATAGATGCAGAGAATCACAAACAGACATTACACACAGAGAGTCTAAATAGTATGTTTCCATAAAATCCCTCTTCTTAGAGCTCAGTGAACCCTATGGAGGCTGAAAGAATGTGTAAGAGCCAGAATGAATGGAGGTCACCAGGAGAACAAGGTCCTCTGAATGAACTCATCAGGACTCATATGAACTCACAGAGACTGAATCAGCAAGCATGGGATCTACACAGGTCTACACCACATCTTTTGCATATATCTTTTAGCTTTTAGCGCCACAGAGCTAGCCTCAGTGTTCCAAGCCCAGAGACTCAGCCCGGCCACCTCTCATCTCAGCAGCAAAAGTGTCTCAGTCAAACGGCCTACAGGTACCAGGAGGTCCATGCTAGAATGGCACCGCCTTCTGAGCAGGCCAGGAAGCCTCATGCTCCATAGATGCTCTGGTGCTCGCTATCACAGTGAGGCATGCACGCGTCCTGCCAGTGTTCCTCTGCCCGAACGAGACCCACAGGCTGCTGTCCGAGCTCCTTTCTTGCCCAAGCGCGCCGCCCTGCCACCACCACCACCATCCCTTCTGCTTTTCTTCCTTTTTTCCCCGACAGTTGGGGAGGAAAAGGTTTATTTAACTTACACTTCTATATCACTGTTAATTATTAAAGGAAGTCAGGGCAGGAACTCATCAGGTCAGGAACCTGGAGGTAGGAACTGATGTAGAGAGACCATGGAGTACTGTTTACTGGCTTGCTTCCCATGATTTGCTCAGCCTGCTTTATTATAGAACTCAGAACAACCAGCCCAGGATGGGCCCACCCAAAATGGGCTCTGCCCTCTCCCATCAATAACTAAGAAAATCCCTTACAGCCAGACCTTATGGAGGCGTTTTCTCAATTGAGGTTTCCTCTTTTCAGATGACTCTAGCTTGTGTCAGGTTGACATAAAATTAGTCAGCACAATAATTACTATCACCTTGACTTTGATGAGTCAATACTGTCACCTGGTCTGTGCGTAGACCCATTGCATTTAATTTATCCAACTGAGCAGAAGTATCTTCAACCCTAAGGTCTGGCAAAAGGAAAGGAGTGATAACAAAGCTCTTCAAGTGTGGTAGTGCCCCCTCACCATTTTGCCTTATAGGATTCATCAAAAGTATGCCTTCTGGGCCTCCCCATTTAAGAGAATTAGGTTTTGCATAGCTTACCCACTAACACTGCGATGTCTCTGAACTTTAAAATCCTTTCATTAACATTAAGCCAAGAGATATCAAGCATCTCCAATTCTTTTTCAGTTGGCCATTTTTTTTTATTAAATGCATCAACCAACCACTCAAACAAATTTTGACACCTTTTGTAACTGTGCAAGCTTCCATACTAAACTACAATATCTACTCAGAGGGCCCTCTGCAATAAATTCATCCTGATCCAGATTTATATACTTCCACCATTATCCCACAATCTTAAAATCCATACCAACACATATCATCTAGACTTCTAATTGAATGAATTTGCAAACTTTTTAAGCTTCTTAACCAAGTAGCACTTCTCCTCATGGACTATATTTTCTATCTTCCCTTCTAGGTGCCTGATAAGCCTTGTCTGATTACAAGTCCAGTGGCAACTATTGGTGGACCTTGGGGGACAGAAGTGACATTGTCTGGCATCTCCTTCAGAGAAAGTCACTGCTGGCTTAGCAGAAAATGAAGCATTGGATTCCTCAGTCAAAGGTGGAAAATCAATATTTCAGGGGATGGGATATGCTTCTGCTGATGGTGGAACGACTAATTCCTCAGGTAAGATAAACTGAAAGTTCAAAATTTTCAGTCTCAATAGGGTTCTCCCACAAATCTCCATCCCAAGTTATAGGATTCCCCCACACACACCTTTTTTACTAATGAATGCCTTTACTTTACCTGTTGAACCCCTCTGAAGCTGGAACTTGAATTTTTCACTGTAATACAGCCAACCTTATAATGAGGGCTTTAGTTTAATTCTTTGCAACTTGAGCTCTGTGGCAGCCAGAAAGAAGATTCTCTTCTTTCTTAGAAAGTTTTGGACTTTTAAAACACATATCTGGGTCTGGTTAGTTTATTGCTGAGTTCATTATTGTCCTTCACCGTATTGTGAGATGCCAGAAGTTCATTAATGTTATCCCAGAGCTCACTCTTTTCCTTTGTCAATTTATCCAGAGATGCTAGGAGCAGTCGACCAGCAGCATCATACCTGTTTTTGTTTTTCACATATTGTCAAAAGTTTTATACACAGACTCACCAAATCCATTGCCATTCACAACTCATAAATCAAGATAATCAAATGTATTTGTCTTCTTTAGTTTGAAAAATAGTTCAGACTGTCTGCAGGAAGCAGTCAGAGAGAATGACATCCACTTGCTCAACATTCAACAACTCATCCCCCACCAAAGAAGGTGGCAATGAAAATACTCTGGCCAGCTCAAACGTGCAAATAGGGTTCTGACAGGCTTTGTCCTTCTCCCCATTCCTTCTGCCTGGCTAAAAACTGTTAGATTGCTTTCCTGAAGCTGGCCACCAAGGTCTATTCTTTTATTTGGCCATTTCCTCCTCCTGAGGCTGACTACCAAGGTCTAGCTATCAAGATATTGGAGTTGAGCAATAAAAAAGCCCCCTTTGGCACACCCAACTAATATGTCCAACTAAAATTATATATCTCATTCTAATACAGGGTTTCCCTTTATACATTTATAAACTGTCATTTGCCTATGGGCCATGTTAGTCTCCTCTCTATTCAGAGGCAGTCCTTTGTCCACCCCAACAAATATCCCTTACCCCTTTTTCTTTCCTCCTCTCTCCCTTGTTCCCTTCCCCTCCTTCCTCTTTCTCTTTCTCCTGTCTTTGTTACTTATCCCTGCCTTCTGTCTCTCTGGGGCAAATAAGTCTCCTTTGTGCTGAGAACTTGGTCTTGGGGCTCCTGAGCCAATATTTCTTCTTTCACATACCATGAGCTTTCAGTACTCTCCAATCTTCTCACAAGTCCAACAATGGCTGTCTACCAACATGAAGTCCAAAAATACAGTAGCTGTTCAGTTCACAAGACTGAGTATCTCAGGTGATCTTTAGTATATACCAGAATCTTGAAGAAGCAGGCTCTAATGCCAGTGAAGGAGTGGACTTGCCAGAGAGAGTGAGCAGACAAAGAAAGCAAGCTTCCTTCCTCCATACCATTTATATAGGCTGCCAGCTGAAAGTGTGACCCATATTCACGGGGAATCTAACCACCCTAAAAGTTCTGGATTAAAAATAGGCCTTCCCACTTCAAATGATTCAGTGAAGAAAAAGTTCCCACACAAGTGTGCTCACCCTTGTGGGTTTGAGTTAATTACAGATGTATTCAACTTGATAGCCAAGAATAGCTATCAAAGTAAACATTCTATGATGGAACCACATGCCTAGATCATAATGTTATAAAACTCAGAACACGTATGTATAACTTTTTAGGCTGAGGAGATAGTTCATTCATAAAGTGCTTACCATACAAGCATGATGACCTGAGTTCAATTCCCTAGAGTAAAATGCAAGACATGGCAGCATGCACCTTGCAATCCCAGTGCTGGAGAGGGAGGGACAGAGGGATCCCTGGGGCTCACTGGCCCATTTGAAAGAAACATCCAGGTTTAATGAGAGACTCTGTTGCAAAAAAAAAAAAAAAAAAGGTGGAGAGCAATTGAGAAACCAACCAAGGTTAGCCTCTGACCTCTACATACATAAACACTGATGCATGTATAGCTTCACATACATGTACATGTACATATGCTCATGAACACATATACACAATTAAATAATAAATCTGCTGCCTTGGATCAGATAGTGGTCTCTGGTCACAGCACCAAAAAAGAAAAGAAAAAAGAAAAAAAATCATGAACTACAAAAGGAAAACTACATAAGGTATTAAAATCTTTGTTCTACTCTACAGGATAAGAAGAAATATTTTAAGACTATATCTGGGCCGGAGTGAGCAGGGCCCGGAGCAAGTGGGAGGCAGGGTGGGGAGCAAGAAGGAGAAGGGAAAGGGGGAAAATTATTCAATGGATTGTTTTAAAAACGAAGACTATATATCTAATAAAGAGACTTAAGGAACACAGAGAACATGTTCAACTCAGTAAAGACAAACAACCCAATTTAAAACTGAGCTAAGGATTTGAATGACATTTCTCCAAACAAAGATATATACAGAGCTCTTACACACATGAAAAAACATTGGCTTAAGCAAAAACATTATCGCTAGAGAAGTATAAATTAAAACCACAAGTAATATTTTATGATCACTAGGATAGCTATGACTAAAAAGACAGATTATAATATATGATCACAGAAAATGTGAAGAAATTGGAACCCTTATACGTTTCTGTTGGGGACATAAAGTGGAGTTGCTCTTTGGAAAACAGGTGATAACTCAAAAATTTGGACATAAAATTGGCACACAACCAAAAATCACATACTGAAAGAAATGAAAATTTTTCCCACTCTCAAACTTATTCATAAATGTTCAGACACTGTTATTCACAAGCCAAAAAGTGCCGTAGCTCAAGAGGAAATATATAAAATGTGCTACATCCTAGCAATAGATAATTATTCAGCAAGAAGAATGAAGTACTGAGATTTGATCCAGCTGGATGGATTTTGAAAACATGCCAAAGAAATCAGTCTCAAAAGGCCACCACTCTATGATCCTCATCAGAAGTGCAAATCAGAATAAGCAAATCTGTATAGGAATAAAGTAGATTGGTGGTTGTCTACTGTGGGAACAGAGCTGAGGATGTGGGATGAGAGGCAATGGAATCACATGATGAAACCCAGGAAATCGGACTCCTGAGACCATCATCAGGGTGCAGATATGAGCTTATTACAGAGCACATAAGCTTATATATAGCATTTGAGCCAATCCCAAGCCCCTATATTCTTGGCCAATCGTATCTCTCCATACCCTCACCATGCTCCAATGAAAGCCCTGCCTGATGAGGTAACTAAGGAGTCAGGTGAGGAGGTTGGGAAGATGAAAGAGTGGGGCATCGTCACCTGTTAGGACTTCCGTGAATATGGAAAAGCAGCTGCCACCCTGGTCTTGGGTCCTTTTAGCTGTCTCACCGGTGTCCCTGGAGCAATCTTAGATCTAATGCTGTGTAGGGCAGATCAGAATTCTTCGAAGAGTCGAAGAAGACTGTGATGCCTCGTTCTCCATCCTGCTTTTTCCTTCACAGGGTTGCCTTCCACATCCCCCATAGTCTAAGATGGAAGAAATATTGACTAATGGACATCTTTAGATGATGAAACTGTTCTAAGGTTAGATTCCTTGATGTTTGCAAAACCCTACAATGGATATGGTAGCCCTTCTCTCGGTGTAAGGATAATGTGTACCACACACACTCTCTATGATTAACCCTAGATAGCCAACACATTCTGTAACCTGGGTCAATAAGAACTGTGCTCACAGGGAATCTTTTACTCCTAAGGGGAGAGCAGAATCCATGAGACCAGGCTTTTATTCTCAGCTCTAATCACCCAGTTTAAAAAAAAATCAATCTAAACACAAATGGAGGCTGTGACAAAACTAAAGATGTGTCTGAGAACACTTCATTTCTCATACTAGTTCCAAGCCATGTTGTTTGTTATGTGTCGCAGATAGATGTCAGCTTGTGTAATCTCAGCTTCCAGTCAGTCTCCCCATCACAAGAGCTGCCAATGTAATTTCTAGCATTGAGCTTTGTGCTGGATGGTTTTATGTCAACTTGACAGAAGCTAGAGTCATTGGAGAGGAAGGAAACTCAATTGAGAAAATGCCTCAATAAGAAGCAGATCTGTGGGGCATTTTCTTAATTAGTGATTGGTGTGGGAGGGCCCAGCAATTATGGGTAGGGACCACCCCTGGGCTAGTAGTCCTGGGTTCTATATATAATAAAGCAGGTTGAGCAAGCCACAGGGAGTAAGCCAGTAAGCAGCACCCCTCCATGGCCTCTGTGTCAGCTCCTGCCTCTAGGTTCCTGCCCCGTGAGAGTTCTTGTCTTGACTTCCTTAGATGATGGACTACAATGTGGATGTGTAAGACAAACCCTTTTCCCCCCAACTTTTTGGTCATGGTGTTTCATCACAGCAATAGAACCCCTAACTAGGACAATTTTGAATTTCACTTAAGCAAGATGTTCTACTTTGTTTTGTTTAAGGGGGCTTAGATTTTAGAATACTCATATTTTGATTCCATTGGTGCTACTATTTCTTTTATTAAATTTATGAATCCATTCATAAAGGGGAAGAAGGGGGTTCTTATATACCAAAATACCAGAAGACCAATCTTTTCTACTCCAAACCATATATGGTCAGCATTACATGAATACAAACCAGAGTCATATCTCAAAAATTGTAATGACTTAGCACATTGGATGCAAAATTGCTATTAAAAACAATGTATCACTGCCTCCTCCCACATTCCCATACTGGCTTTTGTCTGGCATTCTCTCCCTAGTGTAAATGTTCCCTTTTGTTATTATAAAACCATATCCCCGAGTCTTGCTAAGTCAGTTTTCTCCTCACTAACCTCAATGTAATTTTCACATCAAGGTGTTTCTGTAGACTGGACAGAGTTAGAGTTCAGCTTCTTCGAGCCAGACTGTTTAAATTTGACTAGACAGCAGCAATTGCTTTTTAATCTAAGCAAACTGGTCTGTCCAAGGCAATCAACTCAAGGAAGTCATTCCAGGAGGATCCTAACAGTGCCGACGAATCACACTGCCCCGAGTGGGACCTGACCATTGAACTGCTGCTACAGTGTGTCACAAGTACTTAGAGGAGCAGTACATCCAGCTGAACTCTGTGTTGACACTCCCTCTCTAGCCTCTCATGCAGAAGTTAAAGATCGGCACAGTCAGCTGAAGAAGCCCTCTGCGGCTCTGTGTGTGTGGTGCTGTCCGTTCACGTCAATGATGTAGCAACTAGGCCTCCCATTCGCACTGTCCACTGTCAGTGCTGATCTGCAGTGTTACTGACTGATTCCTCCAGGATCTAGAGTCAAGGCGGACATGGTGGCTGCTTCCTGTTAACACTTCTCATCTTTTAAACCAGGATTTAAACTAGCATCTGCAACATTGTAGCAACACCTGTATCTATTTAGAACTTTGCAGTAACCAAGCATTCTGTATGTTTGCTAGGGTGCAGAGAGGTCAGCGGAGTGTAACATCATTTACGGTGTTTATAAGTCGCAGAACTGAGAAATCTAGATCTGATCACATCAAGCTTGGTCTTCCTAATGCTTTGAATTGTGCTATTGGAGCGTTTGTTCTCATTGGTATCACTGGGTTATGGCTTGGATATTTGTCACCTCCAAAGCCTTCAGTTGCCATATTGCTAGAAAGGGGAGACTATTGAAAAGTTCTAACATTATGAAGTCTCTGTCATAGTTCCAACATCAATTCCATGATAAAGAGTGTTCAGAGGGACTGGAGAAATGGCTTAGCTGGGGATCCAACACCCTCTTCTATGTAACTCTTCTGGTACATGCATTCCTGTGCACGGACCCACATGCACACACACACAAGCACAAATAATTTTAAAATAAAAATAAATCTAGGGAGGGAAAATGGGGCTCTTGGTAGTTGATCTGCACCCTTACACTCCTCCATCTTGCAAGGACCAATAGTTATGCACCATTTTGGAAGTGAGCAGGCCTTTACCAGACAGCAAAATTGTCAGTGCTTTGATCTTGGACTTACTAGCTCAAGAAATAAATATTTTGGGCTTTTTGTTTTGTTTTGTTTTTTAATGACTAAATCTCCCAAATCCTGTCACATCAACATCAAACAAACTGAAACAGCACTAAAGGATAGGGAAAGTGACAGTGCAGAAAGTTCTGAATGTGAGTGGGTCATACTGCTGTGTCCTGCCCTCCCAGAAGCCTAGTACATGCTATATGAGAAAAGGAGAGCAGATGAACAGGCAGCCATGAGGAGTGGCATCTGCTCAGGGACTCGGGAGAATGTTCTCTAGGATGGGCCAGATGGTTTTTGATGGCCTCCTCTTATTAACAGTTGGAAGGTGGTTTTAAGAGAAATAATAACATGTATTTGATTCAATTGAAGAAAGAAGAAAGAGCAGATTATCTAAAAGGTAAGGCTATGATAATGATAATGATAATAATAATAATAGTAATAATAATAATAGCTAATACAGAGAACATTTAATATTTTTACAAATCTAAATGCACTATTGTAGGGTTAGTAGGGCCCCGCATCCGTTCCACCACAGGGCTCAGGCCGCTCCAGGAGGCAGGTAAGAAGCAGGACACCACTCCCGAGGTGGGGGAACGCAGTCTGAGGTACAGGATGGCCAGAGCTGGCTCGAGGGCCGTCTGGTTCTCAGGCTCTTGGACACCCAGGTGCTGCTGGGAGCCACAGAAGAGCTGAGAAAGAGTGGGTGCCTGCAGGCTGGATCTAGCCTGGGGCCAAGGGGAAAAAAAGGGAGCTCCATCTGAATCCCACTGGGATAGAGTCCTTGACTTGGCACCAGCGGGTTTGGGCTTGGCTTGGTTGTGGCCGTGGCTGGGGGCACTGAGAGGCCTTCTATCGGGAGGTTAGACAGCGGCTCTTTAAGCGAAGACCTTCTCCATTGCTCCCCACAGTGGATCATGATGAAAATGTCCATGGTTTTAAGGCATTTATTGTCATTGTGGAAAGTGGATGAGTACCCTGCTTCTCAGGGTGGGCCTGAGGTTAAATACTTTTTGCAGGAGTGACTGGGATGGGAAAGCACTTCAGGCCTTTAGGTACCTCATTAAAACACAGATCTGTCTTGAGCCTGTGGTCATGTCCTCTACCTGTAGAGGGGCTTGCCTGACGTGACTGATAGCCACAAATCTATGGAGGGCTGCAGCCTCATGCCAGGAGCCTAGTGTCGGGAACCAGGCAAAAGACCTGCGGTCCCTTTAAGGTCACAGGGGTTTCTAGCCTTAGGTCAAGCAGGAACCAGGCTGCCTTTCACCGTCCTACATACTATGTGTACTTATTTATTAGATTCTTGTCATAACTCCATGAAGCATTATTATTTTGAAGAGAAAAGTAGACAGTGAAAATTTGTTTAACTTTCCTGCTTATAAATATTAGAAACCTTCAACATACACACTTTTTCTTTAACTTGTGTGATGATTAATGAAGAATTTAAGAGGGGCTTCTGTTTTTATAAAGCCATTAGCTATGGGAGGTTCAAGGCAATCTTTGACCCATCCAATATGGAGCCTAACAGCTGACCTCAGAATGAAGTTGGAAACTTGATCCTACTTTTGCACATTAACTATTTTAAAGAATTATTTCTCACTCCAAAGTGCTAATAAAGAAGAAAAAAATTCTCACCTAAGATTTTTAAACCACTCCCAGCCTAGTGACACACGGTTTGGGTAGGCAGAGTAGGACTGAGATGACCCCCCCCCTTGACTGAGGTATACAGACAATGCCCAAGACAACCCTTGCCCAGTGCCACATGGCACAGCCTGGGCATAGCTCTCCTGAGACCCCCGACACTCAGAGACCCTAAGCACCACCAAGATGAGTAAGTAAGTGATAGAAAGATGGAAGAGAAAGAGAAACAGAGGGATGTGAGCACAATGAAGAGAGGCAGAACTGGAGACTCGGGGATAGTGAGGAACAGCCCTATGTGAGTTGCTGGCAATGCTGCCTAAAGCCATGGGTAGATCCTAGCCAATGCTGCCACAGAGGGCCATGTCCAGGTCATGGTTCTGCAGTAGCAGGGGTTTGTTTCCACCAAAGGTCAGATGGACATCCCTGATCTGGGCAGCCACCTGGGGCCATGGTAATGTCTGAGGGCTTTGCAGAACTTACCCCACCCCTTACCTGGGCATTATGGGAAAGCAGACCCTGCCCCTGACCAACTAGAGCACTCAGGAGAGCAGGCCCTGAACCTCACCCAGGAATCACAGAAGCAGGCCCTGGTTTGTGTGGGTTTCAGGTAAGCAGCTCTAGGGTGTGAGTGCTGAATAGCTGTCCCTGCCACTTGTCTGTGGTGCACTGGCATGGGCAAGGGAAAGATACCCCATCTCGGGACCCTTGTCACAAGCAGCAAGCAAGAGAGCTGAGAGTAGGAGAGCTGGCCCTGCCACTTGCTGGCTGCAGTATTTGGGGGATAGGGAGGGCAGGCCCTGCATCTCACCTAGACTGCACAGCAGGGCTGACCCTGCTAGTGTGAGTGCCGTGAGCAAGCCCCAAGAGTGGGAGAGTGGGAGAGCTGGCCCTGCCCCTTGCCAACTACAGTAGTAGGTGATCTTGCTAGAACAATGCTGGAGAGCTTCCCTGGTGGTATGGGTTTGGGAGAGCTGATGGGCTGACCAGCTCAGATACTACCAGGCCCAGATCCAGGCATTTAAGTTCTCCCACCCCAACATCTGCCCCATGTATGAACTGCTGGAGCAGATGAAGGGGCCAAACCTACAGATACGAAGCTGCAGGATCTCCATGACACAGGGAGGCAACAAGATATCCAAAAGGATCCAGTATTCACAGTGTGGCAGAAGCCAGAGGCCTCAATCCAGACCAATGACTGGTTGCAATAAATATTTGCAAGCAAAGCTGTTTGGATAAAAGAGTTCACAATGTGACACACTGTGACACACTAAAGCTTCCATACCAAGATTTTATTTTTAATTTTGGTGGGGAAGTCGCAAGGATGGAAGGTGGATATGAGGGGATGAGGAGATAAGCAGGATTGGGGTGCATGATGTGAAATTCACAAGAATCAATAAAGAGTTAAAAAAAAGTCTATGACCCCCCACCCCCAAAGAAGATTTCTAAAACAGGTGGATATAACATGAGACTTGTTTTTGTTTCTAGTTCAAAAAGATTTCAGTGCCTTCAACTTATACAAAATCCCATGCTTGGGGAGATTATAGGCCCTAGAAGAAACCTACTGTTGTTGCATTAAATGGCCATGCTGTCAAACTGCCTTCTATATATTCATTTTTATGCTCATAGATTTGTGTTGCTTGCAATTTGTTCAGAGAAGTTTCTTTCTACAGTGGGCATCAGTTTGTTCAGAAACTCATATCTAGTCAAAGTGCCAATTCAAAGTAACTGCTGGGTGCTCAGCTGTGGATAAACCATCTATTTAACCTTCCCTATCCAAGGCTCAGAGAGCATCAAATTGAAAGTAGAAAGGACGTTGTAACTGTTAGAAAGGAGGGGTGCTACAAACTGTTGACTTCTGGACATCACTTAGCTGTTACACAGATTAACTCACAGAACCTATGGCAACCCTACACAAGACCAAACCAGTCAGCAGCCATCATTCAGGGGACAAGGGCCCTCAAGACCCCATCCTTGGCAAAGGAGCTGTTGACAGTTGATAGCTGCCAAGAGAAGAAAAATTTCCTTTGAGAAAATGATCTCTGGTAGGTTTCTCATGCCACAGTGATGGTCTCATACCCATATGCATATGGGAGGTACTAATTGCACCCAGGGGGTTATTAATAATCAAAATATGAGGACAGGAAGTTGAGAGGGAGACAAGATGCAGGGGCATTTGGAGCAGTAGGAGAGATTAATAGTGGATGTGTATTTAATTGTATAATATGATAATATAATTGTATAAATATATGCAAATTTCTTTCTTATTAGTTATTTTGTTTATTTACATTTCAAATGTTATCTCCCTTCCCAGTTTCCCCTCCAAAAACCTCCCATTCCACCCCCAATCCCCCTGCTTCCATGAGGCTGCTCCCCCATGCACCCACCCACTCCTACCCCACCACCCTATCATTCCCCTATGCTGGGGCATCAAGCCTTCACAGAACTCAGAGCTTCCTCTCCCAATTTTCAAAGAAATGCTATTTTCAAAGAAAAATTAAAGCTATTATTAAAAATAATTAAAGACTTGAAAATAATATGTTTTCATTTGTTTGTTTCAGTTCTTTATATATTCTGGATACTAACATTCATGGAAAAAAAGATGGTTATTAAATGCTCTTGCATTGGTAGTATATGAAGATGCCAAGAAGATTCAAAAGCAAATAGATTGTAAAATAGTTAGCCTCTAAATCAAATGTCAAATAATTCCCACAATAAAGTACCTCAGAATAAAGTTTTGAGTATAATGGATGGCATAAAATACAGAGTGCCTCAAGTGCAGATCCACTGGAATTAGTTCTAAGACCGAGATTAAACCACACAACACTTGTGGAGAATGATAAGCCCGTTCTGGCAATGCCTGGCACTAATTTTGCATTCTCTATCTCTCCACTTCTCTGGCATCAGTCAGGAGATTTTTCAGAATTCAAGTAAGTGCTCATCATACATTGTCCAGAAGGCAACAACCCAAGGACAAACTTGATGAATGCCCAGTGCTCTATCCCTGTTTGTTTGCTTGGATCATATCAGGCAGCAAACAATTTGCCTGACAATTTAAAATACAGACAAAGGCTGGTTGTGATGGCACACACCTTTGATCCCAGCGCTCAGGAGACAGAAGCAAGCAGATATCTGTGACTTGGGGACTAGCCTGGTCTACACAGTGATTTCCCAGCCAGCCAGGACTACATAGAGAAACTCTGTCTCAAATACACAATCAAATAGAAAGAAGCATCAGTTAAGATGTAGATTTCAACAAGTTTTCCCTAATGGACATTGCCATGGTTTGAAAGTGTTTACTCAGTTTCTTGTACTGGAAACAAGTCCAAAATTCACCGAAGTCAGCAATATCTGAAGGTAGAGCTTTGGGTTATTAAAGTCAGACAACAATGACAGCAACAGTATCACAGAGAAAGGTGGAGGTCTTCATGCTAACGCACTCACTCTACTGCAGCCCATGATGGCCATCATGTTGTGACATGGAAAGAAAGCCCTCATCAGAAGCTGGGGCATTGCCAAGAACATGGTCCTGGACTTCTAGTCTCAGAGTTATGGCACAAATAAACTTCTATTCTCTAACGCAGCCTCAGGTCTCTTATGTAGCAAGAGAAAACAGGCAAAGATAAACATGAAGAAAACATTTTGCTCAAAGAATAAATAGGCATTTGAATATGAGATGATATTTGAGGTTATAAAACAAGATTAAGCCACTTTTAAATGATTACTTTCTTATAAGTTCTTTTTATCTTTTATAGATAATTAGTGTAATTTATTGTACAAATAATATAATTTATAGAATAAAAATATGGGCATTTACAGAATTTATAGAACATTATAAAATGCTGCTCATCTTTTCAGTTTTGGAAATAATAGAAATTAAAACTACAGAGATAACATTTCTTAGTTAAGGTGTCATTACTGTAAAGAGACACCATGACTAAGGCAACTCTTATGAGGGGCAGCATTTAATTGGGGCTGGCTTACAGTTTCAGAGGTTTAGTCCATTGCCATCATGGTGGGAAGCATGGCAGTGTCCAGGAAGACACTGTGCTGGAGAATCAGCTGAGAGTTCTACATCTTGATCCAAAAACAGCAAGAAGAAATTGTGTGTTACACTGGGCATAGTTTGAGCTACGGGAGACCTCAAAGCCCAACCCCAGAGTGATATACTTCCTTTAACTCAAACACATAAGTCTATGGGGGCCATACCTATTCAAACCACCACATACCATTTCATACAATTCATAGTTAAAGATTTTTTAAATCCAGCAATTTTAAATGTTAGTTAAAAATCTATAATACTGTATTTCTTTGCATACTGCTAGAAAGAATACTAATTAATATCACCACTTTGAAAAGCAATCAGGATCTGTAAAGTTGTACCTAAACATTCTCCCTATGACCCAGCAATTTCACACCAAAAGGTCCAGCTCATATGCAAATGGACAACCTCCATAGCAATGTTGTTTTAATAATAGAAGCAGAAGTGATCTAAATAAAACATAGTAAACCTTTCTGTACACGTGTGTAAATTCTCTGGAAAATTCAACCAGTGCCATACTGTATATATCATATACGCCATATATAACATGTATGCCATACTGTATATATCATAATACAGATAAAATTTCATTTTTTTCTAGAATCCTTTCTAGAACAGGCATACCAGTAAATGCTCAAAAGAAAGCAGATGTCAAGCATTCTCATTGTAGTTTGGTATTTTTTGTTTTCTAATATTTGTTATTCTGATGTAGGATCTAATTTTTATTTTAAATTTGCCTTTGTTAATTTATGTGTTACAATAAATTCCTTTAGCCAGGTAAGACTTTCCTTCTTCAGAGTTCCTAACTGTATCCTGTATCCATAGGTTGTTGGGTTTTCAGTCTTTTTCTTGATATACAGGATTTGCTTTCAAATATATATATATATATATATATATATATTTGATATATATATATTTGATATATATATTTGATATATATATTTGATATATATATTTGATATATATATTTGATATATATATATTTGATATATATATATTTGATATATATATATCAAATATATATATATTTATATATATATAAATATATATATATATAAATATATAAATATATATATATATTTGATATATATATATATCAAATAGTATATATATATATACATAGTATATATATATACAAATAGTATATATATATATACATAGTATATATATATATATACAAAAGTATATATATATATACATATACATATACATATACATATATAATATACATATATATATATACATATATAAAAAATGGCATATCATGCAGACAGAACTCTCATGTACATAAAACCATAAGAATAAAGAGATAAGGGCTGATCATAATATTAAAAGTGGGGAGCAATGAGAATTCGTGAGTATTAGTCAGTGTTCAGTCACACGACGAAACACCTGAGGGTGGAGAGAGCAGATGTGGGTCTACAGGCCAGTAATCCCAGCACTCTGGTCTACGGCAGGAGGACTCTGACACTCAGTCAGAGATATACAGTGAACTCTGCTGTGCTCAGTCTAAATGAAGCTTTTAGAGCCCCGGGATGTCACAGGACCCTCTTAGCACAGTTTCACTTGGGGGTGATGCAAGCAATCAGGCCTCTTGGGAGCTTTCGCTTTTTGAGCTGGCTAAGACTGATTTCTCCAAGCTGTAAAAGCCATATTCTTCCTGCTGAACTTTTTCTCCAAATCTCACACTAGGCGGATTTTCTGGAACAATTTCGGTTGAAGAGCAAGAACGAAAATTCTGATAGGTTTCCGACCACCACCAGTTTCATTTTCCAAGTTGGTCAGATTTCAAGCCTTTACTGGAGCTAATTAAGGCCCTGAGCTGCAGGGCACCTTCTTGCTGCTCTAGGAAGAGCAAATTCTACCTTTAAAAGGTAAAGTCCACCTAGATAAATCACAGCCGGGTAACAAAACCATAAAACTTTCCCAGCTCAGTTCACAGGAGGAAAAAAAATCAACCAAGTCTGGACATGAGCAGACCCAGTTACTAGGGGCTTCTATTTTGAGGAATGGAACACGGCTGTCTTGTTCTGTTCAAATTCCCCATTGCTCCTTTATTTCTATATGTCTCCTTTTTAATTCTAAAATGTGTTTGCTTCAAGATTAATCATCTCTAATTTTATTCAGCAGTATGTGACATTTCATTAAGGGTTAGTCAAAGTGCCAGTTCTTGAAGTGTCATTATCCTACAGAGAAACTGCCTCTTTTATTAGCACTCATTTCTTGACATACAGTGTCATCTGCTTGTCTGACATTTGAAAAGCAGCCTAATGTGACAGTTTAGTGAGGATTCCTCAGGCAGATTTTTTGGATTTACATTTTAGCTCTGCCCCTGATGTGCGATTCTAATGAACCTGATCAGTATGTGTCCCTGTTTCTCATCTATAATACTAGTATTAAAAAAAAAATTCAGGCATGTAAACCCATACACCCATGGACATCTGGTTTTTTATTAAAAAAAAAAAAAGCCAGAAATACACACTAGAAAAAAAAGACACAAATTCAACAAATGGTGCTGGTCAGACCTGATATCTACATATAGAAGAAATCAAATAATTCCATACTTATCACCCTGCACAGAATCATTAAGTGTGGAAGAGAGAGACAGGAGAAGTAATGGATGTGAGAATCAACTGGCATTACCATTGACTTTCAAGGTCTAAGGGACCATGACCCAAAGAATGCAAGTAGCCTATAGAAGTTGGAAAGGTGGAAAAGACTTCACTCCAGAAAGGAGCACAGCCCTGTTGACTCCTTGATTATAGTCAAGTTATATCTATCTTACATGTCTGTACTCCATAGCTCATGACATTAAGAATGTGTGTTGTTTCAGTTACTAAATTCATGATGATTTGTTACTGCAGCAGTAAGAAATTAATATAACATGTAATCCTCATCTTGCATCCACATACAAACTGGCATAGAGAAGTTAGTGTTATCGGATGTAGAGTGTCTGCTCCCTTGCAGACTGTTTCAGCACTTGTTTCGTAGACAGTGATGCTGATTGTAGGTTTTTGGTGGTGCCTAGCAGGAGGATGTAGATAGCTAACATTCAGGGCTTGGAGTATGCATGCCTGCATCCTGCTGGCTCTAGCTCTTGATCTGCCCAGGTGTAAGCAGGAGCCTCATGTTTAAGTCAGCTTAGTCTTGAGCGTCTCCCTCAGGTGTGATTGATAGTGCTCTCTCAAACCGTAAGCATAAATACTCCTTCTGCCCTAAAATTGCTTTTTATTGGGTGTAACATTACTTTAGTTATGAAATTTCTGAAGCTCACACAGCTAATGAACCTGCCACCTGACCAGTGCAAAGGCTTTGCTTAGGAGTCTCTGCCGGGAAAGCTGTTTTTGCAACAAAGGCCCTAGCACTGAGAACGCACTCCAGTGTCTGAATGGAGCTGCAGTCCCAAACCGGGAAGTCTGACCAAGTGTGCAGCTCTGTTCTGTTCCAAGCCTGATCTAGTAACCCAAGGACATGGGCAGAGTGCTTTAGGTGCCTCTGCCAATGCATCCTCAAGAAGGATTTAAAGGGAAAACTTCAAAAACACTTTCTTTCTACTTGGTCTTAGTCCCTGATAAGTCCACTTTTGGAAATGCTATGAAGAGAGGCTGGGCTCACAAGAACACAAATGGCCCCTGACAGAGCCATGTCGTAGGGCACAGCAACAAGTGTTCAAGCTCTCTGAGCAGCTACTATGAACAGTGAGTTCTCCCTAGTGCCCAAGTCATCTTCCTCCGCTCGCTTGCACAGTTGCTCTGGGGAAACAAAACAGAGGAAGCCACAATGCCTTCTCAGCTTTTACTCTTACTTATACCATCACAGTATGTGATTGAAAGCTAAATACGTCATTAGCAGGTTTATTTTTCTGTCATTGTACTCTATAACTCTTGATAGCTTAGCTTTCTTCCTCAATTCTGTTGTGATCCTGGCCACAGCTAACTGTAAAAGCTGGAACTGAAGTTGAGACTGGCTAGCTCCAACAGATCTGTACTATTAGCATGATAATGTGCTGCTTTCTTTGTGTGTGTTCAATTGTAGTTCAATTGATGGTTCATGAGCTGATTACCATCAACAACTGTTGGTGAAATGTTATACAAGTGTGTTGTAATGGCTATTCCTGGTTGTCAACCTGACTACATCTGGAATGATCTACAATCCAGAATTGGAAGGTTCACCTGTGGTCCAGATCTTAAGGCTAGGAGACACAAGTTTCTGACCTGGATCTTGGCATAGAGATCTTGAGGCCTTTGAGGTAGCCAAGCCATTTAAAAAGAAGCTAATGTATGTGTGTATGTCTTTCATTCATGGATCCATAGACAGTTCTTGGACAGGTGCATGGGTGCAATCTGTCAGAAGCCAAAGCAGTGTAGCAAAACTCACTGCTACAGAGGACTGCAGCAAAACTGTGTCTTCTGGACGTGGTAGGACCACTGCACTCATGAACTCACAACTACTGTGGTCTCTTGTACAAGATCAAGTGGATCAGCATTCCAACGTGGGTGGGAGAGAAGGTTTTCATCCCTAACTTTTAACAGCTGGTGGTTCTGGGAGGAAGAGTCAATTTTCTTTAAGCGTATGTACCTTGGTAGATGGGTCATGCTCTGGTGGATGGTCCCACACACAGCAGTAGATGGGTAGCACAAATGATCATAATATGCCCCAGTGTAGGGAATGTGAGGGCGGGGAGGTAAGGTGGCAGTGGGTGGGTGGGGGAACACCCTCATAGAAGCAAGGTGGGGGAGAAGAAGGGATAGGAGGTTTCTGGGATGGCGGGGGAGGACCAGGAAAGGGGATAACATTTGAAATGTAAAAAAGGAAAATATCTGGGGGCTGGAGAGATGGCTCAGTGGTTAAGAGCACTGACTGCTCTTCCAAAGGTCCTGAGTTCAAATCCCAGCAACCACATGGTGGCTGACAACCATCTGTAATGAGATCTGACATCCTCTTCTGGTGTGTCTGAAGACAGCTACAGTGTACATACATAAAACTAAATAAATCTTTAAACGCAGCACAGTCGATGGCCTTTCCATTGTCTGGAAATAATAGGGCTTACTTTTAATTATATTCCAAAAAAGGCACAACAAAAAATCTCAAAATACAGTATCCTTTTATTCCAGGTTTCCATGGGTTGAGATTTGCAAAAGAGTAGATAAAAATCAGTCCATTTTGAATGAGCAATGTATATTATAAACTCACCCATGTTTTTAGATAATGTGCTAATTGTGGGGTCATTGTGATTTCATATGGGCAGATTCTATTTTATTTTGAATAATAACTTTTTTGTAAACCCTTACATATATTGGCAGTTCAAATCACTTAAAATATTGTGCACTAAGATATTTAATGTTGCCTTCTTTTGTTCTTTATAGCATTTGAATTAGAAATGTTATTCTTTAAAATTACTTAATGTGTACCAAACTGAATTCTAGCAAACATACACTTGACTACATATAACTTTTCAAATATACAGAATTAAAAACTATAGTGATAATAAAATTCCACATTTTTAACACTTGCATGGCATTTTACTAATTACTAATGAAATTATACCAAGACCACTACATATATTGCTTAATTATGTTTTCACCTACTGAGAATAGTCACATTGACTTTAAATATGTAATATAATTTTAAAATAGTATAGAGCATATATATGTATGTATATGTATATGTTTATGTATATATATGTACATGCCAGAAATATGAAAAGTCTTGCCAAACGTAATGTAACATGATCAATAAATGTTTTTGGATAAGTACACATTTAAATAATGCATCAAATAAACAAATTTTCTTAAATCTTGAAAAAAAATCTTTAAAAAAAAAGAAAATATCCAATAAAAAAGAATAAATAAATAAATAAATAAAGTTAGGCAAAGGGGAGTTGGGAGAAGTTAGAGGGAGAAGGGCTAAGGGTGGATATAATCAAAATAGAGTGTATGAAATTCTCAACTAGGTAATAAAAATATTTTTCAAGAAAAGAAGATAAAACTGGTGGGGTACTTTCATATTTGAGAAACTAATGCTGTTTTAATTTTTATTATATTTATCTATCTATATATTTTATTTAGTGTGTCTGTGTGTGAGTGTATGTGTGACGGTCAGAGGGTAACTTGCAGGAGTCAGTCTCTTCTTTCCACCATGTGAATCAGATCAAAAACAGGTCATTGGGTTTAGTTGCAAAAACCTGTGGTCTGATAGGAGAAGCTGCAATTCTCAATGAGTTCTCAGGTGGCCATTGGAACCAACTGGTTCTAATTTTACTCTTTACATGTGTATGTCTATGAGGTTTGTATGCACAGATGCATGCATGTTTACCTCAAAACCTAAGAGAGAATTGTATTGCCTAGTAGCTGTGAAAGCATACAAGAACGTTTCACATTAAAAAAAAAACCAAAAAAACCAACCAACCAAAAAAAAAAAAAAAAAAACCAAAAAAATCTTCATTATTAAAACAAGATAATGTGTCATAAATGCTGAAGTTATTTCACATGCTGAAAATATCCAAAAACTTAATATTGGCAAACAGCTGCTGATAAATACAATTATATATACACTCTCCAACTGGCACAATATTGTACTTCAAAGGTTTAAGCATTCATTTCTGGAAACACCATAAATGGAGGTGGGGCTTCAAGTTTAGCTCCCAAGGAAACAAATGGCCTTTAATAAAACAAATGCTAAAACTCCTGAGACCTTCAAACAGGTCATGTAATATAGAAGGTAAATTTTCAATTTGAAACTTTCTAAAATAGTATACAAGGTAATGGATTTATTATGGTATTTTTATACATATACTTTAATATACTTTGTTCTTCTTCAACCTGCTCCCACAACTCACTCTACGCCCTGCTGGATGGCTCCTTTTCTGCCCATCAAATGGTCCATACCTTAATCTGTCTCCATACCACAGGCATTCCACAACCTTCTCTTTTAATCCCTTCCCTTAAGATGACTTCCTCCCATCTCATAATCCCCTTTCTATATTGTGATCCACATGCACTTGTATATGCACAAAACAAAAAGCTGGTAATAGAATAAGGGGTCCATGTTCCAGGCCCAAGAAGCAGCAGAACTTGGCAATTTTGGCCATGTGGCTTTGGCCTTAAAGCCCAGAATGGAAGGGACTAGTGGGACAATTGATGCTGGTTAGCTGGAGCTAAGAAATTAGTGATGATTAAGAAGAGACCAGCATCAATGAAGTGAAATCTGGAAAATGTTTTCGGAGCGCACAAAGAAGCCATGTTCCAGAGATAGCCAAGGTTGTACTTCATACTGCAGATGGACTTGGTAATATAGAAGAATGACCCAGGTGGTACTGATTTTAAATGTATGAAGGGATCATGGAGACTAGCTGAGGCCTGGCACCCTGAGAGGCCATTTGGTAAAGATGCTGCCTCAGTTGCAGTTGATGGCCCAGGACTGAAGGGGTCACACAAGGAAGTTGAGACTTGGCACCATGAAGAAAGCCTATGAGAGGCTATTAGTGAAGCCAATTTCCAGCAGAAGACTCCAGTGAATTGGAGATGTTAGTTCCATGGGATGATCACCAAGAATAGTAGCAGCAATGGAGTCAAACAGAGCCTAAAGTATTATATAGGGCAGAGCTGGAGATGTGACCTAAGCCCTTTGGAGGAGCCCAGAAGATAATGTGTGGATCCAAGACATTGGAACAATAAACTGTAACGTTGAAGTCGCCTTGGAGACCCCAAGATGTTTGAGATACTGGAGCCGTGGGATACCTGCTGAGAAAAGCTGCTAATAGCAAGTGGAACCAGCCCAGGAGAAAGAACCTTGTTGCAGTCAACAAAGATGAAAATGGAGTAGAGATCTGAAGACCGCTTTGACAGACATGGAGATGCAGAGTTTAGAGTGTGCCCAGCTGGCTTCCCATCTTGCTTTGGAGATTGCAGTTAAGTGATTAGGTGAATCTCAGGAGATTCTTTGAACTTTGGACTTTTAACATTTTTGAGACTGCTATAGAATATATATGGGGACTTAGGAAGTTGGATTAATTGTACTTTTTAATATGTTATGGGTAGGTATGGTCCCCATAGACTCATGTGTCTGAACAAGCCTTTGGGGACCAGGGAGTATAATGTAGTGGTTTAAAAATGTTTGGCCCAGCTGGGCAGTGGTGGCGCATGCCTTTAATCCCAGCACTTGGGAGGCAGAGGCAGGCGGATTTCTGAGTTCGAGGCCAGCCTGGTCTACAGAGTGAGTTCCAGGACAGCCAAAGCTATACAGAGAAACCCTGTCTCGAAAAATCAAAAAAAAAAAAAAATGTTTGGCCCAGAGAGTGGCACCATTTGGAGGTGTGGCCTTGAAGTAGGTGTGTCACTGTGGGTGTGGGCTTTAAGACCTTCTTCCTAGCTGCCTGGAAACTAGTCTCCTGTTTGACTTCAGAACAAGAGGTGGAACTCTTAGCTCCTCTTGCATGGTGGCTGCCTGGACACTGCCATGCCCCTGCTTTGATGATAATGGACTGAACTGCTGAATCTGTAAGTCAACCCCAATTAAATGTTGTCCTTTATAAGAGTTGCCTTGGTCATGGTGTCCACAGCAGTAAAGTCCTAAGACAGAGGTCATGTGAGCTTTGCTCAGTTGATTTAGAAGGTCTTGCTTTCTTGGTGTCCTCCATCTCTTCTGGATGTCCTCCTCTTCTTCAGGATTCCCTGAACTCTAAGGGAAGAGATTTTATGGAGACAACCCATTTAGAGCTGAGTGTTCTAAAGTCTCTAACTCTCTGCATAACTTCTACCTGAGGATCACTGTATTTTTTTCCCATCTTCAGCAGAAGGAAGCTTCTCTGATGATGGCTGAACAAAGCACTGATCTATGAGTATAGCAGAATGCCTTTAGGAGCCATGTTATCACTACATTTTTTCTCTCATTTTCTTTCTCTGTTCCTTCCTTCCTTCCTTCCTTCCTTCCTCTTTCTTTCTCTTTCTTTCTTTCTTTCTTTCTTTCTTTCTTTCTTTCTTTCTTTCTTTCTTTCTTTCTTTTTCTTTTTCTTTCTTTTTAGGTCAGTATTCTTTGCTTTTACCCTAGGTAACAGCAGTATCTAGTCTCAGGTTCTTGACACTCAAGCAGTGTCAAGTACGGTTCCATCCTATGGAGTGGGCCTTAAGTCAGATCAGTTATTGGTTGGTTGCTCCCACAAACCTCATGCCACCATTGCCCTATATAGCTTGCAGGAAGGACACTATTGTAGACAAAGGACTTGAGGCTTGGTGTTTATGTTTTATTTGTGATAGCATGAAGAGTGCTTTCCTGTACCAAAGATGCTGGATCACAGGGGTGAAGGATATATATAAGCACAAGCTCAACTTCTCCATCTTCAACTAGTTGTGTAGGAATTATTTTCAGCATTGGGACTTTGCTGCTGGTTTTCATTGAGAAACTTGTCTCGGCAACACTATGGGTTGTTTGGGGACCCTTTGGCTAACAACTCAATTAGACGTAATCCAGTCCCAATACTGGAAGCTTCATTTAGTGATGAAAGATGGCAAGGTGGGATTCTATTTGGTGATTTTTATTTACATCTGGGATACCACACTAAGTATGTTTTTTCTTACTTCCATCCATTTACCTGCAAATTTCATGATGTCATTTTTTTTAAAAAAAAATTTGAGTAACACTCTGTGGGGCAAGTGTAACTGAGTCACTAGACAGAAAACTGGAAAGGCTGAGCAGATTAAGAAACCCCAGCAGTTCTCATAATTGAGAATGGTGGGTGTATGAATCTGCTCCTGATCCAGTTCTTGTCCTGGAGCACATGATCACGACACTCCACTAAGAAGACCATGGCAACTGATCATGTAGCATAGAGACCTAGATGGACCCTGAGGGTTTGCCCAATAAGCTTCCCTTCCCAGACATTCCTTCCTGCAAAAGGTATTTAGTCTCTGGTCCACCCTGAGTAACTTGTATGCATCCATGTTCCCATCACGAATACAGTTTAGACATGGTCTTTCTCATGAACTTTCTTTCTCAAGAACTGTCATGGGGAGAGGCCTTCATTACCAAGCCCTGTCACCCAAGTCTCCTACAGAAGGCCCCTCCGAGCACCTGACACTCACCCTGAGCTAAGCTGGATTCCCTCCCCACCCCCACCCCACTACCAGGGCTCATCTCAGGTCCACAGCCCATTCCCAACTACTTGTGGTTCCCAGGAGTATCTAGGTGTCCAGGAGTTTGGGAACCACAGCCTTGGTCAAAGCCTGCACCATTTCTCATCCAGGCTGGGGCCCCCATTTAGGCTAAGTTCCAACACCCCTGAGAAGATGTTCGAATTCCAAGAGCTGGGAACCCAATGGCAGTGAGGACAGAATGTAGCAAAGTATCTCTGTGTTTCAGCTCTCCAGGGGTGTTCACACACACCAGTGGTGAGGCAAAATATGAACCCACAACACCCCATTTTCTTTATCCATTCTTCTGTTGAAGGACATCTAGGTTATTTCCAATTTCTGGCTATTATGAATACAGCAACAATGAGTCTGATTGGTGTCCCTGTGGTAAGATGAAGCATCCTTTGGGGATACGCCCAAGAATGCTATCACTGGATCTTGAGGTAAATTGATTATCATGAGGAACCACCATACTGATTTCCACAGTGGCTGTACAAGTTTCCACTCCCACCAGCAATATGTGTTTCTTTTACCTCACATCTATTCCAGTATGAGCTGTGTACTGGCTGGTTTTGTGTGTCAACTTGACACAGGCTGGAGTTATCACAGAGAAAGGAGTTTCAGTTGGGGAAATGCCTCCATGAGATCCAACTGTGGGACATTTTCTCAATTAGTGATCAAGGGGGGAAGGGCCCCTTGTGGGTGGTACCATCCCTGGGCTGGTATTCTTGGGTTCTATAAGAGAGCAGGCTGAGCAAGCCAGGGGAAGCAAGCCAGTAAGGAACATCCCTCCATGGCCTCTGCATCAGCTCCTGCTTCCTGACCTGCTTGAGTTCCAGTCCTGACTTCCTTTTGTGATGAACAGCAATGCAGAAGTGTAAGCTGAATAAACCCTTTCCTCCCCAACTTGCTTTTTGGTCATGATGCTTGTGCAGGAATAGAAACCCTGACTAAGACAAGCTGTTACATGTTTTGTTGATCTTAAATAGTGGAAGGTGCAAAATGAAATCTCAAGTAGTTTTGATTTGCATTTCCCTGATGACTAAGGATGTTGAACTTTTTAAGTATTTCTCATCTGTTTGCATTTTCTCTATTGAGAGTTCGTCCTTTAAATATGTACCCAATTGTTTAATTGGGTTATTTGTTTTCTTGATATCCACTTTCTTGTGATTCTTTTCTCTTTTTGTTTGTTTTGTATTTTGGATGAACACTGTGGTGATTTGAATAAAAATGTCCTCATAGGCTCATATACGTGAGTGTTTGGCCCCCAGGTAAAGAACTATTTATGAAGAACTAGAATGTGCGGCTTTGTGGCATTATTGGGATGGGTGTGGCCTTGTTTGAGGTGTATCACTGAGGGTGGGCTTTGAGGCTTATGTCTCTCTCATGAAGTATCTACATTTTTCTCTGATAGTTTCAGAGTACCAACTTTAAAAAAAGATCTTGTATCTATTTTAAATTGTTTTGTTGTTGTTGTTAGGATGAGAGAAGTGGATTTCATTTTGCTCATCTACTTCTGTATATCCCATTTTCCTGAGACAAATGAAATGAAGAGGCTATTGAGATCAGGCATTGTAACACTTCCAGAATTATCCTTTCTGCTTAAGGATTGCTTGATATAGTTAGGGTCTCCTGTGCTTCCATATGAACTTTAGGATTATTTACATAGTTTTGTGGAAAATGTCATTGGATTTTTATTGTAGTTGCATTGAATCTGTAGAATACTTTGAGTAACAACCAAGTTTTGCACTATTAATTCTGCCAACCCAGGAGCACGGAAGTTCTTCCTGTTTTCTAGCATTTCCTTCCATTTCTTTGTTTGAGATTTTAAATTTTTTTCATTGTAGAGGTCTTTCACTTCCTTGGTTAAGTTTATTCCGAAGTTATTTGCTTACTTAACGTTATTGTGAATAGAGGGGTTTTTTTTTCTGACTTCTCTCTTGCCAACTCCATTACTGCTATAAAGACAGACTACTGACACTTTGTTTATTTTGTATCCTGCTACTTTGCTGAAAGGATTAGATTCAAGAATTTTCTGTTGGAATTGTTAGGACCCTTTCAGGATTCTATCACCTACAAATAGGGATTGCTGTGATAAAACATCATGATCAAGACAACCTATAAAAGATGGCCTTTAATTTGGGCTAAGGTTTCTAACTTGTCATTAGAGTCCACAGATGGCAAAATGAAACAACAGCTGAGAAGTAGCATCTTGATTTACAACCTCAAGTCAGAGCAAGACTGAGAATGGCTGAAGTCTTTTGAAACCTCAGAATCTGTCCCCAGTGGCACACCTTTTCCAACAAACCACACCTCCTAATCCTTCCCAAACAATTCTACCAACTGGGGACTAAGGAGTCAAATATGTGATCCTATGGGGGCCATCATCATTCAAATCATCAGATGCTTATCTCCCTTCCTAAACATAACTCTTACTTTTCTCTTTCCTAATACTCTAGCTAAGACTTCAAATACTATAAAGAGCATTGAGAATATACACCTTTCTCTCATTCTTGATATTAGGGGAAATGTTTTCAACTTTTCTCCATTTAGTATATGATGTTAGCTGAAGGATTGCCACATATAGGTTGTATCATGTTGAGATTTGTTCTTTGAAGTGGAAACTAAAAGGTTCTTTGGTAAATTACTTGTGTTGTGTGTTTTGCTGGAGCAAACACATAAAGGGACATTTGGCTGAAGCAGACAGAAGAGAGGATGTTCTGCTAATGCAAGCACGTGAAATGATGCATGATGAAGGATTCTTTGCTAATGACACACATGCATTGGTCCATCTTACACTGTGTAGTTGAGCTGCATTTGTCAGGACTCCATAGAAAGAAACACATCAAGAAACTAGTGGTGTGCCTTAGCTTCTTGCCACTTCAGCAGACTCGGGAGACCCATGGGGGGACATGTGATGTTTAGAGGGAGTATAAAAAGGACCCAAGCAACAGTGTCAGAAGCAGAGCTAGGCTTGCTTATGGAGCTAGTTGTGCAACACTTGGACTCATGTCTTTGCTGATCTTCACTTTGCTGAGAGAGGCACAGCTGAGAACTTTTCCTGGCATTCCTGTCAGCCCTGGCCCCTCCTGCTGACTTAGCTGAAGTTGAGACCTAGCTGTCTCTGCTCGTTAGTGCCGCCACTGCTGATCCTGTTTGTTATCCTGACTCTACTGAACTGGACTGCTAGTATACCTGTGAAGTGTTTGCAAGAGGATAGAGCTGCCACTGCTGACCTGTGAACTGAACTGCTGATTTCTAGACAACACAGATGAGAGTTGCCCCAAAGAACACTTTTTAAACAGGTCCACTTCCCCTATATCCTTTCTCTTCTACTACCTGGTAGGTGGTGGGCTAGAAAGGAGGTTAAAGCATCTAAGAACCATCATTAAAAGTAGACTTTGAAAAAAATTGAAGTTACAGATTTTTCTATTCCTAACTTCTTTAGGACTTTTTATCATAAATAGATACTGAATTTTGTCAAAGGCCATTTTTGCTACTTGTTTTGCAAGTGTTTCATTTAGAACATTGTGTCTGTATCCATCAGGGAACTGATCTGCAGTTTTCTTTGTTGCTATGGCTGCTGTTGCTATGATGGTGTCCTTATCTGGTTTATGTATCAAGATAATACTAGCTTTGTAGAAAGGATTTGGTAGTGTTCCTTTTATTTCATGGAAGAGTTTGAGGAATATTGGTGTTAGACATTTCAATCTGTCCAGTTCTAGGCTCAACTCTGCACACGGACAATGAATTGAGAGTTTACATTGCACCTGTATTTACCTAATCTCTCTTTTTGGTTTGAAGAATGAAAGCACTCAAGAGTAATCAGGCCTTCTGCCTTGATCTGGTAGCCATACTACATCAGTTGACCTTGTAACATCCTATCTGGCAGGACTGTGTTCTAAAGAAAATATATACTATTAGCTTATGAAAGAACAGGCCCCAAGAAATAATAATCTTCCTTGGAATCTTCTATTAGAAGAAGGGGTCGAAGGCCTAGAGACATCTAGAGAAGTAATTTGTCTGCCAGAGAAAAAGAATGTGTCTCCTAGAGAAAAATTTACAATTTGTTAGGTGACTTAATAAGGAGACTTGTTGCTGAGACAGTGGTGTCAAGGGACCACATTTTGGTCAGATTACTTATTTATATTTACTTTCTATTTACACCCTGCCCTTATGGCAGGACCCCAGAGATGAACTTGGGTTTCGGTACATCTCTTTTATCATCTTTTCACTATACTTTAGCTCTTTCAATTGGCTTGACAGCAGGTGGCTGAAATTGGATTCTTGGGGTACAAGTGTGACCCCAAGTTCAATAACAACCTGATAACTGAAACAGCTAAGTGACTGCTGAGTGGGTACCATATACAGCACATATACACTGGAAAAAGGAATGGCTCACCTCCAGATGAGACACAGCAGAATGGTACAAGATTGTATCATGCAATGTGGACAGTCAATTTAAAACCTATGAATTATTTACTTGTGGAGCAAATTCCATTTAATAATTTTGAACTAGAGTTAACCACAGAGTAGCTGAAATAATGAAAAGTGATAGTTCAGAGGTTAAGAGCACTTGCTGCTCTTCCAGAGGACCTGGGTTCAATTCTTTCCAGCCACACGGTGTCTCACAACCATCCATAACTCCAGTCCCATGGGAATCTGATACTCTCTTCTGGTCTGTGAAGACACAGAGTGTATGTGTGCATGGATAGATATGCAAACAGGTAAAACACTCATAAAGTAAATATTTTAAGGCAAAATTATATTTGGGTCCACTGTCAAATATATCCTGCAGCACATGGAAAAAAAATGGTCAGGGTAGCTTAGGCTTATTTATACTGCATGAGGCTATAGGCTTGATTCTCTTATCACCAAACAACTAATAGAATAGAATTAGCCTAGGACAGAATAGAACAGGAGTCTCCATACTAGGGGAAAAAATCTTATCCTATTTGTTCCTAGAAATTACCAAACACATGTTCATAAAATGCTAACATGTCATATAGATAGCTACAAAGTTACTTCCAAAGGAGATGGAGACATAGCTCAATGGTTAAGAGTATTTGTGGCTCTTCTAGAGGACTTGGGTTCAATTACCAGAACCAACATGGCAGCTCACAATCATCTGTAATTCCAGTCCCAAGGGATCCAATGCTGTGTTTTAGCTATACTGCACGGACCAGGCACACATGTGGTGCACAAGCACACATGCAGGCAAAACACCCACACATTGAATAACTTTTTTCAAAATTACATCCTAAGTTTCCACTATAAGTTAAGATTAGCAAGGATTAAATTCTATTTAATATTTGGGAATTAACCTATAGGCAATGAAAGTAATGCATTTTTTTAAATCTATGATTTTGTTAGATAATACGCACATGTAGAGTCATCAAAGAACTTAATCTCAAAAAATATAGAATTTGCAAGGCCACTCCACCAAGTGGCAAAGGCGGCAGGCACCACCACGATGAACAAGTATGTGAGGAGAGATGGAAAAGATATAAAAAATGGAGAGGCACAGGCACTGTGGAAAGAGGTGGGACTGGGGATGAGACAGCAGCTAGAACCAGGCTAATTTGAGTTTTCTGCACTGCCACTTGAGACACCATATCTGGGTCCCTACTATCACTGAGGGCCATGTCTGAGACCAAGGTCCTACAGCAGCCAGGATCTGTGTTGATGTCCATGGGCTGTGTTGCTGCTGGGCACCATGTTCTTGATCTGTGCTGTCACCAGGAACCATGTGGAAGTCCATGATCCATGTTCCCATTGACGGTAAAAATCAAGGAAGCTACTTTTGCAGTGAGAACAATGACTGTAGATCAGTTGAGAAAGAGGGACATGGAAGGCTTTGGTGACAACCCCCACCCCTGTCCCAAACCCTCTCCCCCCACACCAAAAAAAAAAAAAAAAGTAGTAGGCTAAACAGCAAACCATTGAAGAAAACTCTTTGTGATATAAAGATGCTGAAATTAGCTTTCCACAATTGCTGGCTTCTAGCAGGGATGCCAGAGGGGAACAACTAAGATCTATTTAAGGGGCAAGCCACTGAGAGTTTGACCATGTTCCATAGATGCACAAATTAGACTTGTTTGTTATTTTTTTCTTTTTTTAATTTTAATTTGGGCAGGGGGAAGGAAGTCACAAGGTGTGGGGCAGGGGGGCGAGGAAGGCAGGCCTGGAAGAACTGGGAAATGAGTGTGATCATAGTGCATGACATGAAATTCCCAAAGAATCAAAAAAAAAATTCTATGTTGGAAAAAAAGATAAGCAATTTGAATGAACTTTATAAAACCAATCCAAGTCAAATTACCACAGATTTAACAAACAGTCTCATGTGCCTGAACTGATTTGCATTTAATATGTAAATCCACTACTGATCCTGGCATCCTTGAGAGTGAGAGCAGCTGCCTGATCCCTCCTGACTCCCTGAAGTGTCCATCTGTAACAGAGCTCTTCACTCAAGACTCACAGAAGGGATAAGATGGTCCAAAATGTTTAAAACAGAACAAACACACAAAAACAACAACCACCACAAAATGGTGTGGTAACTTCTAAGAAAATTACTAAAATGATTTATACCCAAACCTATAATCTTGGGCAGACAACAGTTAAGTAAATTTGTAATCTGGTGGGTTGTTTTACCTTTAGTGCACATTTTTCGGATTAGGAACTTGTGCACAAAGTTCCATGCTGTAAGGGTCCATGATTCACTGAAGAATGATACCGTGGATTCAAATAGTATGTAAACACAAAGAGTGTTTTATTTTGCGGAAGTCCACCATACTGGGGTCTACCATTATCAAGAGAGAGAGACAAACAAGTGAGCTTGCAGGCCTGATTTAAAGTACATTAGAGGATTCCAGAGTAGGTGACTTTTATCTTGCTCCATCTCTAGGGACATTCCATTACTGTGGTGTGGGAGGCTGGAAACTGAGATCTGGAAACTGTAGTTGAAGTCTGGAAACTGGTGCTAACCCACTGTCCTGGCCTCAGAAGCTGCCCCTCCATCTGGCCTGAGGCAAGATGGTGGGGCAGCTTCTGAGGCCTAGACTTGCCAGGTCCTGAACTACCAATTTGAAATCTTTCATGGAGTGAGCCTAGCCTTCTCAATGCTACAACAGCAACAAAAGGTTTACTTAGCTATCAGAACCATGATGACGACCATCACTTCACTAGTTATAAAATAGCTAATTATTACAAATATAATTATCTCTGGGCAAAGATCACTCACCTGGATTGCCTGAATCAGCCACTGAAGATAAAATCAGAAAGTTTAAAAGAGAGAGAGAAAAAAGAAGTTTAAAAGAGGAATTACTGCAGAAAACAATCAGAGCTCCCCAACAGCAGGAAAGGTGCAGAGCAGATTAAGACTCCAGGATATAATGGGGGAGCAGCCTGAGGAGCCACCATCAAGTTGTCGAGAGGCTTTTACTACAGGACCTATTGCAGAAACTGGACAGACAACTTTACCAAGCGACTGATTGAATCCCTGGGCACACTATGGGTCAAGCCAATGGGGATCCACATGGTACTGACGTGTCCCCTTCGGGGGTTTCTTATGGCCATCTCGGGAATGTTCTTTCGCTGATAACCTCAGCTGTTGTCAGTGTTGCTGGACTTCAACCTTGGCAGGCCTGCCAGCTGTTAATTAGACTCGAGGCCAACTTGCATGTACCATCCAGCCTGAGTGCACTGTTCTTGCCATTGCTACTAGAATAGAGCTGCAGTTTTTCTTGGCTACTTCGTATGTAGCTCTGTCTGTAGAGCAGTCTAAGGTGGTCTCCTTCCTGAAATGGGCAAAGACTTTTTAGAAGCCATTTTTACTCAAAATTGAGAGTATGTGAACAGCAAGGTCTTCCCTGTGTTTCTCAAGAGGGGCTTCGTGGGAGATGGCTGGAACCTACCAAGAAGGGCTTGTTTTTTCTGACAGTCCTGTGCTTCCTCTCACCTATTCAGCCAGGCTCTCACATCCAGCTACAAGGACTCTTATTTACCTCCACAGCATTCCAGAACTCAACGCTTTAGTCCTAATATTCCAAAGATCTGTTTTTTCCATAACACCATTACACCCTGTACACAGTGGATGGATTCAAATACTATTAAATTGTCTATTGTTGGGGTATGCTATATGAAATTCTTCCTCATTCATAATGTCCTTCCTCACCTACCTAAGGCAATCTTTGATGGGCCTTAATAAAAAAATCTGATGGCCAATTAGCTGGGCAGGAAGTGTAAGCTGAGACTTCCTGGGAGAAAGGAGCCCTAGGAGGAGGAAGAGAAGGAGGAAAAAGAAAAGGAGGGGGAGTAAGAAGGGGAGGACGGAGGTCTAAAATGGATGAGAGTACAGGCCTGGAAGGCATAGCTAGCTACCTGGCTGGATGGGGCTAGGTGGTTGGGTTATACTTAGATGAGCTAGCTTGAGTCTGCCAGATAAGGCCTTAGCTTTGAAATATTAAAAGGTCTCTGTGTGCTCATTTGGGGAAAGCTAGTTAAGGAATTGCCATTGTATTTGTTTCTAGCATTACGTCATATACACATCAAATCGTAATTTTAATCTACAGTCTATGTTACCTAAAGTCCAGTTTGATTTTGAATGGTTCACCTACAAAGACTCTTGATAAGTAAGCCTCAGTCTTTCACAGTTATTCTCCATATTAGTCCCCTGAGGTATACTGTCTCACACTGTACACAGCATTCAGTGACTGCTGAATGGCCCCACCTCCTATGTCAGAAAGAACTCTATTCAACTGATAACTGAGTGTTCCTTACTCAGCTGCTATGAAGCTGATTTTCGAATCCACACTAAGATAAACCGAGTCCATTTCTGAGGGTAACAAAGGCATCAATGCCCGTCAATCTCTCAGAGCAGAGAACTGACTAAAAGGGAGAAATAATTAGATGAAATTTAGCTTGTGACACCACATAAGCAGCATCCTAACTTCGTACACAGACAACAGTGTCCTAATTTAGGATGCAAACAGCAAAACCCAAGCTTAGGCGCTCACTCCTGCAGCAGAGCTGAGACTTGGCCATCACAGCCGGAGAGGTAGCCACATGCTTAAACTATCTGACAGGACAAACACTGGGTTGTAGGAACAACCGCTGCTGCCTCATTTCTGCTTCTAACCTGAGTTCTGTGCAGAGGCCACACCGTATTGTTTGAATCTGTCCTGGTGCAGAGAACTGCCAGATTCCAGAATCACAAATAAAAGCTAGTTATAAAGCCAAACACTAAGTTTGCTGTAATGTTGTTTTAACAAGGTGGTAACCTTTTCTATAATTAAAAAAAAGTACTGGAATCTTAATGTTAGAGCTAGTTATAAGAGATTTCTTTTTTAATGTAATCTGTTTTCTTATATTAAACAATAAGCAATAAAACAAGACCCCAAAAGATACACTGCATATGTGTACTTTGGGTTCTAATTTGCTGCTTTCAACGTATCTCTCTCTTTAATAGCCTCTGCTCATGTAAGAAATGCCACACGTGCCATTCTACCCAAGACCAGATCTTTTATTTGCTCCCAGTAGCAAAGTTCTAAATGTCAGAGATGCCTCCCAGCATATGTGTGTGTTTTCCTACTTCCCCTTAAAGCTAGGCTAGAGCTACTCATGCTGTAACTAGTCCAGTGTGTCTTTTACAAAGTGCTCATCCGATGATTTCTATCAGGCACATATCACTTAAAACATAGCATTTTAATCATATAAGCAAACTTAAGAGACTATTACATATTTAAGTTTTAATCTGCAGGTTATATTACTTCTTCAAGTCTGTCATCAAGCTTAGATCAAATAAATAAATGTAAGATAAATATATTTTAATTTTATTTTCAGTATAAATTAAGGCATAAGAAAAACTGAGACCACACAGAATATATACACTCATGAAACTGAGCACAGAAAGATGCAAATAATTCATATAGTATAGGCTTTAATATATAAATTAGATGTCACTTTATCCATTGTTCTGCATACCAGTCTAAACTTTATACCATGTATCAAAATACTAAAAAGCTAAACAACAACAAAAAATAAAACCCATTGCAATATAAGTATAACATGGGAAAATACATATTTATGGCTTTACACAATCTAAATTAATCCATTCTATACATTTTCCAAAATATAAATGGTACTTTACATGCAATAGAACATACCAGCTGGATGTCCTCATATAATTTACAGAAAATACCCTTTCAACTAGACAGGTTCACAGCAGAGATGGAATGTAGAAAAAGTGTGTGCCTTAACAGTCTTAGACAAGATTAAAGAAACTTAAAAAAAAAAAAAAAAAAGACAGTATCTACTTCCAATTGGCATTTTTAAAAATGAAGTCTACTATGATTTTATATTTTCTAATTGTATCACAAACAGAAAAACAAAGCATGGAAAAGAAATGTAAAATAGGAAACCTGATTATGCATTTTAACAGGAGCTCTCTGCCTGTGGTTGCAGCGAGGCTGTCTTTCTGTCAGCTGCCTAAATTACTTCCATCACTCTGGATTGTGCATCAGCAGTCAGACAAGTTTCCAGGCTTCATTACGCCATTGTATAACCATAGCTGCCACAATGCAGTGCTACGAGAAGTCTGTCCTTGAGTATTTCTTTACTTGGATATTCAGGTAACTTGAGCATGTTGATGCTTTTAAAAAAAAAAAGACCATCATTAAACAGAGAATCTCTGAAATTCCTTGTTTTATCTAGCAGTAAAAACACTGCTTATAATTAACATAAAACCATTCTCTCAAATTTGCATTGAAATTGGAAAACCCTCAAGTGATGTTTAAGAAGAACTGCGGCTCCTCCCAGAATGCAAATGAGCGGATGAAAATAAATTTCCAGATTAAAAACAAGTAACAGGGTGATACACATGAAAGTGTCGATACAACTGAATGACACCACTACGATAAGAACCAACTGAGTTTTAGGTGGTTTGTGCCTGCTCCCAAGTTTTCCCTTCTAGAAGATGACCCAAATTTGTAACCACTAATTCATTTGTAGTTCCAAACTTCTGAGGAGAGATTATGGGTGAAGCTCTCCTTTCATTACAGAAACACAGTGGACCACAACTGTCAGGCAGACAGGGTTCTAGTCGTTCTGGACCACTGCCAGCACCAGGCCCTCCTCTTATCCCATCTCCTTCCTTTGGGTCTCACTTCAACCCTAGACCTTTTTCCTACCAGGAACCACAGCCAACACATGTGGCACAGACCTAGGTAGGTGTGCAGTACACCTCAACCCTCATCAAAGAAGCTGCTTTTTACAGAAAGTCACTAGTCACAATGCAGAAGACAACTGACTATGGGATGCCCTGTCTCCAGTGATACATCTACTACACAACTCCTGCACCAAAGACTCAGGGGGCATCAATAAGAAAGATGGAAAGATTCTCCGAGACAGAGGACCAGGAAGTCTGCTGTGAGACTGTGACATCAAGCTTTAACAGGGAAGCAGCCTGTCACAAAATCCCAACACTATGGCTCCCTAAACAAGACCCGAATAAGCCACTAAGAGCTGGCATCCCGAAGAGGATTCGGGGATCTCTCAGGGCCTTAGCTCTAGATGAAGAGCTATAAGAACAACAGCTGGGAAAGGGAGATTGGTCTTACCCTGGCATGAGCTCCCTGACTGGTTTCCAATACCAACATTCACCCTATTAACATACATAAAATCTATACTGAAAAGACCCCATAGGCAATTGTAGTCTTACAGGAATTCACTGATATGTGTATGTAACAACACTGAAGAAGGCTCTGTGGATTTGGAATGGAAGGAAGAATATGCCGGAAGAAGAGGAGGTAGAGGAAGAGAGAAATTATGTATTTTGCATTTTAATGAAGGTATTTAACAACAACAACAAAAAAATACCTTCTCAAAGATAATAACACCATAACAGAGCAATGGAATGTAACTACTGAAGGCTTTGGTTATTTCTTTTTCCCTATTATAGTAAAATATACATAAATTTGACATTTTAACCATCAAAAAGGAAATATAGCACTTACTTCTGATGATTTAAAATTAATGAAAATATTCCATAATTCATTTGAATAAGTTAATTTAACTTACCATGTGCTGGAAGTTGGTAAAAGATTTGGAGTGTATGGCACAGCAGCAATTGTGAAGTTCTGCAAACCACTTCCACCCATAATATTGGCAAAGCCACCATGCGGGACCCTGGAACTAAGAGTTTTTGTATCATCAGCTGGGATCAGGAAAGATCTCAGTCTCACAGACACATTTTAAGTCCTAAGTTAGGATAAAAATATAATCAACTCTAAAATGACAGGATGACACTTTTGAGTCTGCATCTCCCAACTCATTCTTGTCTGTGGCTCCCTGGTCAGTTAGCAAGCCTCCCAGGAGAAACCTCTCTGTGCTTCCTCAGCTAAACAAAATGTATTTTTAACTGGCTACATGACTTGTCTACAACAACGTGCTGGCTGGTTTTGTGTCAAATTGACTCAACTAGTCTTTCTGGAAGGAAGAATCTTGGGACAGTGTTCCCACCATACTGGCCTGTAGGCAAGTGCATTCTCCTGATTGATGAGTAATTGGGGGGGGGGCATCCCACTGTGGGCAGTGGCTGGAGGTACTGTATGAAAGCAGGCTAAGCAAGCAGTGCTCCTCTGTGGCCTCTGCATTAGTTCTTGTCTCCAAGTTCCTGCTCTGACTTCTTTGCTGTGAAAGTATAATCAAAATAAACCTTTTCCCCTCCGAGTTACATAAGGTCATGGTGATTTGCCACAGTAATAAGAACCCTAAGACAATTGTGTGCCTCTCTATTAAACTAGGACTCTTGAACACGTCCTATTTTATGTTTGTATCACTGGGATTTCTATCCTTGAGATTAGCAAAGCTGCCTGACAACTAAAGCTGTTAAATGTTTGCTGAATAGACAGACTTCTTGTTTCAAGGGGGAATGTCCTCCATAAACTCCTTGTTTGAATACTTGGTCCCTGTATGGTCCCTGGTTTGGAGGGTTGTAGAACTTTTAGGACAGTGGTTCTCAACCTGTGGGTCGCCATCCTTTTGGGGGTCAAATGACCCTTTCACAGGGGTCACCTAAGACCACTGGAAAACACAGATATTTACATTATGATTCATAATAGTAGCAAAGGTACAGTTATGAAGTAGCAGCAATGAAAATAATTTTATATTAGGGGTCACCATAATGTGAGGTACTGTATTAAAGGGTGGCAGCATTGGGAAAGGTTGAGAACCACTGAGCAAAGTATGTCAGTGAGGGTCAGTCTTGATGTTTTGTAGCCTGGCCTGACTTCCTGCTCCTGTCCAAGTAATGCCTGTTTGCTGCCATGCACATCTTCCCCACCATGATTGAGTACATCTGCCCTGGAACTGTGAGACACAATATAGCCTTTCTCCTTGCGTGTTGTAATCCAATGATTTCCTTCTTTGTGAAAAATCCTAGGCACAAAGCATATTTCCTCTATTTTGTTCTTCAGTGAGAAAACAACACTGAGAAGTATTTACATTTTTCTTTCCAGATATGGAGAATAGCAAACATATACTGCCTGTGGTTTACATGTGTGTGTTCACCTTCTACACGTGTGTAGAGGTGACTTCAGGCAACTCCTCTATTGTTCACTACCTTGTTTTCTGAGACAGTGTCTCACTGAATCTGAAGTTCCTCACTCCCTCTACAATGGCCGCCTCTGTCCCCTGGTACTAGGGTTATATGCACACACTAGCATACCCAGTGTTCACATAATTTCTGGGGATCCCAACTAAGGTGCTCACACTTATATAGCAAATAGTTATTACAAACTATCTTCCTCTACCTCAAATATCATTTTTAACTGTTGTGTAAAAAAAATTAAGACCATAAGAAGGTTAAAATTCAATGCATAATGCAGTAATTGAACATTTTAATCCTAGGTACACAGCTATAGAAAATATAATTACAACTTTTCAAGTTCTACACATTTTAAATTAATATTTCAAATTAGTCTGAGTATGTGTCATGATTAAACAAATCCTGGGGGTAAAATAAATTGCTGCGAGCAGGGGATGTAGCCCAATGGAAGTGTACTTGCATAGGCACAAGATTTTGAGCCCACCACAAAAAATGATTGGAAAAAAAAAAAAGACTAAATCACAATGACATGCTATAGTGTCTCTAGGATAAATTAGAATATTGACACATGTTTAATGCCCACAAAGTAAATGTGTACTTTTCCGCATCTTTTCATTGCTATCATGCAGAGTAGCTGAGCTTCATTAAAGCGTTTCCAGGCACATTCACTCTGCTTGGTTCTTACTCACCCTCCCACAGGTCCTCCCCTGTGCATCTCTCCTCCTTACAGATCCCTCGTTTCCAACAGTCCTCCTCACATTTTCATGTTACATATAAATCCAATTGCCTACTCTTGCTTCCATGTCCCCTCCTTGAAGACCTCCTCCCCTCCCATGTACTCTGCTTACTCTCATGGCCAACAAACATGCATGTTTACATATAAATTTTAATCAAGATTCTGCATGAAAGGAGTCATGTGACATTTTCATTCTGACTCTGCCTTATTTTCGTTCTTTGCAATTGAGTAAAATTTCATTTTAGACACATATACATTCATAATTTTTAAATTAATTTTTAATGGAAATTTAGGATGGACCAAACCGGACAGAATTAAAAGGGTTTCTACTACATAAATCACAGCACGAAGGTGGCTGTGAGTGCCGTTGACTCCTTCCTGTCCAGGAGCACAAGGCATAAGAAACTTAAGTTCCAAGATCAGTCTGGAGACTATAGGTACCAATGTAATTCAACACACTCGAAAAAAATGTTGATTGTAATACCCAAAACAATCCTGGGAAGGATGTGAAGATGCACACCGTTTGATTTTACATTTATTATAGAAATATAGTCATGAGAGTGTTATGAAAGAAATACAGAGCAATAAAGAAAACAACCCAGAAATACGTCCCTCCAAACATCATCTAATTATTTTTGAAAGTGTGCCAAGAACATGCAACAGGATGCTGGAGATACAGTTCAACTGGCAGTCTAGCATGTAGGAGACCCTTGTTTAAGCCTCAGTACTGTATATAACCAGGCATAGTAAACCATGCCTGAAATCCCAGGTCATCCTTAGATACACAGTGAGATCAAAGGCAACCTGGTCTTCATGAGAACTTGTCTCATTGCCCCACACTCCATTCCCATCCCAAAAATATTCAATGGAGAAAAGCACTCATTCAACAAAGATGTGTTGGGACAGCTAGATTATTTGCTATAAAATTTCTAAATGAAGTTGGACCATTACCTCATACCATATAGAAAGATAAACTAAAAATAGATCAAAAGACCTAAACATTATTATAATTAGAACTATAAAACATGTGAAGAAAATATAGAGAAACACCTCCTGGAATTAAGAACAGTTAAGATATCTAAAATATCTAAAGAACTTCTACCAACACACATATGACCTCACAGAGACTGTTGCTACATGCATAAGGTCTGTACAGGTCTAATCCAAATGGGGTCCTGGTGCTGAGGAAGGAAGTAGACATGATACCATGTCCCCAACCCAGAAGCTACCTCCAAATCACAACCATTCACAAAGAAAAAAATTAGTTTTCTCTAATGGAGTCTCACTGGCTATACAAGCCACACTTAAGGTATATCCCATACCCAGCCCAATGGTATTTGCAGGTTCTTTCTCTTATGTTATCAGGTCTTTTATTTTATTTTATTTTATTTTTAACCATTCAGGACCTTTTGTATATATTACATTTTCCAGTTTTGTTTTTATGGATTTTCTGTGTGTGGGAATGTGAATATCTCTGTGCCTATGTGTTTCTTGTGCCTTTTCTTTGGCACTTTTTTCTTTCTTTCTGTTTACTAGTTTTGTCCTATTTCAGTCATTATTTTTTTTAATCTTATATTCTTTCTTTCTTTTTTAGATGTCCCTTTGTTTTCTAATGAGAGAAATAAAAGGTGTGGATTTTGGTAGGTGGGTAGGATCTAAGACGAGCTGGGGGGAAGTGAAACTATAATTAGAATACATTATTTAAAAAAAACTATTTTCAATTTAAAAAAAAGATACAATAAAAGGATGTGACTCAGTGGTAATGCACTTGGCCAAGCACACATGAGGCCAGCCCTAGGTTCCATCTCCAGTCATTCAGGAAACAAGAATTCTGAAGTTTTGTAATAAATCACAAATGCATGAGGATAACAAAACAAACAAACAAAAACAAAACAAAAATCCACCACCAAAAAAAAAGGTCAGGAGTATATTTATTTGTAAAATTTATTAGTCTATGTATTTTCACTTTTATCTATAAAATAACAAAGTGACCAGGAATAAAGTTATATTATCCTAATTATTCATTGAGGCAAAATGCTGACTATGACTTTATTAAGACAAGATGAGACTATTAAGTGCTGTCACCAACCCTTCCACAAACTTGTACCATGATGTTTCAGTATCTGAATAAACAATCTAATTAATGTGCGTCTTATAACTGAAAGACAAGTTAAACAAACATAAAAACAAGCCGAGGAAGCAGCTCAGCGTAGGACTCTCTGCCTAGCAAATAGGAGTCCTGAATTTAATCCTTGCATAAATGAATAAATAAGCATCCAAAGCTCTCCCATTGCTAACAGCTGAGCTGAAATTTGTCTTTAGGCTTTCCTGCATGGTGCTTTACTCGTCTGTGCCCTACGAACAGCTGGAGTTAGTGCTCATACTTAACTAATTTTGTGCACTAGAAAACACCAAATTTCCACCTCTTCCTGCAATTGCCGATCTGCACACTGATCCTGCCCCACAGCTCCACCCACCTAGCAGGAGGCCTACTTCAACCAGAACACCCTGGTGAGATGCCCAGGTCCCAATCCCCTGAGCTGCTAGGACACTACAAAAAGACCAAACATAAGAATAATAGGAATAGAGGAGGGAGAAGATTCTGCGTTCAAAGGGCCAAGAAATATCTTCAACAAAATCATAGAAGAAAACTTCCCTAACCTAGAGAGAAAGATGGCCATAAATGTACAAGAAGCTTACAAACAGCAAATAGATTGGAGCAGAAAAGAAAATCCTCCTGCCATATAATAATCAAAACACTAAATTTACTGAACAAAGAATAGTAAAAGCTGCAAGGGAAAAAGACAGTGTAACACATAAAGGCAGACTTATCAGAATTACACCTGACTCCTCAAAAGAGACTCTAAAAGCCAAAAAGATTCTGAATAAATGTCTTGCAGACCCTGAGAGACAAATAGATGCCAGCCCAGACTACTATACTCAGCAAAACTCCCAATCACCATAGATGGAGAAACCAGGAATTTCCATGACAAAACGAAATTTAAACAATATCTTTCTACTAATCCAGTTTTACAGAGGATACTAGAAGGAAAATTCCAACACAAGGTGGGTAACTACACCTGAAAAAAACACAAGAAATTAATCATCCCACAGAAACCCAAATGAAGAAACACACACACACACACACACACACACACACACACACACACACAAAGAGAGAATACCACCTACAACATCAAAATAACAGAATTTAACAATCATTGGTCACTGATATATATATCTCAAAATCAATGGACTCAATTTATCAATAAAAAGAAATAAGCTAACATAATGCATGCATAAAAAGGATCCATCATTCTACTGAAGACAAGAAATACACCTCAGCAACAAAGATAGTTACTACCTCAGAGTAAAGGGATACACAAAGGTTTTCTGAGCAAACCAACCCAAGAAACAGATGGGAAGCTATTCTATTATCTAATAAATAGACTATTAATCAAAATTAATCAAGAGAGGTATGGAAGGACACTTTATACTCATCAGAGCAAAAACCCACCAAGATAATGTCTCAGTTTTGAACATCCATGCCCAAATGCACCCACATTTGTAAAAGAAACTTTACTAAAGCTCAAAGCACACAATAATAGTGGGAGACAACAACACCCTAGTCTGACCAATGGACAGGTCATCAAAACAGAAACTAAACAGAGAAACAATGAAATTAACAGATGTTATGAACTAAATGGATCTAACAGATACCTAGAATCTTTCACCAAAAACCAAAACAAAGCAAATAAACAAAAAACAAAAGAACAAAAACAAACAAACGCCAAAACCAAACAAAACAAAAACCAATATACCTTCTCAGCACTTCATTGAACTGTCTCCAAAATTGACCATAGAATCAGGCACAACACATACAAGAAGACTGAAATAACCCCTTATATTTTATCAGATCAGCATGGATTAAGGCTGGATTTCAACAACAATAAAAACAACAGAAAGCCCATGGAAAACTCATGGAAACTGAATAACTCTCTACTCAATGATCACTTAGGGAAGAAATAAAGATATTAAAGACTTTTTAGAACTTAATGAAAATAAAGACACAACGTACCCAAACTGATAAGACACAATGGAAGCAGTGATAAGAGGAAAGTTCACAGCAATTATTGCCTTCATAAAGAAATTGAAGTGACCTCATACTAGCAACTTATCAGCACACCTGAAAGCTCTCGAACAAAAGGAAGCAAACATACTCAAGAGGGGTAGATGGCAGGACATAGTCAAACTCAGTGCTGATGTAAATCAATTAGAATCAAATGGAACAATACAAAGAATCAACAAAAGCAAGAGCTGGTTCTTTGAGAAAATCAACAAGATAATCATTAGCCAACCTAACTAAAAGGAATAGGGACAGTATCCAAATTAGCAAAATCAGAAATGAAAAGGGAGACATAACAACAAACACAGGAAATTTAAACAACAACAACAACAAAGAAAAACCATTGACCTTACTTCAAAAGCTGGTACTCCACAAAACTGGAGAATAAAAGAAACATGATTTTCTAAACAAATACCACTTACCAAAGTTTAAACAACATCAGGTAAACTAAACAAAACCTAAAAACCACAGAAATGCCTAAGGCCAGATGGTTTTAGAGTAAAATTTTAACAGACTATCAAAGAAGAACTAATGTCAATACTCTTCAAACTATTAAACAAAATAGAAACAGAAGGAACATTGCCAAATTCATTCTATGAGGACACAGTCACGATGATACCTAAACCAAACAAAGACTCAACAAAGAAAGAATTTCAGATCAATTTCGCCTATGAACATCAACAGAAACATACTGAATAATATTCTCACAAACCAACTCCAAGAATACATTAAAAAAAAAATCATTCAATACAGTCAGGTAGGCCTCACCCAGAGATGATGCAAGGATGGTTCAATATAAGAAAATCCATCAATGTAATCTACTACATAAAAAGCTGAAAGAGCTTCAATTGCTCTGTGAATTGTGTCTTGGGTATTCCAAGCTTCTGGGCTACTATTCACTTATCAGTCAGTGCATACCATGCGATTGGGTTACCTCATTCAGGATATTTTCTAGTTCCATCCACTTGCCTAAGAATTTCATGAATTCATTGTTTTTAATAGCTGAGTAGTAGTCCATTGTGTAAATATACCACATTTTCTGTATCTATTCCTCTGTTGAGGGACATCTGGATTCTTTCTAGCTTCCGGCTATTATAAATAAGGCTGCTATGAACATAGTGGAGCATGTGTCCTTATTACATGCTAGAGAATCCTCTGGGTATATGCCCAGGAGTGGTACAGCTGGGTATTATACTCAATTTTCAGAGCAACAGCCAAACTGATTTCCAGAGTGGTTGTACCAGCTTGCAATCCTACCAGCAGTGGAGCAGTGTTCCTTTTTCTCCACATCCTCACCCGTACCTGCTGTCTCCTGAGTTTTTGACCTTAGCCATTCTGACCGGTGTGAAGTGAAATCTCAGAGTTGTTTTGATTTACATCTGATGACTAAGGATGCTGAACATTTCTTTAGGTGATTCTCAGCCATTCGATATTCCTCAGTTGAAAATTCTTTGTTTAGCTGATAAACAACTACAGCAAAGTGGTCGGATATAAAATCAACTCAAGAAAATCAGTAGCCTTCCTATACTCAAAAGATAAGCAGGCTGAGAAAGAAATAAGAGAAATGATACCCCCTTCACAATAGCCACAAACAATATAAAGTATCTTGGTGTGACTCTAACCAAACAAGTGAAAGATCTGTATGACAAGAACTTCAAGTCTCTAAAGAAAGAAATTGAAGAAGACCTCAGAAGATGGAAAAAATCTGCCATGCTCATGGATTGGCAGGATTAATATAGTAAAAATGACCATCTTGCCAAAAGCAATATACAGATTCAATGCAATCCCCATCAAAATCCCAACTCAATTCTTCATAGAATTAGAAAGAGCAATTCAAAAATTCATCTGGAATAACAGAAAACCCAGGATAGCTAAAACTATTCTCAACAGTAAAAGAACTTCTGGGGAATCAGTATCCTGGACCTCAAGTTGTACTACAGAGTAATAGTGTTAAAAACTGCATGGTATTGGTACAGTGACAGGCATGTAGATCAATGGAAAAGAATTGAAGACCCAGAAATGAATCCACACTCCTATGGTCACTTGATCTTTGACAAAAGATCAAGAGCTAAAACCATCCAGTGGAAAAAAGATAGCCTTTTCAACAAATGGTGCTGGCTCAACTGGAGGTCAACATGCAGAAGAATGCAAATTGATCCATTCTTATCTCCTTGTACTAAGCTCAAGTCCAAGTGGATCAAGGACCTCCACATAAAACCAGACACACTGAAACTAATAGAAAAGAAACTAGGGAAGAGCCTTGAACATATGGGCACAGGGGAGAATTTCCTGAACAGAACACTAATAGCTTATGCTCTAAGATCAAGAATTGACAAATGGGACCTCATAAAATAGCAAAGTTTCTGGAAGGCAAAGGACACTGTCAAAAGGACAAAGCGGCAACCAACAAACTGGGAAAAGATCTTTACCAACCCTACATCCGACAGAGGGCTAATATCCAATATATACAAAGAACTCAAGAAGTTCTTTGGCTCCAGAGAGCCAAATAACCCTATTAAAAAATGGGGTACAGAGCTAAACAAAGAGTTCACACCTGAAGAATATCTAATGGCTGAGAAGCACCTAAAGAGATGTTCATCATCCTTAGTCATTAGGGAAATGCAAATCAAAACAACCCTGAGATTCCACCTCACACCAGTCAGAATGGCTAAGATCAAAAACACAGGAGACTGCAATTGTTGGCGAGGATGTGGAGAAAGAGGAACACTCCTCCACTGCTGGTGGGATTGCAAGATGGTACAACCACTCTGGAAAGCAGTCTGTTGGTTCCTCAGAAAACTGGGCATGACACTCCCAGAGGATCTGGCTATACCACTCCTGGGCATATACCCAGAGGCTTTACCTGCATGCAATAAGGACACATGCTCCACTATGTTCATAGCAGCCTTATTTATAATAGCCAGAAGCTGGAAAGAACTCAGATGTCCCTTCAACAGAGGAATGGATACAGAAGATGTGGTATATTTACACAGTGGAATACTACTCTGCAATTAAAAACAATGAATTCACAAAATTCTTGGCAAATGGTCAGAACTGGAAAATATCATCCTTAGTGAGGTAACCCAATCACAAAAGAATACACATGGTATGCAGTCACTGATAAGGGGATATTAACCCAGAAACTCGGAATACCCAAGACACAATTCACATATCAATTGATTTCTAAGAAGATGGAAGGAGAGACCCCTGGTCCTGGAAAGACTGGATGTAGGGGAATACCAGGACAGAGAAGCGAGAGGGGGTTAAATGGGGATCAGGGGGAGGGAAGAGGGTTTATGGGACTTTCGGGGAGGGAGAAACTGGGAAAGGGGAAATCATTGGGAATGTAAATAAAAAAATCTAAACCAATATTAAAAAAACACATCAAAATTTAAAAAAAGAAAAGAAAATTCTTTGTTTAGCTCTGTACCCCACTTTTTAATAGGGTTATTTGGTTCTCTGGTCCTTCTTAGAAGGGGGAACAAAATACCCACAGGAGGAGATACAGAGACAAAGTGTGGACCAGAGACTGCAGGAAAGACCATCTAGAGACTCCCCCACCTGGGAATCTATCCCATAAACAGTTACCAAACCCAGACACTATTGTGGATGCCAATATGTGCTTGTTGACAGGAGCCTGATATAGCTGTCACCTGGAAGGCTCTGCCAGTTCATTACAAATACAGAGGGGGTCACTCTCAGCCAACCATTGAACTGAGCACAGAGTCCCCAATGGAGGAGCTAGAGAAAGGACCCAAGGAGTTGAAGTGGTTTTCAGTGCCATAGGAGGAACAACAATATGAACCAACCAGTACCCCCACAGCTCCCAGGGACTAAACCACCAACCAAAGAGTACACATGGAGGGACCCATGGCTCCAGCTGCATAGGCAGCAGAGGATGGCCTTGTTGGATGTCAAAGGGAGGAGAGGACATTGGTCCTGAGAAGGCTAGATGCCCCAGTATAGGGGAATGCTAGGAAAGGGAAGCGGGAGTGGTTGGGTTGGTGAGCACAGGGAGGAGGGATGGGTTAGGGAATTTTCAGGGGATGGGGGACCAGGAAAGGGGACAACATTTGAAATGTAAATAAAGAATATATCTAATAAAAAAATAGAAACAGCTGAAAGAAAAAAAATCACACAATTATCTCATTAGATGCTGAAAAAGCCTTTGACAAAATCCAACATCCCTTCATGTTAAAAAGTCTTGGAGTGATCAGGGATATAGGTTAATAGCTAAGCATAATAAAAGCAATATACAGCAAGCCAACAGGCAATATCAAATTAAATAGAGAGAAAGGTGAAGCAATCCCACTAAAATCAGGGACAATGATGCAAACTCTTTCCCTATCTATTCAATGTAGTACTTTAAGTTTTAGCCAGAGCAATTAGACAACAAAAGGAAGTCAAAGGGATACAAATTGGAAAGAAGTCAAGGTATGTATGATACTTTACATAAGCAACCCCCAAATTCTGCCAGAGAATTCCAACAGCTGATAAACAACTTCAGCAAAGTGGCTGGATATAAAATTAACTCAAAGAAATCAATAGCCCTGTTTTATATAAATGATAGAAGGGAAGAGAAAGAAATTAGGGAAACAACACCCTTCACAATAGCCACAAATAATATAATACCTTGGTGTATCTCTAACCAAGCAAGTGAAAGATCTATATGACAAGAACTTCAAGTCCCTGAAGAAAGATCTCAGAAGATGGAAAGATCGCCCATGCACATGGATTAGTGGGGTTAACATAGTGTAAACAGCCATCTTACAAAAAGCAATCTACAGATTCAATGCAATTCCCATTAAAATTCCAACACAATTCTTCACAGACATGGAAAGAGCAATTCTCAACTTCATATGAAGGAATGGCCAAACAAAAATTGGCCCAACTTGAGACCCATCCCATGGGTTTCAAAGCATCAGTCCCTGACACTATTAATAATGCTGATATGCTTACAGACCCAGAGCCTAGCATAACAGATTTTTTTTGAGATGCTCTACCTAGCAGCTAACTAAAACAGATGAAAAAACCCACAGCCAAACATTGGATGGAATTAGGGGACTCTCATAAGAGATGGGGTAAGAACTGAAGGCCCTGAAGGGTCTAGGAACTAACTCCACAGGCCGACCAAGAGAGTCAACTAACCTGGACTCCAGCGAGCTCTCAGAGAATGAATCACCAACCAGAGAGTACACTGGCTAGAATGAGGCTCTGGGCACACATGAGCAGACGCACAGCTCAGACTCTATGGCTGCCTTGTCTGGCCTCAGTGGGAGAGGATGCGCCTAATCTGACAGAGACTTGCTGTGCCAGGGTTGGAGGGGGATACCTAGGGGTACCCCATCCTCTCATAGGAGAAGGGGAGGGAATCCGGGAGAGGAGACTGAGAGAGGCTCAACATTTGGGATTTAAATTAATAAAGAAAAAAGAAAACATCAAATTTCATTTTATATAGGGTAATAACAGCAAGCCATTTAAGATAGTCTTATATAAGTAAACGAACACTGTCAGGCATGGTGGCGCACACCTTTAATCCCATTCTATAGGAGACCACACCAATAAACGGGTCTCTGGGAGTTTGAGGCCAGCTGGTTTACATATGAGAATGTTTTTCAAGATCTCACTTTTTATATTAGCTTATCTTATACTTAAAACATATCTGATTTTATTTTCAATAAGGCTGTAGTAAATTATACTATGAACTTGGGGAAAGATATTTCAGTATGACCAGAATTTTCTGTAAAGTCCAATAAGAAAAAATATACACTTTTAGTTTAAAATGAAAAACACTATAATATAGTAAGGATTAGGGTCTCGAGTTCAAGGCAAGCTAAGAAGGAGACGAACCTTTAAGATGAACTCTGCTGGGCTTTTCAGCAAAGAACTTGACTTAGATTAAGTGCTAAAAAGATTCCTTGAACCAGCAAAAGCTCAGCCACGTGTTTGCTCTCCACTCCCTTGGCTTTTCTTCAGTCACACCCATCACCTCAGATCAAATGGAATTCTCCACATTTTAAATCAATTAAATTCCACAGTTAAGTGGAATGGACACTGAACACTACTAAGCTTCAAACAAACAAACAAACTATGTAAGGAGCAACTTTGCAGTATTAGAGAAACTGAGTGATTTTGTTTTCTCTAACCTAAGGATCTATCACAACCATACCACAAAGAAAAAATAGTCATTCAGTGGTATTGAGGAATAAGCCACTTGCAGAATAATTCTAATTTATATTCTAATTTATAAATTATAAATGTGGAAATTAAAAAACTAACAAAAATGTAAATGGGATGGAGAGGTGGGTTAGTCAGAAAAGTGCTTGCAGCCTGAACATAAAGACTGAAGCCCAGATGCCCAGCACCTCACAAAAGCAGGGCACAGCAGCAATGCTCTGACTCTAACACTGTGCCAGATCCCCTGACATGCAGGTCCCCAGCTCACTGCCAACCAGTGACCTCTGGGTTCACCGAGAAAGCATGTGCAAAATCTAAAGTGAAGAGCAACAGCAGATAGCAGGCACCTCGGACTGACTGCTGATCTCCAGAAAGTATGCCCGCACAAGTAAGTGCACACAAAACTCATGGGCAAACTACACAGACGTGTATACACACACACATCTTTAAAATGCATTCCTGAGACTACGCAATCCATATAAAATACTGATTATTTGCTAACAGTAATTTAAGATTTTCAGTTTATAAATTTAAATTATTTAAAACTCCATGTCAAAGTCAAAAGGAAAATGATTAACAAAAATATATGTAGAATTAATATCAATATATTAAAGAATGCTTAACACTAATTTTTTAAATGACTAGAATAATGGGCAAAAATTTAAATTACACAAAAAAATACACACAATAACAAAGTTCAAATGAACAAGCATTGTGCTGATTAATTAAAAAAAAGTTTGAACCTGGCAGCTGCGTGACACACATCTTTAATCCCAGCACTCAGGAAAGGCCAGATGGATCTCTGAGTTTGAGGCTAGACTGATCTACAGATCAAGTTCTTAAAATCAAACAAACAAAAAGGAGGAAGAGAAGGAGAAGGAAAAAGAGGAGGGAGGAGGAGGAGGGGGAGGAGGAGGGGGAGGAGGAGGGGGAGGAGGAGGAGGAAGAGGAAAAGGAGGAGGGGGAGGAGGGGGAGGAGGAGGAGGAGGAGGAGAAGGAAACAAAAGGAAAATAGTTCAATCTCCTGCATGGCCAACAGAAAAAAACAGGAATTATGTTCTCACTCCCCATCAATATCAATATTGATAACTTTCTGAACTCCTATAGATTCTACACATAAAAATTAATATACTCCTTTTTTTTTTCTGTAGGTGTAATGCTGAGGGAGTTTCTATACACTCACTGGACAAATTCCTACTACCATTCAGATATATCCCCAGTCCAACATAGTCTTCCCACAGGGATGCTACCCTGTATAAATACACTGCTCCAGAAGAATACATGCATTAAAATTCCTCAATTTCTACAACATTATCTGCAAACAGGAAAATTTTACCAATAAGTGTTAAGATCTAAGAACAGGCAAACTATTAAAACTGAATAGAACTATAAAAGGAACACTGCTAAATTCAAAGAGTTATAAAAGAACCATGGTTTGAAAATTAAAATTTACATAGAGAGTACTAATACAACTGTTAACTGGCTATCTTAAGAAACTGAGATAGAAGTGATTAGACTGTTTATTTTGTCTGTTTTTGGCTTGTCTACATAAATGATCTAGCCTTAGAAAATATAATGCTGCTTAATTATTTTAATTAAATTATTCAAATCTCTTAACATTTCTTAGCACTCATGCAAGAACAAACTTAAAAGGCTTTCTTCCATATCTTCAGTCTAAAATCTGGTAATGGTCATGTCTTACTAATTCATTAAAACCTGGTCAGAGAATGGCTTCACCTGGTTTCCTACTTTATATGTCTTAAAGATAGAGCAGGGAATAAACACATCAGTGTGGTCACCTCTGGCTGTTCAAGATTCCCTAATGGGATCTTCATTTTCTTTCATGTTCTTCATTTTCCAGATTGCCCAAAACTGTTGTATACTACTTGTAAAGTAAGAAAATAATGGTCTCTTTCAAAATATATATGATATATATTCACACTTGTGCTAGTTAGTATTTTATTAATCTGATGATACAAGGTGGGGTCATCTGTAAAGAGGGAACTTCAATTGAGAAAATGCCTCCATCAAATTGGTCTGTAGGCAACAAGTCTGTGGGACATTTTCTTGATTAATGATGGACATGGGCATGCACAGCCCACTGTGGGGGTTCGGGGTAATCCTGGGTTATACAGGAGAACAGGCCAAGTAAGCCATGTAGAGCAAACCAGTAAGCAGCGTCCCTCCACGGTCTCTTGTACCCTTGATGACTGTAACCAGCAGGCCAAATGAGTCTTTTCACCTACAACTTGTTCGTTGTCAGTGTTTTATCACAGCAACAGAAAGCAAACCAATACAACACTCATAATATTTTTAAAGACACAAAAATAAAGAGAAGTAATACATTAAATTTTATATAATAGCTACTATTGATGGAATAGTGGAGTAATATTCTGTTTCCTGACTTTTGAGAAAAAAAAAACCCATTACATTCATAATGAAAATAACTGGCTTGGCCCTTTTCTTTATCTATCTCTCTTGTCTCTCTATTTTCTCTCCTTTCCATGTGGTCATGGCTTATCTATTTTCTCCTTTATCTTTTATCTCCTTCTCTCTTTCTATTAATAAGCATCAAAGATAAAAAAGAAAATAACTGAACTACATTTTCATAAAAAGAAAGAAATTATCTTATAAAAATTTGAGATATACTACATAAATATAAAAAGGCTTAAGTCAACTAGTTTACTATCATCTATTATTTTTGATGTCATATAATCGGAATTCTTTAATATATAAAAATGTCACATAAATACAGGTTATGAATTCTAACATTTTAAAAATCAGTAAGAACTAGAGAAAAATTCTATGTGCAAACAATGTGCACATGAGTGTGTGTGTGTGTGTGTGTGTGTGTTGTGTTTGCTGGGTGGTTTTATGTCACTTTGACACAAGCTAAAGTCATCTGAGAGCAGGGAACTTCAATTAAGAAAATGCCTCTGTAAGTTTGGGTTGTAGACACACTTGTAGAGTACTTTGTTAGTGATTGATGTTGTAGGGCCTAGCACACTGTGGGTGGTGCTATCCCTGTGCTGGTGGCCCTGGGTTCTATAAGAAAGCAAAATGAGCAAGCCATGGGGAGCAAGCCAGTAAGCAGCACCCTCCATGGCCTCTGCATCAGTTCCTGCCTCCAGTTTCCTTCTCTGTTTGAGTTCCTGCTCTGACTTCTTTCAGTGATGAAACACAATGTGGACATGTAAGTCAAATAGACCCTTTCCTCCCATACTTGCTTTTTGGTCACTGTAAACAGAAACCCAAACTAAGACCATGTAATAGACAAAGATATTTTGTGTGTGTGTGTGTGTGTGTGTGTGTGTGTGTGTGTGTGTGTGTGTGTCCCCAACCATACAAACTGAGTGGCTTTACTGTTAAACCAAACAAAAAAGATAAAGATATTAAAACTTCAGGTTTCTGAAATATATTAAAGATTTAGCATTACTATAAATATTTGTCTTCAACATCTAATCATTTGTTTAATACCTAAAATATAGACAGAGTAATGACTCTTCATTTTGGTTGTTTTTCTCTGTGATTACTGTCTTGGTCCTTAGAAATGAAATACAATAAATTCTTTCACTGTTATCATAAAAGCACTTCTTACCTGCCAGTAACAAACTGCAAGAGAAGAACTCTCTCTTCTTGAGTAATGTCTTCCACAACTTCCCAGAACCACTATCAAGAATAACAACAATTTAGCTCACATTTCAGAGCAAATCAGACTTATAAGAACCAGAGACCATGCAATATTCATAAAGCACATTTTATTCTCTGAAACTCACTTATCAAAGATGATTTCACAAAAGGCTTTCATATGCAATATCCCCAAAGAAGAATTTATGCAAAATCTTTACTTTGTTAATGGATGTAGACTTCCATCCAATAGAGCTGAAAAGCTTACAAAATTAAATAGCAAACTTAACTTCATTCTAAGCTCCAGAGAGATTTTACCTGAATAACTGGATCTTCTCTTTCATAGCCACTTGTGTATTCTGTATTTTTTATCCAATCATTCACATCAATTTCCGGCATGCCAGAAAGCAAGAGCTCCTTTGGGGAAGAAGAAAAATATTTCATTAATCTTCCTTGGGAAAAAAAAGTCATTACATTTAAATAGTAAGTTTGCCTTAATTAGAAACTAATCCCATATAAACCTGGTTTATGTCTGTGACTGTTTCTACATGTCATCAATAATAAGCGCTACATAAGGAAGAACCTGCCATGGTGACATTTCAAATATAACATGAGGGGATGGACCCACTTTGATATAATCTAAAACATAAAAAGGATGGCATCATCTATATTTATAGTGAATCTTTGTTATGCAACAAAGATTTCTATGTACACAATTTTGTAAGTATTCCCTCTGGTTCAGTTTATTTTTATTTTAATATTCTTTATAAATGTGTTAAATCCCACCAGGTCATATTCTCAACATGAAAATGTCATAAAGGCCTAAATATTATGCAAATGGAAAGCTCATCAAGAAATAATTATTTTTTTCTTTATTTTAAAAATATGAATTCTATTTTGGAGTAATTCAGGTCTTTTGAAGTCAAACTTCTCCACTGCAATAATAATAATAATAACAACCACCACCACCACCAACAACAACAACGCTATTTTCTAATGGCTCTGTGTGCAGTGCAGGGCATGGATCCCAGGGGCCTTGCATATAACCAGGCAAGCACACAACCACTGAGGAACATCCTTAGTCCTCCTAAATATATGACTGGCTTTTTGTCCAAGATCATCAAACACACAAATCTATAACATATATCTAAAAGTTGCATCAGGAAAACCGAACTGTTCATCATCAGGTGTTTCAAAGGAAAAAGACAGAAAGGAGTGTCCGCATCTCTGAATCAGCCGTGTCTCGCAGATGGAAGCCCTCCAGTGAGGTGAGGGAATGAACGACACATTCCTTTTAACAGGGACTGAGAACATGGAGCCATGACTTACAACAACTGTTATAATATGTACCTAACTAGGGCAGCATGTGCTCTAGCAAAAGCAATACTAGGCAATGTCTGAGAACTCTGAGGAGTTTGAAATCTACTCAGTTGAAATTGGCTTTTCTTTATATACTTCAGCCAAATAATGAAGTACAACTGATCATACACAGAAGCAGATAAGAGAATCCAATGGTTTATTTAGCCACGCATCCCAAATCTGCAAAAACAGTATCATCTTTCTCATTATTTTTGTTCTGTTCTTGGATTAGCTTTTATTTCTAAACGTCATTAACATAATTAACAAAGTACATTTCCCTTCTAATTTAATTTCAAATACAGCAAATATCCATTGGTATAATAACCCATATAAGCAAAAGGCTCTTTTGAAGGAGATCATCCCAAGATTGAGAACTGTCAGTGTGCATGTCCTAGTCCTTGCCAGTCTCCTGACTCTGAGCACCCCTGGCACACTCTGCAGACTGGCTTTCTTGCTTACTAACTGTAGATAAGATTTGAGCCACTGAGAAGCACAGGTAGGGCCCACAGGTAAGGGGACCTACTTCTCTGCTCCCTTCAGGTTTCTACGCTGTTGTTCTGTAGTGACTAGTCCACAGAGAGTCTCCTTGACTTCCCTCTCACACAGGACCCTTCATACAACTCTCTGTCTGTCTCTTTCAACAGTAGCCACAACAAAGGCTTCCTACTGTAGCCAGATTTCTTTATTCTTTGTAAACATGGCTACAATAATCCCTTTATTCCTTATAGACGCTGCTTTAATAGTCCCTTTTTAAGGCTTCCTTACTTGAATCACCTGAGAAAACTCTGTTTCCTTGTAGGACCCGACACAGATCTGCCAAAGAGCACCTGGATCAATTTTACATGATTCTTACAATTTACAATTCTTCTCAGACTAAAGATAAGCAATTAATAATATTATTATTCCATAATTAATAATTAGGACTAATATTAGAACTGCACTCTCAAAAACTGTAACTATTTTATAACTATCACATTTGCTATAATTTAAGGAAAAGAGAAAAAAGTGTTTGTTTTTGTTTAAAACAGAGTTTCACTGTGTGGACTACAGGCCTAGAACTCACAGAAATATGACTACCTCTGCCTCTCTGCAAAAACACATGTGCCCACAAACCTGTTAGTGGGGTTGTTTTTGTTTTACATACTTAATATTATTAACATTGGTTATTATTTTATTGTCAGCACATGACCCAGAAGAGAGCTGTGTAAGGAGACTTCGGAGTGCTTGTGAGAAAAACCCAAGAAACCAAGGCAAGAGTCTTGTGACCTCAGTTTCCTGTAAAACACAGAATTGTTCTGTGATTTTAAAATTGTTTACGTGGAATGTGTTTTCATGCTCCTCCCAGGTGTAGTGGAAAGGAGTTGAGTTTATTTCAGATTATTCATTACAACTGGATATTGTGATTTGTTTACATGCTTCTATGGAAAAACCTTTTGTCACATGAGACGTGTCTGCCGTGTGTGACTTGCCCTGCTGTTGTACACTTTATTCATGCCTTAACCCTCGGAGTATAAGCTGTCTGACCCTCTGAATAACCATGAAACTTCAGTCCACCTTGTTTATGGGCTCCACTCTCCCATGTTCCACCACACTAGAGCAGTGACATTTAATGATTTTTTTTTAACTCCTATAATAACTAACAAAAAGTTATTGAGATGACAAATAACAGAAGGGAAATTCAAAATAAAATATACATATAGCAAAAATATTATTAAATTCCAATAATTTATTTCTTGACATTTTTTGGAGGGGAAGGGGAATAAGACAGGGTCTGACTGTGTCGTCCTAACTGGCCTTTAACTCAGAGATGTGCCTGCCTCTGCTTCCTGAGAGCTGTGATTAAAGGCGTGCGCCACTACAGCTAGACAATAATTAATTCTTAGTACTATAAAAGAACTAAGCTTTTTAAGATACAACAAAGTATCAGGCACAGTGCCCGTACCTGTACTCTCAGCTCTTGGGAGGTGACAGAAGGATTACTCAGGAGTTCAAAGTCATCCTCAGCTACACAGCAAGTCTGAGTCCAAGTTGGGCTGTGTGAAACTCTACCTCTAAACACAAATACGAAACTACAAATGAGTGTATACTCAGATGCACACATACTCTAAACGTAGATGCCACACTCATGGAACCAGAGTCACAGAAACTGGAACGCCTAGAATCCATATGACTTGGTGTTTGGATATCCTGGCATCGCAGATGCAGCACTATGAGAGCATAGCCACTCGGGCATTGGCACGAGCCTTCCAAGTGTCACTGTTTACACATATCTTAGGGTAACCTTTGCCACTGCTTGGACTCTCTAACCACAGTAACTGATGACAGGATCTTGGAGCTACTATATCCTTTCTCTTCACGTAAACAAAATTGTAAAAAGTTTTCGTTCTTGATGTAGCATGTCCCTGTTCTATAACTCCATGTACATAAAACATATGCACATATTTTCATGAAGAAAAACTACAACACAACTAGTTCAATAGCCTTGACCTGTAAAGACCCCTATCCATGTTTAAAAGTGTAAAAGACAAAAGGAAAGAGACATAATAAAATACTATCTAGTGAATTATAATTGTGTGCAACAATATGTATGATAATCACAAAAAAACCTTTTTTTTCATTTACATTTACTTTCAAAATAGATAAACCTGCCAAATCCGACAAAGCAGACAACATTCAGGTATACTTGGCCAAAATCTCATGAAAATAAGCTGGGGAAAGTCGGGGTATAGGAGAGCTATCAGAAAAGTAAGGGACATTCTAAACAGCTAAGAAAAAAAAAAGCCACACTCAGGGAAGCAGCCAACAGTAGAAAAGCAAGAAAAACTCTCCCCTTGGGCTGGCCGCCTGGCACTGGCAATCAACAGAACAAAAGCATAAGAATTACATGACATCCTAGATCAAGTGGACTACTTCCAAACACTGAAGCTTACACATTGCCAGCAGTCCACATTACTTTCTCTAAGATAGGTCATATATTAGGACCCAAAGCAAGTCTCAACAAATACACACACACACACACACACACAACTGAAATAACTTATTGCATTATTCTGACCACAAAGAATAAAGCTGCAAGGGAAACTACAGAAAATACAAAAACTCACGGACATTAAACAATGCACTACTAATCAAGAAAGAAAAAACGTCCTAAAGTTCAAGGAAATGAACACACAGCATTTTAAAACTTACAGGATACAAATAAAAGCAGTCCTAAGAGAGCTCACAGCTGTAAACACCTACATTAAGAAAAAATTTGAAGAGACAGCTGAGAAGGTAAAGGCACCTGCCACCACACCTTATGATCCAAGTGGATCCCAGGAGCCCGCATGGTAAAACGAGACAACTCTCACAGAAAGTTCTGTTCTCTATATGCACACACGTGCACACCATAGCAAGCAGACAGACACATACATATGTACATACACACACACACATACACACAATTTTTAAAGTTAAAAATAATAAAAAATTAAGGTCCCTAATCATGGCAGAAATTATTCAAACAGAAGTTTTAAAAGGAATCAATGAAACAAAGAGTCAACTCTTTGAAAATATAAACAAAGAAACCTTTGGCAAAACTAAGGGAAGATTCAAACTGTAAAATCAGAGATGAAAATGAATGGATTATAGCACTTACCAATAAAATCCAGAAAATTGTAGATGTACCTTGAAAATGTATTACACTAAATTGGATAATCTAGAAGAAATGGAGAAATTTCTAGACACATATGACATACCGAAGTTAAAAGTAAGGTGAGATAAAGAATATAACAGATCTATAGCAAGGAACAAGATGAAAGCAGTAACTAAAAATCTTCCAAGTAAAAAATGTCTACACCCAGATGGGTTCACTACAGAATTCTATCACCCTTTTAAGATCTAACACCAACCCTTCTCCAGTTATTCCATAAAATAGGAAAGGGGGGAGGCACTATTGTACTGGCTGGTTTTGTGTCAACTTGACACAAGCTGGAGTTATCACGGAGAAAGGAGCTTCAGGTAAGGAAATAACTCCATGAGATCCAGCTGTAAGGCATTTTCTCAATTAGTGATCAAGGGGGAGGGCCCCATGTGGGTGGTGCCATCTCTGGGCTGGTATTCTTGGGTTCTATAAGAAAAGCAAGCCGAGCAAGTCAGAGGAAGCAAGCCAGTACGTAACATCAGCTCCTGCTTCCTGACCTGCTTGAGTTCCAGTCTTGACTTCCTTTGGTGATGAACAGCAATGTGGAAATGTAAGCTGAATAAGCCTTTTCCTTCCCAACTTGCTTCTTGGTCATGATGTTTGTGCAAGAATAGCAATTCTGACTAAGACACACTATCAAATTTATTTTACAAAGCTGTATTATCTTGGTATCAATAACACATAGACACAACAAAGTAAGGAAATGACAAGGGCTAGAGAGATGTCTCAGCAGGTCAAAGTACCTGCTGCCAAGCCTGATAACCTGAGTTCAAACACAGGTGGGGAGAAAACCAATTCTCACAAGTTGTCCTCGGATCTCTACACTGACAGTGTGGCATAAACCTCCTAAGAGTAGTAAGGACCACACAGGAACACCTAATCAATTTGTGATTGGGTTTCAGTCCATGCCTCAAGTAGGAATTCACATTTGGTAGTATAAACCGCTCCCCAACCTGTAGCTAGGAGACAAATGACTGTGACTGTTTTACTAAATGGATGGGATACTCCTATCACACTTATTGCTACTGCCAACTTTAGTCAGAGAAGCTTCTTTACACCTTCATCAACAATGGCTGCAGAGATCCATGAATGAGTATTACACATCTAGCCTTAAGTGGAACATCTTTGTCACCCCTTCCAATGCCCAGCGAAACAAGATAAAAGGGACAGAAGGTATGTATGAGGCAGAGAACAGAGTGAGTAGTGGTGTGGACTGCTTAGTTCTGGGCATGACCTAACTCTCAAACTCACAAAGAGGAATTACTGCCTACACAAGACCTGCCTATGGTTGAGCCATCCCAAAGCCTGTCCTGGAGTGCAGAGGGACTCCTGGAACCAATCCCACTTCTTCCTTGGAACGTGTGTCTGCAGTTAGCAGCAGGATGTAGCTACTGATAAAGTGCCTAGGCACCTGCAAACAGTCTTCAGGAAACTCAATGGGTGGGACACACACACACACACACACACACACACACAAAGGAAAAAGAAGGACCAGTAGGAAAGAGAAGGGGGAAAACAGGAGTGTGAGGGGGATAAGAAAGGATGGTGGGGGAAATATGATCAAAATATACAATGTCCATGTAGGAAAATAAGATGAAACCTATTACTATGCTAATAAGTATTTTCTTTTACAAATAGTTAAAGCTATGATTTTAGAACTCAGAGTAATTATTCTCCATGGGGGACAGTGACTAGAAGAAGACAACAGAACATCTAAAGTGGTAGGGTTTTTATTACTTAATCTGACTACTGGTTTGACAGGTTTGTTAATTCACTAACATACTATATATATCTATAGATATATATATAGATATATATCTATAGATATATAATTAAATTAGAAGCTTTCAAAGTCTATGAATATCAGCAAATCACCAAGTAACATTTTGTCAATTATTTCTGCTGTTGCAATTTATTCTGTTCATATACATAGACATAAAAACTAACATTCTGTCTTGAATGTCACAAAGCTAATTTAATTGAAGTATAATACATCAAAATTCAGGTTCCAGTCATGTCCACAAACAATTCTTAACTATTTCTGGTTTTGTTTTGTTTCTGAGACAGAGTTTCTCTGTGTATCCTTTGCTGTCCTGAGGCTCTCTCTGTAAACCAGGCCGGCCTCAAACTCACAGAAATCCACCTGCCCTCTGCCTCTCAAGTAACTATTTCTGTTTTTAAATGCTAATGATGACATAAAACTAAACAAAGAAAAAAATCTATGCCTAATGAAAACAATAATCTTATAGCTAAAATAAAACAAAACAAAAAAAAAACCTTCAAAACTTAACATTCAATAAAACAGGCACAATGGACTTCAAAATTATATTAATTAGAAAATGTTATTTCTATATTATCTTACATTTTTCCATTATCTAGAATTGTTTTTAATTATTATTTTTTAAACAAGAAAGCAATTTGGTTTGACTTTAAAATGCCCTCCATAGACTCTGTGTTTACACACTTGGTCCCCAGACTAAGCAGTGTTCAGCTAGAGAAAGTGTGCGGTGGGGAGCAAGCTTTAGCATCACAATAAGGCCACTACTCTCAACCCAATTTGCACTAACTGTCTTCCTTCCTGGTCTGCCAAGATGTGAGCAAGCATCCTTAATCTCCCTGCTCCACAGTGAGGAGCAGCCCCTCCTCTATACTGTCCCCACCAGAAGGAACTAACTATATATACCTTCAAACCATGATCCAAATATATACACCTTTCCTCCCTTACTCGTCACAGAAATAAGAAAAGTAAAATACTGTGTCTTATTAAGGTTTTAGACAGGTCAAAAAGTTTGAAAATAATTTATTCATGATAAGAAAAAGGAAACAGCTAAAAGTAGACATTAACATAAAAGTATAGATTCTGATGGTCACAATAGAAGGCAGGCAAATTGAAAGACAAAACATTCACTGTGCAGTTCAACAAAGAAAGTAGACTACACGAAGAATGCAAATAGAGAATTATAAAAATTATATACAACAGATACACACACACACACATACACACACGCACACACACATACATACATTAAAACAAAAACTGGAGAAGATACATAAATACAACAGTTCTTTAAGTACAGGCATCTTTTACCCCCATGTAACCAAGTCACAATTTCAGAAACAATGTAGAATACAGTGCTTCTGGAAAGAGAACTTCAACATCTTCCATGTCAAAGCCAATAAAACCGCTATTTCATTTTTCTCCATCCTACCTGGACATTTCACTAAGGTAACTGCTAATAAGGTTACTCAATTTAAGAAAAGTAAAACCACATACCTGCTTATAAATTTCTATGCATAATCCTAAACAATAATGCCTCATTAAAAATATCCCATTCGGTACTCCACAAGTACTACCATTTTTCTTTCTTATGGCTCTATCGATGAAACCCAGGGCCTCCTGTGTGCTCGGCGTAAGGCAGGCATCCCACTCCAGCACCCTGCCCAGCACTCCCAGCATGTCTGAATGACAGCACAATGCAACAAGAAAGAACATGCTCTTCCTTACCAGTTCATACTCGTCAAACAGCTGTATGAGGGAAGGTGGGATGAACATATGAAAACCCTGTAAAAACGCATTGATTTGAGGCTGGATGGCTCTTGTCATCCGAAGTTCAGTAACGAGCTGGACATACTCCGCCTATAGAAAAGAGTGTTTTGTGATGATTACATTTTAAATCTCATATAGTTAAGCCAGAATGGATGCATCTGTTTCTCAAGTAAGAGACAAAGGTTTAGAAGTAACCTGGCACCAACACTCACCCCTCGAGGAGTAAAAGAGTGACTATGCCACTAAGCCTGTATCTTAGTAACTCTCCCCATGACTTCCTGCATGCTATGCATGGGGCATGATGGCTCTTCTACAGTCTCTCCGCTCTCGCACACCACCAGTATTATGGCATATGCAGTCCCTATTTCCATCTGCACCTCTGAACTGCTGTCTGTACAGCACAGCCACAGGGGGCTTGAGGTCACAGACATTAACGTCATGCCACTCTTCTTCCTGACTTCCTAACATACCTCCTCTTCTAGTCCTTAAGGCCTAAGTAGTGTGGCCTCGACCTTCTTTGCTAACAGTGTCATTCCCCTTTCATTTCAATCTCCTTGGCCTTATGGCTAATCTCCAGACGCAAGCCTGCTCAGGCCTCGATGTCTTTAAACTGCCAGTTTTTTTGGACCAAAATACTTCATTAGAGTGTAGTATCTCTGAAGGCAAAGTCTTCAATAGCATATATTCCCACATGTAAAAAAAAATAGAGCTGCTACCTTATGTTCAATAAATGTTATAAAACAAATGCATACATCCAGCAAAATACTCGGAATGTGGTTAATTTTATTACAGTCAAGTCATTTCTGAGTTAAAACAGTTTACTTTAAACTGGCACATTTCTTTAATCCCAGCACCTGCAGGTAGAAATCTGAGTTCTAGGCCAGTCTGGCCTACAGAGCAGTTTCTAGGGCTGCAGTGAAGCCCTGTCCTAAAAGCCAAAATCAAATCAACAAACAAAAAAGCTTATTTTATCTACTTTTTAATTTTTTTCTTTATTTTTCTTTTGAAATAGGTCTCACTAAGTAGCCTAGGATTTTCTTAAATCTACAATCTCCCTACCTCAATGTTCTAAACATTGGAATTATAATGCATTTTATTTTAAACCACATTTTTCCTCATAGGAAGCAGAATCACTTAAAATTCAGCAAGTAATAAAAAATGTGTTTGGTACAAAATTATCATTATGTGCACATAAACTATCAGATGTTACGTCATTTATGTGTTTTTTAAAAATGCTTCTAAGTCAGATATTTTTGTGTTTAAAACTATGATGCAAATACTATATACACTTCTCATCAACCAGAAATGATAACTCTATACACAAAGAAAGCCTGCTCTAATAGTGTTTAGGTTTCTGTCAGCTTGACAGAAGCCAGTCACCTGGGAAAAGGGAACCTTGACTGAGAAAACGTCACCATCAGACTGGCCCACTGGAAGTCTGTGAGGCTTGAATGGTACCACTGCTGGGAACGCTAACCTATGCTATATAAGAAGCAGACTGAGCAAGCCAGTAAGCAGTATTGCTCTGTGGTCTGCATCAGCTCCTGCCTCAAGCTCCTGTCTGATTTCCCTCAATGATGGCCTTCCTCTCCAAGTTCCTTTAGTTTTACCTCAGTAACAGGAAGCAAACCAGGACATCCTCTTTCGTTTCCTTCTATTTTTCTGGCACTAATCTGATACATTCTTTCAAAGACATCGAGCCAGTATGTTAATACATGACTGAAGACTCTGGATTTTCCATAACACTGAGGCTACAAAAATGTCAAGAGTACATTGGGCCTTCATGATCCTCCTAAAGCACATCTGGCTACTTCTATAACCTGGCACAAGGAAAACAGCCGCTGTTTTCAATTCACCACCATCCCTGACTCCTACTTGCCCACTACTCAAAGTATTACGCAGGAACTAATCAGTTATTACCAATTATATTCAGGTCATTATTTAAGAGACAGGCATGTGTCCCAAACAATCAAACAGTAATAAATTCTAAATCTCCAGGATTTGACCTAGAAAGGTATGTACATGTACACAACTACACTAACACCTGCCAGTGACAACAGCAGAACTGTCAAGGCATTACTAGCATCCAATTGTTTAGGTCATGTGTACTCTCACCCAATGGTTCACTGAATGCATTATCATGTTCCAGCCCCATTCGCTATTTATACCATTAATATGCTTAAGGTACAGGGAGCCCTGTGTGAAAGAGGAAAAAGGAAGCTGAAAAACTGTAAGAGCCAGAGGAAATGGAGGAGACCAAAAGAACAAGGTCCTCTAAATCAACTGAGCAAAGCTCATGTGAACGCACAAGACTGAAGTAGCAAGAACCAGGCCTGCATGGGTCTGCCCCAGGTCCTCTGTGTATATACTATAGTTTTCAGTTTAGAGTTTGAGGGGCCACCTGAGTGTGTGAACGAGTGGTCTCTGATGCTTGTGCCTGCTCTTGGGGCTCCTTTCCTTCTGTTGGTTTACCTTGTCTAAATTCAATGTGATGGCATTTGTTTTATCTTATTATGTTTTATTTTGGTATGTTTTATTGTTATCTCTTAGAATCCTATTCTTTTTTAATGAGACAGAAAGGGAGTGATCAGCAAGGGTGGGGAAGTGGGGAGGAAATGGGAAGAGTAGAGGGCGGGAAACTGTAATCAGAATATACTGTATGAAAAAGAATCTATTTTTAATAAAAGGGGAAACTATACTTAAGGTGCTATGTAAGATCCTATTTTTCCTAAGCAAGAATTACTTTCTTGTTAAGGTTTTGATTTTGTAATCTTAAAAGTATTATTTGATAACTATTGTTTGAGACCATATCAAATTACAAAGCATTCACGCTATAGAAGTAGTGGCTCAGGGGGTAACGGGGCTTGCTGTGCAAATATGAGGACCTGATCCCAGCACACTGGTGAAAAGCTGGGCCTGTAACCAGGAAGGATCACTAGGGCCAGCTCCTGCTCAGTAAGAGATGCTGTCTCAGGGGGCGAAGGCTCCCATGCACACATACCAAACACATATGCATGTACATAGACAATACCCATACATACATATACATGCACACAATAGAAACCTTAATGAGACATGAAAATATTCTGCACTGCTCAATTGAACTCTGCCTACTTCAGCTAGACTCCACATGTATCCGAACAGCACTATCCCCACACATTCAGTGTTTAACTTGGCTCTTGTAATTATACTATTCTTTCTTCACATTTTCTTCCTTTCCTTCTAATATGATTTTCCACATTAATTTCAGTATCCAGACCATAATTACCAGATGCTAATTTAAAAATATCAGCTCCTTCATATGCCAATTTTCACACTAATGTCAAAAGTATTTGAGTATCAATTATTTTTCAGTACAATAATGAACTTATAAACTTTAAACTATAAACTTTGAATTGCTCTGACAGAAACTGCACTGATAAACTCCAAACTGTTTTTAAATGTTTCCGTATCTCTTTATAAAAAGTACATCTTCAAACAGAATAAATAACAAAAATCAGCATTTCTTGACAACTGTTACTTCAAACACCCACGACTGCCGCACGCCAACATTGCAGCTGGAATTTACGAGCCTCTCTGCCTTCTGAATGCTACTATCAATTTTAAGGCAAATGACTATTTTAATAAGAGTTCTATCTTAAAGATATTACACACCTGTGTAACAGGTGTGACATCACACGCCTGTAATACTAACACAGAAAAGAACTAACGCAGGACTATCACAGTTAGTTGAAGACTAGCCTGTAATACGTCAGAAGATCTGATTTAAATGAGAATTGCCCTCATAGGCTCATATATTTTAATGTTTAGTCTGCAGTTGCTAAAAATATTTAGGAAGAATTAAGAGGTATGGCCTTGTTGGAGGGAGTATGTTACCAGGGAATTAGGAGGTACCACATACATACATACAAATAAACTCTTGAAGAGCTAACTCTTAAAATATACAATACTGATTACTGTACATGTTATCATCACTTAGTTGACATTTACAATCAACCTTTTCAAAATGCAAATGCTTAACTTATACAATTAGCTAAACAGTAGTCTAAATTACGCTAATAACCAACTCATCACAGCACTAGACTGAAACGATTCTTTCTAACTCAAGCCTTAAATGTGTTAGTTTGCTAAACTTAAGAATTTTCAACTCCTTGAAAATGACAAAGTAAGTTTTTCTAGCAAATGCTGGAATAATTTAGAGAAACTGGCATCAGGGTCATTATGAAGAATGAGTAAGGCAAAAATCTGGATACTTACTTTGTTATTTTGTGTCACAAGAATACTTCCACCCCCAGGCTTTAAAGGCACCTCTTCCATAGCTCCAAACACATCAGTCTCAACAGAAAAAGTCAGTTCTAGACCCAAGTCACTAATATCATTATCTAAAATCCATTGCAAATTTTTGGCATATTCTGGATCAATAGATGCTACATCTTGGTAATTTACAGGAATACCTAAAAAAAAAAAATTGCAAAGACATCAGTTACAATATAGGCACTTCTGACTTCCTTTTACCTATTTAATGGTGAAATGCTGCCCTCTACAGATACTCTGAAAAACCACAAAATATAATCAAATTTGCACCATGTTTTAAATGGATGCTAATTTCTAAATTTAGAAGTCCATTAAATTAAGCTGCTGTTCTTTCTTCATCTTTACAATGCTGTCTTTCTTTGAAACAGCTATTTCGGAAGCTGTTATAAGCTTCAGAATTGCCAATTACTTTAGGTATATGCATACAAAAATGAATGCTTTATATAAACACACACTAAAATGGAAGTGCAAAAAATCTAAAGGTGATTTTTTAAAAAAAGGTAGAGCATTTTTCTCTCCCTCTAGCCCCCAGATACTTTAGGAACACAGATGGTCTCTACTCAGAGCAGTAATTATTTCAACAAAAAATGGCAAAATTGGCACTTATCCAATCCATTCTCTCTAAAAGCTGCAAGGAAAGCAATGTAAATGTCTTCAGAAGTGAGAGTAAGTTCATACCAAGAATGTGCTTGTAGAATGATCGTGTGAAGTAAATATTGACCAGCTGCCTGTGATTCAAAGCTAATCCCAAGATCTGTCCAGCAAACCGGAAATAGTTCAAGTGATCAGGATTGACATAGGAGTTGCTGTTGGGCTGAAAAGTTGTTCCTATCAAAATAAATGCATAACACTAAGATCTATATGAAGAAAAGAGAACATTCCAATGCAGGTAAATTTATTCACATGTAACTCAGCATGACTACTGTTGCATTATGCAGCCTACATCATGCAGTTCTTTTTATAATCTATAAAAAATACAGTAGAATTGGAAGTATAAAAGATAATCATCAGTTCACACTTGATAGGAAGATATAAAATACTTCTGATTCACACCAAAGAGACCCTAGTGTAAATACAATAACAGATCACAGACATATGCAAACATCTTTCTTAGGAACTGCGGCAGTAACTGTTCAGCTATAAACCTGGCAGACATTGCATTCATTGTTACATGCCCAGTAATCAAGGGATGTTGTATATGAGATATACAAACTATGAAAATAACCATTCTTAAGTAATCTAATTACTGAATGTGATGCCTATTAATACCAAAAAATGATTGGAAAATCTGTCCACCTGAAGCTTATCCTATTCTTTCAAAAGGCAAATAATGAAGTTTAAACAACTACTAATGAAGTGAAAGTAAAAACAGCAACCATGCGTTCACTCAAAACTATGTAATAGTGTGATTCCATCTTTATGAAATAAATGAAGTAGACAAATTTAGAACAGGGTCACGGTAAATTAGTGATGGAGGAATCTGAATCAAAGGCACAGAGTTTCTACCTGGGCTGATGGGACAGTTCCAGAATTAGACCTGGTGACGACTGTGTAGCGCAGCAAAAGTACTTAATGTTGACAAACGATCTACTTTCAAATGGCTTCAATGGTGAATTTTATATTTTACCAAAGAGGAGGAGGAGGAGGAGGAGGAGGAGGAGGAGGAGGAGGAGGGAAGAAAAGCAATGCACTTTATAGTTCCTTACTGAGTTAGTTTAGTTTCATATGTGGAGCCCTTAGGTGTGCTTCCTAATGACAGCTGTCTGTGGACTCATACACACTAAGGTGTTGATTTGTTATTTCTGTAGTTCATGTGAGACACTGACTTCCAAAAAACTCTAGCAAAATAGTGAAATCTAAAGCCACACATTGACTTTAACTCCCCTTCAATACTTTTTCTGGTCATTAACATGAATTACAAATTCATTTGTTCATCGAGTAAAATACACATTGAGTTCATGCTTTACACTACTATCCCAGAAGCAAGACTTAAACAAAGACAAACTGATAAAATTAATGAAATAGCACCAACGAAAACTGGGCAGGTATTAGAAAATGGGTGTCTGGTCACCTCAAATACTTGCTGTTTCATACGCCCTTGATTTGCTAGTATAACATCGGATTAAACTGCTGTTTACTTAGGTGTGAAGTAACAGATTTGGAAACTTGTGAAAGAATGATTTAAATAGACATGTGAGAGAAACACCAGTCACTCTGAATTGTCTCTCATAATGATTTTCTATCACAAAGTAGAGGATACGTTGATAGCCAAAAAAGACTTCAAAGACAAACATAACCGTAATTCCAAAAGTTAGTCTGAGAATAACCATACTTTGCCTATTTATGTGATAATACTGTGGTTATAGATAAACCAGCAAAGGTTCTGGAAGATTTCTTCTCCCAGTTCTGCATATTCCTTTACTATCTACTAAGTTTCTGAGAAAGCTGGTTATTAAAAAGAACAGATTAAAAAAAAACTAAAAATAATATATAGGCAAAAACCTTCAGCAAAGTAACATGAAAACTACTTAAAATAATAAAAGTTTACGTTAACCCTGCCAGCTTAAATTTTAGTATTAAAAACCATTTTAAGAGGCCTGGGGCGGTGCTCAGTGGCAAGGTGCACTTCTTGCTCTGCCAAATGTTCAAAGTTCAGTTTCCAGCACTCATATCCGGTAGCTCACAACTGCCTATAACTCCAGCTCCCCAGGAATTCAATGCCTCTGGCTTCCACAGTCATCTCCACTCACATGAACACACACACACACACAGACACACACACACACACACAATTAAAAATAATTTTTAAAAATGTAAAAAAATTTAAAAACTGATTATTTTTCAAGTAAAAAAAGGTATATTAAAATGTTTTCAAGATACAGTAAACATTATTTCAGGAGGGAAATCCTACTACATAAGAAAATATTTCAAAAATCAAAGTAACATCTAAAATTTACTTCACATTTTCCATGTGTCAGGGGCTGAGCTGTGTTCATGTATCAACTAACTAAATTCTTATTCTAAATCACAGATTATCATCACTACTAAGTGAGAAATCTGAAGCTCAGAAAGGTTAAGTTCCAATATTCATAGAAAGAAAAGTCCAGAGCCTGGATTCCTACCTACCATCATTGCAAAAGCCAAACTTTTAAGCACTAAACTACACATTGATCTTAATCTGACAAGAAAATAAATTTACAATACTATAATTATATTTAAATAAAATATTATATATAAAATATATATAATATATATAAAATATATAGTATATTAAAATACTATATATTTTATTTTATTTTCTAAGTTTTTTTATTTACATTATAAATCATTTCCCCTTTCCCGTTTCCTCCCTCCCGGAAAGTCCCATAAGCCCCCTTCCCTTCTTCTTTTCCCCATTCAACCCCCTCTCGATTCTCTGTCCTGGCGTTCCCCTACATCCAGTCTTTCCAGGACCAGGGGTCTCTCCTTCCATCTTCTTGGAAATCTATTGATATATGAATTGTGTCTTGGGTATTCCGAGATTCTGGGTTAATATCCCCAAATCAGTGACTGCATGCCATGTGTGTTCTTTTGTGATTGGGTTACCTCACTAAGGATGATATTTTCCAGTTCTGACCATTTGCCTAGGAATTTCATGAATTCATTGTTTTTAATTGCAGAGTAGTATTCCATTGTGTAAATATACCACATCTTCTGAATCCATTCCTCCGTTGAGGGACATCTGAGTTCTTTCCAGCTTCTGGCTATTATAAATAAGGCTGCTAGAGGCAAGTAACCCTATTAAAAAATGGGGTACAGAGCTAAACAAAGAGTTCTCACCTGAAGAATATCTAATGGCTGAGAAGCACCTAAAAAGATGCTCATCATCCTTAGTCATTAGGGAAATGCAAATCAAAACAACCCCGAGATTCCATCTCACACCAGTCAGAATGGCTAAGATCAAAAACACAAGAGACAGCAGTTTGGCGAGGATGTGGAGAAAGAGGAACACTCCTCCACTGCTGGTGGAATTGCAAACTGGTACAACCACTCTGGAAAGCAGTCTGGCGGTTCCTCAGAAAACTGGGCATGACACTCCCGGAGGATCTGCCCAGGATCTTCTGGCTTTCATAGTCTCTGGTGAGAAGTCTGATGTGATTCGGATAGGTCTTCCTTTGTATGTTACTTGGCCCTTTTCTCTTACTGCTTTTAATATTCTTTCTCTGTTTAGTACATTTGGTGTTTTGATTATTATGTGACGGGAGGTATTTCTGTTCTGGTCCAGTCTGTTTGGAGTTCTGTAGGCTTCTTGTACGTTCATCGGCATCTCTCTCTTTAGGTTAGGGAAGTTTTCCTCCATAATTTTGTTGAAGATATTTACTGGCCCTTTAAGTTGCAAATCTTCACTCTCATCTATACCTATAATCCTTAGGTTTGGTCTTCTCATTGTGTCTTGGATTTCCTGGATGTTTTGGGTTACACGTTTTTTGCATTTTGCATTTTCTTTGACTGTTGAGTCGATGCTTTCTATGGTATCTTCAGCCACTGAGATTCTTTCTTCCATCTCTTGTATTCTATTGTTGATGTTTGCATCTATGACTCCTGATTTCTTCCCAAGGTTTTCTATCTCCAAAGTTGTCTCCCTTTGTGATTTCTTAGTTGTTTCTACTTCCTTTTTTAGATCCTGGATGGATTTGCTGAGATCCTTCACTTGTTTGTTTGTATTTTCCTGTATTTCTTTAAGGTATTTTTGCATTACCTCTTTCAGGATTTCTGCCTGTTGACCCAAGTTCTCCTGCATTTCTCTGAGCGATTTTTGTGTTTCCTTCTCATGGAATTCCATCTGTTGATCCATCATCTCCTGCATTTCTTTAAGCAGTTCTCGTGTTTCCTTTGTAAGGGCATCTATCAGTTGATTCATTTCTTTAAGCAATTTTTGTGTTGCCTCCCTATGGGCATCCATCTGTTGACCCATATTCTTCTGCATTTCTTTATGCGATTTGTGTGATTCCTTTGAAAGTGCATCTACCCGTTGATTCATTTCTTTAAGCGATTTTTGTGTTGCCTCCTTGTGGGCCGCCATCTGTTGATCCATGTTCTCCTGCATTTCTCTAAGCGATTTTTGTGTTTCCTTTGTAAGGGCTTCTAACCGTTGATTCATGATCTCCTGTAATTCTTTATTAGATTTATTTGTGTCCTTCTTGAAATCCTCTAATAGCATCATGAGAAGTGATTTTAAATCCAGATCTTGTCTTTCGGGTGTGGTGGGGTATCCAGGACTTGCTGCTGTTGGAGAGTTGGGTTCGGATGGTGCCATATTATTTTGATTTCTGTTAGTAACGTTCCTACGTTTGCCTTTTGCCATCTGGTTACCTCTGGTGTTAGTTGGTCCTGCTGTCACTGGCTGTTGGTTGGACCTCCTGTGAGCCACAGCAGAGCTGGCTTGTCGGTTACTGCAGACCTGCCCAGCTCTTGGGAGCAGGGTACACACAAGCTGCCTGAGAACCAAGCGATATTATGCCTGACTGTCTCTGAGCCTGGAGGTCCCAACTGCCCTGATGCTGGAGCAAAGATGGCGGAGTGCACTCTGCACTTTCTCGGGGCAGATCACTCTGCAGGGGAGATGGCCCACAGCAGAGCTGGCGCCCAGATGACCGCAGCGCTGTCCCGTTCTTGGGCACAGATGGAAGCCAGACAGGCTGTGTCCCAAGCGATGTTATACTGGGGGCAAACTGGGTACCTGTCTCCTCAGTGCAGTCGATCCAGGAACAGAGGTCGCCAAAGGGATGCTGGTAGGCTCCCGCCCAGTGCGGGGGTCCCTCTGCAAGGCACGTCGGTTACTGCAGACCTGCCCAGCTCTTGGAGAAGATTACACACAAGCTGCCTGAGACCCAAGTGATATTATGCCTGTCTGTCTCTGGGCCTGGAGGTCCCAACTGCCCTGATGCTGGAGCCCACATCACGAATTCTTAAATCCTAAATTTAATCCCTTCATGACAATCAATCCTATAATAGGGAATATTTCACTGAGTTTTGAGTCACTAATACTATGAACGCCCCTGCCCCACCACCACTAAGAAAAGAGTCACATGAACTACAGAAATAAAAAATCAACACCTTGGTCTGTATGAGTCCATAAACAGCTGTTACTCCCACCATTAGGAAGCACACCTAAGGGCTCCACATATGAAACTAAACTGACTCAGAGTAAGGAACTACAAAGAAAAGAAGTAAGACTATAATACAGTGGATCTAGCTTTAAGAAAATAGGTCTATGTAATTAAGCTTGGTGTTTTATTAAGCTTGTCATAAAAAATCACAAACCAAATTCACCTCACAGCAAACGATCAAAGGTTCCAGGGCTGAAGCGGGCAGCCTACATCCATCAATAGCTTTAACTGCTGCACGTGTGCCAGAGACACTGCTGCACAGTTGCACAGCTGGAGTCTGTGCTTCCCTCCTGGGACCTCCCTTCACTCTTCTCCTTACACCGGCATGTGCGGCCCTTACGTTACAATTAGAAAGACAATCTCTTCTTTCAAACACTGGGGAAATACTATTTTCAACCCCATCTTCACTTCAAAAATGTGTTATTAAGTTAGATAATTCTTAAATACACCTCCCAAAATGAGTTGTAACCACTAGTATTTAGTTTACTATATCAAATCATATCTTTATATAGTTTGCAAGAACCATTTCCACAAGGGTTCATCATATCATATGGTTAAGTACATGCTTCTCAATTCCCCAATTTTGATTTCTTTAAGGGACTAAAAATTAAGCCAGTAAGATGGAACATCATAATTGATAAGCTTTGAGTTTCATGATTTTACAACAGAAAATGCAAATAGGGTTATCAAAATTCTGTTTCCAAATAAAGATGTATTCAAAGTCCATCTATTACCATTTTATAAAGGAAAATGTTAACCAAAAATAACAACACAGTAGGGCAGTCAAAGACAGAAACAAACAATCCTTATAGTGAATAGATCTTAAGGTTCTCAAGAGACTGTCTCAGGTCCTGAGACAAGCATTTGAAAACTGACTGATTAGAAGAAAGCCATGCGAGTGAGCACCAAAGTCTGACTTCAATGTTCTCTTCTGTGACATGGGAACACCTACCTAGACATCAGGGCTACTAAAGGAAGCAAAGATCGAATTCTCTGCTACATTTGAGGAATATGACAGCCACAGACAAGCTCCAGATGACACAACTTACCATCTGCTGACTGGGTGAACAGTGCATAATCAGGATTGACTATCTCATTAGACAGAATATCAAACCACTCACGCACAACACCTTGACCCTGAATTCAAGAAAATAAAATTTAGCAACAGAAATATACTGTATTTAGTCTTTTTATCTTAAATAATAACATTTAAATGATACTCAGTTACTTCATTTATCAGGTAAATGTTCAACTGTTAAAGTGTTATATTTTATATACCCACCATGCCTTCTTCTCCATGAAATCGTACAGCAATCCCCTGTTTTAGCTTTGCACAGTTTGCTTTTGATACAATTTCACAGCTACTCCTAAAAATAGAATCTAAATATGTAGTGCTGGTTAATTTTAATATATTAAAACTTACAGTTACAACACTTTGTGGCTTATCATCCATCAATGTCTCTGTTACACATACCTCTGTGAACCAGGAGTATATCGTTTTCACTCACTGGTCTGTGCACCATGTCTGAATCTGGCTGTCCTGAGTGCAAATGTTCATAGAACCATTCACAGCGATCTTTAAATGGCTACCCCCCCCAAAAAAAAAAGACAGTAAAAATGATATCAGTATTTAAGCCACAATCATTAATGTTCTAACTTTTCAATAAACATTCACAGAAAAAGTGATCTTAGCAAAAATACTGTAACTAATGTATTTATAATTCCTGTTTTCAACAAAAAGTGACAAATTATATCAAGAAGCTTGATATCAGATATGTAACAAAATATTCTAAATTTCTGTTAAATCTAATGTTTATATGAATACATTTTCATACCCAGACAAGTTATCCTGACTATATCATTTAATTTTTCAAAAAGCTTTTGAGCTTGAACAATAGCTCAGTAGTTAAGAAGACAGTTCTTGCAGAGGACCTGAGTCAGGTCCCAGCACCCACACTGGGCAGCTCACAAACACCTCCCACTCCAGCTCCAGGGGATGCCATGTCCTCTTTAGGCTTCACAGGCACCTGTACGCACATGCACATAACAACACACATACACACATTACTAAAAATAAAATATTTTTAAACTAATCTTTTATGCATACTTCATTTTTATTTCTTTTCTTAGGAATTTAGATGATAGACAAAATGTTATCCTTCAGCCTTCTCTTCCTTTACCTTAAATATAGAAAATTAGTAACTCTTGAAAAGTGGAGCAAAGTTCTATATTTTATTCATCTGCAAGGGAAAGCAAACTCAAATAATCTCGAATTTTTATGATTGTTTAGAAATTAATATTGAAGATATAGTATTTGCAAATACTTCGGGTTATTGAGTATATAAGAATAGTAGAAATCGTAAGTTTCAGATGAAAATTGCTTCACGTAGTTAAAAATTTGAGGTAATACAGAACAATACAATATGTATACAAAGCCAAATTTTCAACAGTGACAATCAAAGTCACTTCAGATAAAGAGACCATGCAAAGGATGGGTCAAAGTCTTTGCAGGACCACAGTTTGAACTAAGACTTTAAGTTTCCTGCTCAGGAGGCAAGAAAGCCGGCAAACTGACTTAAGGGAGACAAGGAGAAAAATACAGAAAATGAAACTGGATCCCTTTAGAAAATGCTGCGAAGATACTGGCATAACAGGAGCTGTATCCCTAACATGTTGAAGGAGGAATGATTATGATAGTCCCTGAGCACATATTGAAGGATATTAAGATCCACATAAAAGATACAGGAACTGAGACAATCAGGTATAGGTGATACTTCAGTCTAAGACCCTACTTTGTTCTGCCTGTGTACATATACCCCTTCTAAAACCGCAGACAGTATACACACATACCTCTCTCAAAACAATGTACCAAAAAACCACCTTAAAATCCCCACCAGTATTGAGCTATATGCACTTCTATCTCTGAACAACAGCGCAGACTCATATATTCAGGAAAACTCCTAATATAGCCTGTAAAAGAATACAAGGACAGATCTGGCCTGAATTGATTTTAGGTTCATGAGCAGTAACTTTCCTTAAGTAAAGTTTTCAGGAGAATCAACTAATTTACTATTTTATGCCTATGTATAATAAGATATGCATATGATTAAAGTCAGATACATTATGGGAAGGGAAATGTGAAACAAAAAATTATATGTTTTAAAGTATTAATCAAACAGGAAACTGGCCATGCTTTCTTAGCAACCAAACTCCATAAAGAAAGACCCTAACAACAATTGTGACTTAAATACTCTCAGCTCATGAGATCCACAGTCAATCTTGACAGAGTAGCCATCTATACTCAGATTATCACTTCTTTCTAATAAAGGAAACTTGTCACTTTTGAAAATTTCTACAAGTTCTTATTTTCAAATATTGGGTTAAGAGGCCAAGACCCGGGAATGTTCCAGATCCTCACTATTATGGTTATTTGGTCAAAGGAACCATGGTAACACTGCAACTAAAAAGAGTACAGTATACAAGATTATCATATAGGAAGCTGGGATGGGGTCTGGTTGCAATAGGAAGGAGAGATAACCAAGTAACTGTGGTCGTAGTATTTTATCGCAACAACAGTAACCCGAACAAAGACACTTCCTTTCTTTTCTGTTTTTTTCTTTCTTTTTTTTTTTTTATTGAAAAAGGGGGTAAAAGCATTTTATGATAAAAGTAAAGATTTACATGGAAAATGTTTCCGACAAAATTGAAGAAGCATATAGAAAAACACATTAAGATTGACAATTTTCATGGAAAATTGAAGAGTAAAATGGTAGACATAAAAAAATTGCTAAATTAAATGAAAAAGGAAGTAGAAACATTTTATGATAGAATTGAAGATTTACGTGGGAAATTTTTCTAATAAAATTGTAGAAAAATATAAAATAATAATATTGAAGATTATCATGGAAAATTACAGATAAAATGGTAGGCATAAAAATATTTCTAAGTTGATTGAAAGTGGAATTATAAACATTTTCTGATAAAATTGAAGATCTACAAGGAAAATATTTCTGGTAAAATTCAAGAAATATATAGAAAAACACATTAAAATTGACTATTTCATGGAAAATTATACAGATAAAACAGTAGGAATAAAAATATTCCTAAATTGATTGAAAGTGGAATTATAAACATTTTCCAATAAAATTGAAGATTTACACGGAAAATACTTCTGATAAAATTGAAAAAGTATATAGAAAAACATTAATTGGAGATTATCAAGGAAAATTATACAGATAAAATGGTAGGCATAAAAATATTTCTAAGTTGATTGAAAGTGGAATTATAAACATTTTCTGTTAAAGCTGAAGATTTACATGGAAAATATCTCTGATAAAATTGAAAAAATATATAGAAAAACACATTCGTTAAGATTCACTATTTCATGGAAAAATTATACAGATAAAATGGTAGGCATAAAAATATTCCAAAGTGGTTTGAAAGTGGAATTATAAACATTTTATGATAAAACTGAAGATCTCCAAGGAAAATATTTCTGATAAAATTCAAGAAATATATAGAAAAATACATTAAAACTGACTATTTCATGGGAAATTATACAGATAAAAATGGTAGGTATAAAAATAATCCTAAATTGATTGAAAGTAAATTATAGACATTGTCTGATAAAATTGAAGATTTACAAGGAAAATATTTCTGATAAAACTGAAGAAATATATAGAAAAACACATTAAAACTGACTATTTCATGGAAAATTATACAGATAAAATGGTAGGCATTTTAAAAATTACAAATAATTAAATAATTTAAAAAATATTTCATTTCCCTGTATTAACAGTAAAGATGAATAAAGTCTGTACCTGTGCTTTTATGATATGCATGAATCTTGACATCAATTCAGGACATTCAAGAAGAAAGTGAAAATGGTCAAATATAATTTTGGGATTTCTAAAAGAAAAAGAAAAACAAAAACAAACAATAATTATCACTGAGTGAAATGCAAATCCATACACAATGCTGAAGTAGAAGAACATATTAATCTCTATCTGCTATATTTTTGTTAATGACAAATTACTGTTTGTGAATACTAACAAAATTAATTTTATCTGTATAAATGAAAATGTATAAATACAGAAAAGGCCACCAAGACAGTGCAAGCCTTATCATACCCGTTGCATCACCCATACAGCCTTACCTGTTCACAAAGCATTTTAACACTTCATCATGCTTGCAGACAAACTCAATGAAACGAGGCGAAGTCATTCTGAGGGGGGACAGGGAAAAGCGATCAGAATATACAAAGTTGGTGATATAGTAACTGGCTTCTAGGCAGAAAGGAAGAACTTAGATATACATCCTCCTTATCAACTTAGAGGGGTGGGTACAATGAAATAATCCATGTAACTTGCTATTAACAAATGATATATAAACAAGTGACTACTAAAATTATAAAATTTAATGCAGGTCTTTATGAAGTAGCATTTACCAATTTACATAAAAATAAAGATATATACTTTTACAAAATGTAAATATTTTTACCAGACTTATATTAGTACAATGAATATCCTATGACAAATGTGAACAGAACCTTTAGGAAAAACTTTAAAAAATCATATTTGTCTTTTCTGAAATTACAAAAATATTGCAGCTTTTCTTCATTCACCAAAGACAAATAATAATACTAAGTCAAGCTTACTTACCCTGGTGGCATCTGGCAGGAACAGCACATGTAAAAGGCTTGAATGACCGCACTCAGCCGGTTGGCTGTCACAGAGATGACATCCTGACAGTCCGCACTGGCATCCTGCTTCCCTGCAAGCACATCTGGTTTGGAGTTCCCAGGGCCAGTGGACAGACTTTCACAACCCCCAGGTCCGGGTGCCTCAAATGGGGAAATACAAGTGGCCTCTTGATCCTGGCCTTTTTGTTTCAGTAAAATAGAAGTAATGTCTGTTGAGTCCTCTTTGTTTTTCATTAATTCTGTGGCTATTAAGACTAACCATTCATCCAATGAATGCCAGAGCAATTCCAAAGGCTAAAAAGAAAAGAAATGGGCTTTGAAAACGACATTCTTAAAGTACATTATTTTTTAAAGAAAAAAAGACAGAACTTACACTTACAGATGTAGAGTATAAGAAATCGATTCTAAACATTCTTATCTTCCCAAGTCATAGTAGAGCTTAAAGGTAATGAAAGTGCGCTATTGTTAAAAAATGTACTCTTTATAAAAAAGAGGTATGTGAATTACTCCTATAATTTACGAAGAGAATAAAATCTAACAAAAATTTTTAGGCAGTCGTTCATTTTCAAACAAGTACTTTTAAACCACTTATTGCCTTTATAATCCCCTAATGTTTATTATCATGATGTCAATAATTTTCAACCAGAAGTATTTTTTACTTACAAGCCTGAAAATTGCTAAAAATCTGAGCAAACTATTTGGTGCACAGTGTTTCTTAAAAAGTATTCCTACCTTTTTTTTATATCTTATAATATGAAATTATAAAGTGGGGCATAATATACCTGCATATACAATTCATCTCTAGTAATTAATAATTTTTAGAATTATCTTATTACTTTACTCTGTGTGTGTGTGTGGGGGGGGGTGTTTGATCTACATCCACAGCTGTGTGTCATGTATGTGCAGTGCCCAATGAAGACAGTAGAGGTCATGAGATCCCCTGGGCATGGAGTTAGACTGAGCTACCATGTGTGTAAGAATTGAACCTGAATCTTTCAGAAGAGCAAGTGCTTTTAACTGATGAGTTATCTCTCTAGCACCAATATAACTAGTCATTTTTAAGACAAGAAATTAAAATGAATAAATTAACTACAGACTTGGCAGGACAGTGAGATGGCTCTGCAAATTAAGGCATTTACTGCCAAACCCAGCAACATACATTCTTTCAGCACAGGACATATATGAGGGAGAAAATGGACTCCCAAGGTTGTCTTCGAATTTCTACACACATACGTTGACATTCAGGCATAGATACAAGCACACACATGCAGACAAACACACAATAAGAAAATAAAAGCAATAACTGTTCAACTTAAAAAAAAAAAAAGGACTGGAATGCTGTGGGACCCTGAACCCAGTGCCAGACTAAAGCCAGGACCTCAAGCATGGTAAGGACGCACGCTAGAACTCTGCACTTCTGTCTAGTGCTAAGCACATTACTCTTACTGCTGGTAAGTTAGCCTAAGACAGCTTCAAGCTACATGCCAAGACAGCTTTGAGCGGGATGCTCCTGCATCCACTTATCAAGGGAAACAGGGAGCTGGGAGTAACTGAACCATACTTCTAAATATTGGATATGCCTGCTAAGAAGAGTGAAATGTCTTCTCTGAGGTAACTATGCATTACACTTTATTGTTTAAAGCAAATCATCACAGACCAAGTATCAGAGAGAAAATATAAATGACCTACAAAGAACACAAAAGGATCTCCAACGACGCCCAGAGCTAAGACTGTCTTACAGCACTCTGCACCAAAATTCCACGCAGAGAGAGCTGGTCTCCCAGAACTATTCTCAAGCCTAAGCTCCAATAACTATCCAAAGACGGACATGCCAGAAGCACACAGAACACAAGAACAGAGGAGCAGCCTGGGGAAAGACCCTTCCAGGCGCCATCTGCACCCCGGAGTTAAGGGTATCCCACATCCCAGGAGAGAACTGGTCTCCCCAGGAATGCTGACACACTTAAGAAAACAGGCTCACAGGCCCACAGGACAGACAAGCTCCAGTCAGAGACAGCAAGACCAACTAACACCAGAGATAACCAGATGGTGAAAGGCAAGTGCAAGAACCTTACCAATAGAAACCAAGGCTACTTGGCATCATCAGAACCCAGTTCTCCCACCACAGCTAGTCCTGGATACCCCCAACACACCAGAAAAGCAAGACTGATTTAAAATTACATCTCAAGATGATGATAGAGGACTTTAAGAAAGACATAAATAACTCTCTTTAAAAAAGTACAGAAGAACTCAGGTAAAGAGGTAGAAGCCCTTAAAGAGGAAACACAAAAATCTCTTAAACAATTACAGGGAAACACAACAAAACAGGTGAAGGAATTGAACAAAACCATCCAGGATCTGAAAATGGAAATAGAAACAAAGAAATTACAAAAGGACTTTTGCTCCAGTGGCCGGGAAGTTGGGACAGCCAGGCTCTGAGACAGACAGGCATTATATCGCTTGGGTCTCGGGCGGCTTGTGTGTATGCGGCTCCCAAGTGCTGGGCAGATCTGCAGTAACCAGAGCGCCAGCTCTGATGCGGGACTTCTGCCTGGCAGAGAGACTCCGCACTGGGCGGGAGCCTACCAGCTTTCCTTCCGCGACCTCTGTTCCGGTAGACTGCACTGAAGAGACAGGTACCCAGGTTCTCCCCAATATAACATCGCTTGGGACACGGCCTGTTGGGGCTTCCGCCTTCTCCCAAGAACGGGTCAGCGCTGTGGTCCTCTGGGTGCCAGATCTGCAGGCCATCGCGTCTGCAGGGTGACCAGCACCACGGAGAGAGTGCAGAGTGCACTCCGCCATCTTTCCTCCAGTGGCCTGGAAGTTGGGACTGCCAGGCTCTGAGACAGACAGGCATAATATCGCTTGGGTCTCGGGCAACTTGTGTGTATGCGGCTGCCAAGTGCTGGGCAGATCTGCAGTAACCAGCGCGCCAGCTATGCTGTGGGACTTCTGCCTGGCAGAGGGACGCCCCCTCCGCCCAGCACTCTAGGAGAGATCACACACCCCTGCACAGGGCAGGAGCCTACCAGCCTCCCTTTGCCGACCTCTGCTCCAGGGATGCACTACGCTGAGCCTTTGGATGTGCAAGGACTCCCCAATATAACATCACTTGGGGCAAGGCACATCAGGGCTCCAAAGTCACTCAGGAGCAAGGCAGGCCCCAGAAATCTGTGCCAGGGGAATCCTGGTAAACCAGGGGGGGCAGAAATAGCTTTGCAGGCTCACAGGAGATACAACCAACAGCCAGTGACAGCAGGACCAACTAACATCAGAGGTAACCAGATGGCAAAAGGCAAACGTAGGAACGTTACTAACAGAAATCAAAGTAATATGGCACCATCCGAACCCAACTCTCCAACAGCAGCAAGTCCTGGATACCCCACCACACCCGAAAGACAAGATCTGGATTTAAAATCACTTCTCATGATGCTATTAGAGGACCACAAGAAGGACACAAATAAATCTAATAAAGAATTACAGGAGACCATGAATCAACGGTTAGAAGCCCTTACAAAAGGAAACACAAAAATCACTTAGAGAAATGCAGGAGAACATGGATCAAAAGATGGAGGCGCACAAGGAGACAACAAAAAAAATCGCTTAACGAGATGAATCTACGGGTAGATGCATTCACAAAGGAATCACAAAAATTGCATAAAGAAATGCAGAAGAATATGGGTCAACAGATGGATGCCCATAAGGAGGCAACACAAAAATTGCTTAAAGAAATGAATCAACAGTTAGATGCCCTTACAAAGGAAACACGAGAACTGCTTAAAGAAATGCAGGAGACGATGGATCAACACATGGATTCCAATGAGGAGGAAACACAAAAATCGCTCAGAGAAATGCAGGAGAATGTGGGTCAACAGGCAGAAACCTGAAAGAGGTAATGCAAAAATACCTTAAAGAAATACAGGAAAATACAAACAAACAAGTAAAGGATCTCAGCAAATCCATCCAGGAACTAAAAAAGGAAGTAGAAACAACTAAGAAATCACAAAGGGAGACAACTTTGGAGATAGAAAACCTTGGGAAGAAATCAGGAGTCATAGATGCAAACATCAACAATAGAATACAAGAGATGGAAGAAAGAATCTCAGGTGCTGAAGATTCCATAGAAAGAATCGATTCAACAGTCAAAGAAAATGCAAAATGCAAAAAACATGTAACCCAAAACATCCAGGAAATCCAAGACACAATGAGAAGACCAAACCTAAGGATTATAGGTATAGATGAGAGTGAAGATTTGCAACTTAAAGGACCAGTAAATATCTTCAACAAAATTATGGAGGAAAACTTCCCTAACCTAAAGAGAGAGATGCCGATGAACATATAAGAAGCCTACAGAACTCCAAATAGACTGGACCAGAACAGAAATACCTCCCGTCACATAATAATCAAAACACCAAATGTTCTAAACAAAGAAAGAATATTAAAAGCAGTAAGAGAAAAGGGCCAAGTAACATACAAAGGAAGACCTATCCAAATCACATCAGACTTCTCACCAGAGACTATGAAAGCCAGAAGATCCTGGGCAGATCTCATGCAGACTCTAAGACAGCACAAATGCCAGCCTAGACTACTATACCCAGCAAAACTCTCAATCACCATAGATGGAGAGACCAAGATATTCCATGATAAAACCAAATTTTCACAATATCTTTCCACAAATCCAGTCCTGCAATGGACAATAGGTGGAAACCTCCAATACAGGGAGAGAAACAACACCCTGGAAAAAAATCAGATAATAACCTTCTTGAATCAAACCCAAAAGTATATAACCACTCAAACATAAAGATAGCATCAAGAATGGCAGATGGCAATAATCACTATGCCTTAATCTCTCTTAATATCAATGGTCTCAATTCCCCAATTAAAAGACAAAGACTAGCAGACTGGATACGTAAACAGGACCCAGCATTTTGCTGCATGCAGGAAACGCACCTCAGTGTCAAAGACAAACACTACCTCAGAGTAAAAGGCTAGAAAACAATTTTACAAGCAAATGGTCCCAAGAAACGAGGTGGAGTAGCCATCCTAATATCAGATAAAATTGATTTTCAACCTAAAGTCATCAAAAAAGACACAGAAGGACACTACATACTGATCAAGGGAAAAATCCACCATCAAGAACTCTCAATTCTGAATATCTACGCTCCAAATGCAAGGGCACCCTCATTCGTAAAAGAAACTTTACTAAAGCTCAAAGCACACATCGCACCTCACACAATAATAGTGGGTGACTTCAACATCCCGCTCTCTGAAATGGATCATTCAGGAAAGCAGAAACTAAACAGGGACACAGTGAATCTAATTGAAGCCTTGGACCAAATGGAACTAACAGATATATACAGAACATTTCATCCTAGAGCTAAAGAATACACCTTCTTCTCAGCACCTCATGGTACCTTGTCCAAAATTGACCTCAACAGATATAAGAAGATAGAAATAATCCCATGCCTCCTATCAGATCACTATGGAATAAGGGTGGTCTTCAATGGCAACAAAAACAAAAGAAAACCCACGTACACATGGAGGCTGAACAATGCTCTACTCAATGATAACTTGGTCAAGGTGGAAATAAAGAAAGAAATCAAAGACTTTTTGAAAGTTAATGAAAGTGAAGGGACAACATACCCTAATTTATGGGACACAATGAAAGCAGTGCTAAGAGGAAAATTCATAGCCCTGAGTGCCCCCAAAAAGAAACGGGAGACAGCATACACTAACAGCTTAATGGCACACCTGAAAGCCCTGGAACAAAAAGAAGCAAATACACCAAAGAGGAGTAGAAGGCAGGAAATCATCAAACTCAGGGCTGAAATCAATCAAGTAGAAACAAATAAAACCATACAAAGAATCAACAAAACGAGGAGTTGGTTCTTTGAGAAAATCAACAAGATAGATAAGCCCTTAGCCAGACTAACCAGAGGGCACAGAGATAGTATCCAAATTAATAAAATCAGAAACGAAAAGGGAGAGATAACAACAGAAACTGAGGAAATTCAATAAATCATCAGATCCTGCTACAAAAACCTGTATTCAACACAACTAGAAAATCTTGAGGAAATGGACAATTTCCTTGACAGATACCAAATACCAAAATTAAATCAGGATCAAATAGACCATCTAAATCGTCCTATAACCCCTGAAGAAATAGAAGTTGTCATTGGAAGTCTTCCAACCAAAAAAAGCACAGGTCCAGATGGTTTTAGTGCAGAATTCTATCAGACCTTCAAAGAAGACCTAACACCTATACTCTTCAAACTGTTCCACAAAATAGAAACAGAAGGAACAGTACCCAACTCGTTCTATGAAGCCACAATTACACTAATACCAAAAGCACACAAAGATCCGACAAAGAAAGAGAATCTCAGGCCAATCTCTCTCATGAATATCGATGCAAAAATACTCAATAAAATTCTTGCCAACCGAATCCAAGAACACATCAAAACGATCATTCACTACGATCAAGTAGGCTTCATCCCAGGGATGCAGGGATGGTTCAATATAAGAAAATCCATCAATGTAATTCACTATATAAACAATCTCAAAGAAAAAAACCACATGGTCATCTCATTAGATGCTGAGAAAGCATTTGACAAAATTCAGCATCCTTTCATGCTAAAGGTCTTGGAAAGATCAGGAATTCAAGGCCCATATCTAAACATAGTAAAAGCAATTTACAGCAAACTGGTAGCCAGCATCAATCTAAATGGAGAGAAACTTGAAGCAATCCCACTAAAATCAGGGACTAGACAAGGCTGCCCTCTCTCTCCATATCTTTTCAACATAGTACTTGAAGTTCTAGCTAGAGAAATTAGACAACAAAAAGAGGTCAAAGGGATACAAATTGGAAAGGAAGAAGTCAAACTATCACTATTTGCAGACGATATGATAGTATACTTAGGCGACCCAAAGAACTCCACCAGAGAACTCCTACTCTTGATAAACGACTTCAGCAAAGTGGCCGGATATAAAATCAACTCAAGCAAGTCAGTAGCCTTCCTATACTCAAAGGATAAGCAGGCTGAGAAAGAAGTAAGAGAAATGATACCCTTCACGATAGCCACAAACCATATTAAGTATCTTGGCGTGATTCTAACCAAACAAGTGAAAGATCTGTATGACAAGAACTTCAAGTCTCTGAAGAAAGAAATTGAAGAAGACCTCAGAAGATGGAAAAATCTGCCATGCTCATGTATTGGCAGGATTAATATAGTAAAAATGACCATCTTACCAAAAGTAATATACAGATTCAATGCAATCCCCATCAAAATCCCAACTCAATTGTTCATAGAGTTAGAAAGAGCAATTCAAAAATTCATCTGAAATGACAGAAAACCCAGAATAGCTAAAACTATTCTCAAGAGTAAAAGAACCTCTGGGGGAATCAGTATCCCGGACCTCCAGCTGTACTACAGAGCAATAGTGTTAAAAACTGCATGCTATTGGTACAGTGACAGGCATGTAGATCAATGGAACAGAATTGAAGATCCAGAAATAAATCCACACTCCTATGGTCACTTGATCTTTGATAAAAGGAGCTAAAACCATCCAGTGGAAAAAAGATAGCCTTTTCAACAAATGGTGCTGGCTCAGCTGGAGGTCAACATGCAGAAGAATGCAAATTGACCCATCCTTATCTCCTTGCACTAAGCTCAATTCCAAGTGGATCAAGGATCTCCACATAAAACCAGACACATTGAAACTAATAGAAAGGAAACTAGAGAAGAACCTTGAACATATGGGCACAGGGGAGAATTTCCTGAATAGAACTCCAATAGCTTATGCTCTAAGATCAAGAATAGACAAATGGGACCTCATTAAATTACAAAGTTTTTGCAAGGCAAAAGACACTGTCAAAAAGACAAAGCGGCAACCAACTAACTGGGAAATGATCTTTACCAATCTTACATCCGACAGAGGGCTAATATCCAATATATACAAAGAACTCAAGAAGTTAAACTCCAGAGAGGCAAGCAACCCTATTAAAAAATGGGGTACAGAGCTAAACAAAGAGTTCTCACCTGACGAATATCTAATGGCTCAGAAGGACCTAAAGAGATGGTCATCATCCTTAGTCATTAGGGAAATGCAAATCAAAACAACCCTGAGATTCCATCTCACACCAGTCAGAATGGCTAAGATCAAAAACACAGGAGACAGCAGTTGTTGGCGAGGATGTGGAGAAAGAGGAACATTCCTCCACTGCTGGTAGAATTGCAAGCTGGTACAACCACTCTGGAAAGCAGTCTGTCGGTTCCTCAGAAAACTGGGCATGACACTCCCGGAGGATCCGGCTATACCACTCCTGGGCATATACCCAGAGGCTTTACCTGCATGCAATAAGGACACATGCTCCGCTATGTTCATAGCAGCCTTATTTATAATAGCCCGAAGCTGGAAAGAACCCAGATGTCCCTCAACGGAGGAATGGATTCAGAAGATGTGGTATATCTACACAATGGAATACTACTCTGCAATTAAAAACAATGAATTCACGAAATTCCTAGGCAAATGATTAGAACTTGAAAATATCATCCTTAGTGAGGTAACCCAATCACAAAAGAACACACAAGGTATGCAGTCACTGATAAGGGGATATTAACCCAGAATCTCGGAATACCCTAGACACAATTCGCATATCAATAGATTTCTAAGAAGATGGAAGGAGAGACCCCTGGTCCTGGAAAGACTGGATGTAGGGGAACGCCAGGACAGTGAAACGAGAGGGGGTTGAATGGAGAAAAGAGGGAGGGAAGGGGGCTTATGGGACTTTCGGGGAGGGAGGAAACGGGAAAGGGGAAATGATTTGGAATGTAAATAAAAAAAAACTTAGAAAATAAAAAAAAAAGTAAACAGACTTATTAAAGTATTGCTTAAGAATAAAAAAAAAAGAAATTACAAAAGGAGACAACCTTGGAGATAGAAACCATAGGAAAGAGGTCAGGAGTCATAGATGCAAGTACCACCAACAGAATACAAGAGATAGAAGAGAAAATCTCCACTGCAGAAGATATCATAAAAAACGTTGACAAAACACTCAAAATGCAAAATGCAAAGAGCTCCAAACTGAAATAATCAAAATCTGGATGAAATAGACAATTTTCTAGATAGATACCAGGTACCAAAGTTAAATCAGGAGCAGATAAACCATCTAAACAGTCCCATAACCACTAACAAATAGAATCAGTCATTAAAGGTCTCCCAAGAATTCTACCAAACCTTCATAGAAGACCTAATACCAATACTCTTCAAACTATTCCACAAAACAGAAACGGAAGGAACACTACCCAATTTGTTCTAGGAAGCCACAATTATACTAATACCTAAACCACAAAATAACCCAACAAAGAAAGTAAATTTCAGACCAATTTCCCTTATGAATATCAATGCAAAACAACTCAATAAAATTCTCACAAACCAAATCCAAGAACATATCAAAACGATCATCTATCATGATCAAGTACGCTTCATCAGAGGGATGCAGGGAAATTCATCAATGTAATCTACTATATAAACAAACTAAAGGGAAAAAACTCACATGATCATTTCAAAAGATGATGAGAAAACATTTGACAAAATTCAGCATCCCTTCATTATAAAAGCCTTGGAAAGATCAGGAATTCAAGGCTCATACCTAAACATAGTAAAAAGCAATATACAGCAATATAACATCAAACTAAATAGAGAGAAACTTGAAGCAATCCCACTAAAATCAAGGAATGGACAAGGCTACCCACGCTCTTTCTGTCTACTCAATATAGTATTCGAAGTCCTAGCCAGAGCAATTAGACAACAAAAGGAGGTCAAATAAATACAAATTGGAAAGGAAAAAGTCAAAATATCACTATTTGCAGATGATATGATAGTATACTTAAGTAGCCCAAAAACTCCACCAGAGAACTCCTACAGCTGATAAGCAACTTCAACAAAGTGGCTGGATATAAAATTAACTCTAACAAATCATTAGCCTTCCTATACTAAAAGGATAAACGGGCTGAGAAAGAAATTAGGGAAACAACACCCTTCACAACAGTCACAAATAATATTACATACCTTGGTGTGACTCTAATCAATCAAGTGAAAAATCTGTATGACAAGAACTTCAGGTCTCTGAAGAAAGAAATCTAAGATCTGAGGAGATGGAAAGATCCCTTATGCTCATGGATTCCCAGGATTAATATAGTAAAAATGGCTATCTTGCCGAAAGCAATCTACAGATTCAATACAATCCCCATCAAAGTTCCAACTCAATTCTCCATAGAGTTAGAAGGAGCAATTCTCAAATTCATTTGGAATAACAAATAACCTAGGATAGTGAAAACTATTCTCAATAATAAAAGAACTTCTGGAGGAATCACCATCCCTGACTTTAAGCTGTATTACAGAGCAATAGTGATAAAAACTGTATGGTATTGGTACAGAGAAAAGCAGGTAGATCAATGGAATAGAACTGAAGACACAGAAATGAACCTTTGGTCACTTGATCTTTGACAAAGGAGCTAAAACACTCCAGTGGAAAAAGGAAAGCATTTTCAACAAATGGTGCTGGATCAACTGGTGGTCAGCATGTAGAAGAATGCACATCGATCCATTCTTATCTGCTTGTACAAAGCTCAAGTCCAAGTGGATCAAGGACCTCCACATAAAACCAGACACACTGAAACTAATAGAAAAGAAAGTAGGAAAGAGCCTTGGACACATGGGCACAGGGGAAATTTTCCTGAATAGAACACCAATGGCTTATGCTCTAAGACCAAGAATTGACAAATGGGACCTCAAAAAATTGCAAAGATTCTGTAAGGCAAAGAACACTATCGATAAGACCAAATGGCAACCAATAGATTGGGAAAAGATCTTTACCAACCCTACATATGATAGAGGGGCTAATATTCAATATATACATAGAACTCAAGAAGTTAGACTCCAGAGAACCAAATAACCCTAATAAAAAATGGGGTACAGAGCTAAACAGAGAATTCTCAACTAAGGAATAGCCAGTGGTGGAGAAGCACCTAAAGAAATGTTCAACATCCTTAGTCATCAGGGAAATGCAAATCAAAACAATCCTGAGATTCCACCTCCCACCAGTCAGAATGGCTAAGTTCAAAAACACAGGTGACAGCAGATCTGACCAGAAAGTGGAGAAAGAGGAACACTCCTCCACTGCTGGTGGAATTGCAAGCTGGTACAACCACTCTGGAAATCAGTCTGGCGGTTCCTCAGAAAATTGGACATAGTACTACCTGAGGACCACTCCTGGGCATATATCCAAAAGATGCCCCAACATATAACATGGACACATGCTCCACTCTGTTCAGAGCAGCCTTATTAGGCTTAGCCAGAAGCTGGAAAGAAACCAGTTGTTCTTCAACTGAGGAATGGTTACAGAAAATGTGGTATATTTACACAATGGAATACTACTCAACTATTAAAAACAATGACTTCATGAAATTCTTAGGCAAATGGCTGAAACTAGAAAATATCATCCTGAGTAAAGTAACCCAGTCACAAAAGAACACACCTGGTATGAACCCACTAATAAGTGGATATTAGTCCAAAAGCTCGGAATACCTAAGATACAATTCATAGACCACATGAAACTCAAGAAGAAGGAAGACCGAAGTGTGGATGTTCCAATCCTTCTTAGAAGGGGGAACAAAACACTCAGGGGAGGAAATATGGAGACACAGTGTGGAGCAGAGAATGAAGGAAAGGTCATACAGAGACTGGTCCACCTGGGAATCCATCTCACATACAGTCACTAAACCCAGACCCTATTGTGGATGTCAAGAAGTGCTTGCTTACAGGAGCCTGATATAGCTGTCTCTTCAGAGGCTCTGCCAGAGCCTGACAAATACAGAGGCAGATGCTCACAGCAACCATTAGACTTAGCACAGGGCCCCCAATGAAGGAGTTAGAGAAAGGACTGAAGGAACTGAAGGGGTTTGCATCCCATAGGAAGAACAACAATATCAACCAACCATAAAAGCCAGCCCCCCTCCCCTGCCCGAGATCCCAGGGATTAAACCACCAAACAAAGAGTACACATGGAGGGACTCATGGCTCCAGCTGTATATGAAGCAGAGGATGGCCTTGTCAGACATCAATGGGAGGAGAGGCCCTTGAATGCTGGGGAGGTTGAGGGGGGGGGGAAGGGAGTAGGATCAGGAGTGGGTGGGTGGGTAGGGCAGCACCCTCATAGAAGCAGGGGGACGGAGGATGGGATAGGGCATTTCCAGAGGGGAAACCAGGAAAGGGTATAATATTTGAAATGTAAATGAATAAAATATCCAATAAAAAATGAGTTATAAATAAAAAAACAAAACAAAGAACACAAAAATAAAATAATCATGTCCAGCTACTGAATTTGAAAGGGAGTACAGGTTAAATGTTCCCTCACGATACACATTACTTAAAATATTCCTAGTAAGAATTAGCTGTCCTCCTTCCATTGAATATTTAATTTCACTTTTGAATACTGAACAATTACAGATACTATAAATTGGACCAAGCAAGACCTAAAATAACCTAAAAATAACAACTGAGCATTTTGATTTGATTAACCATCATGGAAAGAGACTAAACAGCCATATCTGCAACCTTAGAAACTGTACAAATAACCTGTTCTGCCAGGAAAATCTTCACCTATCTAGTAATTAATAACAATACCTTCTCCACATCCTTTTTTCCTTTACTTCAGTTTTCTGTAATTCTGAAAATTTTACTCACTGAGTTTCCAAACAATTAATCCCTTTTTTTCCACTTAATCAAGAAAGCAAAATTAAATTAATCACAACTACACTAAATAAAAGCCTAGTTCCCCGACTCAATACATACTATGCTCAAGGTATGTAGGAAACCAGAGCATCCTCTTTTTAATGAAATTAAAAGTTTATCTTCAATGAAGTTGAAATGAACACCCCTCTCAACCTAGAAAGAGGGTTTTTCTTTTTTTTGTATTTATTTATTTTTACTGAATCTATTCTTCATTTATAATTCAAATGCTATACCCTTTCTCAGTTTCCTTCTCAGAAAACCCCCAACCCATCCTCCCTCCCACTGTCTCCATGAAGATACCCCTCTACCCAAAACTGAAGCACCCACATTTTGGTCTTCATTCTTCTTGAGCTTCATGTGATCTGTGAATTGTATCTTGTTTATTCTGAGCTTTTGGCTAACATTCACTTATCTTCAACTGATTTCAATCCCTGGATTTCCCCACACTGGGGCATCTATCTAGCCTTCATATGATCAAAGACCTGTCCTCCCACTGATGCCAGACAAGGCATTCCGCTGCCACAAATGCAACTGGAACTGTGTGTACCCCTTGGTTGATGGCTTAGTCCCTGGGAGCCATGGAGGGGTCTGGTTGGCTGACATCATCTTTGTTTCCATGAGACTGCAAAACCCTTCAGCTCCTCCAGTTCTCTTTCCAACTCCTCCATTGGGGATGCCACACTCAGTGCAGTGGTTGGCTGCTAGCATCTTCCTCTGTATCTGTAAGGCTCTGGCAGGGCCTCTCAGGAGACAGTCATATCAGGCTCCTTTCAGCAAGCATTTCTTGGCATCCACAATAGTATCAGGGTTTGGTGACTGGTTATAGAATGAATCCCCAGGTAGGACAATCTCTAGATGGCCTTTTCTTTTGTCTCTGCTCCACACTTTATCTCCATAATTGCTCCTATGAATATTTTGTTCCCATTCCCAGAAAAACTGAAGCACCCACACTTTGGTCTTCCTTCTTCTTGAGCTTCATATGGTCTGGGAATTGTATCTTGTTTTTCTGAGCCTTTGGGCTAATATCCACATATCAGTGAGTGCATACAATGTGTGTGTGTTTTGTGATTGGGTTACCTCACTCAGGATGACACTTTCTAGTTCCATCATTTGCCTAAGAATTTAATGAATTCATTGTTTTTAAGAGCTGAGTAGTACTCCATTGTGCAAATATACCACATTTCCTGTATCCATTCCTCTGGTGAGGGATATTTGGGTTCTTTCTAGCTTCTGGCTATTATAAATAAGGTTGCTATGAACATAGTGGAACATGTGTCCTTATTAAATGTTGGAGTATCTTCTGGGTATATGCCCAGGAGTGGTATAGCTGGGTCCTCAGGTAGTACTGTGTCTAATTTTCTAAGGAACTGCCAAACTGATTTCCAGAGTGGTTGTACCAGCTTGCAATCCCACTACAACGGAGGAGTGTTCCTCTTTCTCCACATACTTGCCAGCATCTGCTGTCACCTGAGTTTTTGATCTTAGCCATTATGACAGGTATGAGGGGGAATCTCAGGGTTGTTTTGATTTGCATTTCCCTGATGACTAAGGATGTTGAAAATTTCTTTGTGTGTGTGTGTGTGTAAGTTTTTCTTTTTTTTTTAAATTTTATTTTCTAAGTTTTTTTTTATTTACATTCCAAATCATTTCCCCTTTCCCATTTCCTCCCTCCCCGAAAGTCCCATAAGCCCCCTTCCCTCCCTCTTTTCTCCATTCAACCCCCTCTCGTTTCTCTGTCCTGGCATTCCCCTACATCCAGTCTTTCCAGGACCAGGGGTCTCTCCTTCCATCTTCTTAGAAATCTATTGATATGCGAATTGTGTCTAGGGTATTCCGAGATTCTGGGTTAATATCCCCTTATCAGTGACTGCATAACATGTGTGTTCTTTTGTGATTGGGTTACCTCACTAAGGATGATATTTTCCAGTTCTGACCATTTGCCTAGGAATTTCGTGAATTCATTGTTTTTAATTGCAGAGTAGTATTCCATTGTGTAAATATACCACATCTTCTGAATCCATTCCTCCGTTGAGGGACATCTGGGTTCTTTCCAGCTTCTGGCTATTATAAATAAGGCTGCTATGAACATAGTGGAGCATGTGTCCTTATTGCATGCAGGTAAAGCCTCTGGGTATATGCCCAGGAGTGGTATAGCCGGATCCTCCGGGAGTGTCATGCCCAGTTTTCGGAGGAACCGACAGACTGCTTTCCAGAGTGGTTGTACCAGCTTGCAATCCCACCAGCAGTGGAGGAGTGTTCCTCTTTCTCCACATCCTCGCCAACAACTGCTGTCTCCTGTGTTTTTGATCTTAGCCATCCTGACTGGTGTGAGATGGAATCTCAGGGTTGTTTTGATTTGCATTTCCCTAATGACTAAGGATGATGAACATCTCTTTAGGTGCTTCTCAGCCATTAGATATTCTTCAGGTGAGAACTCTTTGTTTAGCTCTGTACCCCATTTTTTAATAGGGTTGCTTGCCTCTCTGGAGTTTAACTTCTTGAGTTCTTTGTATATATTGGATATTAGCCCTCTGTCGGATGTAGGGTTGGTAAAGATCATTTCCCAGTTAGTTGGTTGCCGCTTTGTCTTTTTGACAGTGTCTTTTGCCTTGCAAAAACTTTGTAATTTAATGAGGTCCCATTTGTCAATTCTTGATCTTAGAGCATAAGCTATTGGAGTTCTATTCAGGAAATTCTCCCCTGTGCCCTTAGGTTCTTCCCTAGTTTCCCTTCTATTAGTTTCAGTGTGTCTGGTTTTATGTGGAGGTCCTTGATCCACTTGGAATTGAGCTTAGTGCAAGGAGATAAGAATGGGTCAATTTGCATTCTTCTGCATGTTGACCTCCAGTTGAGCCAGCACCATTTGTTGAAAAGGCTATCTTTTTTCCACTGGATGGTTTTAGCTCCTTTGTCAAAGATCAAGTGACCATAGGAGTGTGGATTTATTTCTGGATCTTCAATTCTGTTCCACTGATCTACATGCCTGTCACTGTACCAATATCATGCGGTTTTTAACACTATTGCTCTGTAGTACAGCTTGAGGTCCGGGATACTGATTCCCCCAGAGGTTCTTTTACTCTTGAGAATAGTTTTAGCTATCCTGGGTTTTCTGTTATTCCAGATGAATTTTTGATAAACAACTTCAGCAAAGTGGCCGGATATAAAATCAACTCAAGCAAGTCAGTAGCCTTCCTATACTCAAAGGATAAACAGGCTGAGAAAGAAGTAAGAGAAATGATACCCTTCACGATAGCCACAAACCATATAAAGTATCTTGGCGTGACTCTAACCAAACAAGTGAAAGATCTGTATGACAAGAACTTCAAGTCTCTGAAGAAAGAAATTGAAGAAGACCTCAGAAGATGGAAAAATCTGCCATGCTCATGGCTTGGCAGGATTAATATAGTAAAAATGACCATCTTACCAAAAGCAATATACAGATTCAATGCAATCCCCATCAAAATCCCAACTCAATTCTTCATAGAGTTAGAAAGAGCAATTCAAAACCATGGTCTTATATTAAAGATATAACAAAAAAAAAAACCAATAATATCAACAGAGGCCTAGCTAGTGCATAAACAGATAACTTTACATGGGTAGTAACAATGATATGTGTTAGGAAAGGCAGCCAAAGTAATATAAAGTATTTTTAAAAGTCCCAAATATTCTTTGTTAAAATAATCCCAGGAACTGTTAACAGAACTATTGAGTAGCCTTTCTTCTAAAATACATAACACAGACAGAAGCACACAGCACGCATGTAATACAAGTCAACAAAACCTGATTTTTTTATCTTCTAGTAAAACATTTTTAAGATGATAGCTTACATTTTGCATTAAAAATTCCTAATTTGTGCTGGACCTGGTGGCTAAGATTTGTAATCCCAGCTACTTAGGAGGGACAGGATGATGGCAAATTCAGAGCCTGCCTCAGCTACTGAACAAGGAACAGGTCTGACCAACTTAATGAGACCCTGTCTCAAAGTAAAAAGTAAGCTAGGGTGAACTCATGTCAAATGCCTGCGCTGCACATAGATGGCCCTAGCTTCAACATCTAATACTGCATAAAATAAATAAACAAACCTATAATTCAGTACAATCACTTTAATACTAAATATCTCAATCCTAAAAGCACAAATGAGATTAATTTATGTGTAAGAAAAACTTGAAAAGCTTACCAATTAAATCTTGTTCATTAGACAAAACTGAAAGGGAAAATACGTAACCAAGTTATGAACCAAGCTTACATCCTGCACATGATTTTAATGAATAAATGCTTTGTTATAGTCATCTCTTTTACATCTACCTCCTAACAACGTTTCTGACCTTGAACACCTGGCTTCTTGGAGTTTTATTCCCATTGTAGCCCATATCGATTCCATTACTGGGAGACGAGGGACCGATACGAAAGACATGACAAAAGATCCTCACAATCCTCAAAAGGCTCTTCATCTGCGCATCATAATTGCTAGATAAACTGAAAATTAAAACATTAAAATGTGAACCAATTAGGTGGAGCCAAATAAAAATTCATCTTCAAATACTTATTTTAATCCACTAACCAACTGTCTCATGAATTATCTGTGATAAGATAATTTCTTACCATTCTAAGAGAAAGAACAGTTTGTTGAGCAAAAAATGTATTATTAATATATTAATATGCACCATTAGATATATATTGTGTACTATTAAATTTATTATTTGTTATGAATCAACAGACCTCTAATTTATATGCACCCAGAATATAACCAATGAATATATCACCAATACAGAACAAACGATGAAGAATATTATCTTATGATATAAACTTTAAGGAAGTTTACTCACTTCCAAAAGTATACTTATGAATTGTTGACTCTACACCCCACCTTTACCCTGGATATCAAAGCTGGTGTGTGACAAGTTAGTAAACAATGTCTGAACTTACAACTGAATGTGGATGACTACAAAGCCAATAGCCCATGGGGTTTTTTTTTTTGTTGTTTGTTTATTGTTTTTTAGCATATGATTTTAAAGTAACAAATTATACTTCACTGTACTATAAAGAAGCTGAATGAAAATAACTATGCATAGCTTTTAATTCAGAATTTCATATATGCATATAATGCATTTAGATCAAATAAAGTCCCCATTCATCCCCCTCCACTTATTTCCTCCTATGATTTAGTTGGCCTATCTAAGTCTTATGTTTCATCAAATACATGAATTACTGGGAATGAGTAAACAAAAGTGAACAGAGTATATTATGGAAGCCTCGGCTCCAATGAGTCATAAAGACAGAAGAATCTAAAAATGCTTCCAAAGAGAATATCAAAAGCAAATTAGGAAATGCAAAGAAGAAGGTGATACTGGTATGAATTAGCAGAAGACCTTTTAAGTAAAGAGTACAGGAACGCAGAAAGTAGATGAGAATAAGTAGCTCACACATGTGTTCCCACTTCAGAGCATGAAACATGAAGATAAGAAATTCAAAGCCAGTCTGAGCTAAATACCAAGACCCTATCGAGAAAGAGAAGGCAAGTGTTGGGGCAGAATGACTTTCATGGGAATAACAGTAAGTCTGACAGTGTAGCTTTCTATTCATATTCTTTATAGACTCTACATGTAGAAAGAGAAAGGTTCTGTAGCAACTCCAAAGGTAGAAGGTTTTTGCAAACTGCCACTATGGAAATAACTAATGAGACCCATTCAAATCTGTAAGAAACAGTAACACTTTAAGCACTTGGTAACAGCTGCCTACTCTCCTTGTAGGAGTGGCTAATCATATACAAAGAAAATATAGAAGCTATATATAAAGTACGTAATAGGAAGCTTAGTTCCTTAGACCTAGCAATGACTTATTAAAACCATATAATCAAAAAAGAATTAAACGAAGTAGGAAGAGAAGCAGTATAGGAAAAAAAAATCTATAATCAATCATGAATACTGAACATTTAAACAGTGGGGATTTACCCAATTTTATAAGTCAGAGATCCAGATTCCTGAACTATTTTCTCATGTAGCCCCAGCTGGTCACAAACTCCCTATGTAGCTGAGGATGACCTTAAACTCCTGGTCCTCCTACTTTTGGTCCCAACTGCCTGGACTGAAATGAAGTATGACTACACCCAAGATAACATTGTCTTCTTCACACATTTGCTTATAGGACTAATCTTAAGTAATCATTTTACAAAATTCCATACACATATGCCAAAATTCACATTAATATGCTCTAGGTTTCTTTATAAAGTCTCTTGAATAAGCTGATCAGCCAGGGCTTTTTAAACAAAATGACAAATTGTAAATGTGGTGGTTTGAATGAGATGGCCCTATAGCCTGGGCATTTACATGCTTGTTCTGAAGTTGGAGGCACTCTGGAGAAACTCAGGAGGCATGGCCTTATGGTTACTAAAGTATGTTATTGAACTGGACAGGGGCTTTGAGAGTTTAAAGATGTGCACCACTTAGAGCCTGCTCTCTGCTTCCTGTTTCGAGTCAAGGTGTGAATCCTCAGCTTCTGCTCCAGCGGCCCTGCCTGCTGCCACACTTACCTGCCATGATGAACTCTCTTATCCCCCTATAACCTTAAGTCAAATCAACCCTTCTCTAAGTCGCCAAAGACATGGTGCTTTATCACAGTCTAGAAAAGTAACTAATAGGATAAATCAGCAAAATTTTTAAACAGCTCATCAATGACAAAAGATAGGTAATTACTGAGGAGATCAAGCAGACAGATAGTACTCTGTACTGACTCACTGGAATGCTCACCTAAGCAGCTTATGGCCATTTGTTGTAGCAACTTCAGCAAGGCCTGTCAGGATCTTTAGGTACTGGCTTTCACTTTGCTGAGACAAATGCTGCAGAACTTGCCGTAACTGGTTTTATATAAATTAAAAACAAAAAGTGATTATATAGTAAGTAACCCATTAAATTCTATCAATATATACACATATATTTGTTTAATAAATGCCTTGAAGCCCGTTTACTAAAATCAAGAACTTTACAATTATTATACTTCATAAAAATTTAAGAGCCAATATAAGAAAAATATGAAAAACAATCTTTCTTCAAAATTATCCAGTTAAAAAATACACACAGGAAATCAAGTATGCACTTAAAAATTTAATTCTAAACTTCTGAAGTTTATGAAGGTTTCCAACTCTGCAATTTTTTCAAGACTATCACTATCACAAATACTGAGCTTGGGGTTGGAGATAGAGCTCAGCAGGCATGAGATGAGGCCCCAGGTTTACACCCAGCAGCACAAAACAAAAGGAAAAGGAGCTCAGTGATCAAGGAGTTACCCGTCATTACACTGGATTCCTCCTTTACACTCTTGTCCTCTGTCCATGAGGAAGTTATTGTACAGACCAATGATTCAGAGGGTCAATATCAGATGAGGTATGTTATTAAGTATAACTACTCTACAATATTCCTGGTAACTCCAATTTGCCCCTTAGTACCCAAAACCTCTAGATGCTCAAATTTTTCTAAGATATAGCAACTGAATAAATTCATTGCATATCTTCTCATGAACTTAAAATCATCTTCACCTAATTTGTCATGCCTAATAAAATATGTGTTATGTAAATAGTTGCTATACTGTATTTTTTAGGGAATAATGACAAAAAGTCTGATCATGTTTAATTGCAGTATTTTTGATCAACAATTGGGTTTTTTGGCTGCAGAATCTCCATATATCAAGGGCTAACTATAACTCATAGTTATACAATGCACAACCAACTCAAGTTACTAAAATAAACATAACAGAATGTTAATTATTACTCATTTACAACCTATTAGCAAGCTTATGCTACCATGTTTTCCCGAAGGTCTTCATTCTGTGTCATTTGAACAATAGTCTGGAAAAGCCTCGGGTGATACTGAATTAACACTTCGCAAGTCTGTCCATATCCACCCTAAAAACAAAATTTACAATTATTCAGGTTTAAAAACAAAGAGACTTTTAAAGACCATACTTTTCACAGACTAAACATTTTTATGCTCTCATTTATATAAAACATGAGTATTATTTATAATTTCTATCATAAATGGGCTTGGAATAATATATTAAAAGCATACCTGTACACATAGATCTAGAGGAGTTACTCCATTTTTATCTGGTAAATATTTGGCTCCTCGTAATAGAAGAATCTGTGCAGTATCTCTCTGACCATGACTATATAGAAATAGAACCAATTTAAAAACATAATCTTTTAATTTAACTTTTCTCTATAAATTAGAACACTACACTACAAAGACACATTACTTGATAGCAATAAAGACTATGCAGATTTCCCAGAAATGTAAACAAATTAAAAACAAGTTTATTGTATTTCAACCAAATGGCACTGCATAAAACACAATTTATAGCCAATTTGAATTAAACATTCATAGAGTCCTGTTAAGAATTTAGTGTACAATTATGTCTTATCATTCTGTTGGTAATTTATGACAATAGTAATTACTGTCCTTGATACACATACCAATTGACCATAACTAACTTAAAAATAACAACCTAGGGGGCTGGAAAGATGGCTCAGCAGTTAAGAGAACCTCTGCTCTTCCAGGGGACTAGGGTTCAGTTTCCAGTACCTACATGGAGGCTCACAACTGAGTGTAGTTTCCAGTGTAACTCCAGTTTCAAATTACAAGAGATTCAATACCCTCGTCTGTCCTCTGCAGGCAACACACAAGTGGTGTACAGACATATACATTCAGGCAAAACACACATACATTAAACAAATTAATTAATTAATTTAACAGTAGCCAAATTTTGCCAGAAAATAACCAAACCAGTAGATCGATCCTCTGAAAACAACAGTAATTAGCATTATTATTAATATTCAATAAGAAATCTCACTCTGTAGTCCAGGCTGGCCCCAGACTCAGGGAAATTCTGGCTGAGTCACATAGCTGCTGATTCAGATATAGAGCAGAAGGCTCAGAAGTCTTCATCAGGCATCAGTGTTATTATGCTGGTGGTACCAGCCAAAGTATTACACAGCTATTATAGCAGTGGTTGACTCATACTATCCTATGCTAGGCTGTTCCCTATGATGCCTAAAACTAAAATCGAAAAGTTACCAAGATAAATTTATGTCAGAACACAGTGACACCTCTGCTAGAAGTCAATCTAGAGTTTTTAGAAAAAACTACCCAATTTTAACAACTCACTTACAGTTCCTTAATCTCTATGTGTTCAGTCTTTCCATTGAAATTTTCAACTTTCAAAATTTTTACATTTATTTATTTTATATGTATGTTTTTCCTGCGTACCTGGTGCCTTCAGAGGTCAAAAGGAGTCAGATCCTTTAGAACTGAGTTAAAGATGGTTGTCAGTCCCCATTTAAACTGAACACTGGTCCTTTGCAACAAAAAGTGCTCTTAACACTTGTGTCATCTCTCCAGCCCCTAAACTGCCAATATCTAAATAGGAGACTTCTGCTACAGCACAAAGAATGGTAGTGGGCACATAACACAGACATATCACATTTCATAAATTATACCTACGCTTTAACATGTTTCATACACTTAATAAATAAGCATTATAGAATGGCTGAGGAAAGAAAGGAAATAACAAGCAGAAGCCTAACACAATTTCCGAGAACCTAAGAGATGACAAACGTTGCCTTAGTCCGTTCGTCATCAGGGATGTAATTGTGACAGTTGTGTGACACGAGTTGTTAAATAAATAGGAAGCCATTAGCCTAAAAGATGTCCCTGTGCTTTAGCTCCTATACCACAGTAAATAAGCAAGTAACAGCATGTGTTCATAACAAATATTCAGATGTGACAGAGGGGTGGGTGTGTGTGTGTGTGTGTGTGTGTGTGTGTGTGTGTGTGTGTGTGTGTTCACCCACACTTCCTACCTCTTACTTAATTCCTTGTTATATCTTAAGTAACTAGAGAAATAGGTTGAGTAAAGAACCCTCTGGCCTTGGTTCTTCAAGTAGCTTTGGAACAATCAAGTAAAAGACAATTTTTGTTAGACTGTTAGGACCAAACCTCCGGTTCTATCCCGTTCCTCATCAGGCAGCTCCTTGTTTCCAAGGCAAATGACCCTAAGTGAGCCATAGAAAGTAAAAATACACTGCTCTGACATTCTTCTCATCTACTTTGTCTAAGGATCCATCACAAGATCCACAGTTCAGACAGTGCCCTAACCTCGTACCTAAAAGAAAAAATGTTGTCCAAAGACCACGAAGACTCTGAACAGAAACACTTGCTGGGTTTGTCACTCTGTCCTAACATATGAAGTCACATCTCTTTTGGTCCAATAACATTTCTGCACAGTTGTACATGTTTCAATCACACCAAATGCAACAAAGATTCCATTAAAAAAAAAGTCAGGAATGGATAACTCCTAGTTGGCTGAGAAGAGACAGCCTTGTAGGAAGGTGACCAAGAAGCCATCCACCTGCCCAGAGGATAGCGCATCTCAACAAACTATCTACAAGAAAGGGAGCTACACTTGAAAGTCTTCTAGACCTTGTTCTATCAGTGTCTGTGTCCAGTGCATATTTATGTCCCTTAAAATATCTGTCATAATCTAATAAACACAAGCACAGTTTCCCTGAGATCTAAGAGCCACTCTGGCAAATTGTTCCAACCCAAGGAGGGAATCCTAGAAAGTCCAGCTGGCAACCAGGTCAGAAACCAAGAGGATAAGACCTGCTCCAAGTACCTAAGATGCAGAGTAATCTATTAGGACTGAGCCCACAACTTTTGGGATGAGACACTATCACCCAGCAGATGGAGTCACAACGGACTCAGATGTTCAACTGTTGGATCCCTGATGGGGAGGAAAGGCCTCACATTTCAGAGTGACAGAAGTGGTCTGTATGGTGGGTAGGACAAAGTGAGTGTTTTACCTTTACATTCACAGGTGAGGCTTCAGTCAACCACAGAGCCAATCCATCAGATCATGCCCGAATAAGTCAAGCCTGTGGTTGCAGTCACTCCACACCATCCACACTGCCTCAGAGCTCGTGTTCAGATATTACTAGCACAAAGCTCTCTGAGTTTTTGCTGGCTTTGAGCACTATCTAATTTATGTGGTGTTCTTGGGCAAATCAACTGTGCTTAATCTAATCTATCTAAAGTTTCTTTTTAAAAGGTCTATCCAATGTTTAAAGAGTAAATGTAGTTGCTCAAGATCAACAAATAAATACTACATGGTGTTTTTTAAGCCTCCATATAAAAAGTTCTGTCATACATAGAGCAAAACAGAATATTACCACGAGGGCTAGAGAGGCAGCTTAGTGTCTGAGTGTATCTGAGTTCAGTTCCCAGCAAACCCATGTCAAGTGTCTATACAAATGTCTTTACTGCACAGGGGAATCCAATGTCACCTGTGGGCACTAGCACTTCAGTACATAAGCCTATACACAGACACATACATATACACAAAATTTAAAGTAAAATAAATCTTGGGGCTGGAGAGATGGCTCAGCAATGAAGAACACTTGCAGAAGATCAGGGATCAGTGCCCAGTACCCACACAGTAGCTCAAAGCCACCTGTTACTCCAGTTCCAGAGGATCTAATGCCCACTTCTGAATGCCATGGGCACCAGGCACTCAAATGATACAAAGTCATACAAGCAGATAAAACACATAAACATTTTTAAATCTTATTGTAAAGAAAGTAATAAAAAATAAATCTTTAAAAAGCATAATTCACATTAAGAAAAAGAAATGCCATTACATTTTGAGAAAGCTATATTTCAAAAACTACCTGAAAAATCACACTTAAAGTGAAGTGACACTTCATTTCAAAAATGGATTAAAAACAAGAAGCAACTGTTTGTAACATATAATATGTAAAGAGCATAATTAGTACTCCAAGTGCCACATATATAAAGCTGTAATAGTTTACAACTATCCTGTAACAGACTATGAAGAGTTGAAGAAAAAATTATTTTTGTTTGTTTGATTTTTGAGATAGGATCTCACTATGTAACCCTAGATGGCCTGGAACTTGCTTAGTAGGACTAGAAAACCTTGAACATAAAGAGATCTGCCTGTCTCTTTATCAGTTGCACTGATACTAAAAACAGTTGTACTTTGCCTGTGTACAGACACTAAAAACCAGCACTATCACACCTGGCAAAGAATTTTTTTTAATTGTCAACTGTTTTTAATAGCCAGCTTTATAACTAATCCTCTCTCAGCTTTATAATTAAATCCACCAAAATAAACAGAAACATACAGGATGATATACAATGCCTTGCATCTAAGATACAAACGGAGTACAAATATACACAACAGAAAACACTGCAGTATATTTTGGGTTACCGTCAGAGGCTGATGTTTTCAACAGCTGACTGTATTTTAGCATTATTTAGCACTGAAATAATCTTTAAACTAAATAACTGCAGAAGTTTACTGAATAATTATTCTTTATAAAAACATTAAGGCTAATATTTATTAACTCTTTGATAATTCCATACTCACTCTACTATTCCTCCTCCTAAATCCTTCCAGACCCTCCTCCATAATTTCATGTAGCTTTTCCCCAATAACCCACTGAGTCCAATTTGTGTCACCCACATACTCTGGGTGTGGGGCATTCCATCCAGTAGAGTGTAGTCACCCCGGCAGGGGCCACGCTTAAAGACTCCTCCTCTCCCTAGAAAGACTAATTTTTATACTAATTGAGATAATACTCTTTCCAGGGCCATAATGTAATTTATGAAAATAGAACTATTTCCCCAACTCAGCTTCCTAACTTTGGGCACTTTCAGTCTTAAATGTCTAAGAACTTCCACTAGTGCATATAATAATGGGAACTAAAGTTGTAACAGTTTTAATTGGTTATGAACAAAAACCATATTTTACTATTTTACAAGTTTGTGTATTTAAGTTTAAAGGTTATTTTATATACTATTTTGTTTTGAGTTTCTAACTGAAGAGAATTGCTTGGCAGGAGTTACACTTCATGCTCTGAAGCTTATACTTTGTAACACCACAAAAACCTCTAAAGCTCTACTGACAACTTACCTATATATGTTCAATTCATCTTACTTTTCCTAATAAAAGTTATCTGCAAATAGAGAAAATACCTGAGAACCTAGAATCCACGGTATAACTAAAGACATACCTTGAGGGATGCAGGGACAGCTCAGGGAGTTCAGAGTGTGTACTGGGCAAGCATGAAGAACTGATTTGAAATCCCCAGCACCTATATAAGTAGCCAGGCATGCACACCTGTAACCCCGGCACTGTTGGAGGTGCCGAGACAGGAGGATCACAGGGGCTTACTGAACACTTAATGTTTTTCTCTGGTCTTTATGGGCATACAGTAGCTCACACACATACAATCTGGTGCCACCACACAAATTAAGACAGTTTAAAAGTAAAATGAACAGTGCTCCATATCATTCTCCTACAATGAGAAATTTATTTTTTGTCTCACTTCTTAGTACCTTTTCTCAAAAAGATCCGATGTTTGCTAAAGTAAAACTTACTAGCCAGCTCAGTGGCTTGAGCATTTAGCTGAGGAAAAAGGAAGGACTGTCATGAGTTCTAGGCCAACTTTATCCATGTAGTGACAAGCCAGACTAGACTAGAACAACACCATCTTTAAAATAAAAATTAAGAATAGCTTAGCTTGGCAGTGTCCCTGTGTTTAATTCCTTGTACCACACACACAGGCACACACCTCAGTTTTAAAAAAATCTTTGGTATGAATATGGAACAAAGAATAAATACTTTTAAAACAATCTCTTAACCATATTCTTGTATTCAGACAAGCTATATAGGAACAGTCCACAGCTGCATAAAATATATTGTATTAAATATTTAAAAGTCATTGTTTTATATGTAACTATAGTGATTCACTCACTTACAAGTACTCATTAAACACCTAAGTACAAAATACTGTACAGATGTTAGATAGAAAGCAGTAAAAATAAGCGTTCATTTTGCTTTCACTGACACTGAGACAGGCTACAAACTAGTAAATAAGTAGTAGAAATAAGTAGGTAGCAAATAAGGAAGTACAAAATACTATAGAGGCCATACTATGAGACTATAATAAAAAATTTGAGAGGAGATTTTAAATTGGTCAGAACTGTGTTTCTAAAAAGCAAGTTAAAGCCAGGTTTTTTCGTAACGACATAAGCTAGTTATGCCCTGAGGGAAGAGGAGCCTCAGTTAAAAAGCTGACTCCAGCACATGGCCTGTAGGCAAGGCTATAGGGCATTTTCTTACATTAATGATTGATAGGAAAGACTAAGCTGGGAAGTTCACTGTATCAGTGCAACCCCTGGAGTGGTGATCATAGATGGCAAAAGAAAGCAGGCTAAGCCTCCATAGTTGCTGCTTCAGTTCCTGCCTCCAGTTTCCTGTCTTGAATTGCTGCCTTGGCTTTCCTCAATGTACTATGAGAACAGGCATATGTAAGCCAAACAAACCCTTTCTTTCCCAAGCTGCTTTTGGTCAGTGTTTTGCCACAGCAACAAAAGCAAACTAAGCCAGCAGGTAGACTGTAATCCAAGCTCAGGGAATACAGAGGTAGGATGATCACAAAGTTGAGGCCAGCATAGACCACACTCCTACCTCCACCAAAAGCAGGTGGCAGGGGTCAAGTAAAGTTAAAGCCACACAAAATGCCTAAAAAACACACAACAGGCAAAACACCATGGAGAAAACCACAGTGGAAATTGGCACTTAGAGAATGCAGAGGACAAGCATGGCTAAAGCGCAGTGAGAACTGAGGAAGTCTCACAGACCGAGAGCAGCTAGGCCTTTTGAGATGCACCAACGACACACTCAAGTGTCAAGAACTCATTCTTTTTTTTTTTTTTTGGGGGGGGGTTGTTGTTTTTCAAAGGGCCACTTTGCTGAGGAAAGAATTTACTAGATGGAAGCAAGAGTAGAGTCAGGAAGAATAGGTAGGACTCTAGATGTAACAACGTTCAAGTAGCTTTAGAGAGAGTTTACAGATGCAGAAAATGTTCTGAAGGAAGCCTTTAAAGTCCTTACTAATAATAATAGGTTCCAAATGCAGTCAAAAACTAATAATGATCTAATTTCTGCATTAAACAAGTATGAAGATGTACATGAAAGATATTAAGAGGAAAATAAGATGATGTTAAAGATATCTCTAATCTAAAAATAAACACCAAAGATATAATATAGAGAAAATTTTAAAGTAAATGGGCTAAAGAAATGATTAAGCAGTTAAAACCACTGGCTGTTCTTCCAAAGTAACAAGATTCAATTCCAAGTACCGTGGACTCTTACAACAGTCTGTAACTCCAGTTCCAGGGGATCTGAAACCTTCTTCTGGTCTCCGAGGGCATTGTGTACACATGTGTACAGACATACATACAGGAAGCCATCCATAAACATAAAAATAACAAAGTTTTCAAAAAATTTAACATGAAAGGTAGAATATTATTCTAGAAATGCAAGCTAATATTTTTCATAAATTCATGACATAATAGAAATTGGTTATCTGTAAATGTGAATGTCACTTTTATTTCCTCAAATAAAGTGATAAGAGCCATACCCAAGCTTTTCAAATACATGGCTTGGACTGAGCCCATATAGCTAGATTCTATCTATCACTAGGCCTATGCCTAGACCTGGAAGCTTCTAGCCCCCATACAATCTAATCTTCTACAAACCCAAACCAGCTTCAGCATCTAGCCCCCATCTGCTAATCTAGGCCTAGAATGTTTCAGCTTCCAAGACTTACTGCTGAATAAACTCACATTTTCTAGCTCTTTCTGAACTCTGGTTGGTTGGTTCAACTCAGCTATTCTGGCTCAAACTCCTCTCAGAGCTGACTACTTCAAACTTGCTTCTCTCGGCCTCTCTCTGAATTGCTCTAATTGGAAGCACTGCCTCTGAACTCCATGAACTGAACTGAGCACAAATGAATTGAATTGAATTCTCTATCCCTCACTACTCTTTAAGTAGCCTCTCTTTCCTGTCTGCCACATGAGAGTTGGGCATATCCTAGCTCTGACTCATTCTGTCAAATCTTTCTCTGATTCGTCACTTTGTCTTCCCCTCAATTAGACATCATTGTTGGGAACAACTGTGTATGCTAAGGGTGTATCTGTATTCCAGACACAGGGATTAAAGATTTGTGGTGTGTCTACATTCCAGCTGGATTGGAAATTTAGATGTGATCCCTGGCAAGAGCAACCATGTTGCTGGATTAAAATTCCTATACATTTATCAACCAATCACTTAAATCATGAGAATAAGATAATACTGAACTCAGATATGAACTAGAATATTAAAACTCAAAAAGCTGTTGTATGTAAAAATCCCTTGAATATAACAGCTTAACTAAGTTTTATAACTCACATAATTTCAATTAACAATATCATATCAACATGGGTTATATTTACATACTTAGGGGAGAGAGAGAGAGAGAGAGAGAGAGAGAGAGAGAGAGAGAGTGTGTGTGTGTGTGTGTGTAACAACAATTAAAGAAGAAAAGGCCATGAATTTTGAGAGAGGACAAGTGGTGTTGTATGGGAGGGGATGGAATGATGTGATTATAAATTATAAATTTTAAAAAATAAATAAATTTTGTATAGAGATAGATACACAGACAGACAGACAGACACAGACACAGACACACACACACACACACACACACACAACTGCAGTGTTTTGTAAACTAACTCAGATAAAGGGTTTAAGAAGGCTGGAGAGGAAAGTTCACTAGTTAAAAGTATGCTCTCCTCTTGCAGAGAACCTGAGTTTAGTTTCCAGAATGTTAGGTCAGTGACAATCACCTCTAACTCCAGCAGCAAGGTATTTGACCTCTGACACCCTCTTCTGGCCACCATAGGCACCTATAATTAGGTACACATACCTCCAAAAGACATACATACACATAATCAACATTGAAACTCTTTTAAATTAATAGATGAGCTAAATCAGTCTAATCAAGGTAATATCAAGGCACCAATAACAACCAAAACAGGAAAAAGGTGCATCTCTGTGCTGAAGATAAATCTCTAATAAAATGATATTAAAAAAAGGGCTGAAGTGATTGCTCAGCACCTAAGAGTGCTTGTTGCTCTTGTAAAGAATGCAAGTCCAATTCACAATATCTAGATGGCAGCTAACAACTCCCTGTGACTCGAGGTCCAGAAAATCAGACACACTCCTCTGGGCTCCACAGGTACCAGGTATGCATATGATTCACATACATACAACACACACACAATCAAAATAAGCAATTTTTAAATGATATAAAAGACCAGGATAAGTTTCTAGAATCTCTTACAATCAGCCATCCACACTTAAGGGTTCCATATGGAGTGAAAATAGAGTCAGGTGTACAATTGTTGTACCTATATCAAGTATGTACATACTTTTTCTCTTATCATTTCTGAAACAGTATAGTACAACAACTATCTACACAGCATTTATATTAGATGCAAGCAACAGTTAAGCTATACATGAAGATGTTTAAAATTTGCATATAAATACTTTGGCATTTTACATCAGGGACTTTAAATTAGATTGTGGATATCCATCAGGGGTGAAAAGTTATTTTTGAGCCAATACCCAAAGATACCAAGGGACAACTGTAGGACTGGAAAGCAAACAACAAAACTAATTACAGTAGGATTTTGTACTATTCCTAACTGCAAACCCCTCTGTGTGACACATTTCAAACATTTATAGGTATATGTGTACAGGTACAAGTGTAAGTATAATTCATACACTACACTTCAGGGCTTGTTTATGTTGTTGACACTGTGATTGGCTTTTTCATTGCCCTGGTGCTGGATGAAAGAAGTACCTTTGACATATGCCTAGGCAAGTTCACTAGTGCACTCCAGCCTGGTTTATCACTGCTTACTAATTCTCACATGTGTATGTGATACGGTGAGTGAGTAAGCTAAGTACTTGCTGCTTGTAAGAGTTAGAAAACAAAAGAGCAAGCCACGAAAAATAACCAAGACAGGACTGCAAAAGCAGAATACAGAACACAAAGTTATATAAATAAAGAAAAGACTTGGCTCTGAACTAAGGTACACACAACAGTTCACCTAGGTACTTAATAAACTACAGAACTCAGTGAATTACTGCTTTGTAATTGCTAAAACTGAAGTAGTCAAGTAAATAAAAACAGCTCCACTGATTAAAAAAAAAAAAAAAACCCTGGCAATTAAATGAAATGCTAAATATGACCATATATCTTATAATTCCAGCATTTAGGAGGCTCAAGGAGGAGGTCCCAACATTTGATGCCAGTTATGAACTACATTGTGCATTCTAAGCTATCCTGGGCTACAGAGTAAGATCTTATCTCAAATGACAATAATATTAATAAAAAATGCATTCCTGCAATTAAGTAACAGAATGGTATTTATCATGCTATATAAAATCAAAGCGTTTGTAGGAAAACAGACCTTTAAAACACATACACAAGTCTTTATGTGTGAAAATAAAGTTGAAACATAACATTCTTTAATGGAAGCATATCTAAAAATACAAAGTTTGGTACCTGCAAGCAAAGTACAGTGGCGTGGCTCCTGATACGTTCGGCCTGTTAATATCAGCACCGCTGTCTAGCAAGCACTGCACTGTCTGGGGAAAAAGTTAAAACAGTAAAGGCAGAAAAGGCAAACAAAAGATAGTTATTACAACTTCAACCCACCGAAGAAGAATTCGCCCCACAAGTAAGCGTTAAAAAGAAAATGGGTTTGCAGGCTCACGATGGTTATGACAGTGAACAAGTCCAACTCCGTAAAAAGCTCTCTGACCGACCACTCAGGTACACTGTGACGTCTGTGCCACTGTCACTGTCATAGGAAGTGTACTTGCCTGGGCGAGCCCTTAAACATAGAGCAGTCAAAGTCATGACGACTCAGACATGAAACCAAGACACAATTACTTAACATTGCATAGCTACAAAACTATTACTTTTAGGTACCCAAATTTTAAAACTAAAACTTTTTACCTCTTGAAATATAAAAATCAGACACAGAGCTATACTTCTCCCAAAGCCAGAGTGTAAATGTTGAAACATGTTGAAAGCTAAGAAGACCTTTTCCAATCAACAACAGTCCATGCTGGCTCACATCTCTGAAACTAAACCATATATACTCTGTCCCCTGTACTCATCTGATTCATATAAAAGCTTAAAAATACACGTTTGAGATTCAGGAAACTTCCAAAATAATGTTTTCTAGTTTTATTCCTATGGTCCTCATTTGATTTTCTCCTTTAAAAAAAAATGAAGAAGGTATACAAGGACATTAAAAAGAAAACAGCCTCGAAATTAAATTAAGTATTACTAAATAGTATTAAATTGTTTAGTACTCTGGATCAACCAGAGATACTGGTGTTGGGCCTAACTCAGCCAAAAATCTACAGCCTAATGGAAAGACCTGAGCCTGGCTGAGTCCAGGGACCTGCCTTGCTGACTTCCATAATGGAGTGACTCAGCATGACCTACTTAAACCCACCTTTGCCTAGCTACCGCTGATGTAGAATAACTTTATTGGCCCTGTCAGTCACCACACCCTCCAACACCCTTCCCCACCTCCTATGTCATCTCCCCCCACCAAAAATCATCACCTCCTCCCTCAAGAGGCCGATTTAATAAAATAGTTCCTGCTTTGACAAGACTCTGGGCCTGGTGAGGTTCTTTGGGCCATTGATGCTAGCCATTCCGCTCACCCCAGACAGACCCGGCTGTACCGGGTTCTCTCCTCTCGCCTGGACCTGTCATCAAAGAGCCGACATACTGGTACTCTAAACTTAGTCCCAGGTCAATAACAAGATCACAATGCACACCCACACAAAGAGAAAGAAGAAAAGTCCAAGGAGCACACTGACTGAGTCAGTTAGGTTCTCCACAGGACACATTTGGCAATGCCAGGAGATATTTTGATTTTCATACTAGAGAAGAGAGGATGCTATTGGTTAGCTAGTGAGCAAAGATCAAGAATACAGAAATTCTATCATGTTCAGGGCAGCACTCCCACCCCCCACCCTCAAAAAACATTAAGTCTAAAATACAGACGGTGCCACTAGAAACCTTGGTATAATGATAAGCCAGGCAGGAATTCGTCCTACATACAATGTTCCTAGTTGGTGCCCATTACTACCTCATTACTAAATGAGTAAACAGACAATATTTAAGATACAACTAAAACAAACCTCTAACAGGGAGACAAAAATCAAATATCAAAACAAAACTCTGAATAATATAGAAAATAAAGGAGCCATACAAAAAAATTAGAAAAGTATCTGGGCAGGGTGGTACCTGCCTATAACCTCAACTGTCAAGGGTCTAACACAGTATTCCAAGAATAAGGACAGCCTGGGCTACAAAGCAAGTTGGAGGTCAGCCTGAACTACATAATAAAACCTTATCTCAAAAAAGAGGGAGAAAGGGAGACAAGGAAGAAGAGAGGAGGACACCCTTAAAAAGGGAGAAAGGGATATATTACCCATGGAACAAGGGTAGAAACCTGGGGAGAAAAATATTTAGAAAATGAGAAAAATTAGAATTTTATAATAGAAATAATAATCCAACTAACATTTAGAAAGATAATACTTGGGATCTCACAAGACAGAAAATCAAATAAACAGAAAATAAGATGAGAAGATCAGTGAATCAACACAGAGAGACTCGATGCAGAAAGTGCAAGCAGAAGGGCGCGGCATCACATCACACAGATGTCAAGAGCTAATCTCAAGGCTGCCCGGATTGGAGCAGCTCACCACCTACCCAGTCTGAATATATTTAAGGAATGTCAATGAAGCAATGCTGATGGAAAAGTTTTTAGTAGGAAGTATGTAAGATCTCAGAGAGGACCTGAAATCAGACAAACATTGAACTTCATAAATGTAACATTTGAATAAATCTCTAGTCACTCACTCTAATACTCAAATATATAATCAAAATGTACTAATTTCAGATATTTCTTAATATCTGAAATATCCTTTGTGAAAAGGAAAAATTAGGGGAACCTTAGTTCCCCCACCCAAAAAATGAATTAAACAAAAAAATATAGAAAACCAAAATATAAGAAATTGAACACAAAAGGCATTACAAATTATCCAGATTGAGAGGAAGGAAAACAGAAGTGGCAGACTAACCAACTTGTCTCTGTAGACAAGAACTCTGCAGTGCTATGGAGACGTATGAGGAAAGCTGCTAACCCACACAAGAACTCTGCAGTGCTATGGAGACGTATGAGGAAAGCTGCTAACCCACACAAGCAAAGCTGAAAAGCTGGGCTCACCAAGTGGCTCAGCCCTGACAGCCCACGTTCAATGCCCAGGGCCTACTTGGTACAGGAGATACCTGACTCCATGAACTTCTCTTCTGGTTTCCACATGCACACGGTGGTATACCCACACACCCATAACACGTCATACAACACACCACAAAAACACCAAAAATAAAACAAAAAACAAAAGAAGACCACAGAGGAAGTCAATTACTAATTTCAAGATTGTTCACTGCCCAATCCAATGAGACGCTTTTTATCAAACCTTCCCTCAGGGTTCAGAAAGAATAGGCAGAAAGGCTGAGTCAGAAGAGAGGGAGGACACCAAGGAAACTGTCTTTACAACACAACATACACAACAGCACTGTGCACAGATGAACTCATGAGACTATGGCCGCACTACATGGAGCCTGCACAGGTTCAAGGCAGATGGGGTCCCAGCACTAGACTGGGAAAGTACACAAAAGCTTCCTCCCCAAACCCAGAAGCTACCTCCCATGCATAAGTACGTGCAAGGAAAAATTAGTTTTCTCCAAAGACTCTTACTGAGGATACTACCATACTTGAGGCCAGGCCCAAGTCAGCCAGCAGAAGATGGATGGCCAACACAGAATGAACTCCTGGTTTTTTGTAGACTTTTAGTATCACACTGTTTGGTCTGTGCTTGTTTTTCTGTTTGTTCGTTTGTTTGTTTTCCTGTCTTAATGGGCTTTTGCTTCTACCTCACAGTTTCTAATTTTATGCTTTAATGGAGTGTGTGAGTGTGTGTGTCTGTGTGTGTGTGTGTGTTTCTTCTGGTTTTGTTGTTTTGCAATTTTTTATTCTGCTTTGTTTGCCCCTTTTGTTTTCTAAAAAGAAAGAAAAAGAAAGACTATGGAGAAATGGGAAGGAATGGGAGCGGCTGGGAAAGGGGAAACTATGATTATACTATATTGCATGAAAAACTTTTTCCAATAAAGAATGTATTTTTTAAAAGATATTTACAACTTGACTCATGAGTAAAAAAGATTTACCTAGCTATATATAAATATTGCCTAAAGAAAATGTATAAATCTATTTAAAAAAAGACAATATTGAAAGATTGAAAACCAGCCATAGCAACTGACTATTTGAAGACATACACCAAAGAAAAGCTTAAAACGTGAACATTTCCACTTCAGGTGATCTTGGTTTAAAAGAAAGGTTTAACAGACTGTCATTTATTGCTACCTGAATTTACTAATATCTCAACATGACTTCTAAATCTAGTTTTGAATTCTAAAAACCTCAGTTGTAGCTTTTTTTAAAGCAAGTAAACATAGATTAAGGGAAACTTAGAAACAATGCCTGATGATAGGAGAGAGAAATTCCCCTTGGCTAGGGTTGGTTGTTTTGTAGCTTTAGGTGTGTGCTTAGTATATACAAGGCCCTAGGCTCAATCCCCAGCAGCAGAAGCAAAAGATTATAGAAACCTATGGTATCTCCTATCCAGTTTCCTTATACCTAGGCAAGCAGGACCAGGGACCTGGCTCAGTGGGTAAAAGTACTTGCTGTGAAAGCAAGAAGACATGAGTTCAAATCCCCAGCACTCACATAAAGGCAGGCATGGCCACATATGCAAAAAGTAGTCCGATGTTGAAGTCAGTGGCCCCAGCTTAGCTTACCTGAGGGTGAGCAGCGAACTCAGTGACAGGCAGCACTCTGTCGTAAGAAGTGACCACCCAGCATCCTCCCCGGGCCTCCACATGAGCATGGGTGAGCACACCTAAGCATGAGCACTTGGGTCCCTGCTTTTCAAGAAAAGGCTTATATGTGCATTTTGATCCTGGTTTCACCTTTCAGATTTCTGCCCCCAAAAGTTAGCTGCATCTGGTCTCAAAGCATGAGTGAGATGGACAGTAATTAGTGCCCACTGCTACTATAGAATTTATAGACAATGAACTTAATCTCCCAGAAGATTCAGGAGTGGTAAAAAGCAAGCACATTGAAAACATATTTTCAGGGTCTAGAGACATGACTCAGTGGTTAAGATCACTGGCTGCTTTTCCAGAGAACCCAGGTTCCATTCCCAGCACCTACATGGCAGCTCACAACTATCTCTAAGTCCAGACCCAGGGACAAGGATGTGCACCAGACATGCACACAGTACACAGACATACATGCAGGCAAAATCCCATACAGAAAGAAAAGGTTCATATGTAGCTCAAACCTAACAATATAAAAGCTAAAGTATTAAAATATACTACTTACACACATATTATAAATATATGTATATAATTTGTGTATAAATACATATATTATAGTTAAAACTATGAGATGGCATAAAAATATGAATAACCTTAACATGTACCCAGATACTGTGCTGATAAGCACATATTGATTCGTTTAATGTCTCCACTTCTGTAAGCAGGATACTGAATTCCAAAAAGGTCAAGTAATTTATACTCCAGCACACAACAAACAGATATTAAAAACCTAAGCCCATGATCAAAATAAGTATCCTTTTCTCCATAAAGTAGATATTCCAATTTTTATGAATTCACATTACTCCATAATTTTATCTTCATAAACTACATTAATTATAGAATATTCTATTTACTTTTAAATGTCAACTTGCCACAAGTTAGAATGAGGTGGGAAGAGACTCGTCTGTGGAAAGGTCTGTAATGGAGGGACTACTGATGCAGGAGCACTCACCCTGAACATTGAAGGCACCAGCTCATGCGCTGGGCCCTGGCTGGATGACAAGCTGCACTGGTCACTTCTCTCTGCTCCCGCGGATGAATACGGAGTGAGCAGACGGCTCTAGCTCCTGCTGCTGTGGCCTCCTGAAGCAATGAGTGTAACCTGGACTTGTAAGCTGAATGAACCACTTGGTCCCTTCAGGTGCTTTTTGTCAGGATGTCTTATTAAAGAGAACGTACTGATGTCCTAATCCTTACCAGAATCTATAAAGCAGTCAACTAATGCCTAAATAGTAGTTTGGTTGGTTTTAAAATAATGCCATTTTTAATTCCACTTTTTACAGTGCTTCTGGATTTTTAGGATAAAATCATAGACTAAATATTCCTTTACTGTTTTCAAGAAAGTGATCAGACTAACTTCAAGGAAATCATAGCAAAAAAAAGTATGACCTACAATATGAACTGTCAATGTTCCTGTCATATCCTCATATGTCTTGCAGACATTAACATGCTTGTAGGACCTAACAGACGCTGATAAAACACACTGGACTAAGGTAATGGCAACAGCTGATTCTAGCATTGTCTTTCCCATTCAAGTAGGTACTTTTTCCTGTTTTAACAAGTTTACCCCAATTAAATCCTCAGCAGAGCCTAGAGATGGCTCCGTGGCTAAGAGCATTTGCTGCTCCTGCACATTCACTACACAGCACCCACATCGGGCAGGGCACAACCATAAATCTTTTTTACTTTTTAAGATCCTCAATCTATGCAACTATTAAGGTATATTAAGGTTTCACTTGTAGGTAAATGTTGCCTGCAGAAGAATAGGGGGAAACTACTTGCTCTAATGGGAATGGAAACAATGTACAGCTAAGAATCTCAATATAAAATATTCCTTTTGTAATTGTATTAAACTGCATTAAAGTGACTGAAAAGCACATACCTTTAATCCCAGCACTGGGAGGCAGAGGCAGGTGGATCTCTGTGAGTTTAAGGCCAGCCTGGTCTACAGAGCAAGTTCCAGAACAACCTGGGCTACAAAGAGAAACCCTGTGGAGCCCTGATGGGAAGTCGGCCTTCCTCAAGCTCTTGCCATGCCTTCCATACACAAGGTCAAGGCACTCCCAGATGAACCAAAGCAACAGTAAAGTGTCAAGGGTAAAGCAGAAGGTCTACCTACAACAAACTGCTCTCTTGCATTAAAAAAAAACAAAAAAACCTCTCATGACCTAGAAGTGAAACATCATGGGAAATAAAACCTACATAAAATTATACTAAAGTATTTGCTGCCCGGCCTTTCTGACTCAAGTTTCAAGATGGTATGCAGTCTTAGAAATACTGAAAATTAACAAATGTTGCCAACAATGTAAAGGTGCTAGTATGCACATAATGGATGAAACTCAGGTGGGAGAACACATTCTCAGAGCATTTACATCAAGGGTCTTGAAGCAATGCACCTTAAACATTTTCAGTCATACCAATAAGGCACAACATAATTAATAAGAATAATTTTCTGATTCAATTTTTTTGAAGTCCTAAGTATTCTCAAGCCATAAGATTTTTAAACACACAAATAAAATCAGATATAATTATTTGTAGAAATAGAGCTAACAATATATACACACTCCACTTAAAGATACAAAGGGAGGGGGGTGGAAATGACAAGTATTCACAAATGCAAGGGAAACAGTGGACAAATGCCACTCACTTAAGTTCCATATCAAACAATTGAACTCTTGCTTACAGCATATTCATTGAATTTAGGGAATTGTGAAAAATTTGGCAACAATAAAAGGTTTCTGAATGTGAAGCGACTGAATATTCATTTAAAACCAACTGTGTAGTGAATGTGAGCTGCTCTGGGAGCACAGGCACTTGCATCATACATCTTGGAAGCCTTGGTTCTGAACGGACGCCATGCACCGCACCAGCCATCAGTCCACCTAACACAGCAACTCGGGCTCAGTCACCTTGGTTCAGATTCAAGACAATCCTATTATGAACTACTCAAGTGTTTTTACTGAACATACTGATTTATCTACTCTTTGGAAACAGTAGTTTCATTATGAAAAATAAAGATTTAATATTTTATCTTATAACCATTCTTCAGCATGTCAGTATCAAGTTAGTGGTTTTTTGGATTACACTGGTTTTAAAATTTGATTTTTGAGTTGCTGACATGAATATATATACATATATGTATGTATATATATGTATGTATACATACACACACACACACAAACCACCGACAAATACACACCCTCAAAAAAAAAAGTGAGACCACAGTATAAACTATTTTAAATAACAGAGATACAAGAAAAGAAAGGACACAATGCCATCTTTTGAGACAGGTTCTCATTATGCAACCCAGACTGGCCTTGAACTCCAGATCCTCCTGCCTCTGTACCCTGCATACTGGGATTAAAGCTGTGTGTCACCATGCCCAGTTAAAACCCTTTTCATGAGTTTACATTACACCGAGGAAAGAGAAGCTAAGAGATAAAATAAACAAATAACACATAGCATGCTAAGTGCTGATCAGTGTTACCCAGAAAATAAACCAAAATTCTCTTTCATTATTTCAGAGTGCTTTGCCCTGAAATCCTACATGCAAGCACCTTCATGAAAACTGGCTGTATTGAGCTATATGCCACAGAAGGTCCAAAACATGTAGCTGCAATTTGCAATGATGATCACAATTTCTCATTTTCAAACTTCACAGCTTCTTGTTTACTTGTTTAAAAAAATAAGTTCAGAGTCAGGTGGTAGTGGTGCATGCCTTTAGTCCCAGCACTTGGAAGGCAAAGGCAGGGGGATCTCTGAATTCCAGGTTAGCCTGATCTACATAATAAGCTCCAGAGAGCCAGGGCTACACAGAGAAACTGTCTTCAAAAAAATAACAACAACAACAACAAAAAAACCAAAAACAACAAAAAAAAAAACCCAACAAATAATAAGTTCAGCAACTCACAATAAAATATAAACATGCAAAAATATATCAATATAGATACCTAATGATTACCTATACATTTTTAAAATATAAAATTTTTAATTTATTCTTGGAGAATTTCATCTATGTATACAATGAATTTTGATCATAAGAATCCCCACTCCTTCCCTCCAACTCCTCCCAAACCCCCTTCCATAATCCCCTTCAACATCACATCCTCTTTTTCTTTTTTAAATATAACCACTGAGTCTAACTAGTTCTTGTTATATGTGCATGGGTATGGGGTACCCATACATTTTAAAGTTAATTTAAAAAATATAACTTTAAAAACTGTACTAAACTGAAGTCATTTTTGTGTGACAAAATTACAACAACAAACTAAGCTCTTTAAAAAGCTGAGAGATTCAGGGACAGAGAGATGGCTCAGTGGATAAAGTACTGGACATGCGCCTAGATCTCAAGTTTTCACACACACACACACACACACACACACACACACACACACACCCCAATATTGTTTTTAAAATTAAAATTTTGCTGGGTGGATGGTACATGCATGTATCCTGGAAATCAGGAGTTCAAGGCCAGTCCAGACCACAGAGTGATTTCCAGATCAGTGAGGCAGATGTGGTGAGACACAGTTAAAAAAAGAAAAGAAAAACCAATTCCACTAGAAGTCCTGATTTACTACAAACACAGGTCCCTTCTCTTATACAATGAAAGACTGCTCACGACAGACCTGGGGAAGAACTCATAGAAAGGATTTCCACATGGTAAGAGATCCTTTAAAAACAAACAAACACAAAGAAACAAAACAAAACGACACATTTTAACAGGTTTCATAACCTTCCAAGACGCCCGAGCCTGAGTAGGGATCAGGACACTAAGGTGCAGGCTCAGCACTTAATTGAAGGTGTAATGAGGCCACACAATGACTCACAGAAACCCCAAACAACTCTGCTTTAGCACTGTCGACTGGAAAAACAGTAAAGCTATGTACAAACATCACAGTTGTGATATCATTTACAAAAATTGAACAAAACAACCTTAGAAACATCCTCCTTTTTTATTTTTCAAGACAAGGTTTCTCTGTGTAGTCCTGGCAGTCCTGGAACACACTCTGTAGACCACGCTGGCCTTGACTTCAAGAGATCTGACTGCTGTTAAGGCCTAGGTAAGTGCTGCATGTCTAGCTAGCTATCTTATGCTGTTACAACTATTACTAGGAAACTTTCTCATGCCTGACTTGATTGCATATTCTGTTATGTTCTGTGCTTTGGTGTTCTTAGAAACCAATCACAAGAGACCAGTTAGAACTGCTTTGTATAGTTAGTCACAATAAACTTGGACCCAAATCAACTCAACTTTCTGCACCTGAGTATGAGCTCTCCTGGTATTTGCTTTTACAAGTTGGTCCTGGGATGGACCCAACTTAAGAAAGACACCAATATAAGAAGTCATTTGGAATAAGACTTCCATTTTGAGTAGGGGGTCAAGTAAAGTTTATGTTCCCAAGACCTCCCTGGGAATTGACATTCTACTTGGCAAAAAGGTTATGTACCTGGGTAACTGACATCCTGGTTGGCAAGTTAAAACATGAATGTTAGACAAGTCCTATCCTGGTTAACAAGACATGAATGTTAGGCAAGGCAAGTGAACCAATGTGAACAGGTGAAATGTACCACAAAAACATGTTCCTAAGGAAGTCCCCTATCCCTAAATTCTGATTGGTAGAATAACTTCACACAGACATTTGTCAATTTCAGGCTTTAAAGTGCTGCAGGATTTGGGCTCACAGTCAACCCCTGAGTCTGGTCTGTGGCCCTGGGGCGAATGCTAAATAAACTATCCCAGTCTGACTGAGATCAATATACATGTGGTTTGTGGGGTTACTCCTAGACCCCAACAACTGCCTCTGCCTCCCAAGTGCTGGGATTAAAGGTATGAGCCACCACCACCCAGGAGAATCATCCTTTTTTATTAAATAGTTCTGATGACAAATTACAGCAAAGAAAAGTAATTTATATGCAAAGACAAATTGCCAGCTTCAGGCTGAGTGATGAGTTGCACAGCCTCCTTACAAGTACACCTCTTAAACCTCCGGACTCCTTGACTTATTCTGTGATACCTAACAAAAATCATTACTATCCAATGGTGTTAGAAAAACAAGGATCGGGGGAAATTTTATTATCTGTTCGCATTTTCCAGAAGCACTGGAATAAATAAAATCACTCTGAACATAAAAATATATTCTGAAACATCTGTCTGCTTACGTATATGGCTCAACACACAATTGGAATAATGTTTTACAAGTGTGTAGGTAACTCTAGAGGAAAAGCTTGAAGCTGGCTTAAGATACCAAAAGAACAAACAGAATACAAGTGGCCATTATTCCTAGAAAGTTTGTAACTGAGTCCATACAACAGCAGCATCACACGATATTTTTGAGATTTAACATAAATCTCCCCAAACATGTGTACAACTTCAGTTTTATAATGCTTGAGAAGCTTCACATATTAGGTGCATGAACTTAGGGAGTAAACTGTACTCCTTCAAAGTTTATCTTGAAATACGTTATAGTGTGACATTTAAGCCTGTATGTAATCTAGCATGCACACATGGACTGGCAACTCCCAAGCTTTCCCAGTTTGGAGTTTACCTTCTATGTAATCTAACATGTACAAGTAGACTGAGAGTTCACGAGCTTCCCAGATCCACGCTTACCCAGCCTATCACTTATGGCACTTCTGCACATTTATGAATCTTAAAGATAACAAGAAAAAAAGGTACCAAAAAGTAAGTTCAGTTCTTGGCCAAAAATTCTCAGTATACTGTGTTTGTGCGTGGACAAGGGTCTTACTATCATTTCTAACAATGAAATTAATGAACAAACAACAAAACCCAACAACATGCATTGTCTCCAGGCACTTTCTTCGGCACAGACAAAGGCACTCACTAGCTGCCCAGTAAAGCAGCTGCGTAGGCAGGCATAGTGAAACACACCACTAAGAAGCAAACCCAGCTTTGTGCCTGCACACTGAGCTAACTCCTCCACCCCAGCCCAAATTCTATTATTATTATTATTATTATTATTATTTTCTATATTCTTTATTTACATTCCAAATGATTTCTCCTTTCTCGGTTCCCCCCTCCCCGAAAGTCCCATAAGCCCTCTTCCCTCCCCCTGTTCCCCATTTGCCTAAGAATTTCATGAATTCATTGTTTTTAATTCTTGAGTAGTAGTATTCCATTGTGTAAATAAACATGGAAAATATCTCTGATAAAATTGAAGAAATATATAAAAAAAAACACGTTAAGATTGACTATTTCATGGAAAAATTATACAGATAAAATGGTAGGCATAAAAATATTCCTAAGTTGATTGAAAGTGGAATTACAAATATTTTCTGATAAAATTGAAAATCTACAAGGAAATATTTCTGATAAAACTCAAGAAATATATAAAAAAAACCTTAAAACTGACTATTTCATGAAAAATTATACAGATAAGATGGTAGGCATAAAAATATTCCTGAATTGATTGAAAGTAGAAGTAAAAACATTTTCTGATAAAATTGAAGATTTACATGGAAAATATCTCTGATAAAATTGAAGAAATTTATACAGATAAATTGGTAGGCATAAAAATATTTCTAAGTTGATTGAAAGTGAAATTATAAACATTTTCTGATAAAATTGAAGATTTACATGGAAAATATCTCTGATAAAATTGAAGAAATATATAAACAACACGTTAAGATTGAGTATTTCATGGAAAATTGTCCACATAAAATGGTAGGCATAAAAATATTCCTATGTTTTTTGAAAGTGGAATTATAAATACTTTCTGATAAAACTGAAGATCTACTAGGAATATATTCCTGAAAAAATTCAAGAAATATATAGAAAAACATGTTAAAACTGACTATTACATAGAAAATTATACTGATAAAATGGAAGGTATATAAAATGTTCCTAAGTTGACTGAAAATAAAATTATAGACATTGTCTGATAAAACTGAAGATCTACATGGAAAATGCTTCTGACAAAATTGAAGAAAAATACACAAAAACGTTACAATTGAAGATTATCATGGACAATTATACCGACAAAATGGTAGGCACAAAAACATTCCTAAATTGATTGAAAGTGGAACTACAAATACCCTCCCTCAGATGAAACCGAAGATCTACATGAAAAACACCTCCGACAAAATCGAAGAAATACACAGAAAAAAATGTTAAAATTAAAGATTATCATGGAAAATAATACAGTCAAAATGGTAGACACAAAACGCATTACTAAATTGAAAGAGGAGTCACAAACATTTTCTGATAAAATCGAAGATCCACATGAAAAACATCTCTGTTAGACTATGTTTTTTGTTGTGGAATTGAATCTATTGACATTATAAGATATTAAGGAATAGTGATTATTGCTTTCTGTTATGTTGGATGTTCTTTTTATGTTTGTGTGGTTACTTTCTTTTGGGTTTGTTGGAAAAAGATTACTTTCTTGCTTTTTCTAGGGTGTAGTTTCCTTCCTCACGTTGGCGTTTTCCATCTATCATTCTTTGTAGGGCTGGATTTGTGGAAAGATATTGTGCAAATTTGGTTTTATCATGGAATATCTTGTTTTCTCCATCTATGGTAATTGAGAGTTTTGCTGGGTATAGTAGTTTGGGCTGGCATTTGTGTTCATTTATTAGGGACTGTATGAGATCTGCCCAGGATCTTCTGGCTTTCATCGTCTCAGGTGAGAAGTCTGGAGTAATTCTGATGGGCCTGCCTTTATAGGTTACTTGACCTTTTACTCTTATTGCTTTTAATATTCTTTCTTTGTTTAGTGCATTTGGTGCTTTGATTATTATGTGCCGGGAGGACTTTCTGGTCTGGTCCAGTCTGTTTGGAGTTCTGTAGGCTTCTTGTATGTTCATGAACATCTCTTTCTTTAGGTTAGGGAAGTTTTCTTCTTTAATTTTGTTGAAGATATTTACTGGCACTTTAAGTTGAAAATCTTCACTCTCTTCTATACCTATAATCCTTAGGTTTGGTCTTCTCATTGTGTCCTGGATTTCCTGGATGTTTTGGCTCAGGAGCTTTTTGCATTTTGCATTTTCTTTAACTGTTGAGTCAATGTTTTCTATGGTATCTTCAGTCCCTGAGATTCTTTCTTCTATCTCTTGTATTCTATTGTTGATGCTTGCATCTATGACTCCTGAATTCTTTCCAAGATTTTCTATCTCCAGAGATGTCTCACTTTGTGATTTCTTTATTGTTTCTACTTCCATTTTTAGATTCTGGATGGTTTTGTTCAGTTCCTTCACTTGTTTGTTTGTGTTCTCCTGTAAATCTTTCAGGGATTTTTGTGTTTCCTCTTTAAGGGCCTCTACCTGTTCACCCATGTTCCCCTGTATTTCTTTCAGGGATTTTTGTGTTTCCTCTTTAAGGGTTTTTACTATTTGACCCATGTTCTCCTGTGTTTCTTTAAGGGAGTTACTTATGTCCTTCTTGATGTCCTCTAACAGCATCGTGATAAGAGACTTTAAATCCAACTCTTGCTTTTCCAGTGTTGGGGTACCGGGGATTTGCTGTGGTGGGAGAACTGGGCTCTGATATTGCCAAGTAGCCTTGGTTTCTGTGGGTAGGGTTCTTGTGCTTGCCTTTCGCCATCCAGTTATCTCTGGTGTTAGTTGGTCTTGTTGTCTCTGACTGGAGTTTGCCCCTCCTATGGGCGGTAAACCTGTGTCTGTACTCCTGGGAGACCAACTCTCTTCTGGCAGGGTCTGTGCGAAGAAGGCTGTGGAGCCTTCTGGTTCCCTGCTGCAAATGGCGGCCAGAAGGGAAGATTCCTGTCCCAGCTGCTCCACTGATCATATGCCTTGTGCGCTCCTAGCTGTACCCCTCCAGAGAGAAGGTGGAGATCTTATCTCCACACTCAGAAGTGAAATCGGTGCTGGGAGATCATTCTCTCCTGGTGGGCTAAGCACAGAAGGCTGTGGAGCTGCCTGGTTCCCTGCTGCAGATGGCAGCTGGTAGGGGCAGCCCAAATTCTTAATTGTGAAAAGTAAGAATCTATTTTCCAATTCTTTTACCTTTTAGAAAAGTAGTATGAACCTGAAAAAGTATTTCATGTTAAAAAGGCAAGAATATATGTTATTTGTAAATTCCACAAAGCTTTTGAGCTCTTGGACATGTTCAAAAGATTTTTATAAACACCTGAGATTTACTCTGAAATGAAGTTACAGCAAATTTCAGTGGCTTTTTTTAAATTATTATTTTGGTGTCTTTAATTTGAAATAGCTGGTCAGATTTTTCAAAGATATTTTAATACAGTTTCCTTCCCCCTTAAAAACATATAAGCCATGTGTTGTGGCCCAGGCCTCTAACACCAGTACTGATGAGGCAGAGGCATGCAGACCTCTGTGTGTTCAAGGCTAGCCTGGTCTACAAAGCAAGTTCCAGGACAGTCATCAAGGTTTTCTTATTAAACCTTATTTTATACTAGGTTACCTTTTTCCTATCCCGTGGGAGCTATCAATCACTCATTTTCTAATACGCAGTGGGCTCCTCTAACCCTAGCTCACTGTGACTAGGCATACACAGCTCAAGCAATGAGCATTACATGGATTTGAGCTCTGCTCCCACCAAGAAAGGGGGAATCTGAGTCACTCAAATCAAGACACTTCATTTTAGTCATATAGACTACTTTTAAAATCCAATAATATTGATGAAAGAATTAAAGAAATGATAAACTAATAAGAAGAAATGCTACTTAAAAATGCCTGGGCCAGGATGTGGTGATACACGCCTTTAGCCCCAGAAGAGGCAGGAGGATCTCTGAGTTAGAGGCCAGCTTGGTCTATAGAGTGAATTTCAGGACAGCCAGAACAACACAGGGAAACCCCTGTCTTGAAAAAAACAAAAACAAAAAAACGAAATGCCTGGATATCTTTCAGATGATGAAAACAAACAAAAAGTCTTCAGAGGAATGGGGGTATTCAGGAGACAATTCAAGAAAGAGAAAAAGATCCTACATCCCTCTTCCCCCGCCCGCCCTCCCCCCCCCCCCAGCCCTTACTAAACACAAATTAGCCTGGGCCTCACCATCTTAAAGAAAGCCAGTATCCTGTGAAAAACCTATAGGTATGATGACACAACTTACAATCCATGCTCTTGGGAAGCAGGGATAGGCAGACCACTTGTGCTCAAAGGCCAGCCAGTCTCCTCTACTCAATGAACTCCAGGTCAATGAAAGAAATATATAGAGGATGGTAATTTAAGGAGTAACACTCAAGACTGTGTGAGCTTATGTGTATACACGTGTGCGTGCTCACACACACACACACACACACACACAGAGCAGACAGAGAAATGGATCTAAACCCCAATTCTGTTTTCCAACAAAATAGATAAGACTGAGAGTTACCAATAAATAAATAAATAAATAAATAAGTAAATTGAACATGTGGTCACACCTGTAATTACACCACTCAAGAGACAAAGAAAATTACTGTAAATTCAAGATCAGCTTCATCTACAAGGGAAACTCCCTATCAGCCAGAGCCACATAGTGAATTCCTGTCTCAAAAAATAAAATAAATGAAAGTATGTACCTATATGCAGATGTACATTAACACTTTTTTGTAACTGGTAATGACTTTTGTTTTCAGCTCATTTTGGTATTGTTATGGTTAATTAGTAAATAAAGAGATCATATTCTATCATCAAGGTTAAATGTGAAAGAAAAACCAGTAAAAACAGAACAGGAAATATAGTCAATCAGAAAGGCAATCTAAAACCTTATGCTTGACATCTGTATACAAAGCAGCAGTCTCCAAATGAAAAGGCTATCTATCACCAGTGAACTGTCTACATTGACACCTCAGGACAAATGCCCTATTTACTACAGAAATCTAACAAAGTACTGACAACTTTGTATGGAATGTTGTATGAATATGATTTTGTTTTAATCCCAGGTGTGGGATAAAAGGCTGTTTCACAGCAGGTGAATATGATTTGCTTCATGCACTAGGTCACTAGCAGGGTGAGACTTTAGGCAGCTGCACGTAGGTAAATTCTGGGGATTCTGGAGAGTATAAATGAGAGTCCTGAGAGGGCCTATGAAGGTTGATGCCCTCCCTGCAGCTCCTGGTTGCTGTTGCTGCAGTTTGACAGAAGAAGGAAACTGGAGATATCCTGAAGACAAAGACTGGACTTGCCCCAAGGAACCTAAGTCTCCTAATCAGCAGGAAGTAGTCTACTTTGTTGCTGACAGAGATCTACTACCCCTTTATCCTCTAACCTTCTTTCTCTCCTACCTAGTGTTGGGGGTTGGGATTAGGATGGAATAAGGGTGAAAGGAGGTAGAGGAATTAAGAACCCAAATAAATAGCAAAAGAAATGTGCCAACAGAAAGATACTTCTATCAAGTGGAAAAAAACAGAACTATGATAATCCAACTGAAAATATTAAAAAGCAGTATCAATATTCACCTTATACACTAAATGCATAATTGATACTTAACAGAAAATGTTTTGGTACTTGTTAAAACTGAGATTAAACATAATTGCTTAAAATACACATAAAGACACACTATTTAAAAATTTAGTATTTATTTATTTATTTAAACTAGAATCAGAAATAACATCAAAATTATAACTATTTTGAACAGAGACAAAAGCACTATTCACTAATCCCTCTGCCCAAAACAGAATGCTCATCAGAAGTCCATACAAAATAGAAAACGGTGGTTTGCTATAATGCAGCATGTTCCCAAATATGCAAGATGAAAATCTTCTCATGAATACAAGCACTTTTAAAACAATACATGCACTCCCTTAACATCTTCTTTAAAATACATGCACTCCCTTAACATCTTCTTTAAAATACATGCACTCCCTTAACATCTTCTTTAAAATACATGCACTCCCTTAACATCTTCAAGGAGGACTTTACCGTTTTGTGCCCGTTCTGGCAAGCTACATGTAGCGCTGTCTGCCCCATGGCATCCTCCACATCCACATCAGTGACGTGCTGCACAAGGTCATGGAGTAGCTCTGTCCTCCCATTCACAGCCAGCCAGTGTATCTGTGAAGCCATTTTGTTATTAGCATTTGTGCAAGGCAGTTTCATTCAAAGTCAGTATATGAAGAGTGCTATTTCTCTGAGCACAACATTCAAACTAGAGATACTGTAATACCTTTTCCCTGCATTTAAGTGAGAAAAACACATGCATCAAGACGTTGGCTATACCACCATATAGTATAAAATCAAGAATTGAAGGACTCAATACAGTAAGTATCCTAGGCTTAGGCTACCAAACGCTCTGCTCCTTAGAGAGCACTGGCCTCTAACAGCTTACTGCCAGAGAAAATAGGTTAGTATTCTTCCATTCCCAGAAGCAAATGCATATATAAATAAAACAACACAGTTCTTGTAGTTATAAATAGCAAATATATCCTACACTAATAATAAAATATGTAACAATTTTTAAAAGAAATATAAAAACCTATACTACTAAGAGATAATATTAGAAATTTCCAACTAGGAACAAACAAGGAAGCTGGGTGGAACAATCCCATAATCCTAGCACCTGGTATGTAGGAGCAGGCAGATCAGGAATTCAGGACCAACCTGAGCTACATAGTACATGTGAGTCTAGCCTAAGTGACAAGAAGCCCAGTGTTGGGAACACATCTTATATCCCAGCACTGGAATGGCAGAGACAGAGTCCAGCCTGGTCTACAGAACAAGTTCCAGGACAACCAGGGCTACACAGAGAAAGCATATCTCAAAATGCTTCTCTGTTGCTGCAATAAAATTCCTACCTAAAGCAACTTGAAATGGAAAGGGTTTACTGGATTGCAGTTCCACATCATAGTCCATCACTAAAGGAAGTCAGGACAGGCACCCAGGCAGAAACCTGGAGGCAGGAACTCAAGCAAGACCATGAAAGAATGCTGCTTACTCACTGGTCTGCTTCCCCTGGCTTGCTCACCTACCTCTTATATGCAGTCCAGGTCTACCATCTGCAGTGGGCTGCACCCTGCATATTACTCACTAATCAAAACATGCTGGACCTCAACCAAATACAAAGAAATATAGGCAAGAGAGCAAAGTGAGAAGCAGTAAAGGTAGTCCTCAAACACAGGTAGTCCAATGCCAAACGGCCAACCCTGAAAACATACATACGAGTAACATTAAATGGACTGAGCAGGTTTTGTGCATGTGTGCCTATGTGTATGTATTGTTGTTGCATGCATATATGTAAATGTGTGTGAGAGTTTGGTCTAATGCTGCTTATATTATGTTAATTTGGGTCCCAAAAATTGCAAGAGAATCCACAGGTCTGAGAGACACTGAGGGACCCTGCCCAGTTGGCTTTGATTGGCAAATAAAGATGCCGCAGCCAATGGTTAGGTGGAGCAAATAGAGGCAGGACTTTTAGGATTCCCAGGCAAGGAGGGAGAAGAAGGGAGGAGAGCTGCCATGCTGGGAGAAGGTGCAGCAGAGGAGACAGTGCCCTGAGAAGGTGTGAGGCAGAGAGTTTGGCCGACATGTAGAACAAGGCTACCTGACTGGGTCCTAGGCAGCAAAGATAAAAATACAGATTTTAGTAAGTAATGACTTGGGAATATCAGGGTGGGGGGAGGTGGATTAGCCACACAGAGGTTAAAAAGTGGCCCAGCATATAAAATATAAAAGCTGTTGTATTTGTCATTCATTCAAGAGCCCAAAATATCAGGGTAGGCATCAGAGTACACGCTGCTGCCACCAGGATCATTTTGAGTATTTAAATGGATACTGCTATATGTGTGTGTATACCTACACATACATGCATACAATAACAACTAGTAAAAAACGAGGCCATGGATTTGAAGAATACTAGGGAGGGGTACGTAGGAGGATTTGGAAGGAAGAAATGGAAGGGAGGAAAAAAGCTTTTGGAGCTGGAGCAAGGATGTGGTGGCAAAGGGTATGTACTGGAATCCTTGACTGCGCGGCCTTCTTGCCAGGTGATTCTGATTTCTGTCAAGTGGACAAAGACAAGGCAGCACAGAAACTAACATCATGGTGCAGCAGTTCTCAGCCTCCCTAACAGTGACCCTTTAATACAGCTTCTCATGTTGTGCTGATTCACAACCATACAATTATTTTGTTGCTTCTTTATAACTGTAATTTTGCTATGGTTATGAATCATAATGCAAACATGATAAGCAAGCATATCTGATAGGCAGCCCTCCCAAGAGGTCATGATCCACAGATTGAGAACCATATGCTTAGCACATATAAGGCTCCAAGTTCAAGCCTCAGCACTAACACCTGGGGTGAGGAGCCCTGCCCCTCACCTACTACAGCACTCTGGGGAGTGGGTCCTGCACCTCACCCGGACAGCACAGCAGAACTGGCCCTGGATGTGGGAGTTGCAGGTGAACTTCCCCAAGGGTGCATGTCTGCTGAGTGGTGGCACTGAGGAGGGAGAGGTCTCCTCCCCGTTTCCCTCACCACCAACAGCAGGTGGGAGGGAGAGACATGTCCCAACAGGGTCATGAGAGCAGGAAAGCTGGCCCTGCCCCTCACCTGCTGCAGCACTTGGGAGAACAGACCCTGCTCCTCACCTGGGCAGCACAGCAAAGCTGACCCTGGTTCAGAGATTGTCACTGGTAAGCCAGCACTGAGGGCATGAGAGCAGGAGAGCCAGGCTGACCAGCTCAGGTACCTCTCAGGCCCAGATCCAGGGCTGAGTCGGCCCACCCCAACATCTGCCCCATAAATGAACTGCTGGAGCGCATGAAGGGCGGGGTCCTGCAGATCCAAAACCATAGGATCTCCGTGACACACAGTATCTGAGAGGAGCCTGGAAGGTTCCAGGAGTGACAGAGTAACCGAAGCCAGAGGTCTCCCATCAGACCAAGGAATCATTGCAAATGAATATTTGCAAGCAAAACAGTGTGAACAAAAGAGTATACTGTGGGACACACTGTGACACACTACAGCTTCCACAGTAACATTTTCTTCTGTTGTGGAGGAGGTTGCAAGGATGGAGGGCAGCTATGACGGGAGGAGCAAAGAACCAATAAAAAGTTTTTTAAAAATGGGGTGAGGAGCAAACAATTCAGACTAAGTATTATATGTATTTTTCACTTGATTTTTCCCATTACAAATATTAAGATACAATTACTTATTGTACAAGTGCAGACTGATTACATTTATCTATCAGCTTAACTGCAATCCCTCTAAAATAACAGTAAAAGAGAAGTTTTTTAAAGAATCTGCCCATCAAGACATGGGAGAAATGGAAGTTTTGGAAGCTAGAAAGTAGGCATTACATTTTATCTTGCCAGAAAATATTTGTTGTCATGTCAGAACAAATGGTGGCACATGCCTTTATCCCAAGATTTCTGAGTTCGAGGCCAGCCTGGTCTACAGAGTGAGTTCCAGGACAGTCAGCCAGGGCTACACAGAGAAATTCTGTCTCAAAAAAAAAAAAAATGTGAATCCTGAGCAAGCAAGAACAAAGCTAAGTAAGTAGGCAGCATGGGAGCAGGCTAAAGGGGCGGCTCAAGGGTTGAGACCATACACTGCTCTTGCAGAGGCTCTAGATTCAGTCCAAACAGCAACATGTGGCTCCAACCAACTCCAGCTCCAATGGATCCAATTCCATCTTCTGGCCTCCAATGGGACCAGGCATACATACATGCAGGTAAAACATCTAATAGGTATAGTATAAAAACAAATAAATCTTTAAAAATAAATTTTAAGAAAATAAGGCATTTGATTTACAGAGAATCCCTCAAAGGCTTCAGAATTAGTAATTAGTATGGGCCTCTTGAATTAAAAGATGGAATTAAAAACCCATCAGTTGAAAATTTGTTTAATACAACCTAATGTCTCTTGGATCCCTATCACTTACCAACTTTACAAAAACAGGAAAAAAACCTCATTAATCTGGAAAAATATTAAAAGACAGTTGAAAACTAAGAGATCTGTACATTACAGTTATAAAGCACATGAAATCAAGGGGACGTAACACATTTTAAAAGAAGATTGAATACAAGTTTACATCCTAAATACTGAGACTCTTACATTCTTCTCTAGCCAGCACCTAGCGTGTTAACATCTTCCTCATAGTTTCTCTAAGGAATGGGACTGGCTCAAAAGTTAACAACCTAAGGAAAGCAACGCCAAGGGAAGGTTTCACAGACAAATATCCAAACAGGCCATCGTACTCTGAAATAAACACGAGCAGATAGGGGGTGAAACTGGGGGTATAAAGGGTAGGAAAAGGAGGAACCTGCAAAGTAGCAAAGGCCAGTTAGTGATAACAAACAGCATCAAAATGTTAACAGATGCCAAAAAAATAAAGCAAAATTTGAGATTTGAAAAGAAAATTATCTGTACTTACAGGTTATATTACCTATGTAGAAAATGTCACTGATGTCATAAGAAAACTGTTAAGAGTTCAGCAAGTTTGTAGAATAACACACACACACACACACACACACACACACACACACACACACACGATATTTGCAGAAGTCAAGAGTTAAAGCCAAGAAGTTAAAGAGTGAAAGTACTTGCTGTGACAGCTCAAGACCATGAGTTTGGTCCACAAAAAGACAAATGTAGCAGCACACATTTATAATCCTAGCACTCCTCGGAAAAAATGGGAGGCAGAGACAACAAATTTGGAGGCTCACAAGCAAGCTACCCTGGTGCATGCTGCAAAGCAACAGAAACAAGAGAAGCACTGCCTCAAAAGAGGGCAGGAACCAATTCCCAAAAATCGTTCTCTGACATCTCCATACATGCCATGGTATAAGTGTATGCCTATACTCCCACATATATGTGCACACACACAAGAAAAATATTTTTTCTAATTTTTGCACAAATCCAAAGTAAGAAAGAAAGAAAGAAAGAATAACACCTAGAACTGCCCTCAAGAAAATGAAAAGACAAGAAATGTTTATGCTTAAGAGGGCACACAAAGTCCCTGTACAGCAGTATGAAATGCTAATGAAAGAAATCAAAAGACCTACATGAGTGAGTACACTGGCTGAGTATAAACGCCAGTCAGTATCCCAGCAAGCACTTCTCCAGGCACAGACCAGAATAACTAATGCAGTCTTCACAAAAAAAAAAAAACTAAGATGGGAGGAATTACTCTTCTGGAATCAAGACGAACTTATCCCTACTACAGTAACTAAGCCTGAGTGGTACAGGCAAAGAAGCATGCGCATACACCAACAGAAGGAATACGAAGCCTACAAGAGCAACAACAGAGTGAAGAGAAAGCCCAAGCAAGACCACACAAGCATACCCAGTTCATTTTTTGAGGAAAACACAAAGCCAGTTTCACAAAGGAAAAAATACATAGATTTTATTTGTTTGTAAGATAAGGTATACTAACTTATTTCTGCATGGAAAAGGGTAAGAGCAAAATGGATTTTGAAAACTACCAGTTTAAATACAATAAAACAGCCCTGAAAGAAAATATATGTTAATAGTGGTTGTCTGAGTAAAAAGAATAGTTGAGTTCTCAATTCCTTTGTTACTTTTTTTTTGACCCTTTTTACAGAGACATACAATCCCCAGCTCTTGTTTTTTTCTTTGAATTAAGTTTGGTTTCTATGTATTCTTAGCACTTGAAACGCCCCTGCCCCTGCCCCCATGCCCAGCTGGTAATACACCTTTACAGAAAAACTCCCTTGAAAGTCACTGACAAAAACAAGAATACGGCTTCAAAATAAATGAAAGTTATGAACCTAAAGAAGAGCTGAGATGAACGTGGACATCACTTTTCTTAATAAACTTGCTGTATAGCTCACAAGCACTTTACAGATGGAACTGGAAAAAACACTGGGATTACAATTTGCATCTGTAGCACATTCACCATTTTTTCTAGAGTATCTTTTTAATCTTGAATCAAACTGATAGCACATACTGCTGTAAGGCCTTCATTGTTGCAAATGTTGACGTCCGCACTGTACTCCAGTAGTTTACTCATGCATTTCTTCTGTCTGAAAAGAGAAAGGACATTAACAGATGACTGTGACAGGAAATGTGCAAGGACAACTATCTCACTGAGACACTAAATAGAATCAACATTAAACTACAAATACTAATATTAGATGATAGCACTCTCTAAAATTTCAAACTAGCTCCAGTATATACATAAATACTATTCTGAAATAAAATACAAAACTGTTTTTATGACACAAATAACAAATTAAAGGAATGACACAATCCATTTTGTTTTGTTTTGTTTCCATTTCATTGGGAAAACTTTATCCTTGAGATTGCTGAGGAATTTTTAACTTTACTAAGTAAATTAAATTACTAGAAATTTCTAGCTTTGACTAACTAAATGGAATAGCAATCTTCATTTGAATTTAAAAACATAGACATCTAATGGACTAGCAATAGACACAGCAGATACCACAATGTTGTATCTCTACTTTTTTATTACAAAATGTTTAAAATACTAAGAAAAACTGTAACACACACAAGTTTGGGAGTATAACAGGGTGACAAAGCACTTGCTTAGCATGTTTGAGACCCTGGGTTCAATCTCAGGTAAGATTAAAACACATAATCGGAGAATTGGTAAACTTCATATATATGTACCCCTCTCTACTCACATTTTTTTAAATTACATTATATGGTAGAATATATCTAACATAAAATCTATTATTTAAACCATTTTGGGTTGGTTGGTTGGTTGGTTGATTCTCTGAGACAGGATCTCAATACACAGCCATGGCTGGCCGGCCTAGAATTCACTATGTAGACCAGATTGGCCTCAAACTCATGGAGATCTCCTGCCTCTGCCTCTGAAGTACATGAGACTAAAGTAAAGGCATGTTCACCTTAACCATTTTTAAGTGTACAGATCTATATGGTATTTAACTTATCATAAAGTCTTCAAGACATATCTATGTTTTGGAACATCAGAAATTCTTTCCTCTTAGGATTGAAAACTATTCTGTTATTTGTATAAACCAAATTTTCCCCATCCATTCATCAGCTGATGGGTATTTGGCTACCACCACATCTTACCATTATACACAATGTTGATATATATGTAACAAGCACTTTTCAGACCTTGTTTCTGACTCTTGAGTATATCTAGATGTGAACAGGCTAAGTCACCCTGTGATTCTACTGTGTCTGAGGCACTATCACACTGTTCTCTGCAGCAGCTCACCACTTCACATTGCCACCTACGCGTGTTCCACTTTCTCCATAGCCAGTGTCTTCTTTTGTGTTTGTGGTTTTTGATAGTCATTATTTTCTAGTAGAGCTGGGAGCTCGTTCCATTTTCTACCTCCTGATGCTGAGCTGTTTACTCAAATAAGACTTCTGTGCATTTCAGAACTGCCTACCCACTTCGTTCTGCTCATAAAACTCCTTTCCAACTTGATCTATTCCCAGTTACTATCCAATATTTATCTAAAATGCACCTCCATTAATAATACCTGTTCAAGATTCCTGAAAGTATAGAACCAATACTTAATATTCATTTTCTACTGGTATCCCAATTATAAGACAGATAACTGACATATATATACATGTCATATATATATGTCATATATACATATACACTGAATATATACATATTCAGTACTGAATTGAGAAACTGTGATCAACCTGACATGCAGCTAGCAATAATCTTATTGACTAAAGCATAATAAAGTATATCATGTATGTATCATATACTATATACAGTATTGTCATACAGTAGTATACCTAACACAGTATATGGTATATTGCATATATAACATATATTTAATCAACTAGTTCAACACTTTCTATGTCATGAAGTGTATAACTGTTTAATTAAGTAAGTGACAAACTACCAGTTGCACTGAAATTCTGAATAAAACTTTATCAACTGATTATTAATAAACATTCAACTTGTGAGTAAATAACTAGAACTGCAAAAGAACTGCTTTTCTCATTTTGATTTTTGCACTTGAAACAAGGTTAAATCTCATTTAAAAATATTTACACTCAAAGAAATGGAAAATAAAGCTGAGAATAAATGTTGAGTTTCAAAATTTACAAAGTTTATCTAAAACATTGTAATAACAAATATCTTAGAAATTCATAAGAAACATAATCAAAAGAAACACGTGACAGCTCTATTAAGTCACTAATATCCAACTCCAACAGATACATACGCAGAACTCATATGTCTCTGAGTTACGGAAACCAGGGCAGAGAACAATGTTTTCCACATATATCAAAGAAGATATATCTATGAATCTCAACAATATGTTTGCCTAAAAAAAAACTAGCACAGTGCCAACACTAGTGACATGACAATCAGACAGGGATTCCAAACAGTCTTGCCCTTAGATGAAGAGCTTCGGGTGGTCAAAGCCTGCTGAAAGAGAATCAGTCTCCTAAAGAGATGAGCTCACACACGGATCACAAGTGGTCGGCACTGAACAAACACGCAGCACAGCCAAACGAGCTCGATAACCTGACTCTGCTCACAAACTTCCCTTTAGGCTGATCCAGTCTTAAACACTATCGTACACATGTATATATGTATTATACATACATAGTACATACATATAACAATAACTAAAAGCTCATGAACTTTGGTGAGGGGACTGGGAAGAGCTAGATGGGAAGGGAAGAGGTGGGAATGATGAAGGTACAGTGCTCAGATATGAAATTCTCAAAATAATAAATTAAATTATTTAAAAATATACTGTTCCAAATGTGGGCCTGTGATTGTGTCCATACAGATGGAATTCTAAGACTATTCAGAATCTAATGTAGATCATTGGCCTAGCTCCAAAATAAGCACTCTGGCAGAAATGGGCCAGAAAAACAGACCTGAAAGCTTTAAGGTAGGCTGGTTGAAGAAAGTACCCATGTAATGCTCTCTCTTCCAAAAACAAACAGCAAAAAAGGTACAGAGAAAGACAGAAAAGAAACCTATCCTACCTTTCTTATTTAATATACACTACTACTATTTTCCCCAATATCAGTCAAACAACCCAACAACTGTGCAGCAATTTTGTTGGGATTTACCATTAAAATATTGAGGCTAGTTTTAATCTTTATGAACTCATAATTTATCATCCAAATATTTTTAAACTCCAGTTTCAAACTTGACCAATCTGTAACCTACAGATAAATGATAATTTATAATTTATTTTTTTGGTTTATGCAACCTTATTAAAGAAAAATAAATCAATTACTAGAAGAGTTATTAGTTGATCACTCATCCATTGACAACTTGCATCATTTATTCAGTGCTATATTAAACAGCATTGGAAGATATATTAACTAATAACTCCAAACCACGTAACAATTTAAATTAAAATTACAAAATGCTTTGAGACCCTATTTTGGAATACAAAGGGTGTTTGACTTCCAATTTCCATTCTCGGTAGCACATGAACAAGTAATTCCATTATTGACATGCATAAAATACATCATATTTTCTGTTCTGCTGATGCAATACCAATTCTCCAGAGATATCAGTTATGAGCATAAAGTATATCACATAACCTCAAATCTCTAATAGTGGGAGGTTTAAACAAGAATGAATGTAATGGACAGATCATGGAAACAAAAACTAAACAAAGACACAGTGAAACTAAAAGAAGTTACAAACCAAATGGATTTAACAGATATCTACAGAACACTTCACCCCAAAACAAAAGAATATACCTTCTTCTCAACACCTTATGGAACCTTCTCAAAATACTGTGTCCTGTTTACGTATCCAGTCTGTCAGTCTATGTCTTTTTATTAGGGAATTGAGTCCACTGATGTTATAAGATATTAAGGAAAAGTGATTGTTACTCCCTGTTATTTGTGTTGTTAGAGGTGGAATTAGATTTATGTGGCTATGTTCCTTTAGTTTTATTGAAAGATTATCTTCTTGCTTTTTCTAGGGTGTAGTTTCCCTCCTTGTGTTGGTGTTTTCGATCTAATACCCTTTGTAGAGCTGGATTTATGGAAAGATATTATGTAAATTTTGTTTTATCACGGAATATGTTGTTTTCTCCTTCTATGGTAATTGACAGTTTTGCTGGGTATAGTAGCCTGGGCTGGCATTTATGTTCTCTTAGGGTCTGTATGACATTTGCCCAGGATCTTCTAGCTTTCAGTTTCTGGTGAGAACTCTGGTGTAATTTTGATAGGTCTGCCTTTATATACTACTTGACCTTTTTCCCTTACTGCTTTTAATATTCTCTTTGTTTAGTAAATTTGGTGTTTTGATTATTATGTGCTGGGAGGAATTTCTGGTCTGGACAGTTTGGAGTTCTGTAGGCTTCTTGTATGTTCTCTTTCTTTAGGTTAGGGAAGTTTTCTTCTATAATTTTGTTGAAGATATTTACTGGCTCTTTAAGTTGAAAATCTTTGCTCTCTTCTATACTTAATAATCTTTAGGTTTGGTCTTCTCATTGTGTCCTGGATTTTCTGGATGTTTTGGGTTAGGAGCTTTTTGCATTTTGCATTTTCTTTGACTGTTGTGTCAATGTTTTCTGTGGTATCTTCTGCACCTGAGATTCTTTCTTTTATCTCTTGTATTCTGTGGGTGATGCTTGCATCTATGGCTCCTGATCTCTTTCCAAGGTTTTCTAACTCCAGGGTTGTCTCCCTTTGTGATTTCTTTGTTTCAACTTCCATTTTTAGATTCTGGATGGTTTTGTTCATTTCCTTAGCCTGTTTGATTGTGTTTTCCCGTAATTCTTTAAGGGATTTTTGTGTTTCCTCTTTAAGGGCTTCCACCTGAGTTATTTATGTCCTTCTTAAAGTCCTCTATCATCATCATGAAAAGTGATTTTAGATCAGAATCTTGCTTTTTCAGTGTGATGGTGTATCCAGGACTTGCTATGGTGGGAGAATTAGGTTCTGATGACGCCAAGTTACCTTGGTTTCTGTTGCTTATGTTCTTATGCTTGCCTCCTGCCATCTGGGAATCTCTAGTGCTACCTGACCTTGCTATATCTGACTGGACCCTGTCCTTCCTGTGATCGTGGTTTTGTCAGATCTCCTCAAAGTCAAGCTGTCTCGGTGGTCCTGTGATTCCGGGATCCTGCGATCCTGAGATCCTTGGTGTGTCAGAGTGCCTGGGAGTCAAGCTGCCTGTGTGGCCCTGAGATCCTGGTGTGACCAAACTCCTGGGATCCTGGGCATGTTAGAGCGCCTAGGACTGGAGCTTCTTCTGGGTGTTATGGGAATGGCTTTGGAGTTCGCACCCAAGGTAAACCAGCCCAGTCCAGAAGGTACACGTGCCACTGGTAGGGTGGGGTCCCTGTGTCCCTGAATCCTGCTGGTGCCAGTTATACCAGGTGGTGTTGAGACAGATGTTATGTCCTCCTCACCTCTGAACCTGGGTGTGTTAGAGCACCCGGAAGTAGAGCTTCCTCTGGGTGTTACAGGACTGGCTGTAGAATTCATGCCCACAGTCTACCCAATTCTTTCTATGAAGCCACAGTTACACTGATACCTAAACCACACAAAGACTCAACAAAGAGAACTACAGACCAATTTCCCTTATGAATATCGACGTAAAAATACTCAATAAAATTCTCGCAAACTAAATCCAAGAACACATCAAAACGATCATCCACCATGATCAAGTAGGCTTCATCCCAGGGATGTAGGGATGGTTCAATATATGGAAATCTATCAATGTAATCCAATATATAAACAAACTCAAAGAAACAAAACCACATGATCATCTCATTAGATGCAGAAAAAGCCTTTGACAAAATACAACACTCATTCTTGTTAAAAGTACTGGAGAGATCAGGAATTCAAGGTGCATACCTAAATATAATAAAAGCATAAAAGACATGTAACCATTCAAGAAAGATCTGTCATTATCCTACCAATATAATTAATATAATCAATGTATCTTAAAAGTAACTAACAATTGTATCTTCAGATGTGTCATTCAACAACATACCTAATGTTCAAATAGTTGCTTACTTGGTAATTGGTTATTTATCAGTTAGTGCATAGTTAAATGGCTCACTCATTAAGTGGGACAATCAAAGAGACTTTAGCCCAAATACTATAGCTTTCTCCTACATGACCTAAATATAATTATGGTTCATTACTTTCTTGGTTCAATATATATACTTCTATGCAAAAACACTGGCCTCAAGCTAATGGATGGATAATTTTATTTCCATAGCCATTTCATGTATGTAACCACTTCAATTACATACAATGTTTGTTCAGAAAATAAAACTATCTGTAAGATTAATTAAAAGACACACAACAGGAAAGCAGACTGACAGAAAATTTACAATCTTTGAAAAAAACTTATAAATCTAAATTTCTCAAATCCTAGATCAAAAACTGGTTTTAAACTTTATTTGAAATGATTTTCTATTTTCTTAATAAACAAATGATATATGCTTATTAAAATCCTGCTGGATTATGGAATGCTACGAAAATGATGGTTTATTTTGGCATCATTAATATCTTACACAACCCAGGACCATCTGCTGTAACTTAATTTTTTTCAAACCTTATTTTTAATGATGGTTCTTAAACACTTTAACCTTCCTTCTAGCCCACCATCCTCCAGAGGTAGTGGAAAAGAAAGGTTGGGGGGGGGGAGTGAACCTATTTAGAAAGGTTCTTTGGAGCAGATCCCATCTGTGTTGTCTGGAAATCGGCAGTTCAGTTCACAGGTCAGCAGTGGTAGCCTGGTCCACTCACAAACACTTCACAGATACACCAGCAGTCCTGTTCAGTAGTGTCAGGATAACAAACAAGAATCAGCAGCAATCATACTACCTAGCAGAGACAGTCAGGCCTCAGCCTCAGCACCAGTCAGCAGGAGGGGCCAGGGCCAACAGGAACGCCAGAAGTTCTCAGCTGTGCTGCATTCAGCGAAGATAAGTGAAGACTCGAGATCAATAAGCATTGTACAGCAAGCCAAGCTCAGCCTCAGCCTCTGTCACTGTCCTTCGAGTCCTTTTAATACTCCCTCCAAACATCACGTGTCCTCCACGGGTCTTGCCTCATCACCTCAGCATATGTGTCTGTCTCAGCGGACATCACTCTGCCAATCAGCCCAAGTCTGCTGAAGCAGCAAGAAGCCGCGGCACACCACCAGAAGTTTTCTGGTGCATTTCTTCATGGAGTCCTGACAACTACACAATGTAAGGCAGACCAATACATGCTTGTCTTTAGTGAAGAATCTTTCATCACATGTCACGTGCTTGGTTTAGCAGAACATCCTTTCACTTGTATCTGCTTCAGCAAAATGTTTCATCACGAGTCTGCCTCAGCCTTTCTCCTGTGTCCACTTCAGGAAAACACTCCTTCACATGTCTGCCCCAGCAACACACCATCCAATACAACTGACTTTCCAAAGAACCCTTAAGTTTCCACTTCAATCTGCCCTGGGGGATGGCACAACCAACAGCAGGATGGACCCTACCACAGCAATCAATAATCAAGAAAATGTCCCATAGACTTGCCTACATGCCAATACAATTGAAGCATTTTCTCAAGTGAACTTCTCTGTCCAAATGACTGGGTCAAGTTGACAAAGATCTAACCAACACACAGGATAAAGGAAAAGAGACATACATGGCAGAAAAAAACAAGAAACACCATAAGCAGCATAGAAGGGCTTAAAATAGCACACAATAGCAATGATATTAGTCAATAATGACCAGAATTATCAGGAATAGATAAACAAATATACCTAATGTGCCATCTCTAAGTTTTCACATTTTGGAAACACTAGCATTATGTTGATTTGGTTGTTCCATTAAACACATTCACTTAGGAAGCTTTGCACACAACTGTGATCGTGAGATCTAGAATCCCGAGAAGCCTCTGACCATGCCTTCGAGGGGTTTCTTGATTTCCCTACTTGCTGTGGGCGTGCCAACAGCAATCCCTGATTGAAGTCCTGGCCAACCCAAGTAGAGAAAGAGAGAGCAGCAGCTGCGCCCAATGCTCCTGCTTCTTGCCTATGAATGTGATGTCAAAAGCTTCTTCCAGCTCCCAGCACCCTGACTTTCACACCATGTTAAACTGAACCCCCAGCTGAGAATAAAATAAGCCGTTTCTCCCTTAAATGCTTTTGTCACAGCACTATACAAGGGCAACAAGAAAAGCAACTAAGACAACAGTTAAACGAGAAACAAGGTGGAAGTTAGACATTTATATATTGTGTACAATCTCCAGCACTGCCAATAAATAACTAAAATGAAGAATAGGTAAGTATTAGGAGCTACTGTTCACTAGAAAGATTAGTCATACAATTCACTCTCGAACAATTAGAAACTGTGTAATATGTTAATAATTTAACTCCACTAATAATAGAAACTAAACAAGTAGCTTATATATTATATAACTGTGTAACATATTATATATTATATATTATTATATATTAACTATTATATATTAAATATTATATAATGTTATATATTATATATAATTATAATAGTAGTTTATATTGTATTATAAGCCAAGGAATGGAAAGATTAACAGAGAAAGAAACAAGAAAAACGTAAAATAGACTGTTATTATATCCAAATAATAATAATAAATCTCCATTTACAAAAGGAAAACTATCAGAAAAATTCAGTAAACTATTAAGTATGATCATCATTTGCAAATTTTATAAAATTATCTAAGACCAATTTTAAAGAGAAAAGTAGACAAATATCCTTAAAAGACTAAAAATAGTTAACACACATCTTTGTAATTTTTCTTAAGATAAATGTTGGGGAAAAAAAAATCAAGAATGAGTTCCTTGAAAACTTCCAGGACTGATAATACAACATTATGAAAACAAAGCTTACCCATTTCTAGCAGCAAGATGAAGGGGTGTACAGCCTGAAATATCTTGGTAGTTAGGGTTCGCTCCTTTCTTTAACAGAAGAACCAAGCATTCCACAGATCCACAGCTAAAACAATATAAAAGACAATCAGATACATTCAACGAACAGCCACAGTAGACAAAATTTAAAATCAAACAAAATCTATCAAACACTATTTTGTAAGGTCCCAATTTTCCTACCATTTAACTGACGACAAACATGAATTACCCTCCACCTTCAAAATGTTAAGTTCTACTATGAACACAAGTTCAAGTAAAGTAAAATGAACAATTAATTTCTGAAAGAAATGAAACAATACTCTTGACTTTTTAGCTTTCCGGGAGCTAGTTAATCATGAACCATTAGTTGCAACACTGCCACCTAAATCCTGAAAGGAAGACTGGTCTCTGTCAGTGTCAGAGTGGAGGAAAAGATACTCCCACCTAGATAAGCAGTATAAATCTGCTGAGTCCATGTGCATCCACCATGCCCCTTTTATGCTTCACAGTGGGAAGATAAAAGAGATGTTGGTGAATACGCACTCTACACATATCTAGACAACCCCTAAGCCTCACCTAAAGCAAGCTACAAGCACATGAACATGACACATGAATTCCATATCAAGGCTAACAATTTATGAAGAGCACAACACATCAAGGGCTAAACAAGACACAGCACCCTTAGCCGCCAACTCTCATCTTTCCCCATAGCTGCTGTAAGGCAACTGAACTGATCCAAAGTTCCCACCCTTACTCTAGACCAGAGTTTAATGTCAAATATTTCTGGCTTACTTTGCGGCAATGTGAAGCAAGCTTCTCTTCACACGTCCAAATGCATAATTGACATCAAATTTTGAATTTGATAGGAGTTCAGAAACAGACCTATACACCCCCCCAAAAAAAGTAAAAAGAATTGATGATATATAAATAATAAAAACATTTTTAAAATATAGTAAATCAAGGTGAGAGCTCTTTTACAACAGTTATTAATTCCAACAGTTCTCTAGTATCTAAAGAATGACAGTCAATACAACACTGTTCAAAAGTCAGCAAAGAGAGGGTGGGAGAGACTTGGGAGAAAAAAAAGCAAGGAGAGGAGGGAAAGAGGGGCAGAATCAGGTATGGGAGAAGATGGCGAAGATGTACAGAGGGTCAGGAAATTGAACAGAGATGTGTAGCAATGGGGGATGAGGAAGTGGGGGTAGCAACCAAAAAGTCCCAGAAGCCAGGAAAGCAAGAGCCTCCCAGGACCCCACGGGAATGACATTAGCTGAGATACCCAACAAAGGGGAAGGAGAACCTGTCGAGACCATATCCAAAGGTTAGGCATGCCCCTCCCCAAGTGAGAGATGGGGGCCACCTATCCATCTCTAAGATTTTAATCCAGAATTGCTCCTGTCTAAAGGAAATACAGGGACAAAGAGTGGAGCAGAGACTGAAGGAAAGGCCACCAAGAGACTGCCTCACCTGGGGATCCATCCCAAATACAGACACCAAACCCAGACACTATTGCTGATGACAAGAAGAGCTTGCTGTCAGGAGCCTGATACAGCTGTCTCCTGAGAGGCTCTGCCAGATCCTGACCAATACAGATGGGGATGCTCACAGTCAACCATTAGACTGAGAACAGGAACCAAAATGGAGGAGTTAAGGGAAGGATTGAAGAAGCCGAAGGGGCCTTATCTGGCATCAATGGGAGGGGAGGGCCTTGGTCCTGTGAAGGCTTGATGTCCCAATGTAGAGGAATGCTGGTGTGGTGAAGTGGGAGTGAGTGGGTAGGGGGGTAAGTACCCTCATAGAAGCAGGGTAAGAGGGGATGGGGTAGGGGGGTTGCAAAAGGGAAACTGGGAAAGGGAATAATATTTGAAATGCAAACAAAATATCCAATTATTAAAAAATCAGCAAAGAAAAGCATGACAGCACAAACCTAAGATGCAAGCGCCTCCTCACCTGTGCTGATCGGCCATCACCATTGGCATTAATGTGTAAACAGCAGTCTCATTATCTGAGTAAAAAAACGAACACAAAAAGAAGTCAAGTACCTCCTGCTTTTACAATAAGTGATACAATTAAGTTTTTCCAGCTGCACATACAAGTAAAGAAGGTCAACAAGGCAGAACAGCAAACACTGCAAATTTCATGACAACACAGAATGTCTCATCTCCTTTGCTGCTTGTGCCTCCTACAGTGCCATAGAAAAGCTTAGCCTGTGGGTATAAGACAAAGCTGGAGAGCTAGTGTCTCCTGTAACTTTAACAAGTGACATTTTATCTCCAAAAAGATGTGTTTTTTAGACATGCTTTTAGACATGTTTTATTAAGAATAATTAGAGAAATTCTTAAGAAATTAAGGAAATGTTAACATCCCAATTTTAATATTAGGTATTAAAAGATATGCATGTGCTAAAATAATTCTAAAATCTTAACTATATGCCAGGCTTGGTGGCTCTACCCATAATCACAGTATTCCAGAGGGGGAGGCAAAAGAAGTATTACACAGTTCCAGGACAGCCTGTGTAAAACCTTTTCTCCTCCCCCTACCCACTCACCCCCCAAAAAGAAGAGGGAAAAGGGTATTTTCAGAGATAGCAGTAGAGATGGTAAAGAACAAATATGAGATGAAAACCAAAGGAGGGACCTGGCGAAGGACAGGCTTAGCAGGGACAAGCAGCAGGGAGATGGGGGACCGGACAGGGAAGGGAGAGGGGTAAACAAAACCACGTATGTGTGAAAACATAAAACATAAAATAAAACCTGGATGAATGAAAAGATGTCTCAGGGCTAAAGAACACCTGATGCTCTAGGGAAGAACCAGTATCTGGATCCTGGTACCCATGTCAGGCAGCACACAGCTACTCTAGCTTCAAGTGATATGACCTCTTCTTCTGACCCTCATGGCCACTCAAACACATATACAACCACACACTCACACAGACACCAACAGACAGACAGACAGATGAATATCTTTACTAAGAAAGCAACCTTAACTATATACTTCCTGCTTTACATTCTCAAGTCTTATATTCATATGTTTCTAGATAAAAGTACAAACACTGTACCTCAAATGTTAAAAATCAACATCTACTGGGCTGGGAAGATGTCTCTGTGGGCAGAAACAGCTGCTGTACAAGCATGAGGATCTGAGTTCTGAGCCCTGACAACCATATAAATGCACCCGGAACCCTCAGCACTATCAGACACACAGACAGCTGCTGAGGCTTGCTGTCTACCCAGCCAGTCTAGCCTCCAGGTCCAATGGGAGACTCTTATCTCACAGAAACAGGGGAAGACAGTGTGGCCTCTGTGCACATACAACACACACACACACACACACACACAGTCAGTATCTTAGATGCTACATTGCATTTATGTTGTTTTTCAGCCAGAGTTTTGAACTTATTTCTTTTTTTACATTACTAATAGTATCATATTATTTTAAAGATTTTACTTAGCCTTTAAAATGCTTTTTTTAAGATTTATTTATTTATTTATGTACATGAGTACACTATATCTGTTTTCAGACACACCAGAAGAGGGCATCAGATCCCATTACAGATGGTTGTGAGCCACCATGTGGTTGCTGGGATTTGAACTCAGGACCTCTGGAAGAGCAGTCAGTGCTCTTAACCACTGAGTAACCTCTCCAGCCCTTAAAATACTTTTAAAATGCTATCTCCTAAAAATTACAAGGGAAAAAGAATACATTTACAGTAAATACCCCAGCACCTAGCACTTTAATGAACTGATAATAGGTAATATCATTAGAAATAACTCCTGCAATCTACAGAAAAGGCCACACTCCCCAAAATGTGTGATCTCACCTGGATCATCAGAAGACACCTGACAAAACCAAGCAACACAGCAAAAAGCATGAGCAGTTCTTCTTACAGTCAGAAGAAACACGAGAAAAATGATGGGAGTCATGGAGACTAAAGAACCCCACTAAATGTGATGGAGTATCCTGGAGTACATGCTAAAGCAGACAACAGTGGAGAGCTAAAGCTCTAATCAACTCTGCAGTGTAGCTCACAGTGGTAATGAGCACATGTTCACTTCTTAGATTTGATAACTGTACTATGGTAGTACAGGAAGCTAAAAGGAAAGCTGAATTTTCTATAAGCCAAACAGCCAAAAATGACTTTTGTTTACAATATACATTTTTCTCACTGTGATAAAACAAACACATAGCATTAGTCATTTTCAAGTAAACAATTCATTACTAGTAACAATATTCACATGGTTATGCAACAGAGTTCAAACTATTTCTAGAAGTTTTTGGAGATATTAAGTCTCTTTGGTTTTTGTTTTGTTTTGCTTTGTTGTTTGTTTCTTTGTTTGTGATAGGGTTTCTCTGTGTAACACTCTGGCTATCCTGGAACTCTCTATGTAGACCAGGCTGGCTGTGAACGCACAGCCTACCTCCCAAGTGCTGGGACTAAAGGCATGCACCATACCAGGCCTGAGACATGGAATCTTGGGAGATGAATCAGCTAAACATAGTGTGCTGACCATGAACACTAACGTCAACACCCTGAAGAGCTGAGCCTGGCCAAGGCAGACTGCTCACACAGCAGGAGAGAAGCCCTGTGACCTGGCTTTGATCCCCAGCTCTAACACACATTTTTTAAGAGAGAAAAATAAGCATGTGCTGGTTAAGAATAATTTAAAAAAAAAAAGGCTGCTAGCTGTATTGATGCTGATAATGATACTGTGATTATGTTTAAAAAATATGTATTAAGAAATATAGGACTGAGTTATATATAGGGAATATAGAAACTTATTACCATTTCATTATTTGACTATTTGTGAGTATAAACATGAAAACCAATGGTTAATCAACATTGCCAAATTCAGTATGCAGATATAATTCAATTACAAAAATAATACTTTAATAATCAAAACATATTATCTTTCTTTTGGGGGATGTAGGTGAGATTGGATCTCAACAGGCTAACCTTGAATTCTTTCTATGTAACCAAAGCTAGCCTCGTGCCTCCCCCAAAGGCATCATTTTAACCACCACATAAGAGATCTGTTATATCACAATTGTCTTATAAAATAAACACTATGATCCCTATTTTGCCCCTAAAATGCCAGCTGTGTAATGTTGACATTTCCGTGACTGATTCCAGAACCCCAACAGTACATGTTACATAATAGTCAGTGTCCTCTCTCCAAAAGGTCTATAATACAATTCTCTTTGTATTATATGCACTATACTCTAATTATTTTATCCATTTTTTTTAAAATGCTGATTGCACTTCAGTAAACTGTCGTCTCTAATTACCAATCGGTCGTCATCAGGACTAAGTTTCTGCTGTCATCATGGCATTCTTTCTCACTTGGAGCTTCTAAGCCATGACAATTCCAATTAATAACCTCATAATGAACTGTCGGAAACAGGTAAGACCTGTACTTGTGAACCTAAGTGTTTCAATCATGACAGCACAAGCCTAGCACAGTGGCACACCTATAATCTCAGCATCTGGAAGGCTGAGTCAAGAGGGTTTGCCTTGAGTTTGAAAGCAACCTTTCAGTCCCAGGCTGGCACAGCTACACAGACTGTCTCAAGAAAACAAAACAAATTAAAGTACACAACTTAAGTGAGCATTAGTGAGAATCAAAAGGGTTGCATTAATTATATTTATAAAGCTTTTATTTATATTAAAACTTAGATATGGATCTTATATTTTTAAGTTACATCAACCTTATAAAGATATAGATCACAACCAGGCAAGGTATCTCACATCTTTAATCCCATCCAGCACTAAGGAGGCAGAAACAGGTAGATATCTGCCGAGTTCGAAGCCAGCCTGGTCTACATAGAGTCCCAGGATATCTGGGGCTACATTTGGTGATCCCATGTCTCTCAAAACAAGATAGATATGGATAGACAAAAGGATGGATGGACAAACAGATGATAGGTCACAAACATTAAATGTAAGGATAATAAAAATAACAACTGTGATGTTAAAATAAGACTATCAAAGGGTTCCTCTTTCAGAGGATGCAGGCTCAATTCCTAGCACCCATATGGTGGGTCACACGCTCTCTAACTCCAGATCCAAGGGATCTGACACCCTCTTCTGTCCTCCACCAGCACAAAAGTGTAGAATATACATACATTTAGGCAAAAATACCCACATGCATAAATTAATTTTTAATTAAAAATTTTTAAGAGACTAAGAAATACTATACTAAGGATATTTGTTCTCAGATAACTTCTTTCTCCACATTCACAAAGATACCTTGAAAAGTAGAAATAGAACACTTTCTAAGAGATGAGAAAATCAGATAGGTTGGCCACTTTTATTAATATGGTTTTAGAACTAAATTACTCAACAGAAGACTTTGTTGACCAAAGTGTTCCTATTCACTGTACATTTATTTCCTCTTCAAATTTACAATATTTTTCTCTTAAGCAGTTTGAATGAAAGCTGTCTATCAGAATCCTCCTCTCACTCCTTCCTTGCATTTGTCCTTCTCCTTACTACCTGGCAGGATTTGGTTTGACGTTACAGGACTTTTCTGCAGCATTTGTCTAGCCTGAACCTGGTGACTCCACCTTGCTGGGATAAATGGCCACAGACAGCTGAGCCATTAGCCTTTCCTCACTGCACCACGTAGGCGACATCTTCCTTCCTGGGAAGGAAGTAGTCCTGGGTTACTTTTACCAACCTGCTAGCCTCTGTAATGTCCTCATACGGCCTGACCTTCACCATCCTTTCAAATGGGCACAGAGAGAACATCAGACTTCTGTCTCAGCTCTTTGAAAAGTGGGAAAGATGTATCTTCCTCCACTTGTTAAACGGACACTGAGATGCCCTTTACGGTTCTTGCTTTAGTCACAAAGTCAAGATGAACTTCAATTGGACTGCTGCTCCAGCAATGACCACAAAGAAGGAAAGATGTGTTGTTGTTATAACTGTTGTGGTTATTACTGTTTTTAAAGCTGACCATGAATCAAATATATATGCTAAAATGCGCTTAAATTCTATCCTATTAAACAAAGTACCTTCAATGTAAATCTAACAGTTTAGTTTTCTCCACATAGAACACAATACACATGAGCCTTCTAAAGCTCAGAGAGGCCACATCTCTGACATAGTTATCTCTTTGCCTTCCCCTTCTTTTCTTTCACACTTTATTATTCCTGCATGGGATGACTCAACCACATCACTCAATAGTAACATAAGGAGGTCTCTCAGTATCCCAGTCAGTACATCAAGTATCTATATTTGTGCTATACAGCAGTTAATTTTAGGACAAAAGCTGATTAGAAACATACTTTAACAATTTATTCTAATTGTAATTAGATATTTATGGACTACTAAATTCTAACAAAGCAAAAACGGTTATTTCTTAATTTTAGAAAGATCTTAGCGTTTCTGTTTAGTCTTTTTTATTATTATCAGTAGGTTCCAAAGCACATTCACGGAGGTCAGAAGACTACTCTGTGGAGTCAGTTCTCCCTCTGTGTCTCTACAAGAGGTCTGGGGATCAAAGTCAGGTAGCCAGGTCTGGGGTGGGGGCAAACCCCTTGACACACTGACCCATGTCATCAGCTTCTGTTCTGCCTTAAAATGCAACCACAATAATTTGTATTATTAGAATTCACTGAACATGATCTACCTGAAAGAGCCAAACTAAGAGAATTCAAAAAGATTCATCAAAACAAAGATAAATTCAAAGAAAAAAAAGAACAAATTCACTGTTATCAAATGAAGGTTTGTAATCAAAGAGATGTAAGCAACATGCCATTTTTGCCTAGCAACAAGAGGAAACACTAATTTTAAGTGTAATATTCAAGTCTCCAAGCACTCAGACTATTGACCAGAACTTCCCAAAGAACAGGTTAAGAAACTGATAATTAAAGTCTTTTAAATGTTGGTTGTATAATTAAATCCTGCTCATCTTCTAGGAACAAACCCTAAGGAAACAGAAGACAAAGTTTTAAGAACAAAGCCATTCTTCAAAAAATTAGTAAAAAAAATTAAAATTTAAAAAAGCAAGTTTTGTTTCATTCATCCTACCAAGTCCTGCCAAATCATTAAATATATTTATGGATACACATCTATGATGTTGTCTAAACACAAAACAAGACACTGTATGAAATATGTTAGGTAAAAATGCAAACATTTTTTACTATTGGGAATAGAATGACAATAGAATTTTCTTTATTTTTATTATCAAATTTTTGTACAATTAAAATATACAAAATATATAAATATATTTAAATATAAAATATTTAAAACCAGGAAATATTATCAAAGCCTTTTATGCCATATTTATGCAAAATGCCAAATAAAAGTTAGCAATACAAATAGCAACGTCAATAACCTACACACACAGCCTTCATCAGCTGTTATCAATAGATAGCATGACATCAGAAAATACATGAAAGCAGCCCCTAGTGAAAAGATTCACAGATGGAAATAAAGACAAAGTTGAAGCTGACTTTTACTTCCTGAAACTAGGATTGTTCTAAATTAATGGTTTCATTCTAGCAAAGTAACAAATAAAAAAAATTGAAACAGTTGCCACAAATTTTCTCTACTCAGAATCATAAAGAATTAAAACTTTTCAAAAAAAAAAAAAAAGTATCCCGGAACTCATCAACTCCACATTTCTTTTCAACACTCTCCTTAGCTAAGTAAAACGAAGTTTGGGGTGAGGAGTGGAATAAAACAAACCAAGCAGAGCAAGGTAGGCGAATGCCTAGAATTCAAATTCTTGGAACGCTGAGGCAGAAGGCTCTCAAGTTTGCAGCCAGCCTGGGTTACAAACGCAACTGCCATGTCTCACTGCCACTAAAATTAGTCTGACTTCACAAGGCAGCAAACAACATCCGCAGCCCCGCCCCATCTCCTTTATTTGGAGTTTGCCAAAGCAAAAGTTCGAAACAGAGCTTTTATTCCTGTGTGAATTCACCCCCAGTTCTCACCCAGCCCACTCAACGCGAGTCTGCAGGACTAAGTGACGAAGGCAGGCAAGCCTACGGAAGGGACGCCTGCTACACCAACAGAGCTTCACAAATACCTGTCTGGTGGCTGACAACCTTTGTCTACGGCCAAAATCGAGAGGCGCCCCGGATTTAACACCGTCCTCACTCTGGAGCAAGCCCAGCACGTCCCCAGCCCGCGCCCGTGCCACGCGCCACCGTACCCTCTCCCGGCGCGGGGCCGGACCGAACCCCACAGGGCATCCCGTCCCCGCCCCCGCGCCTCCCGCCAGCCTCCGAAGAGTGCAGCGCGCGTTCTCCCGGCGCCTCACCCTCGGGCAGCTCCACGGTGCGCGCGCGGCGCAGCGAGCGCGTCAGACGGTTGAGCTGCTCCATCGCTCTCTCCATCCTCGGCGCGGCCTCCGCGAAGCCCCTGCCGCGCCCGCGGCCTCCGCGACCCGCGCCCTACATCCCCGCACAGGTCGGGCCGGCGGGCGAAGGAGCGAGCTCGCCGCGGCCGGCGCTCGGGAACGCTAGGAAACTAAGCCTAGTCAGTCGGCGACACCGACGGCTGATAGCCAGACCGCGCCGGGGTGGGAACCAGCCGCCGCCTCCGCTCGCTGGCGCCTTTCCTGCGGCGGCCCAGCTTCCCTCCTGGGCTCGCGAAGCCTTCTGGGAACTGTAGTTCTGAGCTGGCTGGGCCGCACTCCCAGATCGAGCCCCGCCTCTATGGCCTCTATGCAGTGATCTGTTGGTTAAGATGAGCAGTTTGTGGAAATACTTTCTGTGCTTTCACGCGTCTCGTTCTTCCCTCCAAAGTTGTGCAAGAGCATCCTCTCTCGGTTCTAACGCAGCCCAGTAAAGCAAATTAGAGAATTTCAGTTATTCCTAAATTCATCACCACCAAGCTAAAATAGATGAACTTGTTATAAACAAATGCCTTAACTATCCTGCTTACATATGTAAAATTTGAAGAGTAATGAAACTCAAATTCGAAAGCAAAATGTGTAGGTTTTTTTCCTTTATTGTGACTTAACAATGCCTTAATTATTTGTTTCTCTTACTGAGTACATTTCTAAGAAAGGGACACAGCTCTATCCTATGCCCTGTTATATATCCCTGTCCTTAGCACAGACCATGACGCCAACTCCAAACGCTGAGGAAGATATGTGACAAAAAGGGAAAAAAAATGTAAAATACAATCTCAGTCCCCTGACGGCCCCCAATGAATGATAAAAAGACTTTGACTTCATGATTATACCAAGACACAGAAAAACAGAAGTATCCAAATTGGGCACGGTAATACTTACAGGTAATCTATCCCAGCACTCAAGAAGCAGAGGTAGGTGGGTTCTGAGTTTGAGGTTAGGCAGTGCACACACTGTAGCCCTGTTTTGAGATGGTGGAGATATGAGCTTTGAGCCTACTACATGTAGCCCAGGCTAACTTTGATTTTGATGTGTAGCTAAAACTGCTACATTCTTTGCCCCATCCTCCCAAGTGCTAGGATCTGTGTTGCAGTTCTAAAGGGAGCGGTGTCCCCTACACAAGTGTTACAGCTCTGCTCCCAGCTGCAGAAGAAGGATTAGGTCTCCCAAAATAAGTGTAACAGCTCTGCTCCGAGCTGCAGAAGAAGGGTTAGGTCTCCAGTGAAAGTGTTACATCTCTACTAAAGAGGTATCCTGGCAATCTGGAGCCATAAAGTCACACCACACACAAAACCTCACACAAGAAGTTTATTAAGAGGGCAAAACTCAGGAAAGTGGCTGCCTCTGCTCTGATGAGAAACAGCAAGGAACTGAGCAGATGGCAGGGCTTATATAGGATTTATCTTATATAGGATTTATCTTATACAGGATTTATGGAGGTATGGGGGTGGAGCTTTCCAAGCTGAGCTTGGGTGAGCTCAGGGATTAGTGGGTTTTCCTGTTCAGGGATTGGTGGGGTTTCATGCTTAGGAATTGATAGGTTTTCTTGCTCAGGGATTGGTGAGTTTTCTTGCTCAGGAATTGGTGAGTTTTCTTGCTCAGGGATGGTGGGTTTTCCTGTTCAGGGATTGATAGGTTTTCCTGTTCAGGGATCGGTGGGGTTTCCTGTTCAGGGATTGATAGATTGTCTTGCTCAGGGACTGGTAGGTTTTCTTCACCCTTTTATCCTACACTCACAACCAGGCCTGGTAAACACAAAACCTAAGTTATGACAAAAATGGTTTAATAAAATTTAAGATGTAGGTAGAACAATGGCTCTGAGGCTAAAAGCACTGGCTGCTCTTCCAGAGAACCAGATTTGCTTTCCACATGGCAGCCCACGGCCATCTGTGGTGCTCTAGTCTGGCCTCCAGGCACTGTATACAAATGGAGCACAGGAATACAAGCAAGCAAACACGTAAAAGCAAAACAACACAAAACAAACAAAACAAAACACCAGATTCTGGGACTAGAAAGGTGGGCCAGAAGTTAAAAGCATGTTCTGCTCTTGCAAAGTTAGGGTCCCAGCACCCACACCTGACACCCCAAAAGTTCCTGTAGTACAGCTCTAGGGAGTCAGACACACTTGGGTGTCCATACTCACGCAAAGAATACAGAACCAAGAATAAAATATCGTTTTTAAATAGTTTAAGGGGCTGAAGAGCTGTCTCAGCAATTAAGAGCACTGGTACTTGCTATTACAGAGGACCCAGGTTTGCTCTCCAAAGCCTACACAGTGACTCAACTGTCCTTTGTCTAGTTCCGGAGTCTCAGATGATCTCTTCTGGCCTCTACAGGAATTGCATGCCGATTGTACACTTAACCTGCAAACAGAGCACTCACACATAGAATAAAAGTAATAAATCAGAAGTTCAAACTGGCAAAAATTTAAGAATCTGAAATGTGAATTAATCTGTGGTGAATGTAAGAATGGCCAACACTACTGAAAATGAAGAACTAAGGGGGGAAGCCTTCTATCATCACCAACGCTAAGAGATACCAGAGTATGTGAGGAACAAAGGAACCGAGATTCTCAACTTGCCTCTCTTGCAGCTGTGTAAGAGCGAATCTTGCCTGGTCACCTCCTCTATAAGAAGAAATACCCTCTGGCTTTTTCTAAGCACAGATGCAGGATATAAGGAGGAAGGGGTGGCTGGCATGAGTGTCCCTTCACAGTGTGGTTCTAATCAGCTTCAACCTACAAGTGACAGTCACTTGAGCTACAGGCTCAAGGCAGATCTTCATTATCTTCACTTAACCAGTTAGTCTGGATGAGACCCAAACCTGTCTGGCAAGAAGGTTGGAAAACCCAAGCTTCAAAGAAAGGACAAAGGCAATAGGCCAACCAAGGTGGTGCTAAAACTTTGCAACATGGTGAAAATGTTCTGGCTCTATGTGTGTTCCTTAAAACATCCAAAATGTCAGCTTCCTGTGATGCAGTCACTAGCCTGGAATGTTCAAGGCCCGGGACTTAGTCCTCATCACACACACACACACACACATACACACACACACACACACACACACACTAAAAAAAAAAAGGATAGAAGGCTTGGTGCTTAAGAGCACCCTTGCAGAAAACCAAGATTCACTACACAGCATTCACATGGTGGCTCACAATCATCCATGACTCCAGTTACAGGGAATTTTGCACACTCCATAAGCACCAGACACACAGGCAGTGCACATACATACAAGAAAAATACATAAAATAAAAATGAATTTAAAAATAAAGAAAATAAAAGGAAAGGAAAGCCTGTTTTGGTGCCAGGTCTGATATAACATGGCCTACTGCCCTGACATGAGCCCAGAGGCTCCAGGCCAGTCTGAGCAACACAGTGAAAGCCTATCTGGAAACAAGGTGTAAGAGGGAAGCATGGCACTGTTACATCAAAGTTAGTCCCCCACCAGGATACAGTAGCTCCTTGGACTCCAAAGTCCTCTAGGCATTAAGCCCAGATCTAGATTATGTGAACAGGGGTAGACTCCGAGCTGTCTTCATTGTAAGCACTGTTCCCCAAGTTGCTCGCTATTTATTGCATGACTGAGACATACAGGAAGAACCTTACAGAACAGTAGACTGGTAATTTGAAAATCTACAATATAGAGCAGTCTCCCACATAGCTCAGTTTGGGGTGTGTCTTAGTTAGGGTTTTACTGCTGTGAACAGACACGATGAACAAGGCAACTCTTATAAGAACAACATTTAATTGGAGCTGGCTTACAAGTTCAGAGGTTCAGTCCATTATCATCAAGGCAGGAACATGGTAGCATCCAGGCAGGCATGGTGCAGGAGGGGCTGAGAGTTCTACATCTTCATCTAAAGGCTGCTAGCAGAATACTGGCTTCCAGGCAGCTTGGATGAGGGTCTTATAGCCCACACCCACAGTGACACACCTACTCCAACCAGACCATATTTTCTAATAGTGCCACTCCCTGGGCCAAGCATATACAAACCATAACAGGATGTATGAATAGTATTGCAATAGGCTTATCACCTCTTTATCCATTTGAGAGTCCAACAGTGATAGAAATGCTTTGTAATCTGCACAGTTCAAAGCACTAAGCACTGCTTAACATAACTACTTACTACTTACTTAACTACTATACACTGGAAATGTAGCTGGCATGAATGAATTTTAAACCCATAATTAAATAAAAAGTTTAAGACATTGAAGAAAGAAATTAAAGAAGACATCAGAAAATGGAGAGATCTCTCATTAACATGGATCACTAAGATTAATATTGTGAAATCAGTCATCCTACCAAAACATGATCTACAGATTCAATGCAATCCCAATCAAAATTCCAACACAACCTAGCAGAAATTGAAAAAATAATCTTTAGCTTCACATAAAAACACAAAAGCACAGGATAGTCGAAACAATCCTGAAAAAATAAAAGAACTACCAGAAGTATCACCGTCCTTGATTTAAGTTGTATTGCAAAGCTATAGTAATAAAAACAACATGCTACTGACATAAAAACAGACATGTTGACAAATGGAATCAAACTAAAGATCCAAACGTAAGGCCACAAACTACCTGTGATGGTTTGAATAGGTATGTCCCCATAGATTCATGTGTTTGAATGCTTGGCCATAGGGAGTGACACTATTAGGAGATGTGGCCTTATTTGAAGAATTGTGTTACAGTGGGGGTGGGGCTCTAAGATCTGAAATGCTCAAGATACACCCAGTGTGAAACGTATCCAGTCTCTTTCTGATGCTTTTGAATCAAGATATAGAACTCTTGGTTCTTCCAGCATCATATCTGACTGCAAGTTGCCATGCTTCCCACCATGATGATAAACCTTTAAAACTATAAGCCAGCCTCAATTAAATGTTTTTCTTTTATAAGAGTTGCCTTGGTCTTGTGTCTCTTCACAGCAATAAACTAGGACAATACTTGATATATATATATATATATATATATATATATATATATATATATAATATATTATATTATATAAAAAATACACACAAGAGAAAAGCCAGAATCTTCAACAAATTGTGTTGGCCAAAATGGACGTCTGAATGTAGAAAAATGCAAACAGATCCATATTTTCACCCTACACATACTCAGCTCCAAGTGAATCAAGACTTCAACTAAAACCACACGCAATGAAATTAATAGAAGAGAAAGGAGTAGTCTTAAACTCGTTGGCATAGAAAAAAGAGTTTCTAAACAGGACTTTAATAGCACAGGCACTAAGAAAACAATTAATAAATAGGGCCAGGCAGCATGGCAAACAACTTTAATCCTAACACTCAGGAGACAGAGGAAGGCAGATCTCTGTGCATTCAAGGCTAACCTGGTCTACGATGTCCCAGGACACCCAGGGTTGTCTAGAAAGACAGTCTTAGAAAACCAAAAAACAAACAAACAATAAAAGGAACCTCATGAAACCAAAAAACTTCTGAATGGCAAACAACACCATCATTTGGACAATGTGGCAGGCTAGAGAATGGAAAAAGAGTTTTACCAACTACACATCCAATGGAAGGCTAAGTAAGATCTAATATTTAAAGAAAAATAACATCAAAAAACCTGGGACATCAGAAAACAAATACCCATTTCTAAAATGGGATACAGGATTAAACAGTTCTTAAAATATAAAACACAAATGGCCAAGAGACACTTAAATGTTCAATATCCTTAATCATCTGGGAAATGCAAATAAAAATTAATTAGAGATTTCATCTTACATCAGTCAAAATGGCCAAGATTAATGAAACAAGTGACAGGTCATGCCCGTGGGGGTGTGGAATAAGAGAAACACTTAGCCTTGCTGGTGGGAATACAAACGTATACAGCCACTATGGGTAATCATGATAACCAGATAGCAGTTTCTCTGAAAGCTAGGAACAGAGCTACCTCAGTATCCAGCTGAACCCCTCTTGGACATATACCCAAAGGACTCTAGCGTACTATAGAGGCTTTTGTTCAATTCTGATCTACTCATAATATTCAGAAATTAGAAACAGAATAAATATCCATTAACAGATGAATGGATAATGAAAATATGGTACATTAACACCATGAAATATTATTCAGCTTAACAGAAAAAAAAATCGAATAATGAAATTTACAAGTTAATGGAGCTAGAAAAAAAATCATCCTGAATGAAGTATGTATCAGCAAATAGTTAACTCCTGTGACTCCCAGCAAGTCACATGCATTTCCTCAGCACACACCCAAGAGTTCTGGATTCACAAATGAAAGACAAGCATGCACCAGCTAATTTTAATATGCCTTGACTATCTTAATGGCTGGGCACTTCTAAACCTCCTCATATCTAGCACACACTCCCCTCCAGTAATCCTGAGTTAACACCTTTTAATATCTATATTTCATCTCTGCTCTCCCAGACCCTAGAGCCACTTTCCCAGAATCTTACATGTTGGTGGACTTTTAAGACTGTTCCCCTTGCTCCCCATCACAGCAATTCTCCTGTTCTTCTCCCTCAGGTTCCTTGCTGACTAAATCTAAAAGTCCTACCTCAGTCTCCCTGTCCAGCCATTGGCTGTATGGCAATTCTTTATTTCCAATCAAAGCCAGATGAGGGCAGGGACCCTCAGCGTCTGGAAGTGGGACTTTTGGGAGCCAAATTAAGACAGAGCATTAGAACCAATTCCCAACAGAAGAAGCCCAGATCCAAAAAAAGACCAATATCATATCACTTTCTTATACATGAGTATTAGTTCTTAAGCCTTGATAGACATGCTACAATCTGGATAGCTTCATAGATTAGGTATAAAGTACTAGTAGCAAGAGTATTTTCTGAGGAAGAAGAAATATAATATATAGTTATGGAGAGATATGTTGTGGGGACCAGTATAGGAGCAAGGGGATTAAACAGGGAGGGGAAAGAAAAGAGTAAGGGAGGGAAAGCAGGGGGACACCTTACACTAAGGGACATTTGAGGGGTTACATGGAAACTTATGTTTCTAAGAGGCAGTAGAAGATTCTTAGAAAGTATGCATATATGGAAGAAATCTAAATGGAGTCCCCAAATAATGGGGGAGACAGTGTTCAAACTGTAGTTGTCTATATCTTTCTCAACCAAGTGAAATATTCAGCCCCAGGAATGGTTTACATCTAGGTGAGTTGTTGGCCAAAGAGATCCCATGAAAACCCACAAACAACTCAGACTATTGATTGCTCTTGCCAAACTGGTGGTGAGGCTCTCTTGTTGAAGACAGCACCGACATAACTCATTGAACATGGAGAAATTGAGCTGGTGACTATGTAGAACCATCATCCCTACTGAACAGTATTCATGGTGTTGGAAGGTACTCTTCACACTAACAGAGGAGAAAGATAACCACCAACCCAGCTACAAACTCTGCAATCTACAATATGACCTGACCACATGATGTGCTAGTACAGTGGTGGCACAAAAGTTGTAGGAGTTAGGAACCACCATCTGATTAGATTTAAGGCCCACTACATGAGATTTAACCCACCACTGAGACTGTTCAGGTAGCCAAGACATGAGACTAGAAAGACCGTAGGCCTAGGGAAAAACTAAATACTATTATTCTGCTAAAGGAGCATAGCAATCAAGTGATTCTCAATAATATTCTGCTATACCCATGTATCACTGTCTTGTTCACACATCAGCAGCAAAACTTACTCCTACAGTAGATGAGAGCACGGATACTCACAACTGGACAATGTACAGAGAGTTCTAGAACTTGAAACATCTAGTCCTAAATGGGATGTCTTCATCAAACCCCTCCTCTCCGGGCTCAAGGACAAGAGGAGGCAGAAAGATTGTGTCAGAGAGGATGAATGACACCAAGTAAACAATGTCTTCTAGACACCTCAAGACTGGTGTAGATGTGACCTCACAGATACTGTGGCAGCAGTATATATGGCTAGTACAGGTTCAAGTCAGTTGAGGTCCCAGTACTGAGATGGGGGAAAGGACATAAGTTCCTGCCTCAAACTAAGAAGCTATCTCCCATTGACAATCATTTGCCAACGAAAAAACAGTGTTCTCCAATGAGAGTCTCACTGGGGATAAAAACCACACCAAATTATAGACCACACCAAATTATAGACCACACACAAAATGAACTCAATGATACTTTTGTAGAATTTTGTTTCTTTTTTTTAAAAAAAGATATATTTATTATTATATGTAAGTACACAGTATCTGTCTTTAGACACACCAGAAGAAGGTGTCAGATCTCATTAAAGATGGTTGCTGGGATTTGAACTCGGACCTTCGGAAGAGAAGTCTGTGCTCTTAACCTTTGCGCCATCTCATAAACCTGACTTTTTGTTTCATATGACTTTGTTTCAGTGAGCAAGTTTTTTTTTGTTTTTTTTTTGTTGTTGTTGTTTGTTTTTTCTCTTACTGGTCTTTTCTTGTATACTACAATTTCTAATTTTGTTCATAGACTTTCTGTGTGTGTGAGTGTGTGTTTCTTGTGCATTGTCTTTATTTTCTTAGTTTGAAAATAAACTTTCGATCTTTGATCTGGCAACAGAGCAGTTAGGGCCTCCAGGTGCAGAGATAACCGAGCATAACATCTCTTGGGACACAGCCAGCTAGGGTACCGCCAGCACCCAAGAGCTGGGCAGCTCTGTGGTCATCTACGTGCCAGCTCTGCTGGAGGACATCTGCCCTGCAGAGTGACCTGCGCCTGGAGGGAGCACAGCAACCTCCGCAACCTTTGCTCAGGTGATAGACCAGACAGAGACTCCAGATACACAGAGATATCCCAAGTAAAACATCACTTGGGGCAAGGTACACCAATGCTCCAAAGACACTCAGGACAGGGAAGCCCCTCAGCAATCGTTGCCAGAGGAAACGAGGTCATCCAGGGGTGTGGAAACAGCCTTGCAGGCTCACAGGAGGTTCAAGCACCAGCCAGTGACAGCAGGACCAACCAACACCAGAGATAACCAAATGGCAAAAGGCAAATATAGGAACATTACTAACAGAAATCAAGGCAATATGAAACCATCCGAACCCAACTCTCTGACAGCAGCAAGTCCTGGATACCCCATCACACCCGAAAATCAATATCTGGATTTAAAATCACTTCTCATGATGCTGTTAGAGGATTTCAAGAAGGACGTAAATGAATCTCTTAAAGAAAAACAGGAGAACATGAATCAACGGGTAGAAGCCCTTACAAAGGAAACACAAAAATCATTTAAAGAAATGCAGGAGAATATGGGCCAACAGATGGAAACCCATAAAGAGGAAACACAAGAATTGCTTAAAGAAATGCAGGAGAACTGTGGTCAAAAGACAGAAGTCCTGAAAGAGGAAACACAAAAATATCTTAAAGAAATACAGGAAAACACAAACAAACAAGTGAAGGAACTGAGCAAATCCATCCAGGATCTAAAAAAGGAAGTAGAAACAACTAAGAAATCACAAAGGGAGACAACGTTGGAGATAGAAAACCTTAGGAAGAAATCAGGGGTCATAGATGCAAACATCAACAATAGAATATAAGAGATAGAAGAAAGAATCTCAGGGGCTGAAGATATCATAGAAAACATTGACTCAACTGTCAAAGAAAATGCAAAATGCAAAAAATGTGCAACACAAAACATTCCAGGAAATCCAGGACACAATGAGAAGACCAAACCTAATGATTATAGGTATAGATGAGAGTGAAGATTTGCAACTTCAAGGGCCAGTAACTATCTTCAACAAAATTATGGAAGAAAATTTCCCTAACCTAAAGAGAGAGATGCCCATGAAAGTACAAGAAGCCTACAGAACTTCAAACAGAACGGACCAGAACAGAAATACCTCCCGTCACAAAATAATCAAAACACCAAACGTACTAAAGAAAGAAAGATTATTAAAAGCAGTAAGAGAAAACAACCAAGTAACATATAAAGAAAGACCTATCCAAATTACATGAGACTTCTCACCAGAGACTCTGAAAGCTAGAAGATCCTGGGGAGATCTCATCCAGACTCTAAGAGAACATAAATGCCAGCCCAGACTACTATACCCAGTGAAACTCTCAATCACCATAGATGGAGAGACCAATATATTCCATGATAAAACCAAAGTTACACAATATCTTTCCACAAACCCAGCCCTGCAAAGGATAATAGGTGGAAATCGCCAATACAAGGAGAGAAATTACACCCTGGAAAAAACAAGATAGGAACCTCCTTGCATCAAACCCAAAAGTAGATAACCACTCAAACATAAAGAGAGTGTCAAAAATAGCAGAAAGCAATAATCACTATTCCTTAATATATCTTAACAACAATGGCCTCAATTCCCCAATAAAAAGACATAGACTAACAGACTGGATACCTAAACACGATCCAGCATTTTGCTGCATCCAGGAAATGCACCTCAGTGTCAAAGACAAACACTACTTCAGAGTAAAAGGCTGGAAAACAATCTTACAAGCAAATGGTCTCAGGAAACGAGCTGGAGTAGCATTCCTAATATCAGATAAAATTGACTTTCACCCTAAAGTCATCAAAAAAGACATGGAAGGACACTACATAATGGTCAAAGAAAAAACCCACCAAGGAGAACTCTCAATTCTAAACATCTATGTTACAAATGCAAGGGCACCCTCATTCATAAAAGAAACTTTACTAAAGCTCAAAGCACACATTGCACCTCACACAATAATAGTGGGTGACTTCAACACCCCATTCTCTGCAATGGACCGATCAGGAAAGCAGAAACTAAACAGGGACACAGTAAAACTAATTGAAGCCTTGGACCAAATGGAACTAACAGATATACATAGAATATTTCATCCTAAAGCAAAAGAATATACTTTCTTCTCTGCACCTCATGGTACCTTCTCCAAAATCGACCATATAATTGGTCACAAAACAGACCTCAACAGATATAAGAAGATCGAACTAATCCCATGCCTCCTACCAGATCACTATGGAATAAGGGTGGTCTTCAATAGCAACAAAAACAACAGAAAGCCCACATACACGTGGAAGCTGAACAATGCTCTACTCCATGATACCTTGATCAAGGAGGAAATAAAGAAAGAAATCAAAGACTTTTTAGAATTTAATGAAAATGAAGGCACAACATACCCTAATTTATGGGACATAATGAAAGCAGTGCTAAGAGGAAAATTCATAGCCCTGAGTGCCTCCAAAAAGAAACGGGAGACAGCATACACTAACAGCTTAATGGCACACCTGAAAGCCCTGGAACAAAAAGAAGCAAATACACCTAAGAGGAGTAGAAGGCAGGAAATCATCAAACTCAGGGCTGAAATCAGCCAAGTAGAAACAAATAAAACCATACAAAGAATCAACAAAACGAGGAGTTGGTTCTTCGAAAAAAAAAACAACGAGATAGATAAGCCCTTAACCAGACTAGCCAGAGGGTACAGAGACAGTATCCAAACTAACAAAATCAGAAACGAAAAGGGAGAGATAACAACAGAAACTGAGGAAATTCAATAAATCATCAGATCCTACTACAAAAGCCTGTATTCAACAAAACTAGAAAATCTGGAGTAAATGGACAATTTCCTAGACAGATACCAAATACCAAAATTAAATCAGGATCAAATAGACCATCTAAACCATCCTATTACCCCTGAAGAAATAGAAGTTGTCATTGGAAGTCTTCCAACCAAAAAAAGTACAGGACCAGATGGTTTTAGTGCGGAATTCTATCAGACCTTCAAAGAAGACCTAACACCAATACTCTTCAAACTATTCCACAAAATAGAAACAGATGGAAAACTACCCAACTCGTTCTATGAAGCCACAATTATGCTGATACCAAAATCACACAAAGATCCGACAAAGTAAGAGAATTTCAGACCAATTTCTCTTATGATTATCAATGCAAAAATATTCAATAAAATTCTTGCCAACCGAATCCAAGAACACATCAAAATGATCATTCACCACGATCATGTAGGCTATATCCCAGGGATGCAGGGATGGTTCAATATAAGGAAGTCCATCAATGTAATCCACTACATAAACAATCTCAAAGAAAAAAAACCACATGGTCATTTCATTAGATGCTGAGAAAGCATTTGACAAAATTCAGCATCCTTTCATGCTAAAAGTCTTGGAAATTTCAGGAATTCGAGGCCCATATCTAAACATAGTAAAAGCAATTTACAGAAAACTGGTAGCCAACATCAAACTAAATGGAGACAAACTTCAAGCAATCCCACTAAAATCAGGGACTAGACAAGGCTGCCCTCTCTCTCCATATCTTTTCAATATAGTACTTGAAGTTCTAGCTAGAGCAATTAGACAACAAAAGGAGGTCAAAAGGATACAAATTGGAAAGCAAGAAGTCAAACTATCATTATTTGCAGATGATATGATAGTATACTTAAGTAACCCAGAGAACTCCTACAGCTGATGAACAACTTCAGCAAAGTGGCCGGATATAAAATCAACTCAAGCAAATCAGTAGCCTTCCTATACTCAAAGGATTAACAGGTTGAGAAAGAAATAAGGAAAATGATACCCTTCATGATAGCCACAAACAATATAAAATATCTTGGTGTGACTCTAACCAAACAAGTGAAAGATCTGTATGACAAGAACTTCAAGTCTCTGAAGAAAGAAATTGAAGAAGACCTCAGAAGACGGAAAAATTTTCCATGCTCATGGATTGGCAGGATTTATATAGTAAGAATGACCATCTTGCCAAAAGCAATATACAGATTCAATGCAATCCCCATCAAAATCCCAACTCAATTCTTCATAGAGTTAGAAAGAGCAATTCAAAAATTTATCTGGAATAACAGAAAACCAAGGATAGCTAAAACTATTCTCAAGTGTAAAAGAACTTCTGGGGGAATTAGTATCCCGGACCTCAAGCTGTACTACAGAGCAATAGTGTTTAAAAACTGCATGGTATTGGTTCAGTGACAGGCATGTAGATCAGTGGAACAGAATTGAAGACCCAGAAATGAATCCACACTCCTATGGTCACTTCATCTTTGATAAAGGAGCTAAAACCATTCAGTGGAAAAAAGATAGCCTTTTCAACAAATCAACTGGAGGTCAACATGCAGAAGAATGCAAACCAATCCATTCTTATCTCCTTGTACTAAACTCAACTCCAAGTGGATCAAGGACCTTCACATAAAACCAGACACACTGAAACTAATAGAAAAGAAACTAGGGAAGAGCCTTGAACACACGGGCACAGGGGAAAATTTCCTGAACAGAACACCATTAGCTTATGCTCTAAGATCAAGAATTGACAAATGGAACCTCATAAAATTACAAAGTTTCTGTAAGGCAAAGGACACTGTCAAAGGACAAAGTGGCAACAAATTGGGAAAAGATCTTTACCATCTTTACCAACCCTACATCCGACAGAGGGCTAATATCTAAAATATACAAAGAACTCAAGAAGTTAGACTCCAGAGAGCCAAATAACCCTATTAAAAAAATGGGGTACAGAGCTAAACAAAGAATTTTCACCTGAAGAATATCTAATGGCTGAGAAGCACCTAAAGAGATGTTCAACATCCTTAAGTCATTAGGAAAATGCAAATCAAAACAACCCTGAGATTCTACCTCACACCAGTCAGAATGGCTAAGATCAAAAACACAGGAGACAGCAGGTGTTGTGAGGATGTGGAGAAAGAGGAACACTCCTCCACTGCTGGTGGGATTGCAAGCTGGTACAACCACTCTGGAAAGCAGTCTGGCAGTTCCTCAGAAACCTGGGCATGACAGTCCCGGATGATCCTGTAATACCACACCCGGACATATACCCAGAGGCCTCTCTGGCATACAATAAGGACACATGCTCCACTATGTTCATAGCAGCCTTATTTTAATAGCCAGAAGCTGAAAAGAACGCAGATGTCCCTCAACGGAGGAATGGATTCAGAAGATGTGGTATATTTACACAATGGAATACTACTCTGCAATTAGAAACAATGAATTCACGAAATTCTTAGGCAAATGGTCAGAACTGGAAAATATCATTTTTAGTGATGTAACCCAATCACAAAAGAACACACATGGTATGCAGTCACTGTTAAGGGGATATTAACCCAGAAGCTTGGAATACCCAAGACACAATTCACATATCAATTGACTCCCAAGAAGAAGGAAGGAGAGACCCCTGGTCCTGGAAAGCCTTGCTGCAGCAGTGTTGTGGAATACCAGGACAGAGAAGTGAGAGGGGGTTGACTGGGGAACAGGGGAAGGGAAGAGGGCTTATGGGACTTTTGGGGAGGGGGAACTGGGAAAGGGGAAATCATTGGGAATGTAAATAAAAAATATAGAAAATAAATAAAATAAAATAAACTTTCATTATTTCATTATTTGCTTGCATGTTTGGAGAGAGAGAGAGAGAGAGAGAGAGAGAGAGAGAGAGAGAGAGAGAGAGAGAGAGAGAGAGAGAGAGAGAGAGAAAGGGAAAAATAATCTGTTAGACAAAAATATTCAGCCGAGTACTGGAAAGGTACTGAGACACTGAAGTCCCACTCCTGACCAAGAAAGCTATTGCAATTGATGTCATCTGGAAAGGGGAAATCAATTTCTACAATCAAAGGTCCCTCAACAACTGGAGGAGGGATTGTCCCTAAAGCTGTTGTCTGCCTGTGGAATCCTTTCCCCGATTGGGATGCCTTGTCTGGCCTCAGTGGAAGAGGATGTACCTAACCCTGCAGAGACTTCATGTGCCAGGTTGGAGGGATAGTGGGGGGGAAGCCTACTCTCTCAGAAGAGAAGGGGATGGTGGAGGAACTCTGTGCTCTGTGGGGGTAAGACATTTAAAAAGGCATTGATTGGCATGTAAATGAATAAATTAATTAATTAATGGAGAAAATGTCATTATGAATATACATAGTTTTTATATATTATGTAATTAATATAAATTAATGTATATAATTTATATTAAAAAAAACATGGAGTCCATTTTTTTTGTTGACCAAGTACTTCTGAGCATAAAGCCTGCCCTGTAGCAGGGATATATCAATACCCTGTGTGTTGTTGAGGGACCCACATAGAGACGGAGCTGCACATCGGCTACATATGTGCCGGGGGCTCAGTCCAACTTGTATATGCTCTTTAGTTGGTGACTCAGTCTCTGAGAGCCCCCAAGGGTCTTGATTAGTTGACTCTGATAGTCTTCTAGTAGAGTTCCTATCCCCATTCGGGGCCCTCAATCCTTCCCCCCAACTCTTCCATAAGAATCCCCAAGCTCCAAGTTCCATCCAAAGTTTGGTTGTGTGTTTCTGCATCTGTTGTCTGTCAGTTGCTGGGTGGAGCCTCTCAGAGGACAGCCATGCTAGGCTCCTGTCTGCAACCATAACAATTATAGTATCCGGGATTGGTACTTGCCCAGAGATGGGTCTAAATTTGGGCTGGTTATTGGTTGGCCATTCCCTTGTACTCTGCTCCATCTTTGTCCCTGTCTTTTTTTTTTTTTTTAGACAGGACAAATTTTGGGTCGAAACTTTTGTGGGTGGGTTGTTGTCTTTATCCCTCCACTGTTGGTCCTGCCTGGCTCTTCAGGAGGTGGACTCTTCAGGTTCCAAAGCCCTACTGCTATGTTTCTTAGCTCTTGTCATTCCATTGACTTCTGGGAGCCTCCCCATCCCAGGGATCTAGCACTTCCTAGAGATTCCACCCTTCCTGCCCCCAGCAGCTGTAGATTTCCATTCATTCTCCTGGCCTCTCTCTTGTCTTTCCCCACACTTGATCCTGACCCCCACATTCACTTACCCATCCCTTCTGCCATCCAGTTCCCTCCATCTATCTGTCTCCTATGGCTATTTTATTCGCCCTTTTAAATAAGATTTAAGCATCCTCCCTTGTGCCTTCCTTCTTGTTTAGCTTATTTGGGTCTGTTGAGTGGAGTATGGGTATTCTGCATTTATGGCTAATATCCACTTACATTAGTACTTACAAGTGAGTGCATACCATGCATGTACTTTTGGACCTAGGTTTCCTTATTCATGATAATATTTTCAAGTTCCATCCATTTGCCTGCAAAATCCTTAATGTCTTTGTTTTTTTGTTTTGTTTTGTTTTTTGTTTTTTGTTTTGGGTTTTTTTTTTTTTTTGAGACAGGGTTTCTCTGTGTAGCCCTGGCTGTCCTGGAACTCACTCTGTAGACCAGGCTGGTCTCGAACTCAGAAATCTACCTGCCTCTGCCTCCCAAGTGCTGGGACTAAAGATGCGTGCCACCACTGCCCGGCAATGTCTTTGTTTTTAATAGCTGAATAGTATTGTATTGTGTAAATGAATTACATTTTCTTTATTCATTCTTCTGTTGAGGTACATTGGGTCATTTCCTATTTCTGGCTATTTCAAATGAAGCTGCTATAAACATAGTGGAGCACGTGTCTTTGTGGTATGAGCATCTTTTGAGTATATGCCCAGGAGCTATATAGCTGAGTCTTCATTTCTAATTTTCTGAGAAATCAGCAGATTGATTTCCAGAGTGGCTGTACCAGTTTGCAATCCCACCAGCAATGGATGAGTGTTCCGCTTTCTCCACATCCTCACCAGCATCTGCTGTTGTTTGAGTTTTTTGATCTTAGACATTCTGGTGTTGTAAGATGGAACCTCAGAGTTGTTTTGATTGGCATTTTCCTGATGATTAAAGGCATTGAGCATTTCTTTAAGTGCTTCTTAACCATTCGAAATCCCTCTGTAGAGAACTCTCAGTTTAGCTCTGTACCCCATTCTTAATTGGGTTATTTGGGTTGCTATTGTCTATCTTTTTGAGTTCTTTATAAATTTTGAATATTAGCCCTCTGTCAGATATAGGGTTGGGGAAGATATTTTCCCATCAGTAGGCTGCCATTTTGTCCTATTGACAGTGTCCTTTGCCTTGCAGAAGCTTTTCAGTTTTAGGAGGTTCCATTTATCAATTATTGATATTGTATTTTACAGCCAATATCCACTTACAAGTGATATTGTTGACTCTGAGACATTGGTGTTCTTCTCAGGAAATTGTCTCCTCTACCAATACATTCAAGGGTATTTCTTACTTTCTCTTCTATGAGATTCAGTGTGTCCAGTTTTATGTTGAGGTCCTTGATCCACTTGGACTTGAGTTTTGTGCAGGGTGATAAATATGAATCTATTTTCATTCTTCTACATGCAGTCATCCATTTAGACAAGCACCATTTGTTGTAGGTCTTTCTTTTTTTCCATTGTATGATTTTGGTTTCTGGAAGCTTCTTGTACATTTACTGAAGATATTTTTTGGCTCCTTGAACTGGGCATCTTCTCCTTCTTCTATTGCTATTATTCTTAATTTGGTCCTTTCACAGTGTCCCAAATTTGTTGGATGTTGTACATTAGAAACTTTTTAGATTTGGCATTTTCTTTGACTGACATATCAATTTCTTCTATTATATCTTCTCTACCTGAAATTCTTTCTTCCATTTCTTGTATTCTGTTGGTGATGCTCATGTCTGTAGTTCCTGTTCTCTTTCCTAGGTTTTCCATCTCCAGTGTTCCCTCTGTTTGTGTTTTCATTATTGCTTCTGTTTCCATTTTTAGGTCTTGAGCACTGTTATTCATTTCCTTTATCTGTTTGATTATATTTTCCTGTATTTCTTTAAGGGATTTATTTATTTCCTCTTTAAAGGCCTCTATCATCTTCATAAGATGAGATTTAAGGTGATAGTCTTGCTCCAAATGTGTATTAGGCTATTCATGGCTTGCTGAAGTAATAGAACTGGATTTGGATGGTACCATATTACAATGGCTTTTGTTGATTGTGTTCTTGCCCTCACCTTTAGCCATCTGGTTGTCTCTGGTGTTGACTGGCCTGGTAGTCCCTGGAAGTAGCAAGCCTCTGGGACTGATATTCTAGGGTGGCAGCAGGCCTCCCAAAAGGCAGACAGAGCTGTGGCCTGGGGTGGGAAGTGTAAATCTGAGATTGCAGATAGAAGTGTGGACTGGAAGGAGGATGGAGCTCCATAAGGCAGACTCCACAAGTTTTATCTGGGCTTTTTGTTTCATTTGTCTTGTTTTGTTACTTTGTATCTTACTATTTTTTGTTTGTTTTGGTTTTCTGTTTTTGTTTTTTTGGTAGAGAAAGAACTTGAAGCTGGGAGTAATTACTTGGGGCTGTCTTGAAGTTCAGAGGTTTAGTCCATTATCATCATGGAGGGAAACATGGTGGCATGTAGACAGATGTGGTGCTGGAAAGGTAGCTGACAGTTCTACATCTGGATCTCAAGGCTGTTAAAAGAGACAGCGAGCCATTGGGCCTGACTTGAGCTTCTGAAACTTCAAAGACCACCCCCAATGTCACAATTCCTTCAACAAAACCATGCCTACTCCAACAAGGCTACACCTCCTAATAGTGTCTCTCCCTTTGGACATATGGGGATCATTTTTATTCACACGACCACCTATACTACCATATCATCTGCAAATTATAATACTTTTATTTCTTTACTTTTGTTTGTATCCCCTTGATCTGCTTCAGTTATTTTATTGCTCTAGCTATAACTTGAAGTACAATGTCGAATATATATAAAGAAAATGGACAACCTTGCTTTATTCCCAATGTAGTGGAATTCCTTGAATTTTTTTCTCTATTTAACTTGATGTTGGCTATAGGCTTGCTGGAAATTGCCTGTATTATGTTTAGGTGTGTCCTTTGTTTTCCCAGTCTCTCTATCATGAACAGATATTGTATTTTAATATCAAAGGCCTTTGTGGCAGCTAATGAAATGATCACCTTTTTTTTTTCTTTCAGTTTATTTATATGGTAGATTACATTACTGATTTTCATATGTTAAGCCATTCCTTCATCTCTGGAGTGAAGCCTAGATGATCATGGATGATATTTTTTATGTGTTCTTAAATTCACTTTGCAAATATTTTATTGAGTTTTGTATTAGTCAGGATTCTCTAGAGTCACAGAACGTATAGACAGATCTCTATATAGTTAGGGAATTTGTCAATGACTTACAGCTTGTAGTCCAACTCCCCAACAATGGTCAGCAGTAGCTGTGGATGGAAGTCCAAGGATCTAGCAGTTGCTCAGTCCCACAAGGCAAGCAGGCAAGGAAGAGTGAAGAGTGAGAGAGTCTTCTTCCAATGTCCTTATGTAGGTTGCTAGCAGAGGTTGTGGCCCAGATTAAAGGCTGTAAGTCTCCAGCAGAGGGTGTGGCCCAGATTAAAGGTGTATATCACCTCGCCTTTAATCCCAGATGACCTTGAACTCGGAGATCTCCTTGTCTTAATCTTCTGGAATTCATAGCCACTATGCTTCAAGATCTCCATGCTAAGATCTAGGTCAGAAACTTGTATCTCTGAGCCTCCAGATTAGGATCATAGGTGAGCCTTCCAATTCTGGATTGTATGTAGTTCATTCCAGATTTAGTCAAGTTGACAACCAGGAATAGCCACTACAAGTATGTTTGTATCTATGTTTATAAGGAAAATTAGTCTGTAATTCTCTTTCTTTGTTGAATCTTTATGTAAAAGGGTAATTTTGTCCTCATTAAATGTGGTGATGTTCCTTCTATTCCTACTTTGTGAAAGAATTGGAAGACTGTTAGTATTAACTCTTCTTAGAAAGTCTGATAGAATTCTATGCTAAAACTATCTGGCCCTGGGCATTTTGGGAGAGCAGGGGGTTAATGATTGCTTCTATTTCACTGACGGTTATAGAGGTATTAAAATTGTTTATCTGATCTTGATTGGACTTTGGTAAGTAGTACCTACCAAGAAAGATATCCATTTCCTTTTAGATTTTAAAATTTGGAGGAGTTTAGGATTTAAAAGTATGTCTTTATTATTCTTAGATTTCCTTGGTATCTGGTATAATATACCCCTTTTTTGTTTCTGATTTTGTTAATTTGAATATTCTCTCTTTGTCTGTTCATGACTTTATATTTATATTTGTCTATCTTATTGATATCCTCAAAGAACAAACTTTTTGTTTTGCTGATTCTTGGTACTGTTTTTTGTTTGTCTGCTTCTATTTTATTGTTTTCAGCCCAGGATTTTGTTATTTCTTGTTGGCTACTCCTTTGTGTGTGAGTACTTCTTTTTGTTTTAAATGTGATAGAAGAGAAACTAGGAAATAGCCTTAAACCATTGGCACAGGAGACAACTTTCTGAACAGAACACCAATACCATAGGCACTAAGATCAATAACTAATAAATGGGACCTCATAAAACTGAAATGCTTCTGTAAAGTGACAAAGCAGCAACCTAGAGAATGAGAAAAGATTTTTACAAATATCATATCTGATAGAAGCTTAATATCCAAAATATAAATATAAAATATAAATTTATATATAAAAAACTCAAGAAGCTAGATGTCAAAAACCCCCACAATTAATCTAATTTAAAAATGGGGTACAGATCTAAACAGAATTCTCAGTAGAGGAATCTCAAATGCTTGAGAAACATTTAAAGAAATTATTCAACATCCTTAGCTATCTTAGTTAGGGCTTTTATTGCTGTGAAGAGACATCATGAGCATTTCAACTCTTACAAAGAAAACCATTTGAGGAGAGCTTACAGTTCAGAGATTTACCCCATCATCCTTACAGCACAAAGCAGAACAGCCATGCAGTGAGACATGGTACTGGAGAAGCATCTGAAAGTTCTACTTCCAGATTGGCAGAAGAGAGTGACAATGGGCAGGCTTGAGCTTCTAAAACCTCAAGGCCCACCCCCAGCCACATACTTTCTCTGACAAGGCCTCACCTACTCCAAAAAGTCTGCAACTCCAATAATGCCACTCCCTGTAAATTGATAGGAGTCATTTTCTTTTCTTTAACATAATATTTTTATGGATTCTTTAGGAATTTCACATTATGCACCCCAATCTCATTCACTTCCCAGTTCTTTCATGTCTGCCCCCCAACCCTTGTGATCGTCTCTCAAAACAATTTTAAAATTTCAAAAAAAATTAAAAGTAAGTCCAATTTGTGTTATCAATATACTCCCCTGGAGTACACTCAACTCTCTGTGGCCTGTCCCTTAAATAAATCCCTGCCAGAAGCCATCAGTTGTGGAAAGCTACATTTCAGCATCCTTATCACACTTTTTTTTTCTATATTTTTTATTTACATTCCCAATGATTTCCCCTTTCCCGGTTCCTCCCTCCCCGAAAGTCCCATAAGCCCTCTTCCCTCCCCCTGTTCCCCAGTCAACCCCCTCCCGCTTCTCTGTCCTGGTATTCCCCTACATTGCTACATCCAGTCTTTCCAGGACCAGGGGTCTCTCCTTCCTTCTTCTTGGAAATCAATTGATATGTGAATTGTTTCTTGGGTATTCTGAGCTTCTGGGTTAATATCCCCTTATCAGTGACTGCATACCATGTGTGTTCTTTTGTGGTTGGGTTACCTCACTAAGGTTCTGACCATTTGCCTAAGAATTTCGTGAATTCATTGTTTTTAATTGCAGAGTAGTATTCCATTGTGTAAATAAACCACATCTTCTGTGCCCATTCCTTCGTTGAGGGACATCTGGATTCTTTCCAGCTTCTGGCTATTATAAATAAGGCTACTATGAACATAGTGGAACATGTGTCCTTATTGCATGCCGGGGAGACCTCTGGAGTGGTATAACAGGATCCTCCGGGAGTGTCATGCCCAGTTTTCTGAGGAACCGCCAGATTGCTTTCCAGAGTGGTTATACCAGTTTGCAATTCCACCAGCAGTGGAGGAGTGTTCCTCTTGCCTTTGATGACTTCTTGTTTAGGCTGTTACTCTTGTGGGAGTTCTGGGAGTAGGATAGGGGTAGAGGTGGAGGGGTGGAGTTAAAGACATACTCTCCTGGCTATTTTAAATTGTGTTTTCATAATGGAGTCTAGGCGTCTGGGTTTGGAAAGAGAGTAATTCTAGGTGCTAATATATAGTTTTGTCTGTGTTGGGTGTTTGTTTTGTCCCTTGGTTTGTGTTACTCTTTCTGGTTTTTAAGAAAGTATGGGGGCTGTGTGCTGCCCGGTAGGAAATTCTTCTGATAGGTGTAGCCAAGGGGAGTGGACATTTCCAGGATAAATGTGTTTCTAAGTATTGGGGGCTGGGGTAAAACAAAGAATGAGGGAAAAAAAGTTAAGAAGGGTAGATCTGTGTGATTGACTGGAGATGAGGGCAGGCTGGGGGAAGGGAGGCTGCCACAGTTGGTCTGTCACAGGGCTGAGGATAAAACTCAGGGATTGGTTCTTGAAGAGAGGAGAAAGAGGTGAAGATCTGTACTGAGCCTACCTGCTTCTTCAGCTTTGCATTCTCATGGGTGAAATTAAACTCTCTGGCTAAAGAAACATAGGCTGAAATAACTGCCCTACCCTAAGAATAGTTCATTGTAGCAGCCCATCACAGAAAAAGTCAACGAACATATATATATATATATATATATTCAATACATATATATATTGAAACAGTTAACTCAGGAACTTTAAAAAGGTCAGAGGCTGAGTTACATTCCTCAGACCACAAAGGGGAGGGGGAGACCAACCTAAGGGTGGGGACGCATTCCAAAGGACTGACCGTTGGTCACCTACTTCATCACCTAACAACCAATTAGTTTGAATGCAACACTATTCTACCAATCACATTGTGCTTAATGGCAGTGGCCCTGAGGAAGGTATAAAAGTCTGTGCAGCACGAGGCTCGGGGTCGTTCTCTCCTCATGTGCAAAGAGGCCCCAGCATGCTGATTTTAATAAAAATTCCTCTTGCGTTTTGCATCGATTTCTGTCTCCCTGTGGTCCACTCAGGGGGTCAGGTAAGTTAAGACTGGTCAAATATATATATATATATATATATATATATATATATATATATATATATTTATATATATATATATAGATATATAGATATATATATATAGATATATATATATATCTTATATATATATATCTTATATATATATCTTATATATATATATATAAGATATATATATATAAGATATATATATATATATAAGATCATATATATATATATAAGATCATATATATATATATATATATATATATATATATATATATATGATCTTCATAGCTTTCTATAACTCAGTGAGAAATGTTCTGCCTACATGTTCAAGGTCTCCTAGACTAGGATGTTTACTCTGCATATAACAAAAGTTAATTTAATTTTATTTCATATACAAAAATATAAAAATAAAGTGTAAGGGTCCAAGGTTTGCTGAAGAATGATACCATGAACTCAAATAATATGTAAAACCAAAGAGTGTTTTATTCTGCAGAAGTCCAGCATGCTGGGGACTGGGGTCTCCTGTTCCAAAGATGGAGATGCCCAAGTGAGCTTACAGGCATGATTTAAGACACATTAGAGGAATTCCAGGGGTTGGGGGGTAGGTGACATCTATCTTAATCTGTTGATTTTATCTCTAGGGACATTCCAGAACCATTGCTGGAGCATGGGTGGGGGGGGCTGGAAATTGTTGCTGGTGAAGTCTGAAAACTATTTCTGAGGAAGTCTGAAAACTATTGCTGAGGAAGTCTGGAAACTGTTGCTGAGGAAATCTGGAAACTGTTGCTGACCCATTGCCCTTGCCTCAGGGCAGGTGGCATGGGAACTTCTGATGTCAGGGCAGTTTCTGACTAACTGCTTAAAGCCTAGGGATTTTTTGAGCAACTGACTTGCCTGGGCTTGCCCAATTCTTAGAAACAGAGATTTAGGCCTAGTCTCCTGAACTTCCAATTTAAAGCCTGTCATGGAGTCAGCCTAGCCTGTCTCAATGAACTGTTTCTAAGAGTCTTTCAGTTCCCATAATTTTCAAGAGAAAATGAGAAAAAGAAATGCCTGAGAAATATTAACAAAGAAAGTCATGTATTATATCAATATGTCCAGAGAAACAATCAATATAATATGTGTATACATGCTTATTTCTTAGAAGATTTATTATAAGAAAGTGGCCCATGTGATTATGGAAGTTTATGAATCCAGTGTCTATAGTGCCAACCAGCTGACTTGAAACTGGAAACTGGAATAATGTAGTTCCAAATTAAAAGCTGGAGTCCCAGGATAGCCAGTGCTGCAGATCAAGTTGGAAGTAAGTCACTAGAGAATATCTTCTTGCTCTGGTCTTGTAGTTTTACTCAGGTCTGCAACTGCCTGGACAAGTTCTACACTGTGGAGCACAATCACTTTGCCAAAGTTTTACAAATTTAAATGATAACTTTGAGTCAGCAAGATGGAACACTTCGAATCCATCCTCAACCCATCCAAGACCCATGTGGTGGAAGAAGAAAATCAGTTCCCTCCCACAAATTGTATTTTGACCTTTATAAACATGTTGTGGCATGAAAGTATCTACCCATGTGTGCACAAGTACACATACACACAAAATAAATAAAAGAACAAAGGTTTAAATGTTGCACAACACCCAGAGGAAGCTCCACTCCCAGGTGCTCTAACATGCCCGGAATCAGAGGTGAGGAGGACACAACATCTGTCCCAACACGGGAGTCACTAGGCCCAGCGGGAGCCAGGCTGGAAAGAACTCTGCCAGATCAGTGCCACGAGTTCCTTCTGGTCTGTCTGGGTCAGTGCCCTGAGCAGACCTTGGGCGCAAACTCCACAGCCAGTCACAACACCCAGAGCAAGCTCCACTCCCAGGTCCTTCGGCATGCCTAGGATCCCAGGGTCACAGGATCCCAGGATCCCAGAAGTTTGGTCACACCAGGATCTCAGGGCCCCAGAGGCAGCTTGACTCCCAGGAGCTTGAACCCAGTATCTCAGGATCACAGTATCCCAGAATCACAGGATCACAGCAACAGCTTGACTCTGAGGAGTTCTGACACAACCAGGACCACAGGAAGGACAGACTCCTGTCAGATATAGCGAGGGCAGGTAGCACTAGAGATAACCAGATGGCGAGATGCAAGCATAACACACTGTAGCTCCAGGAAATCCAGGACACAATGAGAAGACCAAACCTAAGGATTATAGGTATAGAAGAGAGTGAAGATTTCCAACTTAAAGGGCCAGTTAATATCTTCAACAAAATTATAGAAGAAAACTTCCCTAACCTAAAGAAAGAGATGCCCATGAACATATAAGAAGCCTACAGAACTCCAAATATATTGAACCAGAAAAGAAATTCTTCCTGTCACATAATAATCAAAACACCAAATGCACTTAAACAATGAAAGAATATTAAAAGCCGTAAGGGGAAAAGGTCAAGTAACATATAAAGGCAGACCTATCAGAATTACACCAGACTTCTCACCAGAGACTATGAAAGCTAGAAGATCCCGGGCAGATGTCATACAGATGCTAAGAGAACACAAATGCCAGCCTAGGCTGCTATACCCAGCAAAACTCTCAATTACCATAGAGAGAGAAAACAAGATATTGCATAGCAAAACCAAATTTACACAGTATCTTTCCACAAACCCAGCCCTACAAAGGATAATAGATAGAAAACACCATCACAAGGAGAGAAACTGATAATCCTAACATGGTGTACTTGTGCTCCTCTTGGCTGGCTCACCAATATTATGATCATAAAAAGAGAAGGAGGTTTTGAGAATATGGTATTCGGCCGTGTAGGGGAAGGGGATGCCCCAGCGGGTCCACACCGAGGCAACCCTTCCCCCGAAGGACCAGACACACACAGACGCGGTATAGTAGAATTTATTCAGGGTAGAGGATGGGAGTTAATGGGGTAGTGGAGGCAGAGAAAGGCAGAGAGAGTAGAGGGTAGAGAAGTAGAGACCGGCCATGACCACGTGGAGAGAGGGGGGAGGGGAGGAGAGCCCAAGAGAGGGCAGAGAGGAAGCTGAGAGATAAGAAGCTGGAAAAGAAAGACTAAGAGAAAGAGGAAGGGTAAGCAGCCCCTTTTATAGTGAGTTAGGCCTACCTGGCTGTTGCCAGGTAATTGTGGGGAGGGGCATACCTGGCTATTGCCAGGTAATGGTGGGGAGGGGCATACCTGGCTGTTGCCAGGTAATGATGGGGTGGAGCTTAGACAGAATCCTAACAGAAACTACACCCTAGAAAAAGCAAGAAAGTAATCTTTCAACAAACCCACACAAACATAATTCCACCTCTAACAACAAAAATAGCAGGAAGTAACAATCACTTTTCCTTAATAGCTCTTAATATGAAAATTAATGTTACCAACATATCCTAATCGATTGAAATTCAAAAATATGAGGAATTAGAAATTTGTTTGCTCTCACCCAGTGGTCTCTCTAGTTTGGTAATGGGAGAAATATGTCCAATATTGTACAATCCATATACACGTTCTGCTTGTTTGTACATGACAGTGTCTTGCTGTGTATGACATATGGTCTTGAAATCATGCTTCTCCTATCTCAGCCTCTTTATTAGTAGATTTGTTTATTTGATGTTTTTACACTATACTATGGTTTTCAGAACAGCTTACATATTTCAAAATTATTTATACAGCCAAAAGAAATGTAGACGATTAATTTGGAAGATGGCTTGTAAGAGAATAACAAAGAGTGAGACTGAATGTTTTACTTGATATTTATAATTATTGAATCAATTTTGAAGAAGATAAGCTTATGTTATTCTTTTTCTGAGATGAATGCTTTTCAAAATCATCACTGCCAATGAACCAGAATCTTACCCTCACCTAATGTCAGTGCCACCCTCCAAGCAGAACCATTATTCATTGAAAGAGTTGATGAATGACTTCATTGATACACCATCTTAATACACACACCATTTCTTAAATGAGTATAACCTGTTCCCTGTGGGCTGAGAATGATGACAATCACTTAAGTCAAATAGCTTTGGCCATAGCAGAAAATCTGTGTCCAAATAATTGTGCCTACAATTCATTCCTTGGTGCAACAGAACTGTCAACTCTTAGCTTAGCTACTATGAAGGTAAAATCCGTTGGTGATATGAGGGACACAGTCTTATTATAATGAATGACTAAAAATTGTTCCTATTTTGTGTTTGTACCACAGTACGAGCCAAGATTTTAATCTCTACTAAAAACAAAACAAACTAACAGACAAAAAAAGACTTTATCTTTTTAATGTTCATTTTACAACATGTCCACCATTTTTATGATTGGTATAAAAATATATATTGTGTTGAATATAATAAAAAATAAAAAGAATCAAACTTGTCTTACAAGATTAACAGGAAAAAAAGTTTAAATGTTAAGTCAAAACCAAAAGCAAAAAAAAAAAAAAACCCAACCAAACAAACAAACAAAAACAAAAAAACCCAACCAAAACCAAACCAAAACCCCCTAAAACCAGTTGACACATAAAATTAACTATCATAAACAGTATCAGTATGAGCAAATTAAACTTTAAAGCAAAAACAAAATGTTTCTTAGATAATCACTAGGGAGTTGATAATATGAAACTGTAATTAACATCTTAGACTAAAAATAAAATTTTACTAGGCTAATTACAGAAAGAAATTTTATCACCACCAGGGAGGATTTTTTTTAACACTTTTCAATCCGAAACTCATAAACCTAGCAGAAAAAGACAACATTCAAACTAGTCAATGGCAGACCTCATCCAAGAGTATGTGTGCACACCCAATTCACCTAATAAAGCGGATATATCTTATGTTTATAGGAATGCACAGAATAATAGTTCTCTTCTGAACAGCTTCAGTCAGAAGGCAGTTGAAACAATAACCAAAATCAGATTAGGGTACGAGAGACACAAAGGAGTGGCATGCATACGGCAGCTATCAAAGGAAGCCAAGGCAGTCTATGTGCTCATAAACGTCAAGAAATGCAGGACACACTGCCACCCGGAGAACCCCAAGACGAGGGAGGCAGCCACAGCTCTCACTCAGTCCTGTGGCAAAGTTTTCCCTGAGCGGCAGAGCTCCGGATTCTCTATTTGTACTTTGGAATGCTGCTCTTAATCTCGAAGCCACTATAATAAACCAGGAGATCTTTGGAATTCCATCTGTTAAGTAGATATTTGCAATCTGTCTGTGCTGTATATCTGTACAGCTGTAAGTTTCTCTATGTAGAAATTTGAGACAGGTTAAAGAACTAAAACAAAGATGAGGAGGTATGGTTGAGAGGCACAGCACATGCTTAAAATGCTCGGGGTTTGTGGTTCAATCACCACCACAATGATAACAGTAATAGTTCTGGAACAAGAGGACCAAGAGGGGGAAAAGCATCAAAATGCGTAGTTTTTTAATCGTTGTTTAAATTACCTAAGTATTTCCCTAGGTATCATTGTTTCATTACCAGACTCCTCGAGGTCCAGTTTCAATCACAGATTGCTATTCTTCATCTGTTTGTTTGTGATGGGTTCTTTTACAGCAGAGACTGGGCTCAAACTCATCAAATCTTCCAAATGACCATGAACTTCTAATATTCCTGCCCTGAGTCTTGAGTGCTAAGATTATAGGATAGTAGCACAAGGCACAGTTTATGTAATGCTAGAAATTGAGCCCAGAGCTTTGTGCATGTTAGGCAAGCCCTTTCATTTCCTGATTGGGCACTTAACTCAGATCCTGAAAGATAATGATAAAGACACATCATATAGCACTGTCTATTTCTGTCTTTCCCCTAGATTTTTTAGTATATTTTTAACCTTTATTGCTACTTTATGTTGATGAATGTTTTCTCTGCAGTCTGTCTGTACACCACATATGTAGAGTGCCCTTGGAGGACAAAAGTGGGTCCTGGATCCCCTAGGACTGGTGTTATAGGAGATCATGTTGGCATGGAACCCACTATGTAGAACAGCCTAGCATCAAACATTCAGTGAACTTCCTATGTCTGACTCTGAAGTGCTGAGAATGCAAGCCTGTGCTGCTGGATTTGCTCATCA